>OW203658.1:2645000-3895000 GCA_934044485.1 Apeira syringaria | reverse complement strand
TCCATTGTCATGATTAATTTTTTAATGAAAAGGTGACAATCAAGCAAGCTGGCCACCTGATGGTAAGCAATCACCTTCGCCTATGGATATCTGTAGCATTAGAGGCATTAAAATATGTTGCCAATCATTTTCAGAACTTTGTTAACTCTACAATTGAATATAAACAAACAAACTGAGGTCTATGTGAGACCACAATCACTGATTCATGCAAGGATCCCTTTAGAGCTGTGCAATGTGTGTCAAAAGTGATGGATAACATCATATGTCTACTACAATATCAGTGTAATGTAGAAAAAAACAATTCTTACAATTGAAAAGTATTTGCTTCCTTATCGTAAATAATAATGAATAAGTTAGCATAGCCATTGAGTAGTCATAAACAGTATGACACTTCCATTAGATATCCTATTACATGCACTTGCTAAATGTTTACTTACAATAAAGAATGTGCTTAATTAGTTAAATATCCTTTGTTCAAGATATGGGTTTGTTTACAATTAATGCTTTAATGTGATCTGCTCATTAAATATTTATAACTATATTGTGAACTCTATCTTTTAATCCCTATGTTGCCACATATTGGTAGTGATTCTCTTACCAAACCAAACTGAACTAAAATTGTGGAAAGTAAAATGGTTCTTGAATGGTTACGATAAAGTCCAAATTAGTATGTCACTTACTCAATAACAACACTAAAATTGAATCTATTTAAAGTGCATGTAGATTAAGGTAAATGAAATAAATCGTCACTTATTTGATGCCAACTTAAACTACGCGCAATTGGCCAGCAGTAGAATAAAACTCATCTAAGATAGAATTTGACCTTTTGACCTTTAATAATTTTAGTTAGTTGGTGTGATTAACAGAATTAGGAGCATTGTTGCAAATTAAAATTTGTGGCAATCAACAAACTTAGACTTAAATTTTAGAGAAATAGTATTCTGAGGAACAAATAAGAGTTTTATTTTTATGACAGGATTTATACAAATAAAACCTGTCATCAACTAGTTTTCCAATTAAGAGGGCTAAATATATAATTATGTAACTGGTGCACTATCGCAGATCAACAAATTAAGAAATACCAGGTACAAAAGCACAAAATGAATATCATGCTAACTACTAAATTCAAAATAGGTGGCGGCTATGATTAAGTGAATAAAAGATAGCAAAGCTAATATGTACCTTTCTATTACTAGCTAGCTATTAGCAATCTTATTATCTAATAGCTAATAAGCCTAAAATCACTCGTGCCATAAATATTGACAGATGCTGGTTCGATTCCCACCAATGGCTTGAGCTTTCAATGAAGTTAACACTGTTATCAAATACCCAGCGTGGTAGTAAGGTACTTTCGAGTACCCGCCTGGCTAGCTACTACCCTCAAGTTTGAAAAACTGTCACCAAACACACAGTGTGTTCAGGCAGCAGACCTTGAGAGCCAGTAAAACATTTTAGGTCTAGAGTGACAGACCATCAAGTGAGATATTGGTCAAACACAAGATGTATAAAGTATCATAATTTTGTTTTTTTTATATATAGGGTTTTGTAGAATTTTTCTATCTGAAATATCTGCCACTATTGAAGAGTCCCAAAATTCATTGTATTTATGTAATAAAAAATGTAGTTAGTGGTTTATGTAATTGTACATACACTGTTCCTATTTAAGCTGATCATGCTCAAAGTGAGTTGAAGAGGTCATCCTGACCTGACCTGATAAAGGAAAAAGTGACTGTTTGTTTTTCTTTCAATATAACTTACAATGTTTTAAATATTGTTTCAGATAAGATATCCTCAGTTATAAATTATTAATCGAAATTTACTGATCCTCTGCTTGTTTACCGATCACTCCAGAATGTTTGTTTTCTACTCTATCTGTGTGACTTGACATTGGCAAAATTGTGGCACCCCCGCACAAGCCATCAGAAACAAGAAGTTGAACCTAAACTTAGTGGAGCAAAAGCAAACTGTAAGAAGCTTTTATCATACATTTTTCATGAATTAAAAGTAGTCTTTAAGTTAGTCCCTTTCATTGGCTGTTGAAAATTTCATTAGACAAATCCAGACAATGTATGAAACTACAGCTGTCAATTTCAGTCTAATGGTAAGATAATTAGGCAAGTGAGTCAGGCAAATGTGCAAGTTTTATTATTAATCCTTGTAGTGACAACAGCAGATTACTCAAAACAAGTCTATATTATGTGGGCACATGTTGATATAAATGACTAACATTATTCAAGAGAATTTAATGTACTTATGGATGGCATATTATGCAAAATTTGATGACAATGGGAAGTAGGTATTTGACATTGATTTGTACCACCTGTTTAAGAATTCATCAGTTTGATATGTAGGTATTGTTTTTGTTCAATTTATTGTATGCCTACATCTTAACATTTATATTCATTTGACAGTGTGTGGTGAACACAATGTATAAACATGTGAAAAATTGTAACTAGATTATAAATTAGTTGGATAATATAAAATCCTTGTTACTGAAATTATTTGTATTAATAACTATAAATTCTATGTATGTCCATTTAAAGTAAGAACTGGGAGGCGAAAGAAATGTTATTGAGTAAAAATTTTCAATCATGTTTTATATTAAGTCTCCACTTAATGAGTGGATTGTTATTAAAATATAAATAATAATAAACTATTAATGGTTGAGCTAAATAAAACCTGATGATATCTTGAAACCTCCCAGAGTTTGGATATTCCAAGCTCTCTCGGACTTGGCTGGCATTGAAAATGATAACTTGTGGAAATATCATCATTTTGGTAAATTTGGTAAAATGGTGATATTTCCACAAGTTGTTATATTATAAGTGTGTTAATAAGAATTATTTTATCTTTCATTGAATTAAAATTATTATTGTTTGAGCTAAGATAATGTTGTTTGACAGGTTCAGTTATTATTATTAGCTGCTCTTTAACATAATGGGTACACAATGAACAGTTAGTTACCTTTAAAATACATATACTGGCTCTCAAGGACCACTTAAAAACAATTTAATGCTCAATGAAAACTAACTACACTCTCCAATAATTAGGTAAAGCGTTATATATAGGAGCAGTGTCATGTGATGATAACCTTAATGAGGCATTTAAAATAACACACATAGGTGTGTTCGAGATGGACAAGTGGCATTTGAGGCAGTTTTCAAATGAACAAGCATTGTTGCAGCAAATTCACAGCCAAATCGATTTTTCCCAAATCAAACTACATGAAACATCAATTACACGAGAGCTGTCAAATACGAGGAATCATTTTAATTTAACAACTAGTTATTTCAATACCTCTCATATTAGCTTAAATCTTAAGAATTACATTTTTGCAATGGAAATAGAAAGATAACATTTCACTATCATATTTATCAATTTTTTTAGTATACTTGCATTTGCTGTAACTGTAAAAAGGCAGGATATCCTTGATTGTCAAAAATCAATCAATAATGAGCCTGCTATAGAGGTGGGTCATGGCATGGGCATCTCGAAAGATGAACGAAAGTTCACCGCCTCACCTATGCCACCCAATGCTAAGCGTGATCATTTTGGGTGTTCCATAACTGTTCCATACCCCATCTCTAACACTCTATCTATGATTACTTTTACTATTGACTGATAAATGTTATCATAATTGTTACAGATACAAAATCATATTACAGTACCTTCAATCATCAATATTATAGTACTTTTATATTAAACTGCCTGATATGTGCAAATGCATGTTGCCTTAATTCTTTACATTAAAATTATACTTATATTCAGTTTACATGTAACCAACATAATATGTGATAAAACCTTAAGATTACCATTTTCTAATAATCCTTCATTCTTTCAAGCTGACTGACATATGTGATGCAAAATTAAATATCACCTATACAGATCATCTAAATGTTGTTACTTATGTAGCAACAGTTAGATAAAGTAAAGCTGTGAAAAATATACTTATTCATCTAATATTTTGAATATTGTGGAATAGTTTACTTTTGGTAGTATGAATTAGTAATTGTTTAAACATACAAAAAAATAATTTCTAAAAATGTCAGCTGATTCATCCATGAATATGTATTTTAATTATTAGAAATAAAAATAAAGAAAGAAATATTCTTAAATCATTCTGACAGTATCATTTTATGAACACATTAAATATAAATACAAACAGTACACATGTACCAAGAATGATTGCTTTTTCCGCTATGGTAAGCACAACTCCTTACAAAACCCATAACAATAGCACAGAGGCTGCACTTAGACAATAGGTATCACCTCCAAGCATATTTATGTATGCTTATCAGAGCATGAATAACTTTCTAGCTTTTCTCAACAAACTAACTGTCCTGTAAGCACTGTACACAACATTGCATTTTAAGTCCTGCTTACACTGACCAGAATAGGAATGTAAAGGCAGAAGGAAACTTAATGGTACACACCTTTGAAAAACTTGAGCCTCCCACCAGATGAATTGAGAGTAGAATTGTGCACAGGAGCATCTTCACTGACAGCCTTACTACTGCTGTTACCATTCACGCCATGTCTTCTGTCTACTTCCTCTGTCATTTTGGTACATGTTGTCAGAGTTGTGTTTGTTCCTTCCTGTATATGCATTTCATCTCTGAGCGCTCATACGGCACACGAGCGACACTTCAATTCGATTCCTGTAGCCATGTCGCGCACAGACAGAAGGACAGCGACACATCGATCACTCTCGGACACCTAGCGAGGCTAGAGACATGCACCTCGGCCGTCACACTCCACATTCTAAGGCCACCTGTGAGTCGCTAGCTCCTCCGAAGCTTTCGTATAAACACATTACCGACACGGCGGCGGCTACTGAATTGAACCCGAAGTTTGTTCGATCTTGTTTTAGTTGGCGCTTCACGATTAGCACTTCCTAATTACACTACAAAATAAAGCTGCAATGCCGGATTCCCAATAAATATCGGGACGACAACTCAAAAGCTGTTCGTGTTTTAGCACATAGTTCATTCACACCCAGCATCCATTTTGATTCGTTCAAAAATCAAATCAAATGATCGGTCTTTCTTTTCATAACTACCACAGCCCTTTTTTCCTGCGAGCGTATACACAGAACACAATTTATTACTTAGTAGGAGATGAGGTACGGCCATCGCACATATTGTACATTTTGCCAACTTCTTGTGGGGCAGTTTTGTCTATTTATCTGTCATTATTTATTATAAACTTATTATTTATTTTACCATTCACAAACCAACCAATCCAATACTCAATAGTTTATTGCATTCATATATTGGTATAATATAATATTAATATATAATACGATATAATATTGATAACCAAATAATTTTATTAGCCTGCATAAAACATTGCATAAACCTCTCAATACTGCTTCTTAGCGTAGCACTGACATCGACGCTGAATTTTGGAAATTTATATCCAGTGGAAAGCGCAATTAGCTGACTAAAAGTTGCGCGTATGTATAGTCCGGACGTGCATCAGCTTTGTAAAAACCATGCAAGATCCGAGAAGTTCTCAAACCAGCCCCCTGGTCCCTGGTAAGGTGGTAAGGCCCCTGGTCGCATTTTTGGGATAGTTCAGCCAAATTTCAACTTGAAGCTTGAGTCTATCGAAAGGCGAGCCTTTTCTGGTTGAAAGTAGGCTTCAGAGCCCTGAACACTGGCGTAGAGTTGCTTGCCTGTCGGTCTTCTATCGGTTACGATAAGCAACTCTACTTCACATTTCTGTAAAAGTGCACTGAAGTTACTTCATTCAATTCCACTCACTCTATGCTATCATCTAATAAATAGTGCATTAAGCAAAAAAAAATATTTCTATTTTGAACGTATACGAACGTATACGAAGTATATAAATCCATGGTCGCCACTTCATGATAAGTTGATCGGACCAAATAGTCTGATGTCGGATAACATTTGATACCATCATAATGCCATTAAATAATTTTTGCTTAGTATGCATTAGCCACGAACGATCCATGGCAAAATGGCAATATCTTAACCATCCTTAAATAGTCTATGATATATAAATGTACTCTGTGGGTATAAGTTTGTTTGTGGTCACAGGCGCTTGGCATGCTTGCGTGTAATTTTTTTTATAATAAATAAATATCTAGTTTCAAGATTTATATTTACTCTTATCAAAATGACGGCCTCGGAGGTGTCGTACAACCGTAAAATAATTTCTGAAGATCTATCTAATGTGGAATTTGATACAAGCGAAGATGTGGAAGTTATCCCAACTTTCGACTCGATGGGCCTGCGGGATGAGTTACTACGCGGAATTTATACATACGGTGAGAAAAATTTAAATTTTCAAAGAATCTACGGTGACTAGTCTACGTCTTGTGTCCACTAATCTCTGAAATATATTCCAGGATTCGAGAAACCATCGGCTATCCAACAACGGAGTATCTTACCTATAGTGAAAGGTAGAGATGTTATAGCACAGGCTCAGTCTGGTACTGGTAAAACTGCAACATTCTCAATATCCATACTGCAGTCTCTTGACACAACCCTTCGTGAGACGCAAGTGTTGATACTCTCACCAACACGCGAGCTGGCCACGCAGATTCAAAAAGTCATTTTGGCACTAGGGGATTTCATGAATGTTCAGTGTCATGCATGTATTGGAGGTACTAATCTCGGAGAAGATATAAGGAAGTTGGATTATGGTCAACATGTAGTGTCAGGAACTCCTGGCCGAGTGTTTGGTTAGTAAATATTACATAATATAATTTGGAGAATAGTATGATTGAAGATTGACACACTCAAACATTTTCAGAAAATCAAGGTGCAATTGGTTCTAGATCTCCCTCTTAACTACCATTTTAGGATCCAACTGTACATATATTGTAGTTGATTTGGATTGGCCTTACGATTGGGGTGCAGGAATTGGGAGGAAGGGGGCTATTTCTGGGTACCCCTCCCCCCTGCAGAGGCCCTTAGTTTTTCGGGATTTTTTTGAGGTTATTTTTTAATTAATTGAGTTCACAGTGTAAACTCTTTATAACAAATTTCAAGGAACCAAGCATTTATTTCATTATACGGAGGGAATAGTAAAATTTATTACTATCAATAGATAATTTCTATCTCATTTACCAAACAAACTTTTTTGTTAACACAATGCTTTTCTTTTACTGGCAGCCTTGACAGTTTCAAAGTTGGTTTACAACCGATAATACACAATATGTAATGATAGTGTGCTTAGTAACAGACCAAAATTTCCTACAGACAATGTAATCTAAGAATAATGGCACACATGTTAAGGCAATTAGTAAAAGAGAGATGGCTGTTTATGACCTCAGGTATCTTTCGGAGAAATTTCAGCACCTCAAAAGATTAGTTTTGTAAGCTGATTATAAAAACAATTACCCTGTTAAATATGCTATTGCTGTCGCTAAGTATGAAAATATTTCTTCATAATAGAGAATGGCTGTTGCATTATAAAAAGTGAATTAACATAGGGATTTTGTGGTACACTAACCAAGTTGACCGAATTTCTATGTTATAGAAAGACTTTGGTTATAACAAATGAAAATTTAGATTCCAAGAATTTGTGTTAATTATTGTGATGTAACTTATTGATCACAAAACATTATAGAAGAGCATTTTAATTTATGTATGTGTGTTGTACAACTGAGCACAATCAACATCTCAAATGTTGGTTCTGCTTACTCTTATTTATTTGTAATAAAATACTTGTTGCACTTACAGTTGTTCACCAAATCGCACAACAAGTCACACACATCAACATATTTTTATATTCACATTATCCTATAAATATAATAATAACTTACTTATGAAACTTACTTACGTATGTATTGAGCATAGGTCTAAAAATATACTAAGTTTTACTAAACTTAGTATCTAGTATGAAAGATATCTAGATATCACATTAATGCAATTGCATGGGCTGTAAGTGCATATTGAGCTGTCTACGTGTGCACTGACGGGGCTGACAGCAAGCTCTTATATGCCTGAACAGTTCTGATATAATAAATAAATTAGTGATACAATACACAAGAGTCCTTACAAGTTAATTTTGGGTTATAAAACCGGCACTTGCATTAAAAATACGAAAGGTAATAAAAAAATTGATGTCATAAATTTTCGGGTATTTGAATAAAAAATCATTTGTATTGTAACTAAACAAAAATTGTTTGCTGTATCTTCTAAAAATTTAATTGAACTACAATCTAATTTTATTTTCAGATATGATAAGAAGGCGAGTATTGAGAACTAGATCTCTTAAAATGCTGGTTCTTGATGAAGCCGACGAGATGTTGAACAAAGGATTCAAGGAACAGATCTATGATGTGTACAGATACCTGCCCCCAGCAACACAAGTAGTGCTCATCTCTGCCACTCTGCCTCATGAGATTCTTGAGATGACTTCCAAATTCATGACAGACCCCATTAGGATCTTAGTAAAACGGTGAGCATACAAATTCTATTACAACGTAATGATGTTCTTACAAACTTTACCAGTTACCAGTGGCCTTATATACACAAACTAAAGTCAAAACAACATTTATGCTGATTTGAATTTTAAAATAGATTCTCGTGTTAGTCTAATCCGCACCAATATTAATATGATAGATGTGAAAGTACCTCTGTCTGTTTGTGTTACACACACACACACACACACACACCTAAACAACTGAACTGATTGAAATGAAATTTGGTATAGAGATATTCTAGAGCCTGAGGAAGGACATAGGCTACTTTTGAATGCATAAAAGGGCTGTAAGTGGTTGAATTAGACTATCAAGGTTCTTTTATATATATATATAGACTAGTTGCAGTTTCACCCGCATTGACTATGCTTTCCTGCTACCTCAGCTATCCCACAGGAACCATACTGTTTCCAGGACTAAAGTAGCCTATGTCCTCGTACAAGGTTCTATCTATTTCTATGCCAAAATTCAGCAAATTTGGTTCAGTGGTTTAGGAGTGAAAAAGTAATAGGCAGATAGTGTTATTTCAACTTTTTAAATGTTATTAAGCTTTTTTGTATCCCAGAAGAACCTTCATCTTTTTTGCTATAAAAGTAACTGGTAACTCTATTAATCCAGATTTAAAGGGACCATATTTCATTCATAAGCCTCATTAGGGGGGAAGAGGTAACAAACACATGCACTTCTTTCACATTTATAAAGCGCATATACTAACTGCGCCCAGGAGTTTTGCCCATGTGGTGATGATTTTTGATGATGAAAAATAGCCTGTGTTATTCCAGTGGGTCACCTACCTCCATAACAAATGTCAAAATTGGTCTAGCAGTTTCTACGTGAAAGCGTAACAAACAAAATCACATTCACATTTATAATAAATCCTTACTAATGGATTATTGTAATAAGGAAGACTAGCAAGCCTATGGGCCTGAACAAAAAGGGAAGGTTTGCACTAAACATATAGGTTTCCTTACGTTTCAGCGATGAGTTGACACTAGAAGGCATCAAGCAGTTCTTTGTGGCTGTGGAACGTGAGGAGTGGAAGTTTGACACTCTCTGTGACTTGTATGACACTCTTACCATCACACAAGCGGTAATATTCTGTAATACAAAGAGGAAGGTGGACTGGCTTACGCAAAAGATGCAGGAAGCTAACTTCACTGTCAGCTCTATGCACGGAGATATGCCACAAAAAGAGAGAGACAACATAATGAAAGAATTCCGCTCAGGACAAAGGTAACATGATAAAAATTACATACTAATAAGCAAATTGTTATTTGGATACTATGTAGTAATGAAACGTTTTGAAGCATTGCAAGCATTTGAACTTGGCTTTGGTGGTTATAAGTGTTGGCCGTAATCAGAGCATGTCTGATAGTACTATGTATAGATTGGACACCTCCCCCTTCTCCGAACGGGGCTTCCTCACCCCGCCACCGATTCTGAGCCCACGCCGCTGTTTTATACGCAAAGGGCGCTCGTGGACCTCGGAGGTCGCTATATATTTTTCGTGCCTCAAAAGTTTACAATAAAATATCAAATGATTTACCCACGTCAAAATGGTGTCGTTTTGCCATCTACAGCTGTACGTTATGTAAACGTGTAAAATATATGTTAAATAATATTAATGACCTCTATATAAAAGACGAGATCTCATTGACAAGCCAACAAGCCGTGAGCAAATATCGGTTTCCCGGTTTTGCTCCCAATTTTTTTTTTCACACAGACCCCCGCACTAGGGTTCCTTTTGTCGCGGGAGGCATGGACACGCACAATCACAGCACACAAACATCCACACTCATCGCACAAATGTTTGCCCCGCCCGGGACTCGAACCCAGGGTCCCCAGAGACACAGAAGTCATATCACTGACACTGACTGTTGTTGACTGTTGACTGATCGGACGGTCGCCGTGGCGCAGTGGTTAGTGTCAGTGATACGACTTCTGTTTCTCCGGGACCCTGGGTTTGAATCCCTACAGGGGCAAACATTCACATATTATCAAGCTGAGAGCATGGAGGTAGTTTACTTTCTAGTACCTGCTTGGCTGGCTACCGCCCTCAAGATTGATATACTGTCACCAAACACAGAATTGTATTCAGTCAGGCATCCTTTTAATCAGTTTGTGTTAAACATTCCGCTTACATATTGTCACTGATAAAATCAAGTCAGACTATAACCCTTTGTCATATAAAAAATATATGTTCTTGTAATTCTAAAACATAAGTACTGTATGTTTATGTGCACAATATTGCTTGATACCCATGTTGAGACATACTTTTTTTTTTCAGCCGTGTCCTGATCACGACGGATGTGTGGGCTCGAGGTATTGACGTTCAGCAAGTGTCCCTCGTCATCAACTATGATCTACCCAACAATCGTGAGCTGTACATTCACAGGATCGGCCGATCAGGTCGTTTTGGACGCAAGGGTGTGGCGATCAACTTTGTCAAGTCGGATGACATTAGGATCCTTAGAGACATTGAACAGTACTACTCCACTCAGATCGATGAAATGCCAATGAATGTTGCTGATTTGATATAATTCAGTTACCAATTGTCAAGAAATACTGTGTTAAAAGTAGAGGATTGATTAATGGCAATGTGATCCTATTTTTAACTTACAAAATTGACCCTTTCATGTGTATGTGAAATAATATTGAGGTGTTTCTTGATAAGTTGTTTTTTATCATCAATCTAACTTGTTATATGAACACATTGCACCCAGGGGCATATTTGGTGAAACACATACCATGGTGGAAGGCTATCGTCACCCTGAAGTTCTAATTTACTTGATAATATTATTAGCACTAAGCATTTCTTAGATTAAAATGCAATTTTGAATATACGTAAAGGTATTTGAGATGCTTCGTGTCTTTTTATGTACCTACCTCCAACTACACTGAAATGAGAATATCTACAAAGAGACGTTATGACTGTTATAATATAAATCAGCAAATGTAACTGCAATAAAAAAACGACCCAACTAAAGTCGTGTCCAAGTAGGTGAAGCTTAATAGTCGTTAGCGCGCCATCTGTCTGATAATTTTCTTGTAAGCGAGGACACGTTATCATACGTTTTCTGTCTGACCCTTTTTTAAATGTTTGTTTCCTGAGAACTTTCGACTGGGTTAATCCATTATGATCGTTTGTTTATTTATTTGAAAGCTGGTGCCTTCCATGTGGTCCCGTTTAAATTTCATCAAATCGGTCAAGCAGTTTTTAAGTTACACCAATAACTGAAAAGTGCGGGTGGAGAAATCGGTGAACATACACAATGACAATTGATCCCGTGAGTTGCAAAGATCACTAAAAACGGTAAAAACAATGTTACCGAAAAAATGCAACCAACTTCAACACTCAAAAGTGTGAAATGTCCAGGTTGACTCTTAGTACTAGTAAGTAGTACAGCTTAGTTAAATTATATTTATAGATATTCAATTACCAATTACTATATCAAACCAAGGTGGTCAGATGCAAAATAAAGTCAGCAAATTTTTGACATATTTTAAAAGGTATTTTTTCGAAGTATAATTTTATTAATAAATAATTATTTTTATCATATTTGAAATTAAGCATTTTTTTATGCAGGTCATATGTCCCGATCTTGGCGTTTAATCTTTTTTTACAGAAAAAGAAAAACATTTTTTCATAAATTATTATAGGCTTGTCTTTGACCACTGGCTCACCTGATGTTAAATGTCGATGCGGTCTAAGAAGCATGCATGCCTGCTATTTTCTCATGACTTGAAGACTCCAGGATTGTACCTACCAGAAACACAGACTCAGGCAATAATATAATTAATAAATATTTCAATGATATATTCAATTCATTGGATGGTAAACTAAAACAAAAAAATATAATATATTGATGACTTGGTCATCATTCTTGGTTTATTGCATAGCATCGTCCACGCCGCCATGACTCAAATGTCATGCGACATCGCAGCACGCGCGTGAACCAATCCTTGCTTTCATTCTGAATATAAACCAATCACCAAGCATGTGTATTTGTAACGTTGAGTCATTTCTATCTTGCATCATACATCCTTTTAGATTGAGCAGGGCCACTTTGCATGTAGAAAATTTTCTGAGTTCCTGATTCAATACTTGTTTGTAGTAGAAATAATTATAGGCCATTCATAAATCCATTATATATTTATTTAATTTAGCCATAAATAGATCCATACACATAAAAATAATACAACTATTTGAATAATACTAAACTTAATCTAACAAAAATATTGCGAGAAACCCACATAATAACTGGTCAATGCCTATTATGTTCCCACTGCTCAGGCGCAGGACTTCCTTTCAGGGAAAGAGTATAACCATGCTAGCACAAAACCCATATGTTAAGAGTATGGGCCAGCAGCCAGCCCCGAGTTTTAATACTGCCTAAGGGCCTCTGACTTGGCTTTAATACCTCCGTTTAATACTGTCCTAAGACAGCAGTCGGGACCGGTGTAAACATAGAAAAGCTCAGACCAAAATGCCACAAGTGGTCTGCCATCCAAGGTATAATTGCAGAGTATACTTAATCCATTCAGTTGAGATTCCATAGCTCTCCACTACAATGTGCTTCAACTGGTCAGCATGGTAAATGGTAAAAATGTAATCCATTTTTCTAATAACTTATTCATATTTATTTACATAATTGGAATAACATTTATAAAAAGCAACTAAAATTAATGTCAACATAAACAAGCTCTTGATGTGAATATTTAAAAACAATGATAGAAATTTAACTTAGTTTAATAAGTGGATAAATATTATTTTAGTTACAAACAATGTCATTTTATGTGTGTCGAACAGCCCAAAAATCTTACACATAGAAACCTTAAACATATAATGTATAAATATTATAATTTCAGTGGTAGTTTATCCAATGCTGGATAAAGGCACTGCAAGAAATGATCACCGTTAACAAAATGATAAGTATTTTATGTGTTAATCGACATGCATGCTTATTATCCAAATTATAATAGTTTGTGAGCATATGTTAAATAAAACTTGTTTTGCATGTCTATTCTCAGTCACCTTTTTACTAAGTTTCAACTCAGATTTACAAACTCGATTGAGTAAGCAACACTGGGTAGATATTACAAAACCCACATAAACATTTTGCAATATACATTCTGATAGAAAAGCGATCTCTTCTCATAAATAATTTAAACATGTTCACTGCTGGTTCTTGAAATTTCATTAAATAACTGTGCCATCTGGCACTATCAAAGCTCAAAAATTTAATAAAAATTATAATATTGAATACTAAGAAAATGTAAATATTCAAACAGTAGTATTACTTAGTATGTTATGTATGTCTATACATACATAACATACTAAGTAATACTACTGTGAAGCCTGTTTTTGAAAAATAATTTGCATATATATTTTGCAGTATGTTATCCTAAAAAGTGTATATTCTACCTGAGCCCTAATCACAGAAAAGTATGAAATGTCTGTATTAAAGTATACCATATCTGAACATATACAAATTTTACTCTCTGTACAAGGAATATATATGAGAAAAATTATTATTGGAGGTGTTAATGAACATAGAATGATGATAGTAATGGATATATTTGTATGTGCTTATGAATCTCAGAATCGCGAGTGAATAGGTTCCTTCTAAGTTTGCGTGCTCCACCTTAGACCGCATCATGCATAGCATTATGATAAACTTAATTTTGTTGCATAGTTTTATTTCAGTCAGCTCAGATAAAAAAAGTTATACAGGACAACCTCAGTTCACTCGGGTCAAAACAGGACACAGCTAAGACATAATACATACATAACCCATTACTTCCCCCTTCTAATGCATGAAATTCCTATCATGAACCAGAGCTCTGTAGACACCATGCCAGCAATGAGTGTAATTGAATCTACATAGAATAGAGATAAGTGTTAAAATTGTAGTGGTGTTTGTAGAGGGTCATTAAACACAATACATATTATTAACTAAGAAAGTTGTACAAATATTACCATTCATATGTCCTTCAATTTGTTGCATTCAATTTTATTTTCTTCATGCCAAAGTACATATGGTCCTCCATAGTACCTAATATTTTAATTTCCTGATTTGAATGTGTCAATCAAGCCCTTATATACACCATTTCTATAGTTATGTGTATATGCCAAATGAAGGTCTATATTTTAAATTGTCACTGAAAAATACATCTCAACATGTATTGTATGATTTACTGTCTGATTTCAACCCAATCTGAGATTTCAACTGTATTCTGGACTATGGGATCAATTTTATTTCTATAGATAGGTGCTAACAATCTCCATAATTTGTACATGGTTTTGATTGATTTCAGTGATATATATTTTTCTTATTGCTTAAATAAATACTATCACTTAAGATTTAAACAAGATTATAGTGAATAAACTTTATGCAATTAGATAGATACAACATTATAACAAACATGTAAATCATCATTATTCATAGAGAATTATACTTTTCTTATATCATATCTACAGCTCTGTGTCCGATGTAGCATAGTAACTCAAGCGTCTGTAGACAAATATTCCTATGGCACCTACAAGAAGAGCCACCAAAATTTCGGTCAGTTGATCCAAAAAGCCTGTGCTGGGCTCTGTTGATTCCAAAGCTTGTGTCTCTACTTCCTGTACTGGTTCTTCTGGTGGTTTAGGTGCTTGAGCTTCCTCACCTTTGAAAGCAATTTGATTTAAAACTGATTTTTCCTCCTCTGTGATTGGTTTGGCTGCAGTTGAAGAGAGCAAAGATGCAATTTCTCCACATTGGGAGCATGACCAAGTCCTTGATTTCTTTGCTAGTGCCTTGCGTTCTTCTGGTGTGTAGTCAATAGAGCCTATCGTACCTTCCGCAGGTGTAGGCATGAAAGCTATAAGAGCTAGCAAAGCTGTTCTGATAGACCAAGAAGGTTGCCATGTCTCTGGATGATGGCCAGATATAGACAAGCAAATCTTTTTATTTACTTCGAATCGTCCATTGGGAGTGAGAAGTATGATGTGTGGTGGATGCATAGGATATTCTTTGGGTAGAAGTATCCTGCCATGATAAATACCTCCTTCGAATTCAGTTCCCTTGGGACCCTGCACGGTGAAGTGCCATTCGAAAAGGTTGTCTTCTAAAGGCCTTGCGCAGTACTCCTCGGTCGCTTCAGCCAGTTCTAAAGCTTCTCTCATTAGGCGTTTGACGCCAGGACATTTAGTATTATATTTTTCACTCATGTCTGCCATTTTGTTGAGTACGCAATTCTCGAACTATCGTCAGGACCAAAATATAATAAACAGTGACGCAATATGGATTTACAAAGTAACACGTAAGTTTTGATGTAATCACAAGAAAAATTGTTATCAAATTAAAAAATTACAAAACATCAACTTGTAGTACGTAGTATGTACTTTTTTAGTACAGTAGATAACATAGATTCATAATCCTTTTATTCTCTGGGCTGCGGTAGTCAACTCTATCGGCCTATTAGTTAGTTATTTTTAAAAGTTAAAGAACATTATTGCCAGTGTCAGGTCAAGAAGCAAAATAAATGATACTGAAGGAGGTAATTTTGAATTTTGGTAGTCTGAAACAAAGAAAATTATGGAGATAATTAAGATATAAGGAGAACATACTTAATTTGTGAGTATATATACAGGAGTGGTATAATACTAAAGCTTGATGTTATTTACATATATGAAGGATGTTTTTATCTAATAGTAAAGGGATTTATATTACACATTAGACCAATTTCAACCAAATTTGAAATCTGTGGCTTAGCCCATAACTATAAATATTTACAAAGAGAGTTGATTACATTAGCTTTAACTATATACTCTACGACTGATTTTTTCTTCCTTCAAATCAAAACGTACGATTTAATATTGTGGGATGTGTTTTGACGGATTGCTCAAGTGAGCATGACGAAGTCCCAGGCATCGGGCAGAGCAAATATATTCGTATCGAATGAGTAAACGCAATCAGAGCATAAGGTAGATCGAGTCGACGAATGAAACACTGTATACGTGAAATTATAAATTGCAGTAGGTATTCTATCAGGGCATAACCTTCGCATTCTATTTCAACCTTGTTCACAATAAACTTGAGCTTGTTTAATTATGGCTTGTGAAGCTTACTCACTGATTAAGGAATCGTTGAGCCTACCACAATTTCGCATAAACAATAATTCATATAGATTACATATCTTGCTTCTTTCCATTGACGATTATTTAAGATAATACGTAAATTTCTTTGACTATTAGGTACGATATTCTAGTAAGTATTATAGTTGAGTCAACGATTAAGGAAAGTTGAGTAGAACCATGGAATTTTACTTCATATGGGTTCGTGGGTAGAACTTATTTTTTTAAGGAAAACGCCTCATTTGACGTTAATCACATACTTAGTGATGCTAGCGCATCATGAACGTCGGGACCAAGGCAGAGTAACGATTTTCCTTTGCCGTGTGGCAATTGCCTGTTTTGGAACGCAGCCTAACCTCACTTCTCTGTTGCTCTTTGTGTTGTCTGTGCTGTGGTTACTACTGTGCTATAGTGTTCTAAAGTTTGTTTTCTTTCTTGAACATAATTAATGTAAATGTAATGTGCATAGTGCATTTATAGACAACGATTAAGAAACAATAATCAATAATGGATGGTCCACCTGGGACTGGGCCGCCAACAAGTAACAGCGGATCAATTGTTCCGCCAGGGATGCCCAACTTTCCCCCGATGCCTCCACCTCCGGGATCTATGGGTAGCATGCCACCGCCAGGATCTATGGGAAACATGCCACCGCCGCCCATGGGGCCACCTGGATCTATGCCTCCTGTTAGTTCATCGGGTGGGCCACCAAACATGAGCGCTGGACCTCCTATAATGTCCGGCGGACCTCCAAATATGTCTAATATGCCTAGCGGGCCTCCAAACATGCAAGGCATGCCACCGAATATGCAAGGAATGCCACCTAACATGCAAGGCATGCCACCGAATATGCAGGGTATGCCTCCAAACATGCAAGGTGGACCCCCTAATATGCCAGGCGGGCCACCAAACATGCCGCCTGGGATGGGCCCGCCTCCCGGTATGATGGGAATGGGTCCGCCGGGTATGGGTCCTCCACCTGGCATGGGACCTCCAGGAATGGGTCCACCACCTGGCATGGGTCCTCCTGGAATAGGGATGGGGCCACCTATGGGGCCACCTGGAATGGGTCCTCCAAGAATGCCACCAAATATGATGCGCGGGGGACCAAACATGAAAGGCAACTTTAGTAACCCCAGCATGGATATGGGACCACCTGGTATGGGTCCACCACCTAATATGCCGCCAATGGGATCTTGGGAAGACCAGGGCCCCCCTAATTGGGGTAGATCAGGACATGAAGGACCTCCAGGGTGGGATGACCAGGGAGACGATGGTGATAATGATGATAGAGATCCAGATGAACAATCCCAAATGTCTGGCCCACCATCTGGATTGCCATCCTTATTAACTATGAAAATTGACACTCCTGAAGAGTTCAGGGTCAAGGTACCTGCACCTGTGGGAGGCGTGGTTTTACCAAAAGCTCTAGAGGAAGCCCTTGCTTACAAAGATCAACGGGCTGCAGCTCTGGGGGATCAAGCCGATAAAGAAAAAGGTAATGGTAATCATAATGTATTGTTATAGTTCATTTAACCAAACATTTTTACTCTGGTGGACACTTGTAACATCAATATGACTGATAAATTAATAAATGTTTTAAAAAATCTAGCAAAAATAGGTGTCATACGACAGGGAGTCATCTGTTAGACATCTAAGAGGCTACAGGTGGTCAGATATTTCCATTAACGAAATATCTAGAATGTAGAATGTATTTCTAGATGTAGATTCTAGAATGTATGTGTTAACATATACATTCTAGATATACGACATACATTTTACAATTACCTTGTTAACATTTATTGCTTCATTAACAACATCTTATGGAATGAACTATTTGAAGACTGATTGACCAAACCAATGGAAACATCTAGTGAAGGCAATATATCTTAACTAGCTGCACCCTGCGATTTTACTGCGTGATGATGGTGGATGATAATGATGATGAAAAGTAGCCTATGTGTTATTCCAGGATCTGAGGTATCAACATACCAAATTTCATCCAAATCTATCCAGCCCTATGAGCGTGATTGAGTAACAAACATCCATCCATCGAAACTTTGACATTTATAATATTAGTGGGATTCAAGGAACTCGAATGCAACATATTCAATACAATATGTTGCATTATCAATATCATATATGCCAATTTATGTGCGATCTGAGATTTCCTGCACATTTTTTATATCAGTTAGTACTGTTGCCCCACCATTATCCTTTTCTGTTTGTTGTAGAACAGAGCCAAAGTATGTTGAATGCTGGTATAGAACCCCCAGTGCGCTATTAAAGATGACTTGCACAGCGGCACAACTTGTTAGTTTTCAACAATAAAATTGGTCATTATAATTGATAACATACTCATAATTTGCAAACTATGTTATAGTCTTTAGACTCATGTCATAATGTATTTACATTTTTATTCTAATATAAAATAGGTCTCAAATTTAATAATATTTTCACAGCTTTCCTATTTCAATCTGCATTTTAAAGCCAACTGCAAGAGATCTGAAAGACTTGAGTTTATCATATCTACCTCTCTATCAAAAAAGTGTCATTATCAATTATAAATAATAGCATGCAGCTGTTTCACCTGCGTGGATTACGGTTTTCCGCAACATCAATTATATATAATTATTAAGAATATATTCCATGGGATCATACATTTCACCAGGATAAAAAATTGCCTATGTGCTATTCCAGAGTATAATCTATCTCTGTGCCAAATTTCATCCAGATCCCTTCAGCTGTTCTGGCATGATTGAGTAACAAACACCCATCCATCCATCCATCCAAACTTTGACATTTATAATATTAGTGGGGTTAATGTATCCACAAAAAAATCTTTATTCACCAATAATATTTTTGAACTTCAATTATATATATTTTTCATGTCAGATGTAGAAAATGAACCGGAAGCTCCACCTGCCCCAGTGATCAGCACTGAATATGATGCTGAAGAGGATGAAGCTGACTCTGATGATGACAATATTCCTGACGCGCCTTTACCACCCATAATATCTAAGCAAGAGGTATATTGGTCTTATATATATACATATGTACATAAACCAAAGAAATATTTGGATATTTCAATGCACCATTTAGTAGGAAGCTATTTAATTGAATGGTTTATAAAATTGCACTACATATTCTTGAAAGTATTTAGCTCATTTTTTATATATTTAATTTAGAATATTATTAGAAATCACATTGTCCAAGTTAGCTAGAAGTCGGAATCAAATCTCAATGTTTTTCAATGTGTCCTTTCAGACATTGGCAAGCAAAGCAAACAAGAACAAACGAAAGAAGAAAAAGAAGAAGGAAGCTAAACATAAGAGAAAAGAAGAAGCCAAAAAGCAAGCAGAAAAGAAATCAAGTGATAATAAGTCTAGCGATAAAGAAAATGAAAAGGAAGTTGATATAGAGTAAGTGAGCTTAAGTTTTGAATAACATTATAATAAATAAATATAATATGATGATGAGTCAACCCACAATTTTGCCACACTACTCCTGACTTTGACTACATATTTACGATGTAATATTAAAATCAAGTAAAACAGGTATAAATATGTTGTCATATTTGTCTATTTTACCTGGATTTCTTGTTTGTGGTAATTGAAAGTACATATAACCCCTCTCTTCAAGTGGAAGGTGTTAAAACTGAAGCTTACACACACTGGCTGTCCTATTTCAGATACATCCAGGAGAGCATACATTTCCACGAGCTAGCGCCCATGTACAGGCAATTCCATCACATTCTAGAATCATTCAAGATTACGGATATAAAAAAGGAAGATATTAAAGATGAGAAGGATGTTCCGAAAGCAACCAGTAAGCCACAGGAGAAAGTGCAGGACCACTTTGCGGCTGACGAAGAGGCTGTGGAGGTACACATCATTTTATTAGATAGGCTAGTTTTGTTTCTTATCTCACATGATAGCCACTAGCGACTCTTATTCATGTGGATTGTATATAAAGACTCAGGTGAAGAAAAAAGGTCAGCTGCAGAAAAGTTTGATAATTACTTTGTGTTAGATTCCTGACCTTGAATGTTAGCAACATTCAAGATTGTTTCGCAGTGCTCGCCTTTTTAGTGTTTGGACCAGGAATGTAACCGAGGTGGTTTTATGGGAACCGACGTCGGAGTTAGAGATTTCAAGTTTGATTTGTCGGAGTGGGAGGTGGCGGTGGTATAAGAAGAGAGGTGTTGAGGGCAGGCCTAATATAATGACAATCTATTCCGTGAGTAGCAAAGGTCACTAAAAAGAGCGAAAAAGAAAATTTTTAACAATAAATGGAACCACCTTCAACACCCAAAAGTGTGAAATAACTTGTTGAAGTCAGTACCATGCGCACAATATTTTTATAATAGTTACTGTTGAACTATCATGGTACCGACTTCAACAAGTTATTTCACACTTTTGAGTGTTAAAGTCGGTTCCATTTATTGGTATTTTATTTTACGTTACCATTATATATACTATAAGATAGTATAAGCCTTTCGATAGTGATTAATGCTCAAGACACAGTGCAAACCCGTGGAATACACTGCGGCATGTGAATTTGTTTGGTTTACACACTTACTTCAATGTCCACTATTAGAAAAACGCTGCAGACGAAAAAGAGCGCCTCTCCAAACGCAAACTGAAAAAGCTCTCCCGCCTGTCAGTGGCCGAGTTGAAGCAGCTAGTCTCGCGGCCGGATGTCGTGGAGATGTATGACGTCACAGCGAAGGACCCCAAACTGTTGGTGCAGCTCAAAGCCCACAGGAATACTGTACAAGTTCCCAGGCACTGGTGTTACAAGAGAAAGGTACGTCTATATTAAAGTATGTCTGATATTTCATTATGGAAGCAAGTTTGTTTCTTTATATTGGGTACTAGTTGCGCCCCGCGGTGTTACCCGCGGTGAAATGGGAGGTATTGACCATTTTTGTGTCTTCCCGTCATCACACGGGATCAGTCCATATTTTCGGGACTAAAAGTAGACTGTGTTATTCCAGTTATCCATAGTATCCTATTCCACTAATATTATAAATGTGAAAGTTTGGATGTTTGTTGGACAATCAGGCCAAATCGGCTAAAGGATTCGTAATGAAATTTATCGCACCTAGATAGATTATAGAATGGGCTACTTTTTATCCGAAACATATGACGGTAACAGGTAAGACCGTACTCCAAGCGGGTAGAGACATTTTCGAAACCCGTAAATGTATCTTCCCAGCAGACTATCTACAATGTGACGTCATTTTGCAACAGTGCTCTTACTCTTACTAGTCGCCTGGTGGGTTAGTATATAGGTATCTTAGGGTTATGAGTGGATATTATTTTTTTGTTTCTTTGCGACATTTTAACGAAGATATTTGCATATTTTTATAATTAACTATGTAAGGAAGCGCGCGATGGTGTGAACGAGCATTGTATACTATTTGTATAGGACACAAGCTTTTAGTTTTTTTGTTAGCAATAGGCAGGCGTTTGACCACCATCCTACCTGATGTTAAGTGATGATGCGGTCGACGATGGATCACTCCTGCTTAGCAGATACCTGTTCAGTTACGACTTAAAGATGCCCAGATTTTTTTTTTTTCTTTTTTTTTATTACACTTAAACCCCCGCACTAGGATTCCCTGTATCGCTGGAGGCTTGGACACACACATTCACAGCACACAAACATCCAAGACCCGGGTCAAACATCTATACTCATCGCACAAATGTTTGCCGCTGCCGGGATTCAAACCCAGGGTTCCGGAGACACAGTAGTCATGTCACTGACACTAACCATTGCGCCACGGCGACCGTCATGATTCTAGTAGATTGTATCCATGTAGAAACACAGACTTGGTTGCAAGGTGACCATAAAATGTATAACGAATGATGTACCTACCATTTAAAATGTCATTCCGTATGTTGGATTCCAAAGAAGGGCATCTCTTTTAATTATCATTTCGGTAAATGGACAGTCGTAATGTGGTCGACGGTGGTATGGACTAAAACAGGCCTCGGATGTCAAAGACATCCGCATACATCTTCGGATTGAGGACAACAGTAAGCTAAGAAATAGATAATGCCTTTGCGCCTTTCTGTGTATTTTTTTTTTCATACATGTCTTCTAAGAACCCTCAAGCCCGATTGTGATATATGTATATGAAAACTTACCCCCTTACTTATAAACGTTGAATAACCTCTGAATAGTTATTCAGTGTTTTGTCTTTGTCGCTTATATGACAGTTTGATGTTGAAAGAACGGAACAAAACACTGAATTACTATTCGCAGCTTATTCAACGTTTATAAGTAAGGGGGTTAATCGATTGTTGACCTAACCTAACTTCTGAGTTACCATGTTGCTTAAAAATAAAGTCATAAAGTGGACTATAATACTATTTAGTATGAACTAGTTTTGAATAATTCATAATTCCTTGCAGTATCTCCAAGGCAAGCGAGGTATAGAAAAGCCCCCGTTTGATCTCCCTGACTTTATCAAGAAGACCGGCATCATGGAGATGCGAGCCTCGCTCCAGGACAAAGAAGAGACAAAGACCCTAAAAGCAAAGATGAGAGAAAGGAGTCGACCAAAACTGGGCAAGATCGATATTGATTACCAGAAACTTCATGACGCGTTTTTCAAGTGAGTCTTTGGGGACCTCATTACATTCCTTATATATTAACGCATAACTTATATTTATAATTTTTTTTATTAAGTCAACCAAATTTAAGAAATGGTTAAAAATGCTGTTGAATATCTGTTAAACATCTACTTTTTTCATCCGCCATTGATATAAATCTTCAGGCGGTGGTCGTGGCTTAGTGATCAATGACATTGAACGTAAAACCGCGGTTTGAATCTCGGCTGGGGCAAATATTTGTCTTGATATTTGTGATGAGCAAAACATTTGTCATACTACGGATCAAAATACGTATTTATCATAACTTGAATGATTTATTTTTTCTTTTAAGTAATTTGTCCCGTTAACTATGAATAAAACTACCGATTCTTAGTTTCTTTCGATTCCAGCCTATTCCCTTTAACTATACTGCTTCGAGTTAGAACATGCATTTCAACTAATGGAAGTATTTATTAATATTTTTGCAATTTATTAGTCTACCGTGCCGGTATAAAAACCATTAACACAACATATCGAAATATTTACAATCATTTTCCAATTATTGTGAATGTAAATGTCGTTAAAAATAACTATACATTTACGACCACAATACTACCAGTGTGACAACTGGCCATTTTTCCCACAGTGCAGGTTTACTCGAAGAAAAAATATCTGTCATCTAATTATAAAGGTAAGAACATCGTAACAACGCTTTTTCTATCCTCAATCTGTATGTAAATAATTATAGTAAAGTAGACTAAAAAAAAGTAAATTGCCTAATATTCTATGCCCAAGAGAAAAATATTGCCAGTTATAATTTTTCCCTTGCAGCATACAGGAGGGTTATGTTTTAGGGTGTATCTTTGTATTTGTGTTTTATAATATTTAGTCGATTATTGTTATTTATAATATTCAGTTTGATCAATTCACCAATGGGTGGGGCACCCAAAAAAAAAAAAAAGGGACTTGCAGGTCTGCGATCTAAGATGGTAACATGAAAGCTAACGTATAATGAAGAAATATTTATATAGATTTTGTTTATTTCAGTAAATATAATTCTCTTAATCATACGAGTGTCAAGTCATTCTAGGGCGAGGTATATTTATGTCTCTTGGCACTGTCAGAATCAGCGCAGATTTTATTTTTAGGTATTGCTTTTGACCACAATCTCTGTTAACGTTTAGTGATGGCGTGTTTGAATCTGGAATCACGCTAGGCCTAGAATATTCACTGGTTTTCAAACACAGCTGCCTGAATAGTCTTTTTAGCGACAGATTTTCAAACAATCCCATGTTTAAAATAAGGATAATTAAACCTAATAAACTCCACCACGCTGTGAATGTGATAAATATGCTATCAAACCGAGAACTCAAGCTTCCAGCTGTCTAAAGTGTCAAGACGTCGAAGATAATTCAAGGGTCGGGTTCTTTATTTAGTAATGACTTATACTGTCTCAGGCCCGTCCAATAACTCCTATCTTCCCAGGGATTGCAGGGATTGACTGGCCGGTTGGCGCAGTTGGTAGCACTCTGCCTTCTGAGCCGCTAGTCCCGGGTTCGATTCCCAGACAGGTCAAACATTTGTGTGTATGAACATGTCTGTTTGACCTGTGTCTGGGTGTGTATATGTATATAAGTATATATCAGTCATCAGGTTACCATAGTACAGGCTCTGCCTAGTTTGGGACCTGAAGACCTCGTGTGAATGTTGTCCCATATTATTATTATTATTGCAGTAATGTACTATTAGCTATGCAATTTTATAGATGGCAGACGAAGCCGCGAATGACCATCCACGGTGACCTTTATTACGAAGGCAAAGAGTTCGAGACGAGACTGCGGGAAAAGAAACCCGGAGACTTGTCTGAAGAGCTGAGGACAGCGCTCGGTATGCCCGTTGGACCTGGTTCACACAAGGTAGCTGTTTTAGAATATTCGTTAACAATTCTATTTACTTCGTGATAATATGCCTTTTTGTTTATTTAGCGTGCAGTTTTTCTAGGGTTTCACCACTGCCTTACTCGAAGACCACCGGCCGGTGACGATTTGGCCGAAACCGGTATCACGTTAGACCTAGAACGTTGACTGGCTTTCATGGTTATCTGCCTGTCCACACTTTGCAAAGTAAAGCGACAAAATTTCAAACTTAAAGGTCAGCTAGATTGTTTGTCGGACATAAGAATGTGCAGCCAATATGTAGAATAGTAATAAAAAAATACACTAGTAGATATCCGCATTAAAAAGTAGAAAACGGCTAACCCTGGAGAGCTTAGTGAGCGTAATGGGACAAATTACCTATAATTGCGTTATCATCGGTCGAACTCGTGTGCAAAGTTTAAAACGCATTCCACATTTTGCGGGGAGTGAAAATCATGTTCAAAGATTCCGTTACATATTTACAGGCGAAGAGCTAATAAAAGCTTGTTAAAAATGAACATAATTTAACCAAAAATAACGTAACTAAAATAAATAATGATTTAGTACAGCTGCCAGGGTAGCAGATGTTTAACCAACAGATCAGAGTCCTTCAGGATGTCTGGCAGTCATAAGAAAATTATATATTGCATGTATAACAATCTACTACTAAGGCTACTACTGTTCACCACAATGTAAACGGCCGATTATCAATTTAATCGTCGTCGTCGGACAAACAGTTTTTACCATACAGTTAACCGATGAATGTTAACTCTAAGTTAACCGATGGTTAATTGATAATCGGACGTTTTGGTAAATAGCACCCTTAGTATGCATAACACCGGCCATGCTAATAAAAGCTTGTTACAAAGAGGTTTGTTCTACATATTTCCGTATATATTTTGATACAAGACTGAGGTACACATTTGCATAGACAAAATTTGGATTAACAACAAGTATCATGTGCAGGTGCCCCCGCCGTGGCTGATCGCCCAACAGCGCTACGGGCCCCCGCCCTCGTACCCGAACCTGAAGATCCCCGGGCTCAACGCGCCTATTCCCGATGGCTGCGCGTTCGGGTACCACGCGGGCGGGTGGGGCAAGCCGCCCGTCGACGAGACCGGCAAGCCTCTCTACGGGGACGTGTTCGGACACCAGGCCGGCCTTCAAGATGTGAGTACACTCCTCCCATACACCATACACCGCACACCACCACTACCAATACCTACTGGCTTATATATTAGACATAGATCATTTCACAAGGAGCATGTGAGAATTCATATGAAATGACATACGTCACACCCGATACTTCACGACTACTGCTTTTCGCAGTCGTTAAAATCACAACCTAACTTCCAAACCATTCGGGCTTCATCGTCAATTATTCTTCTCTGATATTTTACGTAGCACGGGAACGTTCATTGACCGTAAATAGGTTTACACATCGCGCGAATTTAAAAATGGATTATTTTTTGCTAGTTTAATGATTAGAGACAAAGATGAAAGATATATAAGTATAAAAAAACAAGAAGGATCACATAAGTACAACAGATTTTCGAAGATCTAAAACTATTTTATAATTTTATGTCAGAGGATAAAATATACATAGCGATAGATTTATATACATTGCGATTGTTAGTTGCAAGTGGACATGATATGTCTGCAGGGAGAGTATCGTGAAGAGACATCAAGGTTTCGTAAAAAGAAGAGGAATCATTGTTTGGACGCCTGTACAAAATGTGATTTACATCGCCAGTCGCATTCACAATCACAAGATGCCGATTCCCCGATATAAAGATTAAACAAATGTAACTGAGTGTATACATGGCCCAATCTAGCGCGAATCAATGTAGCTTTAGCTAGTTTTACCCTAGAATTAGATAACGATCTAGGCGGGATTTAAGGTTAAAGAAGGACGGCAGAACCAGCCTCGCTCCCGAAAAACGAAATGACAACCCGTTCACGTATTCTTTTTATATGAAAATTTAGATTATATTTTTGTGGATTCCGAGAATAATTTGCATTATATATAAAGTTGCGAATCAGAAGTACTTTTATTTTATTTATTTATGTGGTGTTTGTAGTTTTCGAACGCACCCTATACTTCTCATTATGTTTGTTGCGAATACGAATCGTATGTTAATGTTACTTAATAATCTGTAGTCAGCTGCTCTGTAGACCCGGCCTGCGTTCATAAACACACCCATGCCTAGTTTATTCCAGAATATAATAAGTAATCTGTATCTGTAGCGCGATCCATGCAATATTGCTTTCTCTGTCTACGATGCTATAGATGGTTAGCGATCCATTGAATGGTTCGCATATGGACGTGTAGTTAGCATCTGTATCAGTAATACAGATGATTTTCCATGAAAACTTTTTACTCCCAACTTCTAGGAAAATGATTGAATATACAATATACAATGTATTTATTGCTCTATCGATACGTATAAGTTTCATTCATGAACGCGGTTTCTTTCTTCTAGGCTGCAAATGTATGGGAGTCTGCCATCCTCCTTTACCCTTCTTTTCCAAACTCCTTCCCATGATTCTCTGAGAGAAAGTTTAGACAAACCATCCAAATTATGACAAATATTGTTTTATACCACCACAAATTATAGCTTCATTTTTATGTTTTTGGTAATTACCCATTATCCCACATTGATTGGGAATCCTGCCAACCGAAATATACACTCCATTTATGACACACCAATATAACTCTTCTCTAGCTTGAAGTATATCCGGGAAATTAACTGGTGTTTTATAAGGAAACTTAGATATTTCAGTTCAAATATTTGAAGGAAAAAACTCGGCTGCTAGTGGGACTTGAACCCACGACTACAGAATACCGTCTTGTCGCTTTGTCCAACTAAGCTATAGTAGCCCATACCACTAGGGCCGAATTACTTCCTTCCTTATTAACATCTTGCGGTGATGTTATTAGCGCCATATACCATTAATTGTATGAACAATTAATTAATAGGACTGATAGACCAACATTACAGTTGATATCGTATCAAACGAAGGCACCCTACCCTTATTTTAAGAGATTTTATTGTGTTTCGCATTAACGCTATGCTAGGCAGAACTTCAGTTCAAATATTATATAATATTAAATATTTGAACTGAAGTTCTGCCTAGCATAGCGTTAATGCGAAACACAATAAAATCTCTTAAGAAACTTGGATAGTTAATATAGACCGAATATATTGAATAGTTTTTTATACGACAGTATAATGTCTAAGACGGTATATTGTACTTGTGGAATCTAGTATAATTCGTATCCGAATTTTCCTTCAATAATTTAATCAATAAATATACACTTTAAGTTACAAATAGATTAAAATATTGTTGTAAAAAAATGGTACACATTCTTACACAATACAGTGTTCGATCATGGAGCGGAGTCTGAGGAGTGTTTTTGTAATAAATAAATAAGTATACATAACAGTTGTTTGAAATTAAGTATGCACTTATGTATATAATAATTGTATATAAACTTGATTAGACTTGTTGTCGTCTGTTGTTCTTTATAACCGTGATACACATACAGTGATCTGTGGATACATTGTTAGTGTGGCGTCTCTTTATCATGTTTAAATTGTATACTTGGTTTTGCAGGATGGGGAGGATCAGGACATTGACAGGACGATGTGGGGAGAGTTGGAGTCGGAGTCCGAAGAGGAATCAGAAGAAGGTGATTAGATATCCTATTTATTTTCTTACTTATTTTAATTATGGTCGTCATGGCTCATTGATCAATGACAGTTCACACTTAAACCCACGCAATAGGATTCCCTGTGTCGCTGGAGGCATGGACACACACAATCACACCACAGAAACACCCTAGACCCGGAATAAACATCTACACTCATCGCACAAATGTTTGCCCCTGCCGGGATTCGAACTCAGGGTCCCGGAGACACAGAATTTATGTCACTGACACTGACCACTGCGCCACGGCGACCGTTGTCACTGACTTTTGAATAGCGATCCTGGCTACTAGAGCAATCATTTCTGTAATGTGATTGTGTATGTTCATACCATCCGCGACACAGAGTATATTCGTGTGAGGGTGTGAGTGTAAATGCTTGTCCTGTGACACGTGTGTGTGTGGTTTGGTATTTTCGAGTACCCGCCTGGCTAGCTACCACCCTCAAGTTTGAAAAACTGTCACTAAACAAATAGTGTGTTCAGTCGGCAGTCCTTGAGAGCCAGTAAACATTCTAGGTCTAGCGTGATAACATCTTCGATCACGCCGTCGCTGACCATGAAGTCAGATAGTGGTCAAACTAGATCTATATCTACAGTATATTTTTTGTGACGTTGGTGTTGAACACATCCCGTTTGTGATGTCCAGAAGAGTCGGAGGAGGAGGGCGCGGGTGGGGAGGGCGAGGGCGAGGGCGAGGTGGCGGGCGGCGTGGCGACGCCGGGCGAGGGGCTGGTCACGCCGCTGGGGATCACCTCGGTGCCGCCCGGGATGGAGACCCCGGACACCATCGAGCTCAGGAAGAAGAAACAGGACGCGGACGTCGAGGGGTAACTACACGCCGCGTGCTATGTTACACACTCAATATTGTTGTACCAATTTAAAGCTATTTATGAGCAGCCCGCTGTGTTTCCATTGCGGGCCATTGCAGGTTGGTGGAGGCATATCCGATCTGCCTGAGGCTTTTTATGTTTCCATAAAATTGAAAGAAAGAAAGAAATTAGATTTATTTGAGACAGTAACAAAAACACTTAAATATTAACAAAAATTAAAAATTTGGAACATATCTAAATAGTGCTAGTGACATGTCTCAAATTGGTCCCAACTCAACGTATGCTAGTTCTAAGTAAACCAGCGCTGGTCTTCCCTTGGAACCAATTGAGCCGGCACAGAAGGGAACAAATAACAGATTATAACAATAAACAATTAAAAATTAAATAACAATAATATTAACATGCACTTAGTCTAATAACTATGTCTATTAACTAAAATTAAATAACAATAATATTAACATGCACTTAGTCTAATAACTATGTCTATTAACTAAAATTAAATAACAATAATATTAACATGCACTTAGTCTAATAACTATGTCTATTAACTAAAATTAAATAACAATAATATTAACATGCACTTAGTCTAATAACTATGTCTATTAACTAAAATTAAATAACAATAATATTAACATGCACTTAGTCTAATAACTATGTGTATTAACTAAAATTAAATAACAATAATATTAACATGCACTTAGTCTAATAACTATGTCTATTAACTAAAATTAAATAACAATAATATTAACATGCACTTAGTCTAATAACTATGTCTATTAACTAAAATTAAATAACAATAATATTAACATGCACTTAGTCTAATAACTATGTCTATTAACTAAAATTAAATAACAATAATATCAACATGCACTTAGTCTAATAACTATGTCTATTAACTAAAATTAAATAACAATAATATTAACATGCACTTAGTCTAATAACTATGTCTATTAACTAAAATTAAATAACAATAATATTAACATGCACTTAGTCTAATAACTATGTGTATTAACTAAAATTAAAATAACAACGTTCTAAAGGAAGAAATTGGTGTATGATTTCCAAAGTATTGATGCTGCGACCACTGAAAACAATTTTATTCAAGTGAATGCAGAAGCCGAACAAAAATTTTAATAAATGGTTTGAACTGTTTAATATCGAAACATTCACTAAGAGTTTTGTGGTTCATTGCACTAGGGGGAAAGAACGTTCAATTATTTGAAGGAAAATATACAGCTACTTTTGGGATTTGAACCCACTACTACAGTTTTAACCGTTATAACTAACTCGGTACCCAGATTAACTGACATACCTGTCAATTTGATGCAGTATTTTAAGACCGATGAAAATTGATATCCTTAACACATTATAGCTTAAATAGGAGTTGCAATGGTGTCTTTTACTTGGTAATTTATTTCTTCACTTAAGTCACACACTTAGGGCTTTACTTAAGCCAAGTTGTATATTACAAATTTCTTTTTATTTATTTATTTTCTACTTTTTATGTTATGTTAAAAATATTATAATGCTTAGAGCTAGCGGATACATTGAATTTTATTGTGAATCTTATGTTATGCTCAAATAAAAATATGAAAAATGAAATCATAGATGAGACGAGATGTATTCATAACGTGACCATTTATTTTTACCAGTGCGGGACATTTGCAGAATTATATATTTTAAAAAAAGTTATTAGTGTTTTACAAGATTTTTATTATAAAAGACAGAATAACACAAATTAATCAAAGCACTAAACACAAAATACGTAGTTAAATAAGCACGACTTTCTAAACCCGATTAGTGGCGTGAATTTATTTCCCCCAAAGTTGCAGTTCGTGTTCTCTTCGAGCGGGAAAAATACATTTTAAATAATGTTTTCAACTGTTTGCAAAAGCGGGACTATGTCGACCTCGCTGGGGACACCGGGACAGTCTGCCTGAAAGCGGGACGTATGGTCACGTTATGTATTCATCATTTAGGAATAATGTCCTTTATGTATTTCAGTGGCGACACACCGGCCTTGTACCAAGTCCTGCCGGAGCGGCGCGTCGGGCTGACGCAGGGCATGATGGCGTCCACACATGTGTACGACATCAGCGCGGCCAATCCAGGTACATAGCTACACGCTTTTCTCATCTACACTAATATTATAAAGAGGAAATATTTTATTGTGTGTAAGTTTGTAATATTGTTTGTAATGGATAAACTACAAAGCTACTTAATCTATATAAACAATATTAAACCGATAGAAAGTTACATTATTCCGGAGTATGATGATCTATATTTTATATTTTTAAATATTTAAATTATTTATTTCCAATATAGCAATAATGTTACACAAGTTTATATTTATTACATGTTCGACCACATCGTCACTATTCATCAAGTTTTCTAGTGGTCAAACGATAGATCTATAAAGTAAAAAGAAAATAATTTGTTACACAATTTAGGATGAGTGTTAATGATATGAATTAAGCAAAATGTGTGTAGACTTTTAAAAAATATTAAGAGGAGTCGGGTTGGTCAGCTAGTATTATATATAAAATGTCTGCATAATACCAAATATTCGACATATTTGAACAGTTTCAGCTCGATCCGCCCCGATCTGGATTGGTCATTTATCACTCACGCGTGATTCAGATTGTATTAATTGTTAGCTTGTGTTTCATTCAGATCTTAAATATGTTTTACTAGGTACGCCCCGCGGTTTTACCCGCGCGGTGATGGTTGATGATGATGATGATGATGATGAAAAGTAACCTATGTATTATTCCGGGACCTAAAGTATCTACATCCATTTCATCCAAATCCGTCCAGCCGTTGGAGCGTGATTGAGTAGCAAACATCCATCCATCCAAACTTTCGCATTTATAATATTAGGGATTACAGTATGGAGCTATGTCTATTTGAACATACAGTGTTAATGAGCTTATATCTAGTACATATGTTAGTAAACATAAAACAATAACAATTGTAATAAAGCTGATGATGTCACATTTAAAATTTGTCAGTTTTTGAGAAAGGAACTTAAACAGATTAATATTATATGTATGAACACTCTCCGACTTTAATATTGTTTCAGGTAAGTGATTATTATATCTCAGAAACCATACCACTAACAACTTTTTTTGAGACATGCTGTTCTGTGACTTTGCATTCTCAGTTGTATTTTTTAACTTTTTGTACCTATCCCAAACTTATAGAGGTGCAGATTATTACTGAAAAATATTGACACTTCGTAAATGTACAAGCATGAAAAGGTTTTATATTAAATTTGCCTGGCAAGAATCTGTAAACTTTAAGTGACTTATAGACCTTAAATTTTTTTGAGGTTCGAATATTGCTTTGCGATCTGAGCAGTTCCCGTGATTTTACTTCGATACAGTCAAGGCCGTGGCATACAAACTTGATTATTTTTTCGAAATCATATCCTGTGTAATGTAAAATAGAATTGGATGTACAATTTCATATCGTAGCATATAGCCGAAATAGCTCAGTTGGGAGAGCGTTAGACTGAAGATCTAAAGGTCCCCGGTTCAATCCCGGGTTTCGGCAGATTAATTTTGCTGATTAATTATATTTTTAAACAACACCAACGCTGGTCGTGGACTGATTCGACGAATGGTCTTTCAAATTCTTATCCTCAGAAGCGTTTACATTTACAAGATCAGAGTCAAGATGGTGCATAATGAATCGTTCGGCCAAAGTAAACAATAGATAGAGGAATGTTGTAAAAGACATAGCATACGAGTTGCTGAATTAAAAGTTTATGATCAGACCATACACAAATCATAAAATCGATTTAGACTACCAAATAAAGTTACAAAATATATTTTTTTAGGCCGTTATAATATCTAATTCTATATTTTTTTTCGTATTGTCAGGCAAACGAGCTACAGCGACAGGCGGTGCGGGCGCGGGCGCCGGCACGGCCAGTGAGGGGCCGGAGGGGCGCGCGGGGGGCGGCGGGGGCGTGGAGGTGGCGCTCGACCCCTCAGAGCTGGAGCTGGAGCCCGAGGCCGTGGCGGCGCGCTACGAACGGCATCTGCGGGAGCACCGCCCCAAGGCGCAGGAGGACCTCTCTGACATGCTGGCTGACCACGTCGCCAGGCAGAAGGTCAATACTACTTACAAATATTATTCAATATAAAAAAATATCAATTTTAACCACTCTCTAAAGTCAAGATCCAAAATAGCCATCACTAACAAGAAGTGTTTAAAAACCTTGGGGTCCAATTTTTTTTCAAAGTTTTTAATTTTACAATTTTATTTATTTACATTCACACAAGGTCTTCAGGTCCCAAACTAGGCAGAGCCTGTACTATGGTAACCTGATGACTGATATATACTTAAGTACATATACACACCCAGACACAGGTCAAACAGATATGTTCATGCACACAAATGTTTGATCTGTCCGGGAATCGAACCCGGGACTAGCGGCTCAGAAAGCAGAGTGCTACCAACTGCGCCAACCGGCTAGTCAACATAATTTTAAACACAGAAAAATTGTAAGAAAAATAATTCATTTGCCTCATATTTGTTTTTATTAACAACGTTTGCCTTGTGATGCTAGAATGCTAGATGAAGAGTGCACACATACGCATAATAATAAGTTGTTCAAAAAAATACGAGGCTGTGAGTATGAATGTGTTTATCTTTTGATTATTGATAAACGCTGCGCGCCATATTTGAGTATATCTAAAAAAAGCACGAGATTTCCCTTGACGACATTGACTACGTGACGAAAATCTAAACCCTCCCCCCGCTCTTGTGCCAAAAGGTGGTATTTTGGAGACTCCCCTCGCCCCATTGAACGGGTCACGTAGTATGGGTACGTTCCCTTATAAGCAGTAAATGTTACTGTGAAACATTCCCCTCCGGTGAAGCTGTAAATGCCGCTAGAGGCAAACAGCATTAGTCCGTTAGAAAAAAAAAATTGGTTGTCTGTAAAGTCGGTTTACGGACGATAGATTTACGTGATAACGACATAATCATGTATGACTTTGTCATTGTCATTGTCAATGTCAATGTCATTGACCATTGACCATTGATTATTGACCATTGACCATTGAATTTGACTTTGACTTTGACCTTGACTTTGACTTTGATTATATTATCTAGATCTAGATAAAACTTAGGTGGAACGTTACGCGGAACGTTACTATTTTTCATTTTGGCATTCATCAATTTATAAAACGTTATCACGTCAAAAATGTGAAACATTACATGTATTGTGAATACATATGTCTTTATTCATTGTAATTTTATTTTTTGTTTCAGAATAAGAGAAAACGACAGCAGAACACAGATTCGAAACAAGCAAAGAAATACAAAGAATTCAAGTTTTAGTCTCATTGTTTTATCGGAATTCATTTGGGTCTTGATACTTGACTATAATTGTATTTGTTGTGTAGGGTTATAGTGATTAAGAATGAAATATTAACATAAATATAATAGTAAGATAACCGTCCTGTTTCATTCCTACACAGGAACACTGTATTTAACAATATGTTATGTAAGCTAAGTGACCATAGTCTTAGTCTGCATGTAGTCCCGCTGCTTGCTTGGTTCAATTCAAACAAGACAGACCAATAAACATGTAGGTTTAACGTGGTTACACTTTCGACCACATCGTCACTGATCACCAAGTGAGATAGACACATTACTGATTATATTATATTCGTGGCTAACTACGATCTGGGGGTCATCTGCCTAAAAATAATGCTTTGTCTATTGCTAGAGCTATATACAAATACAAATATATAGCTTTAGACCTTTTTTCCTTCTTTTCAAACCTAAAAAACTGCAACAATTAATTATTTATTAATAAACTAATTATAAACTGATTTATTAACAATCAATTGTTGAAGCTTTCTTTGGTTCGAAAAGACGGAAAGAAAGTTGAAAACTATAGCAATAGCCAAAGCAATATTTTTAGCCGGAAGACCCCCTGATCTAAATAGGGTGTGTTGGAGAATAGGGCAGGTAATGTCACCCCGGGCCGCTCCGATAAAGTCTCGTGGCGTCTTTACTTAACCTAGAAATCACACTCACCGAACTGAAGCTCGGCTGGTACGTAAAAGGTTTCAACGCTACTTCCTGTGTACAAAAACAATGGCCAAAGTAAATAAAACAGAGAGCAGCGCTTACGATACCCTTAAATCCAATCAACCGCTCGTCCGTTGGCTCCCCGCCTGCAGGAACCAATTGCCGTAGTCCACGCCGCGTGGGGTCAAAGTTATATGCGCGACAATCCCGTGGACTTCCCGAAGCCATGGACAGGAACAACCGCGTCCCGAAAATTTGCTTTCGAAGCAAATCTGGGCAATTTAATTCAGTTGAAATCGTCATTTATTTAGTGCATGTGTTATCACACTCCTGAATTGATATTTTCTCCATGCGGTGTGTTATTCCATTGTTTATGTAATTAAGATATTTATAAATTACCCCCTGTACAGTGGTAGTCGTGTGACTAACGAATAGAAAAACACATAAATAAATAATATTCATGCTGCTACAAATCATTCATAGACTTCAAAGTTATATAATTGTGGAGTTTTTTTCCAGGTACATTAGCGTCGAGGGTAAGTGATTGATGTGACAGCTGTCAAGCAAAGGTAATGTATTATTTTGGTAAGAACAATATTTCTGTTATAGGAGCAACCTGAAGAATAGATTATAAATGTAAATATTCACTGAGGATGTCGTATGAAAACGACGCTAAACCTAAACGGTCGCCGTGGCTCAGTGGTCAGTGATTATGACTTCTGTGTCTCCAGGATCCTGGGTTCGAATCCCGGTAGGGGCAAACATTTGTGCGATGAGTGTATAGGTATTTATCCCGGGTCCTGGGTGTTTGTATGCTGTGATTGTGCGTGTCCATGCCTCCCGTTATACAGAGAATCCTAGTGCGGGGGCTTAAGTGAAAAAATAAAAAAACCTGAGCAACCTCTAATTCATCATACAAAAAGCGCATTACCTACTGACAAAAAATATTATTTTTACTGTTTTTAGGATTAGGTACGGCGCAGTGGAAAGGAATTCCTCAAGAAACCATAAGTAAATATAAAAACTGGCTTAACTTATGGCTTGTTTATCCAGTACGAATCAGCCTGCTGAGTAACTATACAGTGTGAGCTGGGCAGCAACTAAGCTATGTTTCGTGTACTGTGTAGACAGCAATAAGGCGGGCCGAGCTCCCGCCGACACCCAGTCATGTTACGAGGGATATATATACCTACTTGCCATATATCCAGGCAAATACTGATTTCAGCAAGACGAAATCTCACTCCATGTTACTTGCAAAGCCTTTATAAATAAAATCATCATCTCAGCCATATGATGTCCACAGCTGTATATATGCCTCCCCCCATTGATTTCCACAAGGAACGGTTGGAAGCGGTCCGCATCTGGCTATTGCTGTGTTCCTGCTATCTCAGTCAGGTCGTCTGTCTACCCTGTCGGTGGCCGTCCTATGCTGCGCTTGCCAGTCTGTGGTCTCCATTCGAGAACATTTCGATTCCAGCGACCATCGGCTCTAGGAGCTATGTGCCCTGCCCACTACCACTTCAACTTGCTAATCCGTTTAGCTATATCGGTGACGTTCGTTCTTCTACGGATCTCCTCATCTCAGATTCGATCGCGAAAAGAAACCCCGAGCATAGCCCTCTCCATAGCTCTTTGGGCGACTCTGCGCCCGTTAAAGAAAGCCCATAGGCCCCTAAATAAAATAAACGTGTTATATTTTTAGAGCATGTACCTACATTACCCTAACAGCGCTTGAAATATAATTATTTGTCTGATGGACCTAAAACCATCGAAATAATAAGTACTACGTAGTATTTATTATTTCGATGCCTAAACTCCTAGTCCTTGATACCCTGATGAGACCTTGATGCCCTAATTCTGTTAATCACACGAACTAGCTAAAATTCACTAAAATTCTTCAAATTGAAGTAGCTCGTATTCTATTTACGCTAAAATTCAAATTCGCATAACTCCATACAGCGCTCTCACTAATATTAGACGAGTTTTAATCCATTGCTGGCTAATTGCGGGTAGTTTTAGTAGACACCAAATAAGTGGCGATTTAATTTCGCTAAAACTACCCGCAAATTTAATAAATAAATTTAATTTTAGTAAGGTTATTGATGTCACATAATAATTTAGACTTTATCGTAACCTTATAAGAACTGGATTAGTTTTAAAACACTTTAGTTTAGTTCAGTTGAATAAGCGAATCACTACCAATGTCGGACTAAGATTTTGGCGTATGTCCAAGACGCGACAAACCATACCTACATGTTTGCAGTTTGACGCTGACGAAATGCACATACCACACGGAGCCAAAATGAAGAAAATAAGACCTTGTGCATCAGTGTTGCTGCCAGTGAGGGTGATTTAGCCGATTTAGGGTAATTTCTTTATGGATCACATGGTCCTAATGATAAATTCAATGCCACAGAATAGTTATATTAATGTAATTTCCGAATAAAATGCAAATCAATTGCACAAATTATTCACTGGGCAAAATATCAGATTTGTTGATTTTTAATACTGACTGCACATTGTCACAGGCCTAGCAATACATACACATTAATACATTTTAATTATAGACATTATCATCCACCATTTTAACTTTAAATGCCCCTAACATAGGCTTATCTCTTAAAAGAAAACGGTCCTTGATCAAACAAAGCTGATTATAAGTTATATATACTATCAAATTCCATCGAACTCGATTCCAATCGTGCGCTAGTTTTGCGTTGAAGAATAAGAAGTTAATTATAATCTATCGATATTACAATTAACGATCGGAATCGAGTGTCAAGAGTAAGCCCGCAGATCACGGTAACACTTTTAAAATCAAAATCAAAGGTTTTCAAAACTTGTGTTGGCAGCACTATATATCTTTTTTTTTTTTGGTTTATTTGACAGGTCACTCAACATTGACATTTGGGAATAATTTGTAGGTTTTGGACTTCGAACTTGGAATTTCATTTGTTTTTAATAAACCAGCAGCAAGTGGAGTATTTTAGCTTTATATTAATAAATTAACTTCGAATAGAAATAAAATGTCTCGTGTTTTAGTCGGTGTAAAAAGAGTTATCGATTATGCTGTGAAAGTAAGTTACTTTTATGAGTTCAAAGGTTAATTTGGCATAAAGGTAGTTTACACGAATATTAATGTGTCTGTATATTTATTTATTTAAAAATACGGAGCAAGTACTCAATAATTATGAAATAATGTTATTCCAGTAAAACTGTCGTGGTAGCGCGTTGCATATATTACTAAAGCAGGCCATTCAGAATCTTATCAGTCCAAGCAACCTTGAACGGAACTTCAGATTTGAATAGGTCAAAATTTTATACAATCCTAATTAACAAATAATGCTTTAGAGATAAGTACAATTTTAAATTTCTTAAGATTATAAATATATTATAGATGTAACATTATTTGGTTTAGTTATCTACACTTATATCAATGCAAATGTACAAACTATGATACACTACAATAGGAAATCAAAGTAAAATCTATTTGTTTTTGTTAATTTATTACTTCAGGTTCGGGTAAAGCCTGACAAGAGTGGAGTTGTCACTGATGGAGTGAAACATTCAATGAATCCATTTGATGAAATTGCAGTGGAGGAGGCTGTTAGGATGAAAGAGAAGAAGCTGGCTAGTGAAGTGATTGCTGTGTCATGTGGACCAACTCAGGCACAGGTAATATAATTATTTTGGAAAATTATAAACTGTTTGATAGATTATAAATTCATAAAACAAAAGGCAATGTAATTATTATTATTCCATAACTTTATTTTATAAATTTCAATTTAGCAAGAACTATCTTTCCCTCGCAAAGTGGCCACAGGATTGGAGATTCTCAGGCCAATTAATAAGTACAAAAATACATATGCTAATTGCTTCACCTAGCTAGCACCATGCTAGGAATAGCTAGGAAATACTCCTTAAAGGTCTTTCTTTATCATAATACTGTCTTAATGTGACTTGTACCATACTTTTTTATTGTTTTGTTTTAAGTGTTAAATTCACTTCCTGGTTGTAGATATAATATTTCTTCTTTTGTTATGACTTCTATGCTTTTTGATGTCATTGACCTAATATTTGTATCATTAGGTACAATAGTTAGACATTTGTATATTTATATCTTTTTAGGAAACGCTAAGGACAGCTCTGGCTATGGGAGCTGACAGGGCCATCCATGTTGAGGTTACTGGGGCAGAGTTAGAAACTCTTCAACCTTTGCATGTTGCTAAGATTCTCGCTAAGATTTCTCAGGATGAGAAGGTTGATATTGTTATTGTGGGAAAACAGGTAAGAATTATTTTTGCATTAAATACTAATATAATAGATGTATATAATGGACCAATTGCCAAATTTAGAATATTTGTCCACCCTGTGCCTAGCTCAATATGGCAACATGCACATATTGAGTAGCTCATGAATGTCCAGACAGAATATGAACAACAAATTACTAGGCTTGATATCCTGCTGAATATTTGACCTTACGTTACAAATGTCTGAGATAATTCATGTGGCTAAAAGTATGTAATCCCTCCAGAATAAACAACTTATCACTTATTCATATGAAATATATAGCTTTTCTGTGGTACTCTCTATAAAGAGGCTGTTTAAGGAGCAATTTTTCATATTTATACAATGTCAGACATCGTTTTGTACATTACTATGTGTGTGTTGACTTGATCTTTGTGAAATAAGCATTGTGCAATCAGAAGAGTAGTGAGTTCAAGATAATTTTCAGCTTCATAGATAATAAACCTCCTCCATTGAGGGATGAGCTAAACTTGTGTATTAAAAATACTGCTTCTTATTCCAATTTTCATTCAAATTAGGAGAATTCAAGCCTATATTTCAATTTTCTCATTTATACACAAAATAAAGGCACAATAAAAGCATGTGATGTATAAGTATAAGATGTATTCATTTAAATGCATTACATCCAAAATGATTTTTGGATGACATAATTAGGGTCACTGTGACTCAGCTATATAGGCTCATCAGAGACCTAGTGCAGGGAACAGGGGAGTCACAAAGGTACTTTAGTCTCTTTAGATAGATCTCTTATATATATAAATCATGATAAGATAAAAATTTGTTGTGTTATAAATAATAAATTATACATTGTTTACAGGCCATCGATGATGATGCTAACCAGACCGCGCAAATGACAGCTGCGCTACTTGATTGGCCGCAGGGTGTATTCGCCTCTAAGGTACACAAAACAATAATTACCAGCTTAACACACATACATATATCGAGGGGTGAGTGATAAAACCCGGTAAGTGCAAAAAATTGCTAATTTCACTTTAAAAGTCTACTATACTCAAAATCTTGTGCTCTTTGAAGTGATGTAATCCAGTAAGTCATATTAAAGTCCAACACAAAGATTGATGTACCAAATAATCCAATAAGTGCTTATTTCTTCTATTATTTTAGTTAAAAATACTATAAAGCAACTTATGGGAATAATTTTTGTATTTGTTTTGTGAGACAGCCATATAACTGCGTTTATTATCGACGCGATTGACATTCACGTATAAAATAAAACTAGTTAATTTTATTTAACGGAGTTTAACACGTAGGCGAACTTGTTAAAAAACAAAATTATATGTAAGATTAAAACCAAGAAAATACATTTATCGGGTTTTAGCTCTAAGTGATTTTTGGTAGCACAACACAATTGAAGTTAATCAAATGCAATAAAAATAATTAATGTGTTTCATAACTGAACAATATCCTAAAAAAGCATGTTATATTTATTTACAAGGTATTCGCATTAACCAAATTTCTAATGTTTTACTCTAACTCCTGGGGTAAGAACCCGGTAAGCGTGTGTCAAACACGCTTACCGGGTTAGCTCTAAGCGTGAGGTCACGCGCAGAGACGCGAAACACAGCCGCGCGCGCAAATTAGTAGCCAAAATACCGAAGCTTGTACAGTGTGATACATGCTTTTACAAATGCACTGTGAAGTTTACTGCTGCAGAACGCGAGAATTTGTGCCGAAATGTTCAAAAAATGGATTTTTGAACTCAAAAAAATTTCATTTTATCTTGCATCAAAATTCAGCCAGTAAAAACGCGAAAATTACAAAAGGTGTCGAGCAAAAAGGACCTATCGTTCCGTAAAAAATGTTTTTTACAGAAAACAATGAAAAATTCCATGTCTGCTAAATTTTTTTTTACCGCTACATTGTGCGTAAGTGCGGATGTCATCACAAATGCTGTAACAAAAGCGGATGAATTAAGAGTTTATGCCATGGATGACCAACGTGGAAAAAAAGAACCGCCACATAAAACGAAACCAGAGGACGTGAAGTTGGCCAAACAACACATTGAGTCGTTTCCAGTAATGGAGTCCCATTATTGTCGAAAAGATAGCAAGAAGAAATATCTTGCTCCTGAAGTCAAATCTGTCAGCAACATGTACAGATTATATCAGGAGATATGCACGACGGAGGGAAACACCCCAATTTCGGAGTTTAAATATCGGGATATATTTAACGAAAATTACAATCTGAGCTTCTTCAACCCCAAAAAAGACCTTTGTGGTATTTGCACTAAATATGAAAAGTCGGAATCAAAAGGAGACCTAGAAGTTGAATACCAAGAGCACATACGGCGAAAGATTATGTGCCAAGCCGCAAAAGCCGCTGACAAAGACCGAGCAAATACTGATGAAAAATTTATGTCCATAACTATGGACTTGCAAGCAGTTCTCCAGATACCTAGTGGAGGAGAAAGTATATTGTTTTATATGCGAAAATTTGTTTTGTACAACTTTACAATTTACGAAGCATGTCTTCCTAATAACGCTTACTGCCACTGCTGGTGCGAATTAAATGGTAAAAAAGGCAGTTGCAAAATAGGTACCTGTCTCTTTTATTACCTTTCTCAAAAAATACCAAAAAATGTAACAGAGGTCAGCATGTTTTCCGATACCTGCAGCGGCCAGAACCGTAAAGTACATGTCGCCTCTATTGCTCTGGGCTGTGCAGCAAATAGGCAACTTGGAGATCATAGAACAAAAATTCTTGGAGAGTGGTCACTCTTACATGGAGGTCGACTCCATGCATGCGGCGATCGAAAACGCATTAAAAAAACAAATCTTTGAATAGTGTTACTGACTTAAAGAACGTTTTAAAGGCGGCTAGAAGTAAAAAAACAAAAATGATTAAAACTGACGAAGGAAAGAAGAAAATAGAAGTGAGCAGCTACGAAGTGAAATAATTTAAATAGCACGAAATGTTGGACCTAAAAAAGCTTAGTGCTCTTATAATGAAGAATAAAAACAAGGACAACATGAAAGACACTGTAAATTGGTGAAAAATTAAAAGAATTCGATACGTTAGAGGGGATTTCAAGATTTACTTCAAGTACGACATGTCAGACGATTTTCGACACATTGACGTTTTCAATGTGTCGAAAGTCATTAAAACAAGAGCTAAGAGATCAAATCCACCATCGGTTGAAACAGTATTGCCAGAAGAGTTAGAGCCGTTGTACCAGACCCAGTTACCAATTAGCGTTGTTAAGAAGAATGACTTGATCAAATTGTGTACCAAAGAAATAATCCCGGAAGAGTTTCACGGTTGGATTCACGGCATGAAAACTTTCAATGATGTTGAGGCAGAAAGCGATGAAGATTAGTAAAAAAATAACATTCTTTTTAGAAATAACACGGGATTTTTAATTGTTTTTCTTCATAATAAAACCTATAAATAACATAAAAGTTAATTTTAGTTTGTGTTAAAACCCAATAAATACTGCCTCCAATTTACTTATTTAATTTTTTTTATACAAGCTACAATACTACATACACAGAAACCATGTAAAATTACAAGTTAAATATGTAAGGTAACTATGTAACAAGGATTATGCACATAGTTTTTAACGGAAACTTGTTTTTTTTGCCAAGAAACTTTAACATTGATTATCTCGGTACTAACTTTTATACACTTACCGGGTTTGATCACTCATCCCTCGATATACATAATTTATTTTTATTATTATTATTATTATTTATGTATGATAAAGTTAGTGCACCTTTAAAATGTTTGCCAAGTCTATCTTTTTTAAAAAGAGTTAACCGAAGGAGTACTTATAACAGTCTCTTGCTCAATTCCATTCACAAATGATACGGCTTGGCAAAACATGTTATTTGGGTTTGGTGTTGCACCTCAGGCTTAGCATAGTGTAGCAGGCTTATGTATAGAGTGATGTAGGCCGTTTCCAACCGGTCAATTATAATCGTAGACTTCTGTAATTAGTGCAGCTATATACCATGTTTCAGATAGAGAAGTCGGACAGCGGTTTGACTGTGACGCGAGAAATCGACGGCGGCCTAGAAGTGATCAAAACCAAGTTACCCGCCGTTATCAGCGCGGACTTGAGACTCAACGAGCCCAGATACGCGACTCTGCCTAACATAATGGTAGTATCTATTTTATACAAAACATTCATTATGGCTTAAGTTGAAATATGTTGTTCCTGCCTACCCCATAGGGATTGAGTAATTATGTTTATGTAGTCAAAATAATATATTTGAAGGTCTATTCTTAGTTTATTTTCATGAGTGGGTGATTTGTGAATTGTTCCATGTACTTAATCTTCAGGCCTGAAGTTATGGCCATACACTATATTCTCTGAGTAAGGCGTAGTCCTAGCAGTGAGCACGTAATTGCCTGATTATGCTTTGCTTTTGCTTTTTAGGTTTAGCAAAACGTCTGTATGTATAATGGGAGTTATTTAACATCCATAAACAAATGACGTTAACTCATAATTTCTGTTGCATTACGCAAAGGCGTTCATAGACGCGAAAAAGTCAGAGTAGGCCTCCCTCACGATAAAATAATTAAAAGGAAAATAGTTTTGGCGCATTTTCTTATTTATGCTTTACCTGCGACATTTTTCTTAAGAGTCATCAAATACTGGTAGGCCTGAAACTAAAATGAGATTTAACTACACCGTCGTCGGCTACATACTGTATATTTAATATTATGATATTCCTCACATGTCTGTATCAGCGCCCTAAGGCCAAAGACTGAATGTGTGTATTGCATCTTCGAAATTACAAATTTTAATGTTATGAAACCTTTTTTCCAGAAAGCTAAAAAGAAGCCCCTCAAAAAGATGACTGCAAAAGACCTCGGAGTAGACATTTCTCCCCGAATCAAGGTGATCTCGGTGGAAGACCCTCCGGTGAGGCAAGCCGGTTCCATCGTGCCCGATGTAGACACTCTTATCGCGAAACTCAAGGAAGGAGGGCATGTTTGATTTTCGAACGAGGAGCAAAATAGAAAAATAATTGGAAGTTATTGATGTTGCAGAACCAAATTTGTACTGAGATTTTTTATCATCTGTAATGTAGTTCTATAAATTGTGTTAAATATACAATTATTTACCGTTTGTCCGTTGTTTTATCATTTATTTGTGTGACGTCGCAGACTTTCTTAATAAAATGGGTGTTCATATTTATATGTATATTCGCTTTTAAATGTAAACAAAACTGCATAATTTATGATATATTGTTCTTTATCCATAATACCCACGTAGGAAAGCTTCGCTCGAAAGTATACTAAGTCAGAAAATCGGCACGATTGCTTGACCTTTACTAACAGAGGTCACTGACAGAATAACCCAAATTTATCTTATGTACCTACTGTGAGAGATATGTATATACATATAGATAGGCAACACTATTGCACAACTACATCAATCTAAATGTAATATATAAATATTAATAGCACACAATATAACTTACTTACCAACCCATTGATTTACTTTACCTATATAACAATATATAGTTAATATAGACCCCACCTAGTGTCGAGTTGCACTGCAGCGGAGGTTATTTTGTATGGGGATATCAATTGCGATGATTCTTCTGCCATCGTGTTTAGATGCTGCAGTGCACCCTAGATATCTTAAACTTGTCCACCCCTTTGTATATGACGCCATCAACCGTCAATTGGCTGGCCGGTTGGCGCAGTTGATAGCACTCTGCCTTCTGAACCGCTGGTCCCGGGTTCGATTCCCGGACAGGTCAAACATTTGTGTGTATGAACATGTCTGTTTGATCTGTGTCTGGGTGTGTATATTGATATAAGTATATATATCAGTTATCAGGTTACCATAGCACAGGCTCTGTCTAGTTTGGGACCTGAAGACCTTGTGTGAAAGTTAATACATTAAAAAAAAAAATGTTTCTAGAACTCTCACATTTTATAGCGACAGATATGAATATATTCCGTTTTCTTCATAGTTTATTTTTAGCCCACATTCAATATATCTGCTTCCAAAGATACTACAGCGCTCAGAACTTCCTCTTTCTGCTCCCGTAAATCAGTCATCAGCTTCATTAAGTCGTATTCCACCGTCCAAATTCTAAGAACCTTGTGTTGAAGTAATGAGGCTATTGCAAACTGCTTAATTAGCAGGAGGATCATTGGCACTCAATGTTAAATGTAGGCTTAAGAATTTTAACCGCGGTCATAATGTGATCTATCGCTATTTTTCATCACATATTACATTTCGGCGATTGTGTATTGGGATTAAATAATTTAACTCCATGATCGGTCAACCTGTGGTATACAGTACCTGTTTATTATATTCTCATGACATTATTTAGCTAGCTTACTACCAAATGATCTACCTTTTAGATATTGGTGGTATTTGGCACTGAAATTCGACCTGGAGGTGAGATTAGTACATTTCAATTCACTGTTGTACAAGTAGGTATATATAGGGTTATTCTTTATTCAAATCGGTATCTATTAAACTAAATATATACATGATGCCAAGATTTAATCACTTCTGCAAGGCAACTCATGTCCTAAAACCTAAACCATACTTAAGACGATTTCTGTAGAACAGATCACGTATCGATATTATTCTTTAGGCAAGCTTACATGTAAAACAAAAAAATGGCAGGCAATAGAAGTGTTTATTCATATAATTTAGTATTAGCTATATACCGCCGCTATAAGGCTGGTACCAGACGATTCTTCCTTCTAGACATCCAGTGACCAATAGATGGTACCTGGGACTGAACTTGGAGCTAACGACGAGGTCTTGGTGGACGCCAAGACTCTGGCCAATTTCCACCAATGGGCGCGGAACCTCGTGCTCTTTCACGCACTGTGACACTTCGCTGCAGTTCTCGTTCAGGGCTAGGAGCCGCATGCCGCGCCCGAACGGGGAACACACGATGCGTCCGTCAGATGAATAGCACAGCTCCTGCACACATTATTGTATCTATCACACGAACCGTTCAGAGCGGGGGCGTTGTACGTGCCATTTTGCCTCAAACACGGCCGGTATTTTTTCCACATACATAATATGTGTGTATACTATGTATCACTAACAGATGATCGTAGATAAGGCTGGATGATTTAGTTAGGGATTTCTGTACCTACTTGCAGACCAGAATCAGCAAAAATATCAAGCTTAAATACCTGATGTATATTTAATTTTTTAATACGCCAACGATAACGAATATGTAGTAGTTGAACTGGTTAAACTATAAAACCAACATTTACTATGTCCTAAGTGGATGGAAATTTTAAACTTTTTATAAGGAAAAAAATAAAATAAGTAGAACTGTTCCTATTTCTATGGAAATAATTTGAATGTATTTTATAGATAAAAACTGCTCAAATCGGTGCCTGTAGTAGGAATAGCTTGGAAGTGTCAAAGTCTTCCTATAGCAAAGGTTTAAACAATGGAACATTATGTTGCACGCACAGATTATCAATTCTCTATGACACACTTATTTTGGATAAATTAGTTTGTAGGTGCCAAGGTAAATTGTTTTACGCTGCTATACGATTGTGATAGCGATTCGTTCCTTGGCCACGATTCTCAATGTCAGATCTCTGAGGCAACACATAAACAACAAAGTAAAATCGAATTTATAACCTACTGGATACTCATATTTTAAATGATCAACGTACCTTAATGAATCCCTTCCCCTCATTGGTTTCCTCTGTATAGTACAAGAGTCGCTGTTCATTTTGTCTAATGTAATGCCTCGTAGCGGCTTTAGCCTCTTCACTTATGCTGATCTCTGCAGGCGAGTGGCCTGACGTCGAAGGTCTGCAATACAGGTTTTATATTAAATAAATAAAACGCGTTATATTAAATGAATAAAACGAAAATCGCTCTTTGATATGACCCCCCCCCCCCCCCCCCCCCCATAAATATGAGCGATTTGATATAGTTCTAAATACAAAATAAATAAATCCAATCGATTCGATTAGTTATCGATCGTTCTGAATCATATGGCAGGAAGGCTACAGCAACCTACCATATAAGAGTAGCTTATAAAATCATTTTTAGATTTCTGATGGAGTCATGCGGTGTTATTGTGTATCCACTATCCAGTTCAAAGTTGACACTTAAATAGTCAGATATGACCATATTATTTCCAGATTTTTTTATACATACATTCAGCCTTCTGTTTACAACTTTTTGTAGTATCAGTGTAGTTACTATATGGTGAATGTACACGTATGTGAGGTTATTAAGTGAAGTTTTAATCCTGAATACGTTTTATAAGTTACAAGTAAAGTAATGTAGTGTCTAGACAAACCTAATTTAGGTTTTTAGACATTGTGTAACAAATAATTATTGTTTTGTTATATTGATAATAAATAAATAAAAAGTAATAACTCTTAACCGGTCAAAAGTACTTTTAACTGGCGAAATTAGTGAAATGCACATCAGTCCACTGCTGCTTTCGAGAGTAGTATTTTTGACTGTATACTTGTAAAAAAGTACCAAGGCCCAATGAGTCAGCTGGTCAAAAGTAGTTTTGACTGCTCATATCAGTAAAAATTCTTAATAAGTCTAACTTAACTTACCCAACAAACCTTCTTTTTCTTGACCCTTATCCTATACTAGATGGATTAGGCACAGCATGTTTTTCTCTTCCACTCTATCATTGGTCATCTCTGTGCTCGCACCTTTCATTAACATATTATCATTCCTCGCACAGTCCATCCATGCCTGCTTCGGCCTTCCTCTACATATATATCCATCCACATTCACGTTAAGTACTCTTTTTGTTAGATATTTTTCACCATTTAAAGTAAATTTCACTGACAAGTTAATTTGCGGTAAACTTGACGGCAAATTTGTGGTTAAAAACCGTCAAAAGCACTGTTTCTCAATGACTTTTAGTCAAAACTACTAGTGCCATTTTTTAAAAGTGCTTTCGACGGGTCAAGCGTTCTGAGTGTGACATATCACCTGTATGGATGTTCGGAAGGCGTCAAGGGTCGCGGCGGGGGAGTGATGCCGGTGGTGACGCCTGTTATCCGCTGCATGTTGAAGTTGGGTCTCCCGTGACCTCTGCACCGTACACATAATAACTTTCATTATCGCGGCTCCACACATCTGGCAGTGACAGTCCCGTCAAAATCAGTCCAGCTCTAACGGAATTATCCAAACACACAACTAGACAGTTTTATTAATTAATAGTACTATAGTGTATTTATCGAGTATAATTGTCTATCAGATGCATTTAGAAAAACGTTATAATGACATCGTGACATGTTTCAATTTTATTAAGTTTTATGTATAAAATGTGTCATGATCGAAGATGTATCGGCATCGTAGCATTATGAAGTCTGTGGTCTCTTCTTACCCCTGCGAGAAAGAGGCCTGAATATATGTAAGCCCGTCTTGTACCTAAAGGGCAATGCCCACTTGTATGGGCATTTCGGCCTGGAGTGGACAGTAACTTTAGGTTTAATTGTGATATAAGTTTGTTAGATTATATCAGTAGGTAACATAATATTAGGATAACTTTGTATCAAAATGTTTGGTAACACTATTTTCCTACATGTGATGTACATGATTGCCGTTGGGTTATTTAAAATAAAACTAATGCAGTTTCAATACTTTTTATATTTTTTCAGAATCATATGTTAATAATACATTATCCAGGAACTGGGCAGGTGGATTAATATTACTTTGGTACCTTGCCCAGCTCAAATACCATATGACAGTCATGACATCAGCGCAGCAACCAACTGTCCTTCGGCCCACAATACAATTACAATATTGTTTTACGGATTCTCTTCCCAATTCATTATTATTTTCATATAATATATATATGAAATATATCTTTCGGCTTATATGCCTACTTTGAATTTTTGCCCTTATTAACCTGTCATTTTCGGCTGAAGGAAAATCTTCTAATAAGTTGCTGGCTGTATCCCTGCACACTTCAATCGTATAGGAACCGTCATTTCTAATGTGTTCAACATAATATGAGCGTGCTTGCTTTAGTTGATAAGTTCCACAAGCAATTAGTATTAAATCACTATATTGAAGCCTTGGAAATGATACACTTTCGATGTTAACATTAATGTTTAGAAACTATGAGCGTCTCCTGTTAACATTATTCACATTTACAAAATCGGCAACATCATTATTTGTATATAATTTCCTATTAATTATTTCAAGAATTGCACCAGCATCCTCCCTGTCACTTATTCTTTGGTGACACTTATTTATCAACGCTGCAGCTACACGGAAATCTGTCATTACACGTTATAATCAATTGTCCAAAGAAAATACGCATTTCAACAACATGAACAGACAAAGTAAACCAATTCACAATGCCGAAAACAAACAGCTGTGAAGTGTTATATTAATTTGACATTTGTCAATCTGTAGTGTTTTGCTGTGTTGCCATAATAAATGTCCAATAATCGATAAACTAATCGATAGGATCGGTCACTCGTTACCTTAACCTGCTCAGTGTACTAGAACAATAATATCAATGATTTAAAAAACTAAAAACCTGAAGTTAGCCGAGTTTATGACATCACTTGGAATTCAATCACTTCACTAGCAAACCTCGCATCACAAGTGTGAAATAAATGAACACCGAATGGTTAGAGCCCGATGCTTGATATGCATAAAATGAATTGACTCCAATAAAATAAAAAACGTCAATCTAAAGTAAATCTGATAACATCTATGGAGCAAAAGAAATCACTTTAAGCTACCAAGCTTACAGATAACTCAAGTGCTCAAGCCCGCTACCAGTGAGCAGCGCGCTCATGCTAGCAGCAATGCCCGGAAGCGGAATGCTAATATGTACGTTGAAGAAAAGTACCAGCATTTTGATTATGCGTTGCCTCAACCAGACGCTCTAATAAGCTTTTGAAAACAGAATGAGCTCACCGCCCCCACGGGCCCAGAGTTTCAACACCAAACGGTTCAAATATGTAACCACTGCCCAGATTTCTATATTTTTGTCGCTTGAGGTGTTTAGCCGAAGCTGCCGCAGCCCTAGCCCCATTGTGCGATTCAGGAAGATGTGACGGAGCTAAAGTATTGACACAAGTTGCATCCAATACCAAAGGGCGTTCCATTTTCTGTGGAATCAAAGTTATTCCATCAGGTCTTTTACCATTGTCACGCATTAGATCATTCGGTTCGAGAAGATCTGGAATGCTGGTACTGGTAAAAGCCCGGCGAATGATATCATTGAGACTAGCGTGGCGGGAAATTCGGCTAGCACTTTTGACGAGCACGACTTGCACGAACTGCAAAAAGTGAGCACAGTCCATGACTCTAGACCGCGTATCTAAAAGTTGTTTCGTTGCTTATGCCCCCATTTTCCTCCCAAAAGAAAATCGCCGACGCTTAAAAAATCTAAAAAATATCAATCGCATTTTTCTACCGATTTTGACTAAAATGGACAACCTGCTTGCATAATTTAGTTAAAATCGATTGAAAAATTCGACCTGTAGGCGAGGACAGACAAACTGACGGACAAAAGCATTTTTAACAAATCTCGAAACAACCGCTTGAGTCGAAACAAACGATTTTTTTTCTCGTCATGTGATGCGCGCGACGCGCCGGCCGCGACCCTGTGTTTCCATAATTAAGTTCGTGTATCGCGTGTTCTTGGCTGCATCGTAATATCGACTTTTCGAGATTTATTTTCGAGATGAATCGATTAAATTCCTAATCATAATGGCAACACTGCTTTGATAAAACCGAAATCGCTGGGATATAGTCAAAATAAAATTATTAAATATTATTTTTGATAGATACACCTGGATACAAAAATACAGCACAGTAATTAATTTTGAAAATTAATAGATTTATTGATGAAATTGAATTTTGTTGGGCATACTGTCCATGTAAGGCCGAAAATGGACAATGCCCTTTGGAATAAATCACAAATTTGCAGGCAACAATTGTGATTTAATCGGCGGATAAAAACAAGGCGAAAATCTCCGATAGTTTGATGGGCGCAAGTGGGCCAAATTTATAAATAGTCTGGGAATGTCTTGCAAACTTAACCAAAGTTAAGCAGTAAAACTCAATACTCGAAAAACTAGTTCAGTCACATCAGAATAAAAGCTGACGGCTCCTTACAACATAAAATCCTAAAGCAAAAACGTTTAGTTGTAGTCTATGCAGATAAATCTCTAGTACCGATAAATTCATAGAAGTTATACTCATCATACATTGCTTGCATAAAAAAATGTTTAAATTTATTTATTTAATATTAATGTTTAAATTATTATGTGCAAATTTATTTTTTACATCCAATGGTAGGCCAGGTAAAAGTGATCGGAAGCTACATTTGCCCTAAAAATTCTGTTAATCACTCAAACGAAAATAGCTAAAATTCAAATTCGTATACATCTCTAATATTAGACGATTTTTATTCAATTGCTAGCCAGTTGCAGGTAATTTTAGTGGGCACTAAATAATTGGCAACTTGCTTCACCTAACCCGCAATTTTAATAAACAGACCTGATTTTAGTGCTGTTGATAAGTGTTGTACTAATTTGGACTTTATCGTAACCATAGAAAACTTATCTTATTTTACAGAATTCTCGTTCAGTTGAACGAGAGAATCACTTTCGAATGTTTAGTTTTCGCGTTAATAGGTAAAAAATATGGCAGTATGCTATTTCATATTTTGCGTATATTTTTGTTGCCTTATTTCGTTGTGCAGTTCCAAGTTTCGCGCTGGTTATTGATGCGTTGTCAAAGTAACAATAACATATATGGAGACTTATTACTAAAAAATCTCCATATAAATAAATTTACGGTGACAGGTCAGTGAATTCCCAATTTTCATTAAAAACTACAAACACTTACTTACATTATAAACTAAGTGAGTTAATGAGGACATTTAAGTACTGTTTAGAGCTACTTTTTTGCAATTTTCCTGACAAGCCAATTCTTTAGCATGAAAAAATATATTAAAACGTCTCTAGAAATAATAAACTCACCTATTGTAAATTTCTTGAAGTAACCTGTGCTGTTTAAGTGTGATTGCCGCCTCCCATACGTCATTTTGAATACTCTGTGAATCACACAATCACATTATAGCTTCTATATTCTAGCTTCTAACCTGCTAACTAATAGCGTTCGAGATGGTCTATGGAACAGATAAATTTGGTGTACCAATTTCAATTGTTTACCACCTAGCGTGGGATAAGCACAAGAAGATTTCGCTTTTAAACATACCGATAAACGTCATTTGTATATTACTAACTACATATTATTATTATGCCCATGTCTCTATCTATCTTGGTACGCTCCATCCATTTTCATTAGAAATTTCGTTAATTTAGCACACATACCTATTAGGAAGAAAATGAACGAAATATGTGTGCAAAATTAACGATTATTTGCGAATGGAACCGGCTCTTGAAATTAGTATTATGTCAAGAAATATGAAGTAATGAGGTCAGGTAAAGAATAATACACTTAGTTGTCGAGGTCCATCTGCGATATCATTTTCGATAGCGACGACGGCACCATTGGAGGTTCCCTCCCCCGCATTTCCCTCCGCCGCCCTGCTTCCTCCAGCGACCGCACTTCCGCTTGGAACTACACTTCGCTGCGGAGCTGCACTACCCCCCGGCACCCGGTTATCGGCCGGCGCCACGAGTCTCGCGGCTCCCGAACTTCCCCCCGTCGATCCGCTTCCTCCCGGCAAGAGAGCCACGCTTGGGACACTCAGGCGCCTTCCACTACGTAACTCCTACAAATGAAATAGTTAATCATGACTATAAACTTTAAATTAAAAATCGAGCACTGCTTGATTTGTTATGGCCCATCCGGAGTCACGCGAGGCGCCTCCTAGAAGCTCTGGGCACGAGTCTTGTTGAGTGGAGGCTGCAGGACTGCTAGCCATCCACCATCTCGAATTATTCAGTTGCCCCCTACGTCTACTACAAGATGGACGTGATAAAAGTGACTGCGTAAAACGCGCGCGTCCTAACTCTGCAGCGGTTAAAAACAAGTGAGCGATCGCGAGAGTGGTTGATTCCCTCGCCTCTCCCCCTTGTGTCCGAAATACCGACACAAAGCGGGGCGAGGCGAAGGAAGACGAGCGCACCATCCTCACTCTGGAACTCGCGTTCCCTCAGGTCACCTCGTGGAGACTCTGGATAGGCCATTACATTAAATCAAATAAACATCAGATAAACATTTACACTATTATGCGCAAAAAGATCGCCTCAATGTTCCACCGCACAAGGAGTAGCTCCAACAGTGTACTGGAAGTGCTTGCATCACGCTTTGATTGTCCTATCCAGAATTACTGGATAGGTGTTGTCACGGGTAGGACAAGTAAATCTGTAATTTTCCCACAAAAGTACTAACATAGTTCTTAGAAAATTGTTACTAACAAAACTATGGATCCAACATTCCACATGACGGTTAAGGAATCGAAATTTGACATGTTGGCGTACATATGAACATTAATTTGCATGCTAGGTACACCACACACACAATGTTCATTTCGGACATATCTATTGTGTGTGAGTGAAGAAAAGAGGCTTTCCCAAAAAATCGATTGGTTATGATTATCTGTATATAATGAAAACCCTTAATCCCACGACATCACGCGTGGCTGGGCCAATTTGGATAATTCTTTTTTTGTTGTGTTTGTTATTGTAAGGAGAAGGATAGTATGAAAAAAAAAAAATAGCGGAACTAGCGTGCAAATTTAAAATAACACCTAAAGTTCACATTACATTTATCTAATGTAACTTTGGTGGTTTTGACAATACAAACTTTTCTAATTAGACCTTATAGTGTTTGACATAGCTGTCAGTTGTTTGACAGGACAGCTTTGATAAGACAGGACCAACGTCTGCCAGGTCAGCTAGTAATCGATAATTATCACATTCTATCGAATTTCGAAAGCTAAATGCACCGAGTATATATAACGTTTAACTCTTCTCATGTATGTTTGAAACTAAAAACACCAACTAATGCTACTAATGCATAAAACATAGATTCATTTCACAAGTCAAGAAGATCGTACTCATTGCTAGGACCAATGAAATCCATATAACATACATGTAACATTTTTCCATTATAGTGAATCGAAATCACTAAAATATTTGAACTCTGTCGTAGAAGTTGTTCGCAATTTCATAAATTACATTCACACAATAATAAATTGAAAGTAGTGATATTTTGAGCTCTTATTCTAACATTTTTATTTATTTATTAATTTACATTTTATTTTTAAAAAAAATGCCATATATATGTGGTTTAGTGTGACACTAATGTAACTATTTTCCCGAAATATTCGGAAACGTTTATGGGAATATTTGAATTATTATAATTGTTGGTCTCATTTGACCACTATCTAACCTTGAAGGTCAGCGGCGATGAAGATTGTATAATACTAGGTCTAGTTTTTAAGCAATACTAGGTACTGGGTAATATAGTAACTAATTTTATAAACAAACATTAGGGTACCTCATTATGTTTGAGACGATGATAGCTCAGCGAGGAGAGCGTCGCCTGTCAAACTGACGGACACTGGTTCGATCCCCTACAACAGCTTGAGCTTCCGGTGAAGGTAACATCAAATTCCCAGCATGGTGGTAGGGTACGTTCGAATACCCGCCTGGCTAGCTACCACCCTCAAGTTTGAAAAACTGTCACTAAACACATAGTGAGTTCAGGCAGCAGTCCTTGAGAGCCAGTGAGCATTCTAGGTCTAGTGTGATAACATCTTCGACCACATCTTCACTGACCATCAAGTAAGATAGTGGTCAAACGCTAGTATCTATTTCTAGGTTCTAGGTTTGCGTGCTAAATCCTAGACAACGTCATCACTTAACATCAGGTGAGACAGTTGTCAAACGCAAACTTATATGTAAAAAAAAAAAAAAAATCTATACAGTATACAAAAATAAAATATGTGGGTTTGACACTAAGTATACCTTCACCTCCTAGTACACTTTCAATTAAATCCAATATTGATCTTATCAAAACTGTGTTAAGGGTGAATATCAGCTTACTTACCCTTATGTTGAGATCTGAAATTTCCTGTTGGGGGACGCGCCAACTATTGGTCCTCGGAAGCGGTTGTTCTCGCTCTTCGCTCGAGGAACGAGAACTGCTGCGGTCGTCATCAATGCGCACTGGCGGCGGCAAGCTGAGACGTGACAATGTTTATTACGGTCAATAAAATAATATTTATTGTACAAACTATGTCGACAAAGATCTTACAATACACTTAGCGTACAATATAATTTGTATGAAGTGAATAAAAAAAGACCAACATTTGTTATTTTAGAGATGTGCCGACTAGTCGATGATTTATTCGGTAAATGCTACTACCCGGCCATTATCGTAGTCGGCGACTAATAGGCAAAAAGATCCTGGTATCCGGCTTCTTAATTTGTATTTATATCAATAAAATGTTTGCAGGACGAAATATTGAATGGATTAATAAAAACATTAATTGTTTATTATATTTTATTTCATAATCCAGCAAAGGCAGCTGTTTTTATAAGTACTACAATGCATATACGTTTGTACGTGTTAAAGTAATGCTTGCATATGTGCTTCACGATATTATTGTAAAAATATAATGTCATTATCCGTGAGAACCTATAATTGGCCTTTTGTTAAATATTAAATTGTTATATCGAGTGATTGTTCAAATTCAGCCGAGAACAGTCGCGTACACAGTAACACACAATAAAAATAAAGCGTTTTTGCCTACCATTCAGGCAACAAATACAATAATGTACATCATTTAGATTTTAAAAAAAAAATGTATAGAAGGCCGTTGGTCTTCCATGTAAAAGTAAATAAATACTCATAAGTAATCGAGTTTCAAGTACTTTGTTAATGACGTAGTAAATATAATACTCACTGGTGTTGCAGAGCGACGACGAAGCTAGCGACCTGCCGGCGGTAGGGCCGCGGTCGGAGGCGCGGGCGGCGGGGGGCGGGGGAGCGGCGCGGGGGCCGCGGCGGGGGCAGCGCGGGGGGCGGGGACGGGTCGCGGGTGCCCTTTCTGCTCCTGTCCAACGGCTGGATGTCGTGGATACACGTCCACTATAGCGAACACAATTACCAAGGTGAAAAATAATAAAAATCGACTGATCAAAAAAAAAACACCAATGAACAACACTTAATTGCACTAAAATTTTACTATACTTAATATAAAAATATTATAATTAAAGTACAATCGGCGGCCTTATCTCTAAGCAGCTCTTATCTTTCAGGCAACTGTTTACTAGGTGGGACTACACGGGAAGCACCAGCTTCAAGCCACCAGAAAGAATCATCAACATCGATTCACCCAGTCGAAAGTTCTGAGGTAACAAACATAAGAAAACATATCGGTCCAACTGAGAACCTCCTCCTTTTTTAAAATGGGTTAAAAATACAAATCTTTCCTCTTTATAATATAAGGTGTAGAATTTGATTAAAAACTCACCTCTGATCTGTCGTCATGGCTTATGTTTCTACTCAGTGCGTTCCACCCGTGGGGATGAATCTGTATAAATACAATTGCGATATTAAATTTAAAAATAATTGATTAAATTATAATTAACTATCTGCGCTTCGCGGTTTCGACGAGTGGAATACTATTTGACTGTTTCCTTAGTTTTCATTCACATAGGATCTGTTTAGTTTTTAAACTATTGCATAGCTTCTATAGCGTGGAGACCGAATCCAGAAATTCCGTAACGAAAATAACCTAACACCCCCCCACTCCGACCGGCACAGCGGTGATACTTTTAAGTTTTGCCATCTATCGATGAATAGCAGAACTTTTAATGACTTTTTTGAAATATCACGCTTGTCTGTTTGGTTCAGCAACTCGCCTCTAGATGGCATTGGTTGTATCGGCGTTACTGCATAAGTTATTAATATATTAATTGCATAAGTTGATAAAAAATGCTATGCAATAGCTTTACCGCGGCAGTCCCCGAGTGCCACACGTCTTTTTTATTTTACATGGAAAACAAACAGCTCTATTTCGCAAACAAATGTAGGTTCAAGAATAAATAGTTTTCACTTTAAGAACTGGAATAAAGAACCCTTATAGATAACACGACGAGATAATAATAATAATATAATAACCACCGCTCATAATAAGCGTGAGTACTAATCACATACTGGCTATCAAAATGCTACAGTTACATACTAACGGAAAAATTCATATAAATCAATAATTAATAATAATATTTATAATAATTCCACCTTCTCCATTCTATCATCGGTCAACCAGACGTACGACTATGCGCCATCGCTACATGGTAGATATACCACCGTTACGCACGAAGCGTTTTGCTTCCACTTTTATAATGCGTACTGCCAGAGAGTGGAACTCACTGCCTGAGTCTGTGTTTCCCGATATGTACAACCCCGGAGTCTTCAAGTCGCGAGTGAATAGGTTCCTTCTAAGTTTGCGTGCTCTACCTTAGACCGCGTCGTCGCTTAACATCAGGTGAGACAGTGGTCAAACGCAAGCTTATAATCATTAAAAAAAAAAAAAAAAAAAAAAAAAAATGTACATAACAACAGTAAAAAGATATGAATAGTTTTAGCCTAAGTGTCATGGGTGTTTTTTATTTAATTTATTCTTACTTTGGGGTAAATAGCAAATTATTCCACGCCTAAGAAATCTTCTACAGAATTTCATACAAATCTGTTCAGCCGACAAGAGAGCCAAAGAGCCGAGTGAACGATAACTTCCACATACCTGTAAAGCGCTCACAACCTCAGCATCGTTTCCCTCGGGGAAGTCGGCCACGAACTCAACCCGATTCTCTTTCCTATCGAAGTCGAACAGGTGATCGCAACTCGCCGCGAGCGGTATCACTTGATTGCTCATCTGCATCAATCGATACAGGTTTGGCTGTGAAGGTAAATAAGTAAATTATTTATTTACATCTGCAGGATACACAATGTTACATATGTATATACACATAGCTATAAAAGTTTGACAATAAATTTTCAGGGTGAAATTACAGTAATGTGCGAACCATTATTTGTTTTTACATCACATTCAGACCCCTGCTCTAGGACTCCCAATCACAGCACACAAACAGCTAAGACCCCGAACAACATCTACACTCATCTCACAAATGTTTGCCCCTACCGGGATTCGAACCCAGAGTCCCGGAGACACACAAGTCATGTCATTAACCACTGCGACCGTCAATGTGTATGAATGTCGAAAATATCGTAGTTAATAAATTATTAAGTATTAAGTCATTCGCGATTATTTACAAGTCTATGTAAAAGGTAGCGGCCTTTTTATTTTACTGTATTGTCAATCAGTGTGTAATGACGATTAATGAGACAAAACAAGATACAAACCTAAATGCTAAATTTTTGCATTGGGGAACGTCTATTAATTACGCGAAGTGTTTAAGGTGTCCATCCGAACCTCACCCAATCTCACGAGAGGGGAGCCGGTCTCGACATATATCACGTAATTTTCTTTTCGCAACGAACATTGTAAAGTTGCGAGAAAACTGGGTTAAACTTAGATTTTTTTCGTCTGTGATTCTATACTACTTTCTTAATAGTTTTCAATACTGGTCCTAAATATGCTATAAGATTTTTTCGGACCTTTCTCATCTTTTCTTCGTATGTGACAAATTAATATAGCCTTTAAAAAAGTATCGTTAATGTTCACATTAATTCACACAATACATAGTGTGAATTTATGTATGTATGTATGCATAGAGAGAGACTTCGTAGATTTATGGGTTTTTTTTATTTCTTTCCCTGTACCCTGTCCTACCATGAACTGTGTTATACGGTAACAGTTCCTTCCCATTGTTGTGAGGTAGAAGATAGCATGTAGGATATCTATCAACTATTGCTGTTATATTTGACAAATTAAGATAACTACGAAAACATTTTTGGGTGTATATAAGTATATATATCAGTCAACAGGTTACCATCGTACAGGCTCTGCCTAGTTTGGGACCTGAAGACATTGTATGAATGTTAATAAAAAAATAATATACAGAGAATGGGACTAAATTATAATGTGTGGCATTCTATGCAAGAGTCGTATAATTTCAATTATATTTGTTTTTGGTTTAAGTGAAACCTAATTAAAATAATGTGGAAGGACATGTACGAATGGCCATAATTGCACAATGTAGATAATTGTATACGAAAACAATTAACGTCGATAGAGGTTACAACATATATGCAATGTGCATATGCAGCTGTATACACCAGCGCCGTAATTAAACACACAAACTAATAAAATATTCAGTTTTAAGTAGGTATTTAGAATATATTAATCAAAAACTCGATCAGCATGTTAGGCCCGCTACACACCTATTATTAAATTATCTTCAAGGCTAAAATAAATGGGATCGCTTGAGGTTTTCGAAAACGTCGTTTTGAAAATATGAGCAGCCGCGCGCAAAGCTTCGATCCGCCTCGTGCCTACTCGAGGGAGTTCTCCAGCGGAGTTAAGCTGCACCAAGATTTGATCACTGTCAGCGAACGGTTTAGCGGATTAGCGGCCATGAATCATGATCAGTCATAGGATGTCCACAGCTCGACATTCTCTCCCCCATTACTTTGAACAAGCCGGTCCTGGTGCATTCAGCCATATCCTACGATCTTAGAAAGGTCGTCTGTCCACCTTGTCGGTGGCCGTATTATGCTGAGCTTGCCATTCCGTGGCCTCCATACTTTTAAACCCTAACGGCCATCAGTTCTTCTGAGAAATTGCTGATCCGCTGGATTATGTGACTTTCGTTCTTCTACGGATCTTTTCATTTCGGATTCGATCGCGAAGAGATATCCCGAGAGAATCCCCTCTCCATAGATTGTTGTGCGACTTTAAACTTGCTTACAAGGCCCATAGTTAGAGACCACGTTCCGGATCCATATGTCATCACCGTCATCATTATGAGATACACAATAGTTATTAGGATCTATCACTTGAGACTACACAGCAGGATTTATCATTGAATTGTCGAACGCAATTTCATGTGAGATAGCTTATAAGTGTGCAGGTCGTCAGACACAGCCATTTTTAAATCTCGAGCAAACATATTATGGTCGTACTGAGTACTCCGCACGAGTACACCGCTTTTATATATACAGTTAGAATAAATTATAGCTTAGCCGAAAGGTCACCCGAACAAAGCACCAGTAGTATTAGTCAAAGAGGCAAAAAGCCGGCCGGCCGGCTTGAGGCGAAGATGCGGAAGGTCTACGCATTTTTTAAGCGACACTTTGCTATTTTCCAGATATTATTCACGGGGCTATGCGAATTGGATTGGCATTTGTAATTGGCGCTGCCATCTATAGATGTAGTTAAACTACATTCTCGATATAAAACAATTGGTGTCCTTACCTTAAACCCATGCAAGTCCTTCTGCAATGTTCCCAGATTCAAATCATGTATTATGACTAATAGTCCCCCTGTTGTGCACATAACCATTTTGCTAGCATCAGAAGACAAACGACACCTCATCAGACTTGATGTATGAAACACTCTTTCATACAACAAATTGCTTTCAGTGTACGAGTTTATATCCCACGTGTATATACTACCATCTAATCCTGATGTGACTAATAGTTGATCTTTTACGGAAAATTCAATGTTCTTCACCCATTTCGAGTGGCCAAACAATGAGCGGATTTTCTTTTTTAGGTTGCGCACGTCCCATAGTGCGATTGTAGTGTCGTCTGAACATGTCGCGAACATACGCGCATCAAGGAACCTAAAAAGTAAATTTATTTTGAATTTTGTTTCTTTACAATCCACAATTTCAATCTTTTCTATAAAAATAATGAGGTTAGTAGATAAACGCAATAATGAGTATCCCAAATGGTAGTAACACCACAAAATGAAACAATAATAAGTGTAAACTCTTTATAACGTTGTTTGTTATAACGAATAAGTTTCTATAAGATAGAAATTAGTTCAATTTGGTTGGCTTAGCACAAAACCCATACATTAATTCTCTATTACGAAGAAATATTTTCATATTTAGACATCATCAATATATTTAACAGTGTAATTGTTTTTAAAATCACCTTACAAAAATAATCTTTTGAGGTGTCGAAATTTCTAAGAAAAATACCTGAGGTCATAAATAGCTATCTCGCTTTTGTTATTGTTCATCGCCCATTAACACGTGTGCCATTATTTAGAAAAAAAATGCATACATTTATTTCTAATCTTGAACTCTTGTTTACTCACTTTACACAGTTAACACAGTCCAAATGGGCTCCTGTAACAGTGTGAACCAGTTTATGAGTAAGTGGATCAAATATCTGAATGCTTCTCTTCTCACACGCAGCCACTAACAGAGATCTGGAACAATAATTTCACAATTCATTTACAATTTTTTCTCGCACTGCAGATACATACGATATCAACTAAATAGTCATTACCACAAATTCTCGGACTCATTTTGGCAGTGAATAATTAAATTGAACAGTCAGTAACATCAAATGTATGTTTTAGTTTATATTGTGTTAGGTATTCCTGGTAAACCTGATTGTGGTTTTGCTTAAGTATCCTACAGTGTCCACTTCCCTCTTACTGCTGTTACAGAAGCAGAAGACATTGTTAGGCTTCTGCTTCCTTCTGCTACTTTATTACCTACTTAAAGTTAATTACACAATGCCAGAAAAATACTTGTAATTACATAGTGTTTCATTAATATGTGTATTTTTTTTAAGCTAGCTGTTAATTTCACTGATATTTTTAAAATAAAATTACAGTTAAACCCCGCTTTACGTGACCCTGTTATGTGCGGTTTCACTATAACGCGAATTTTAAATTTCGCGCTCAAATGCCTCGCATTACGCGAAAGAGTGCGTATAAACATAATGTAGTCATCAACTTCTCTATTGTCGCGGGAATCCGCGGGAATTTTACGTCGTTTGACTTTGTTCTATGGGGATTCCCTCATTCGTTTCGTTTGTTCTGTCATATTTAGTTCGGCTGGCAGTCGTGTTTTTGCCCATCAGTGAAAGCCTACTGTGACAGAAATGGGCTTGAACCTAATGTTATATATTTATTAGACAATGCCCCAGGACATCCAACCTCACTTGATACTCCTAGAGACTTGTATTTGAAGTTCCTTCCACCAAACACTACGTCAATATTACAACCCATGGACCAGGGAGCAATAGCAAACTCCAAGCTTATTACCATCGCTGCACTTTTAGCCAACTAATTCATGAAATGAAGGGAAAGGAAGACGGTCTATGCGAGAGTGGTGGAAGTCATAGAACATTATGAAGGTTATTCACAACATAGTTTTTAGAATTAAAGTGATTGATTAAAATGATTTGTATTTTTTGTATTGAATTTTGACTATGCTTAATTAAACCTTGACATATACAAATTTCAGTTAACGCATTTTTTTCTGGAACGTATCCCTCGCGTAAAGCGGGGTATTACTGTATAGTGTTAATAATTAGTAATATTAACCACTATAATTAATAATAATAATTTTATTGGAGTATGTATTTATTTTATTTATTTACTTACTTTATTTTTACTTCCCTATTGTAATAACAACTTAATCAGTTTTATTTTTTCAACCAGAAACCTTTAATATTTTTAAGGTTAATGCTTATAAGATTAGCTTGTTTACAGTGGAATAATGAGTAATAATGGAGACAAACACAACAAATGAGAAACACTCAGGGAGTCAATGCAATACATTTTACAAATAATTAATAATTGACAGATACTCAAATTCCACTATATATATAATTAATTATAGCAGAATTTGACCTGCTACAATTATAAGCGAAATGATACAGACTATTTATTACTACTATTACTCAAAGCTAATCATACAATGCAATTAATTAAATCAAATCTATTTATTTTCATTACAAATACTTGTGATAAAATTACATGGTGTTTACATTATGGTGGTGTTTGTATTGGATTATTTTGTTGAAGTATATTCCGCTAATCACAACATAATAGGCTTATTGAAATCTTGCTATTTCTCTAAACTTAAAGTAGCCAATGTTGACACTTATAAAATCAGCATAAAACATGATAGAGAACATTTTTTAAAAGCAATCTTAGGCATTTCAGATCTGGAACAATTAACTCGATAAACTATGAATAAAAAATATATATTCTCAGACACATGGGACTTATTTGTATGTTACTTTGATTATCTCATAAATTTATACTCGAAAAAGATAATGTCTATAAAAATGAATGAATTGTTAATAATGAATTATGAGATGTGCTTCATAGTAATCTCAAAGTTATTATTAATAAAATTCTACTAAAAATATTCTAAAATTCTACTACTTAATACACCATTTTCTCATTACTCAATGACACAAAGCTTCGAACAGATCCACAAAGATAGATAATGCAAATATACCAACATAAATAATATGTTATGTCACATGAAGAACAATTTTTTTAATGACTACCGTTTTATTATAAACTAACTGCACCCCACAGTCTTAGCCGCAATGGAATGGAACATCATATTGATGATTTTTGTGTCTTCCCATCATCCCACGGGAACAGTCATTATTTTCAGAATAAAAAGTAGAATATGTGTTATACTGGGACCTGAAGTATCATCATACGAAATTTCATCGAAATTAGTATAGCCAGTTGACTGTGAAGAAGTAACAAACATACACACATAAACACAAACTTTTGCCTTTATAGGATAATTTTTCTTTATTTTTCTTAACTTAAAAATGCCACAATTGTGGTCATTTACCTATACATAGGTCTTTGAAAATTCTGTGGGCTTCCGGTCCTCTTGGTCAAATTATTTCAACCCCAAGTCTCAAATAAAAACCTGTTATCAATATTACTTTAATAGCAGATTTTGACGCTTTCCATTGTTCCAGACCTAGTCTCAAATGCTGGAAGATGAGACAGTGCAAGTGTATTATCAAATGAGATATAATCACAAATAAAATGAATTTAAGTTTCTCAATCGTATGATCATCATGGGCCTGGATATATATACAATTTTGTAAACTTCAAATGAAATTTTGTTATTACATTATTTTCAGTTTTAAAATAAAACAAACAGCTTCAACATAGGTTTAGCTGTTTTCGAGCTACAATACCAACAAGGGCATCAAGTTTACAACTTGCGTATTATTCTATGAAGGAATAAAATATTTATGTGAACCTTAGTAGGTACTGAGGTTACTTACCCTTCTGGCGAGAACTCGAGGTTAAAAACACCACCAGTCGGAAGGCACTTGGGATGCTCGAGGCCCCACCAAGAAGCCATCGGCGTCATACCACAATAGAGGCTCTTAGCTAATGCATCCCCAGATCCGATAGGCTTCTGGTATCCCATGTCGCTGTGCCGAATCCGATAAGGGTTGAAAGCAGAGTATCTTGCCATGAAAATTTCGTCATTGTTCCCCATCTTGTGTGGTCACTAAATTGCTTCGATCATACAGAAAACGCAAGTCGTCTATTATGAGTACAAGACATCATAAAATTACATGCATTCAATATTTATTTAGACGTAACAAATAAGAAAGGACACTTGACGCAGACATTACACTCCTGCCAACAGTTACTTTATCTATGCAGCTCACAGATTACTTATGGAATGATGCACCTTAGACTCATCGAAATAATATGTACTATGTACATAGTACATATTATTTCGATGCTCACACCTCACACCACAGCCTCACACAGGCTAACTGTACCAACATATTTGTTGATACAGTTGCTACTGCCAACTTGCTACTGCAGTCCTCAATAAAAGTAGCTAGCTAGTAATACGTAATACATAAAAGTACAAGTTGCGCCCCAGAGTTTCACCCGCGTGGATTACAATTTTCCCGCTACATCATTTATTCCACAGAAATCATACATTTTACCGGGTGAAAAGTAGCCTATGTACTATTCCAGACTATAATCTATTTCTGTGCCAAATTTCATCAACATCGATTCAGCCGTTCTGGCGTGATTGTGTAACAAACATCCATCCAAACTTAGACATTTATAATATCAGTGGGACTTAATATTATTATGACATATTGAAGTACCTATTGGGTTGTTACAATAGTTGGCGGTACATTTCAACCGTACGAACTTAACTTTATCCTTACCTTATATATCACGGTAAGACACCGAGCCCGCCGCAGTCCACTGCGCCGCAGGCCCACGATTAGACGTCTCACTCATCACCCAGCTACTACCCATCTTGGTGGCTCACTAACCGATAGGCCGCGCCTTAGTCCGCGACGTCCACACACACAGACACTACCTCGTTTAGGCGATAGCCCAAGCCAAGGTCCGAACCTTTGAGATGCCCTTGCGCTAGTCGCACCCTGCTCACCCGAAACCCACAATCGGCTGAGTGCCCTCTGCACTCGCCAAAAGTCCGATGACGCCGTAAATGCCCCATGTGGCAAACAGCATTTAGTCATATCTAACATAGACATAGGAACTTACCTTATAAACTGATTTCTAACAAACAAACACAATAAGTATAATAGAAAGAAAGTTGTCCTATAGTAGGTGTTTGATCTATTAAACATGTATCAATTAATCTATTTTGACAGGTAAACAAATATTTCTATTTGGACTTAAATTGAAAGAAAAAGTTGTAAGTAAAATTGTAATATTTTATGGCGGGTGAATTGGTGTGGGAGTTCCCTTTAGCCCTTTACGTGTTGGTCGTTGTCGAGCCTCCTGCGCGCTATTCACCCATACTTTAGTTACGTGATTAGGAACGCGCCGCGCATTAGGATTGCGCCGACCAATCACAGCGCAGACTGGAGAGTCGCGCGGGAAGATATGAGTAAGAGAATGGTAGTATAATAGTATTACATTCTCTAGGAGAATGGCGACCAGCTACGAGAAGAGTGAAGAAGTCTCGTAGCTTCCCGAACGGAATCACATCAGAGCTTCTGAAAGTGGGTGGCTCACCAATACTTAAAGTCCTTCAGAAGCTCTTTAATTCTGTTATCCTTGAAGGTTCAACGCCGGAAACTTGGAACAGAAGCGTGGTGATGTTATTCTTTAGGAATGGTGACAACACCTTTCTGAAGGACTACAGACCCATTTCGCTTCTGAACCATGTTTACAAGCTGTTTTCAAGAGTCATCGCAAATCTCAAACGTATATAGGTTGGAGGATGACTTCCAGCCTCCCGAACAAGCCGCTTTCCTGAAAGGCTACAGCACCATAAACCACATCCATATGCTTCGGCAAGTTATTCAGAAGACCGAAGAGTACTAATTGCCCTTATGTTCAGCGTTTGGGAACTATATATGAATCGATGGATGACCTCAGCACTATGCTCGAAGGACTTAACAGAGTTTCCCAAAGAGTGGGCCTTAAAATGAAAACGGACCATGGATTTGAAAAATATCTAGGACATACAGTACAATTAGGTAAGTCCACTTTGAGAAAGAGGCCAATCGTCGAATCTAACTCAATTGGGCAGCATTCGGGGAACTCTGCGACGGCTGCTCTTCCAAAATACCGCAAGGCCTGAAAACGAAGGTCCTTGAACAGTGAGTGTTCGTTTTACCTACCAGTGATGACTTACGCAACTGAAATGTGGTCTCTGACTATGGGCCTTCTGAGCAGGCTTAGAGTTGCACAACAAGTTATGGAGAGGGCTATGCTCAGGGTTTCTCTACTTGATCGAATCAGAAATGAAAAGATCTGTAGAAGAACCAGTCAACAATAGCGCTGCCAGCGGATTACTAAGTTGGAGTGGCAGTGGGCAGAGCACATAGCTCGAAGAACAGATGGCCGTTGGGGTTGAAAGTTTGTCGAATGGAGTCCACGGAATTGCAAGCGCAGCATAGGACGGCCACTGACAAGGTGGACAGACACCCTTTAACTGCAGGCAATGGCTGGATACAGGCAGCGTCCAACCGATCCTTGTAGGAGGCGTATGTCCAGCATTGAACATCCTATGGCTGGGACTATGAGTTCAGTACTTCTCTTTATTTTCTAGAAAATTCCATCTCTTTTATTTTATCTTGTATTCAGTTTTTATTTATTAAGAGAAGGCAATTGTTTAACCTCCATCTCATCTGATGGTAAGTGATGAACTTAGGCTAAGTTTAAGTAACCTTATGCTCTTTTTTACACTGCAACATTCTTAATTTTAATTGGCCGAGTGCACAATTATCGTAAAGATTCTTATGCATGATGCATATTATCCATGTCACACTAATTAAATTATATATTCAAATCAACATCCTTGTATCCTTTTGAAATAAAACATAATTGTGGATCTTAAAAAATAAAAGCTTAACTGTTATTTATAAATGGGGCCAAGCTTTTCTCACATTGGTAGTAAAATATATGTATATAGGTTTCGGGCATCATCAAAACAAGAGTAAACCTTCAAACCATATTATATGATATGACTATTGACAGTTACAACAGTCAATCATATGTTTTAGTTACACTGGTTATTCATAGCACCTATGATGTCTGATGAAATATTTTCTATGTTCAGGCTTGTTGGCTAGCTATAAATTTAAGCCATTGAATGATACAAAAACAGAATGGAAAATCATGCATTTAATTTTTAATTATTCTTAGAAATAGATTTCACATAAAAGCATCACATACTTTTGTGTATGAAAAACTAAAATGGAATAATAAAATTAGCTTAATTCATAATTAATCTGTGAAGAAAGTTACAAATATTGAATTATGCAAACATATTATGATAAAAAAATCAACATTTAAATGTGAAGAATGTCAATAGATATATACCAAACTTGATTATGATTACAATTTATTTCTTAGATCTCAGTTTCTTGGGAATCTATGGTCAATTGTGAGGGTTGTCCTTCAAATGCATTCTTATAAGCTTCTTTCCTTATCCACTAGTACAATATATACAACATGACAACTTCATTCATGCATGTACAATTAAATATTAAAACCAGTCCTTGCAATCCTCTCATAAACTAGAAGCTGAACATCCACTTGAGCAAGATCACCAAGTATTGGGTTCTAGAAGTCCAGTTGGTGGTTGTATATAACCTGTCCTTAATATATTCTGAAGAAATACTTCTAGCCTTGTCTTGGGTCCACCTTCATCAATATTCTGAAGTATTGTCAGGTAATCATTACTTATGAGTTTAATTATTTTCGTAAATTGTTTGGTATACTGTTTCATGAATTCAGAGCCACATACAGTGAAGAAATCATGAAGTAATGTTGCACAAATATCAGGCTCTGGTTTTAGATTGATAAATGAGGCCAACCACTGCCATCCATATTGCAAGCTGTGTGGATTACACTCATTTAAGAATTTTGGTGTTTTTGCTATCCAAATAGCACAACGAAGGCGAAATATACCTGTCATTCTCTTTAAAAACTTATCTTGCTTTTCAACAACACCATCATCATTGTAAGTGTAACCTCTTGATAGATAAAACTCCTTATCAGTCTGACCTTCCTTTTGCGGCAAGAACATAGGCACTAAATAAGGACACAGCCTGTGAAAGTATGCTTCTAATAATTTCCCAAATTCTGGGAACTGTGACCATAATGCCACTGTTATTGCAGCCAATGGGAAGGCTGCTTCAGGATTGCTGGATACTAACAGATCACCTTGTCTTACAATTTTTTTAGCTAACAGTGCTGTGCAGTAAGCAAGACCTTGAGGATGCTGTGTGGCCATTACATATGTGTCTAATACCTGTACTCGTTCACCTTTGAGCAGCTTCCACAGCTTGTCATATTTATCCCTCATGTGCAGACCACTCACAGATGAGATAGCATTCACTGGAGTGTTCACAGCCTTTTGACAATCAAATCTAAACTTCTTATAATTAACATTTTCTAGTAAATCTTTGTATTGTGCTTCATATTGTTCAAGGAAGTTTCGAAGTCCTTCATAGTATGTGTAGTTTTTAGCAGAGTAAAACATTGGGACAGTTTTTTTTTCTGCAGGAGCCTGTTGTTGTGGCTGATTGGAAGTAATTTGCTCAAGCTCAGTCTGTTCAGCTGCTTTCTTTGCCTCTGAATCCTTCTGTTTTAACATTTCTTGTTCTAGCAGTTTCTTATTTAATTTCTCCTGTTTGATTAAGTATAGTTCTTCGTTGATTTTTACCTTAATGTTTTCCATATTAAGAGCTAACACTTCAGCTTGCTTAACTTCTTTGTCAGTAGCCAGTTTAGTTCGACACATTTCCATTATTGAGGTAATGTTTATAATCACTGCATTTATTGAAGTTACATATTTACTGTACATTTCAGGATTAATGGCTTCCAAGTTAAATATAGATGTGATCTCTTTGTAGCAGCTGCAAATTCTATCGTGACTATCAGTGATAGCTGCAATTCGTGCAGTTGCTTTGGTCTGCTCCTCCAGCACTCTGTTCATGTTTTCTATTCTTTGTCTGTGGAGGATCTGAGTCTTTTGCTGGTCCAATCTAGCTGTTTCTAATATAGATAAATTGTCATTATCATACACTTCTCGCAGTAATTGAAGTTTGCCGATTTCTATCATTCTCTTTTGGTGTTGTTCATTTTGTTTCTGTCGACACTTTTGTATAGCTTCTGCGTGATTCTCAAACATTTTATCACGTAATGTTTTGAAGATTGCTTCTGATACTTCTTGTAGCTTTGCATCGTATTCTTTCATGAAGAGTGTGAAGCGTAGGTCCTCGCGAATTGTATCTTTGAAGAGAAATTCTTCGATTACATCTTGTTCAGGTTGTGGTTCTGGTTCTTTTGGATCTTCCTTTTTGATTGGACTGTTTGGTCCAATAGTAGCTTCTGTCACGAGTGGACTAATTTCAGCAGCTTTCGTGAGCGCTGAAATACGCATCCTTTGGAAGTCCGCCAGTTGGTCGCTTATACTTACATCTCCTTTTTGTGAATAACTTGAATTGAATGTTAAAAAGTCTTCTATAGTGTTATCAAAATGTAAGCTACTATCCATTTTGCAGCTCTGGGTGGTATTAAAGTATTTGGATCGAGAAATTTCAAATATTAACAATCCAAAATACCAATAAAATGAATTAAACACATACCACTAGCTGCTAAACAAAACACGGGCGGTAAATATGGTCTATGGTCCTAGAGAATGTAATACTACCGTGAATATGGTAATATTGGTAATCATCGACAACCAAATGTACGTTGTACGTAGTTACGTACCGTGTTGTACAACACGCGATTATAGTCTGTGTACAATCCATTACATGTTGTGGTTTATTTTTTGGAGTATTAGAATACAGTGCTCACAGTGAATACGCCCGGCTTAAAATTGTATTCACCGACATAACGTTATATACACGCTACCAAAAATAAACCGCAAATTGTATGCTTTTGTGTGCTAATGTCAGAGAAATAAGCTGAATGTATATTTTTGCTAAGTATTTTGATAAAGTTTTAAATCGTGATTTATGTTTAAATCCCTGAACAATAAAAGTTGAAATTTTGTTTTGATACACCACCATCAAATGACGAATGTCAATTGGTCTACCAGAGAATAGAATACTACCGTGATTGGTCAATTGAATTTGACGTTAGCACACACGCTGCACTACATCGTTTTCTTGAACATCGTATTCACGCTATATGAATGCTACAAATGAAGTCACCCCACAAACATGTACGGACATTGTCATATTTTGAACCGACTTGTAGCGTGAATAATTCAAATATAGTGAATAATCTGAATATTCAACCACAGCAGAAGTTTATCGTGCTCACCTCGATATGGCTTGACGGGTGGAGCTGCAGAGCGCACTCCGTCATTCCACAGACACAAGAGAAAAAACGTTTAAAAAAAAACATGTACAAAACGGCGCGAAGTTTTGGCAGTTAACAGCTGATTGATGTTTTCTTTCCCGTTGTTTTACCTGTTGTGTTTATTGTCCGTATGCTTTTCTGGACAATATAAAACATTAGCAAAATTAAGTAATTTCAGTTTCAATGCAGTTTAAAAATATATCATAATGGTTTTTCAAAACACCGGTAAATACAGGGCGGAGAACTCATTTAAGCGAGATGCTGGGTCATCCACGGGACCTAGGTTGGTTAAAATGAATTAATGTTACTTGTTACTATGAACATAGCCAGAGTATATGGTGTTATATGCCTTAACCTGTTCTTCTTTTAGAGAGGAATCATCGGAGAATCGTATGCGGGTGGCCTTAGAAAATGACAGAATAGACTCCAAGTACGGATTCGATAGAGTGAGAGACGCTAAAGAAAGGACAGGGTACTTGATCAATATGCACACAGTAAGCATTGTTTGGTTTGTATTTTAAGCGATAGTTCGCACGCGGCTCGACCAAAAAAAAACCTTTCCAAGAACAATAATGTGTTTTAGGTTTTATAAGCTTTATATTATAATTTTAGGATTATAAGCTTGCGTTTGACCACTGTCTCACCTGATGTGAAGCGACGACGCGGTTTTGTTTTTGTTTCTACCGTTAGTGTAGTATTTGTTACAGGGATGTTTGTGTTAACCTTTTTGGATCCTCTAAATAATATTAATTTATTGAAATGAAATAATACCTAGTAAATGAGGTTATACATTAATAATGCAACCGTTCAAACCTGAGCTGCGGGATCTACTCCAAATTGATGTTTTATATAAAATATCACATCTGTACATGTTTCATTTGGGGAAGTTGTTAGCTTATTTTCCTCTTTCTTCTTATTTTTTTTTTCGGTCACCCCTAAGTTAATTTTTCACTAATCTTATCACTCACTAAGTTACATAGACCTTGATCATGAGAAGACATGTATAGAGTTTCTTTAACTTGATTTGTACTTAGATTTTTCAAAACACATAGTTTTAAAAGTTTATACTTTTCTGAATGTTTTAGTCCCAAGATACCAGCAAATAAACTGTTTTATGAATACCTCTTTATCACCAAATATATAACAGCAAAGTTGGGCTGTTTAAAGAATGCATTTGACAGCCCATGTCATGTTGTTATTGTACACTTACAATAGAATAAGTAAAATGTGCACTTTGAGCTATGAACATTAAACATACATATGAGCTACAGGGTACTATGTAATCTGACACCATTTTCTTAGACGGTGCATTATGACTGATTTATGTTTATCAGAAAGCCCTGTACATGTAAGATCTTAATAGTGTTTTTTGAACAAGGCAGTCATGTCTCTGTCCTGTTCATGCGATATCAATATCTCATTATGAATGCAGTGGCCTTTACAGGTACATACATATGTGTAGATTATGATATAGTTTGTAATGTATAGTTTGTAGTAAAGTATGTATGACTATTATATCAAATTAAAGACGACTGGAAATCAGATCTGTACAACTAAGTGGCCAGGGCTAAATTCAGCAACTTCATTCGCCAAAAATTGGTTGATTAATATTTTATCAACTCACTTACAAATGAGTTAAACTAAAAAGTAAAATTCACCTGCAAAGATGATGGATTATATTATACTTATGCAAATCTAAATGTATAAAGATTATGGTTTTTAGCATAATTTACTCCAAGAAGTACTTCTTAGACCAGGGCATGATTAAATATACAGTGGGCCAAATAATGCTCAAATGGCTTATGTCAACACTGAAAATACACTCAGAGCAACATATGGCTTGGCCAATGGAGTTGAATCCAAGTCAGCCCGAAAGTTTAAAGGCATAAAGGTCTAGTCACATGGCAAGTATTTTTCAAAGAACCATTTTGTTATCCTACTGTTTCTCTTTCCAAGAAGACCCAGAGAGCTACACATAAAGCCATGAAAAATATTATTTGTTCATAGACATGAAGAAAAACACTGGACTCTTCACCTTGTCAAGTGTGTAATGTACAAAAATTAAAATCTATTGGCTGAAGGTGGCAAAAATTGATATAGAATGGTGTACTCCAGGATTAGTGTATTCGAATGCACTACATATATTTATATATATTATTATATATATTAATTGCTACATTTTTGCATCACTGCTTTCAATTTTCGTTCATTTTATTATTGCACCTTTAATCTGCATGACTGGCAGAAAATGCTACTTGGCGTTAAGTCCTCCATGTACTGAAATAGTGCTAAAGTATAAATAAATAAATACATTTGTTTTCAGGCTGAAGTATTAGATGAGGACAAGCGCCTCGTTGCAGCCATAGATTACTACTTCATAGAGATGGATGGGTCTCGCTTTAAGGTCTCCATGATGTTCCAACCATACTTCCTGATACTCGCACGACGAGAATGTGAGCAAGAGGTCACACAGTACTTGTCTAAAAAGTATGCGGGTACGGTGCATAAGATAGAAGTTGTTGAAAAAGAAGATTTGGATTTGGTATGTAACCTAAAATACGGAAATTTATCTACACTAATATTATAAAGAGGCAAGATTCATATTTTTGTGTTTTTGAATGTTTGTAACGAATAAACTCAAAAACTACTGAACTGATTTTAAATATTGTTTTTCCATTTTCTCTGATACATACGCTATATATATTGCATATTAAAATATATTAGGGATCTCTACTAAAACTTCAATAATAGATCTCAAGGTGAAAAAAGAAGGTAGAAAAATAAGCGCCGCCGACGCCCGCGCCGCCGACGCCTGCGCCGCCGCGCCGTGGCGCGCGATGCCTTGCATGTTGCACACGCGCGGTCGGCTTCATTGTTTTGTTTAAAAGCTGACTTGATCGAGTGTTTTAAGCATTGAAAGTCTGCTAAGTGTGTGTATGTTCATAATTTTCTAAATATTTATTAAAGTACCTATCTCTACCTACCCGTGTGAGGCCGGTGCGGGACGGTATTAACAGCAGTATTTTGCTTTTCGAGGTTACGTAGTACTACAAGAAACACTAATTTTACCATTAAAAAATAATCACTTAAAACAAATTAAGTAGAATATGTATATGGAAATGTATTATGTTACCGTTGTCATTACCGACACCCTGGAGCTTCTTGGAGTCACATCAGTGCTCAAGTTAAACTTAGCGAGCTACAGAGTCAAAAGCTCATGTTTTTACAAGTCACACCGAAGCCTGCCGCTAGCTGACGTGGTTGGATCCGCTTCTACGATCACTTTCAATTCTTCATTGTCACCTATGGCAATGAAGAGTTGAAAGGTCTCCTAGGTCTCCCGCCATCCACGGGATTTGTAGATCAAAATTTCCAGAACTAAACTTTACATCCAAAATGTACCGTGCTTTCTTTAACGGTACCTTTCTCATACACATTATTAATCCTTCGAGCGGTTTCTGTGGCGCTGCGCTGATGCCACGGTGGACCTCGTATTCGTGAATACCCCGATGTTTAAATTTTCGATATTGTGAACAGAACGATATCAAAGAAAAATCAAATGGCGCGAAAACAAATAATTGCCTGGCCGGGATTCGAACCAGTGGTCACGGTTCTAAACTCAGTGTCACTGATCACAGAGTTACGACGACCATGAAATTCATAACTTTTGATGTGCATACATTGTCGAATTCATACGCCCCTCCGCGGAGTCGTGGCATATGATTTTTTTTGTTGAGATATATATCTTTTTATGGAAATGTATCATTAATAATAATTATGTCGTTGATAAAACATAAGCGAAAACCTTACCCTGTCACGACAGTTAATCACGAGCTCTGCGCATAATTATACCAGCTCGTAATTATCGTGAATAAATATTATTTTATTGACTTACAAGCTTCAGACGAGACCTTTTCGCTCTCACAGAAGGCCAACCTCTGAAAACACACGCCCGCTGGGTGTGGTAGCTGGTATTGTCAGCGGGCTGGCCGCTATCGCGAGCGCAAATATGCGTCTTCTTCCTTCCAATCCATAAGGATATTTCCTTGGACAACTTCCACATCTCGAATGAAAGCAAACGACATAATGACGCCGCACGGCAATCGCTCGCGTCTGAGCGGCGCGACGGGGGCGGAGTGGCGGCTCGTCTATAATGCACTGCACCTAAAGAGCGAATCTCTAAATCCGGAAATGTGAAGTCTGCGCATTGATCTCCTGTTTCGGTTATTTTGGAGTTCCATATTAGGTACTACTACAAGGAACACTCGTAAATTCACTCTCTCATTCTGAATGTTCATTCCAATATTTGACAGCTTGCAAAGTTCTATAGTATTATAATTGTGACACGGAACAATATATAATGGATAAAATATACGTAGATTTCAATTCTAAAACAATTAGATTAAGGAGTACTAAGCACTTGCACGTAAAATGGGAGTTCTTTTTTGGTATCTTCATCTGGAGTATCAATAAATAGGGCCAAGGAAACCAAGGTTATTTATGAATCATCACTTATTTATCAAACTTTGGAATCTGACAATTATCAATCTTTATACACGAGCCAGCATGCTCTTTGTAAATTTTTGTACATAATATGTAAGATGAATCATTTTGGTCATATTTTAGCTGAACCATTTATCTGGCATAAGGCAGCGTTATATAAAATTATCATTTATGACACAAAACGAGATGATGAAGGTGAGAAAAGAACTCCTTACAGCTGTCAACAAAAGCAAAGAACGGGAGAAGAAAGATGCTATTTATGCTGAAATGTTGACAAATGCCCTGACCAGTGCAGCAGCCATAGAGCATGCTAAGAAGACAACTGATCATTTGGAGAATATACTGGATATAAGGTAGGTAATTATATTTATTTTATCTCATAGGCATTTCATTCATCGCAGCCATAGGACGTCCGCTGCTGGACATATGCCTCCCCATGGGGGGATTTACCAATACTCGCCATGCTTGGCAGGCGGGTTGGCGAGCGCAGTATGGTTTCCTATCCTCAGAAGGCGCTGCTGCTCACCTCCTGGTACGTGATCCTTTAGCCGACTCTTACGGCACCCCTGGAAGAGATGGGGGAGTACTATTCTAGGCCGGTACCACCACGGCACTCTCATAGGCATAATCAGCCATTTACATTCCTAATTTTGGAATATGCACCTTCCTGTCAGAGTGAGAGTGAGCTGTTATTTCGGTCTATAATCTGTAATTCAATATTTACTTCTTGCAATACATAGGTAAATTGTTTGCACGGCTAGGCCATTGGTCAGATTAAAGAAGTTCTCGACACGAGATAACCTAGTGAGAACTGATATGTATTGCTTGTTACTTTATGAAGTGTATATTATTAACTGACTTCAAAAAAGGAGGAGGTTGTAATGGGTGTAAAAATGTTCTACTGTATGTATATTTTTTTATATGTTCATCGATTTCTCCCTATTTTTGTATGACTGATTGACTCACAAAACTCTTTTTTTGTGTGATAGTTGCAAGGTGGTCCCATTTAAATTTCATCAAAATCGGACAAGCTGTTTTTGTGTTACCTAAACTCTATTAACTGAAAAGTGTTACGTCTACTTGGACGACTTCCTAGTTGCGGTTGAAGAAATCGGTGAGCATACAGAATGACAATTGATCCCGTGTGTAGCAAAGTAGCAAGTCGGTACCATGAGCACAATATTTTGATATCAGTTACTTTTGATGTCATGGTACCGACTTCAACAAGCTATTTCACACTTTTGAGTGTTGAAGTCGGTTCCATTTACTGGTAAATTTTTTTTTATCGTATTATATCAACAGTGCCACTTATAGTAATTTATTTTTGTTATTCCTCTGTCTGTACATGTATCTGGATCTGAAACTACAAAAAGCTAAGGTAATAATTTTTTATCATATAAGTAATTGTAATGAACTTTTCTTTTTTTTACATATTATAAGTTTGCGTTTTTTCACAACTGCTCAGTAGATTTGACTTGAGTACTCAGCCATAAAGTTGATAAGGGTTGCCATAGTCTGCATCTGACGATAAGTTTGCCTTCAAAATGTTCCGTATATTTTCTTACAGCACATTCTTTTAGAACCTTGACTATAACACGCAGTGGTGGTTCCCGGTTTTTGCTGGTTTAGAACTCCAGAAGAGGCTTGAACCAACTAAGGGTAGGATTTTATTAGTTAATTTTGAGGACGGGGAAAGGGGAGACTCCTATTGTTTTAGGGCTCTAGCATTCACGTCATGCTATCGAGCCATCGCTCGATATATTGGCAATTGCAATATTGGTGTACCGTTTCTAATAATACTTTTTTAAATTTTTTTTATTGTTTTTCACACATATACTCCCGCACTAGGATTCCCTGTATCGCGGGAGGCTTGGACACACACATTAACAGCACACAAACATCCAAGACCCGGGACAAACACCTACACTCATCGCACAAATGTTTGCCCCTGCCGGAATTCGAACCCAGGGTCCCGGAAACACAGTAGTCATGTCAATGACACTAACCACTGCGCCACGGCGACCGTCAGTTCAACAATTAGTTCACACAATTTAACGTAGATGGCGATAAGAAAGGCGTCTCCTCAAATGTATCTGCAATGAAATAATTAATGGAGTGCTGCTGCTATGGCTTAGTTGGAGACGTATTCTGTAGTAGTAGTTGATGTCCCTCTGTAGCACATTTTTGAAGAAAATGTTTTTATTGTCTGATTAAATGATTAACGCACAGATAAAATAGTTTTAAATGTGTTTTTACCTTTTAGAATAGATTGAGATGCTCTTGGGGTACTTGAGACCCTTAGTCCCGCCTCTGGATTCGCCAGAGATAAAACATTTCGGCCCCATCGGCCATCAGTTATACGAGATATGTGCCATGTCCACTCATTATAATTTACTAATAATCCTCTTGGTAATGTTTCTCGAATCTCCTTATTTTTGATTCGTTGTCGTCGTAGAGAAACCTCTAAGCGTAGCTCTTTGTGCAATCTTGAGCTTAATTACAAGGTGTATAGAGATCATTACTAAAAAAACGGAATTATTTTCTTATTTTGCAGAGAGCACGACGTGCCTTACCACGTCAGAGTATCAACCGACATGAAAATATTTTGTGGTTCTTGGTACACAGCGAAAAGTCGCGGGACAGAGACGCCGATATTTACAAAGCGAGACGACATCATCGAGCGTCCCGAGCCGATAGTACTCGCATTCGACATAGAAACTACGAAATTGCCGCTGAAGTTCCCCGACTCGCAGACCGATCAGATTATGATGATCTCGTACATGATAGACGCTCAAGGGTATTTGATAACCAATAGAGAGATTATTTCGGTGGATGTCGAAGATTTTGAGTATACGCCTAAGCCAGAGTTCGAAGGGTAAGGAAATCGATACTTACAGGGTGGGGCAAATTTTTGGCCCCTTCAGGGTAGCTATGGGGAGAACCTTACTTATTTTCAAAAAACTAAAAATGGCAATAAATTTTTCTTCAAAATAAAATAGAAGGTTCCTAAGAACAAAACCTTCTAACTAGAAAAGTAAAGGTAGCTACCCTGAAGGGGCCTAAAATTTGCCCCAACCTGTATACTAATAATTTAAAGAGGTAAAGGTTGTAGGGGGTAATCTCTGTATCTACTGAACCAATTTTGAAAAGTCTTTTACCAATAGAAACACATTACATGTGTTTCTATTGGTAAAAGACTGCTGCCGTGCTGTATGCTGCCCTTGTAAGTCCATGGCCTCCATTCGATTCGACGCCAACAGACATCAGTTCCTCAAGCTATGTGCCCTGCTTGCTGCCTCTGTAATTTGCTAAGCCGCTGGGCTATGTCAGTGACTTTCGTTCTTCGACGGATCTCCTCATTTCTGATTCGATTGTGTATATTAACCCCGAGTCTATAATCGGGGTTTCTGTATGTTTTTTGTCTATATCTTTCTGTTTCTGTCTTTCACTCTCCACAGCTCGTTCATAGTGACAAAAATAAATTTGTACTTAAGACTTGAGTTATAGCCGTAGTATAGTTTGTTTAGGGCTGGATGTCTCGTGTCATGAATCATACTGATAGTTGTATTATACGAAATAGCACACGTTCCTTTTTTAAATATTATAAGCTTGCGTTTGACCACTATTTCACTTGATGTTACCTGTCGACGCGGTCTAAGATGGAGCACGCAAGCCCATAAGGTTCACTCGTGACTTGAAGACTCCAGGATTGTACCTTTCAGGAATACCGGGCTGAGCACCATCAGTGCTCGCCCCCCCCCCCCCCCCCCCCCCCCCCCCCCCCCCTCCGGTGAAGATGTAAATGCCGGTAGAGGCAAACTGCATTAGTCCGTTAAAAAAAAATACCTTTCATGATTCAATCAAGGGTTCAAAAGCCCCAAAAAATCACTAGGCCTGAATTATGAGATCCTCCTTTGGTGAAGTCGAACCTATTAAAATGTATGTGTGTTTATGTCAGTGTTAATATTGGTCAAAGTAAAATATATTTACGCAGATTTTTTTTTTCATTCTTAAAATGGCTAGTTATATTTTGAAATTCTCGCCTCTGTTTTAATAAACACAATAAAAGAAACACGGGAGTTACCCACGTAATAAGTCAAAGGGTTCCGACTATAGTTTCAACCACATTCAGTGGTCTTTTTCAAGGAGAATATCGCGCTCGCGGCCGCGGTCGCGATTCGCCTAGTACTCATTACGTGAGTAACTCCCGTGTTTTACACATTCATAATGTCATTGTGTCAAAACCACGTCAGTTTTAATAACAAAACAATAAAAGGAATTGGTTAAAAATCTGCTTTCAGGAATTTTATAATATTCAATGAAGAAAACGAGTTGGCATTGATACAAAAGTTCTTCGACCACATCATGGACGTGAGACCACACATATTTGTCACGTACAACGGTGAGCACCAACTCAGCTGCTATCATATCATATCATAGCATCATAGCGAATCAAATTCATAGCAGAAGATATACATCAAATACAGACGTATTTGATATATATCTTCATTTCATAGAAATTCAACAACCAAATTTGTGACAAAAAATGTTTTAAAAGTATATTCATCGGCATCGCCGTAACGATATAGAAAGGAAAACTCATAGGAAACTAGCTCACCCAGTAAACGTTGTTCTGCTATTGCATAAAAATGGGGGTTGGGGGTAGGAGGGTGAAAAATCATACTAATATTATAATTGCGAAAGTTTGCCAATTTTTTAAGTTTAAAAAGGATATCAAAGCTATTTTATCACTTATTGACATTGCAAACATAATAAACGTTCCGTTTCACGAAATTGTTGGAGAAAAACAATGAATCATCAAACTAGTTTTATTCAAAGTTATACGGATTTTTTCAAAGTTGCCCTATTTTATCGTTATCCCTTTCTATATTACTCTGAGATGTTAAAATGATTAGCCGAGAGATAACAATTTAAAACAGAGAAAGAAAGAGGGAGGTTCCCTATATACAGTTATTGATTAGTTTATGATTACAGGTGATTTCTTCGATTGGCCATTTGTCGAAGCTCGAGCCGCCATACTGGGTTTGGACATGAAACAAGAGATAGGATTCAGTAAAATCGCTGCTAGAGATGGCACTTATGCGTGCCGACCTGCAATGCACATGGATTGTTTATGGTAATCATCTCTATGTTACAATGTTGACCAACCAGTTGCGAAAAATTTATTTCTTAGAACCCTATTGTAAAACATGTACTTTCAACATTATTACGAGTTGTATCGGAATCAAACAAAAAGAGACCAAAGACTAAAATGTTAGCCATTATTATACGCAAAGATAGAGAGATCCGCTTTATAATCCGAGAACGAAGCCTACTGATAGGTAGCGGATTTTTGGACCAATTCTACCAAGTTATTAAAATTTTGTTGAGTATCTAAAGTAACATTTTCATGTCATGGTAAACTTTTTACAGTTGGGTAAAGAGAGACTCATACTTGCCCGTGGGCTCCCAAGGACTGAAAGCCGTCGCCAAAGCGAAACTCCGATATGACCCCGTTGAGTTGGACCCTGAGGATATGTGCAGGATGGCAGCTGAACAACCGCAGGTGAGGCAATACTCTGAGGTTGTAGGAAATTTATTACTAAAATGATGCTTGGAAAGGTCAATATTTCTAATAATGGTCAATAATTCTCAATGAGAGAGGTAGTTTATGTGTATTTTTTATTATTATAATTATATTTATTTACTAAAATAATTGTTATTTATTTTCGAAGCCCTTATCATTCTCTACTGCCTTCAAATTGCTTGGAATTTGGTTATAATATTTATAGCCATGATGTAAAAGTATTTATGGTAGGCCCTCAACTGTCTAACTTAAAATAAAAGCTGGACGAATTAAATTATTTTTAGACCTAGGTCTCAAATAAAACTTCCGTTAAATATCACGGGAATTAGCCGGTTCTCAGACAATAATTTTAATTGACAATTAAAACTAACTTATGTGTAAAGAAATGTATACATTACTGATACCCACGAGTTTCGATCTCCACAGATAGCACATTTCCTAAAACCGTGTTGTTGTCGGAGGTCTGAAGGCTAAAATATTTGAATGTTTTTTTTAAGGTGCTGTCTAATTACTCAGTGTCTGACGCGGTCGCCACATACTATTTGTACATGAAATATGTACACCCGTTCATATTTGCGCTGTGTACTATCATACCTTTAGAACCAGACGAGGTAAGTTATTTACTTGTCTTTTATTAAGTAAACTTGATGACGCGGCTTCGCTTGAATGGCCCACATGTAGAGAGTGTAGACTTTCATCGTTGGCTAAGACACGGAATCATACCTGTCAAGTGGTGTCTTTTTTTCTTTCAGTTTTATTTAAAAGTACATTTTTAGGTACTACTCGCACTTGGTCTGAAATAAACATACCAAAATGAAACATACAAAAAATATTGTGTATTGATTAGATAACATGGCAGAGATGCTTAAGTTAAGATGGATGTGTGGTGTGACTAGAGTGGTTAAAATAAGGAGTATATCAGAGGAAGCTTAAAAGAAGTACCAGTGAATGATAAGTTGAAAGAGAATAGATTAGATGGTATGGGCATGTCATGAGAAGGGACGAATGACATCACAGCAATGACATGAATGTAGATGGATATAGAGGTATAGGAAGGCCGAAGGAGGTTTGAATGACCTGTGTGAGGAATGATAAGTTTTTGAAAGGTGTAAGCACTGAGACGACCAATGATAGAAGAGAATGGAATAGGAAGACATGTTGTTCCCACCCCACCTAGTGTGGGATAAGGACGAGAAGCAGAGATTGAAATTCTGAATTCAAAAAGAACAGTTTCTATGACAACTTATAAACAAGTTATACTTTTTGCGGCATTACGCAAACGCGCTTGTAGCGTTTACAAGCTAGAACATCTCAAAGTAGGCCTGCTGATGTCGCCTTTAATTCGTTGGAATCAAACAAAACTCGACATTATAGGTAGTATTAATAGTTTAGTTGTATGTTTGCATTATCACATTACAGTAAAGATAAATTTACCCATATGTATTCTAGGTGCTAAGAAAAGGGTCCGGGACTCTTTGCGAGTCTCTCCTCATGGTGGAAGCGTTTCACGCAAATATTGTGTTCCCAAACAAACAAGTGGAAGAGCTAAATAAACTGACCAGCGATGGGCATGTTCTGGAAACCGAGACCTATGTAGGGGGGCATGTGGAAGCGCTTGAATCAGGTAACTAATCTAATAACGCATAATAATGTAATGTAATGGAATTATGTAAAAGATGAGATTAAATTATGTATCGAAATAATTAAGACAGTTTAATTTGAGGCGTCATTTAAAAATTTCTTTCTTATCAGGAGTGTTTCGCGCCGACATAAAATGCAAGTTCAAAATCGTTCCTTCGGCCGTAGAAAAGCTCATGGAAACAACAGAAAAGACAATGAAACACGCCATTGAAGTGGAAGAGGGGATTCCCCTAGAATTGGTAACGAATTTTGATGAGGTGTGCGCAGAAATCAGAGGCAAACTGCAGCATATGCGTGATCATCCCAGGAGAGATGAAAACCCTCTGATTTATCATTTGGACGTCGGTGCTATGTACCCGAATATTATATTGACCAACAGGTATGATTTACTAAACGATTTGAATTTAAATTTTACTTAATCTACATATTATGTATATTAGTAGGTATAGGTCCCTCCATTTATTGAGGGTATTCTTTCGTTATTGAGGGAAATGAAAAGAGGTACATTTTCAGGTTACAGCCATCAGCCATGGTGAATACCAGCATCTGCGCCGTTTGTGATTACAACAAGCCTGGCGCGACCTGCCAGCGCCACATGGAGTGGATGTGGCGAGGAGATTTCCGTGAGTATCTTAAACGGCTTTAATTCTACTAATCACTCGAACTAACTACAATTCGCTATAATTATTCAAAATAGCTATCTACGCTATAACTCCAATTCGTATACTTAACTCCTTACAAAACATTATCTGATATTAGATAGAAATGTTTTATTCGTTTTGGTCGCCACCAAATAACGTGATGACATCTTTCACCTAAAACTACCCGCATTTTGATAAAAAAAGGTCTTATTACTGCTTGGTAGTTGCCAAGTTGCCATACCATCTCTCATACATAGACTTATTATTATCGGCATATATTTTGGTTAAATTACAAGTGAAACGAATAATAACTTGTCAACAATTTATAGCAAGCAGAGAATACTCGAGCTAAGATAAGCTTTTGTGTCAAGGATTGACACAAAAGCGTGTTGCAGTAGGTCTATTCTTAAAATTCTTTGTTTTTATTCCTCTTAGTTCCTGCAACGAGGAGCGAGTACCAGCGCATCCAACAGCAGCTGGAGATGGAAAAATTCCCACCGTTATATCCCGGTGGGCCGCAAAGGGCTTTCCATGCCTTGCCTAAAGAAGATCAGGTAAAATACGATATTAATTTTAGATATTTTTAAGAGTAAGAAATTGGTCTCCCCTGCTTTTAAAAATAATATATTCCCTTAATAACCTACCTAACTTCAAGGTACCATGGCGCATGTAACGGTATTGAAATATCGTGTAACGAAAATAATTAAAATACATAGTGAATATTACGATAATAATGTTCATTCACGTTTAATACGATAATATAAATTCGTGCTGAAGTCTGAAAGTGCTGAAAGTCCTGTATTTTTTTTATAAAATCTCATACTGAAATATAAAGATTACAATATCAAAACAAAGGTTGAATGATAGTCTTTATAGACAATATATCGAAATAAATTTAAAAACTTACATTATGATACAGCTCTTCTATGACAACTGCATCGAAATTTTACTTTTTTACCCTTAAGATACAACTTCAGTTGGACCAAAGAGGTTGCAATGAAGTTTTTCAGCATATAGTCTGTGGACGCGGCGAAACACGCATGCGCGACCAGCAAATGGATTTTGGCGCAAAACGTTTACAAATGAATGCAAACATTATGCTGTGATTTTACGTAAATTTCATTATCTATTTTGTGACATTAGATAAAGTACCTTTATCAAAATTAAAGATTAGTCTTAAAACACTCGTGTAATGCTATAAACACACACGAGTGTATTTTAACTTACACTCGTGTTTTATGAACCCTTATTATGAGACAGTTTCATAAACTACTATTATTAGTAGTAATTAGTAGGACGAAAAAGATCTGAATTGGGGTTGTGCTAGTAAAGGTACATCTTGTAATATATTTTTAGTTGCTTACTGAAAAGCTTTTATTTTTATATTACAAACAGACACTTTTTTCTTATAGATACCAATTTAATAAATAAATTACAGGCTGCATATGAGAAGAAACGCTTGGCGGACTATTGCAGAGTGGCTTACAAAAAGACGAAAGTAACAAGAACAGAAGTTAGAACCACTACTATTTGCCAAAAAGAAAACTCTTTCTACGTCGATACAGTGCGAGCTTTCAGGTGAGCGATTTATTCATTGACTTGCAATTGTGCCATTTGATGTCATTTTCTCACAGTGGAGAATTCTGGAGGAGGATAGATATGGAGAGGGCTATGCTCGGGGTTGATCAAATCAGAAATGAGGAGATCTGTAGAAGAACTTAAGTCATCGACATAGCCCCGAGGATTAGCAAATTGAAGTGGCAGTAGGCAGGGCACATATATCGGAGAACCGATGGCCGTTGGGCTCGAAAGGTTCTCGACTGGAGATCACAGACAGGCAAGCGCAGCATTGGACGTCTACCGACAGGGTGGACAGACGACCTGACCAAGATCGCTGAAAGGAGTTGGATACGTGCCGCTTCGAACCAGTCCTTGTGGAGATCAATGAGGAGGCATATGTCCTATGGACATTAAGATAAAACAAAAATAAAAGAAATAGTAAAAATTATAGGTAATACAAAACAAGTGAATTCTGCTCTCTAGCTGTCGTCGTCTCAGCCATAGGATGTCCACTGCTGTACATAGGCCTCCCCCATTGATTCCCACAAGAATGGGGGAGGGGGGGGGGGGGGGGCATTTACCAATGCTCGCCACGCTTGGCAGGCCGGTTGGCGAGCGCAGTATGTTTTGAGACCCTCAGAAGGCGTTGCTGCCCACCTTCTGGTATGTGATCCTTTAGCCGGCTCTTACGGCACCCACAGAAAGAGATGGGGGAGTACTATTCTAGACCGGTACCACCACGGCCATTTGAATACTAACCGCTTCATGCGACAAGTGGAAATATCTATCACATTTGGATGTCGCATTGTTCTCCGTTTGGTCGTTCTATGATGGAATGGGGATACATAAATAATATTATGTAGCACCAGAGCACACAGCCCGAAATGTATCCGATAAAAAACCGATAAACTAGCATAATTTTTACTCGTATAATTCTTATCACATGTACAGAGACCGTCGCTACGAGTACAAAGCTCTGAATAAACAAGCTAAAGCCAAAGTGTCGGAAGCGGTCGCCAGCGGTAACGCAACAGAGATCAAGACAGCCAAAAGCAGGGAGGTGTTGTACGACTCGCTACAACTGGCGCATAAGTGTATTCTAAACTCTTTCTATGGCTACGTGATGCGGAGAGGGTGAGTCACTTTAAATTGGCCTTAAGTTTTTTGAATGTATTCCTTTTTAGGGTTCCGTACCTATAACAAAAAAAATTGAACCCTTATAAGATCACTTTGTTGTCCGTCTGTCTGTCTGTCAAGACCCTTTTTCTCAGGTACGCGTGGAGGTATCAGGAGCTGAATTCATATCAAACACTCAGGTCTACTGTCCCTTGGAGCTGTGAAAAATCAAACTTCTAAGCCTACGCTATTAAAAGATACAGCCGTGTATGCTGCAAATTTATACCTAATTAATTAACACACCTATAAGACTGACCTCTAACGTAGAATCCTTACATGAGATTCAATACGTAGCGCGTTTTCAATACACTTTCGGGAAGTTATCCCTCATCTTGCAATGTTTGATGTGCAGCGCCCGCTGGCACAGCATGGAGATGGCTGGGATAGTGTGCTACACCGGCGCCAACATCATCATGAAGGCCAGAGAGATCATCGAACAAATCGGACGGCCTCTCGAGCTGGATACTGACGGTAAACAGAGCATGTTAAGCGTATTTAACCGACTTCCAAAAAGGAGGTTACCTAATTCGACCGTATATATATGTGTGTTCGCGGATAACTTCGTCGTTTATGAACCGATTTCGATCATTCTTTTTTGTTTGATAGAGCATACTTGCGTGGTGGTCCATCCTCCCATTTTAATTTCATCAATGTCGGACAACCGGTTTTTGAGTTACACTGAAAAAGTGCAAAAGTGCAACGCATATATACCTCGACGATATTATAGATGCGTTGCGATTGAAGATATCGGAGAACATACACAATGACAATTGATCCCGTGAGTAGAAAAGGTCACTAAAAAGAGTGAAAAAATTTTTTTACCAAAAAATGAAATCGACTTCAACATTTTTGTTGATAAAAACATTTTTTTTTTGTTAGTTTTAGCTGACTTATCCGTCATTTTAGCCCCTTGTGTAACAATCTAGCGTATGCAAGATCGATTGGTTAGTGCGAAATATAGTCCATAAAATTGTAACATATTTATAATTGGGAACGATTTTAATTTGAATTTCTTATTAATTTGATATGTTGCACAAATGTTGTTGTGTTTGTAACCAGGTATTTGGTGTATCCTGCCCTCTTCTTTCCCGGAGAACGTGACAGTTCATACGACCCATGCGAAAAAGAAAAAGATCAATGTGTCTTTCCCCAATGCAGTGCTTAACTCTATGGTCAAGGTATGTCACATACGTATTTTAAATTTGGTGCGTGTGGCCTCGTTTCAACACATTCGATGAAAAATCAGCGGTAACCTATTGTCAAAAATAAAACTTATTTTAGGGCCAATTGTGTCACATTACGTTAAAAAAAATACGGTCGAACATATTATAACCTCCACAAACTCAGACAAATATTATAAACGTAGTAGTACCTAATTGCCTAGACTGAAAAAGGTTGTTAATGGTTTGGTCGTTACCCTATTGAACCTTTTATTGGTAATTAAAAAGAGCCTTACCCATAGATATATAGAACATAACAAAATTGCATTCGAATCAGCAGTGTGAGTATGGATCGGCGACTCGATAAAATTTTGGGTCAGCCAAATACCAACTCGAAGCTCTGGAGTCAATCGAGAGGCGAGCCAAAAGAATCATCAGCTGTAACTCTTTGGTGGAACGTAGGCTTCAGAGCCTTGAACACCGGCGTAGAGTAGCAAGCCTATCGGTTTTCTATCGGGTGCATTTCGGAGAATGTGCACTGGAATTACACAATCTGATTCCATCATCCCCTTTCTATCATCGGTCGACTCGACGTACGGCAATTCGCCATCGCTATATGGTAGATATACCACCTATACGTACGAAGCGTTTTGCTTCCACTTTCTTAATGCGTACTGCCAAGGAATGGAACTTGTTGCCCGAGTCTGTGTTTCGCGATATGTACAATCCTGGAGTCTTCAAGTCGCGAGTGAATCGGTACCTTCTAGGTTTGCGTGCTAAATCCTAGAAAACGTCATCACTTAACATCAGCTGAGACAGTTGTCAAACGCAAGCATATAATATGTAAAAAAAAAATTCGACAGTAAGTGCATGTTCAGACACGGCGATATCCGTGCGGTTTGGAGTTCTCCATAGTAATAGAACCGCGCGGGTGCCGCACGAATCGCGTGTACGCCATGTCTGAACAAGCACTTACTCTTCTCGACGATCCATGCTCGTACTGCAGCGCCAATAATAACATTTATAACATGTGTATATGTATATAAATATATATATATCAGTCATCAGGTTACGATAGCACAGGCTCTGCCTAGTTTGGGACCTGAAGACCTTGTGTGAATGTCAATAAATAAATAAATAATATACATCCTATTTGTACCCAGGACCACTTCACAAACGATCAATACTTCGAGCTGACCGACCCGCAATCCAAGAAGTACGAGCAAAAGGCTGAGAACTCGATCTTCTTCGAAGTGGACGGGCCGTACCTCGCCATGGTGCTGCCGGCGTCGAAGGAAGAGGGGAAACGGTTGAAGAAACGATACGCCGTGTTCAACTTTGACGGCTCTTTGGCTGAATTGAAAGGTGATATAATCAAAGAAGACAATTTAGTTATTGGGATTACAAGGCCCTTTTAGCTCCATGCTTTATTTTTGTTGGAGTATAATGTTGATTAGAGACGCAAAAAAAAAGTCATGGGTATCGTCTGATCTGATTGATCCCGATTATGTGCTGGTAATGATATCAAATAAAATTATGCCAGAAAATTTGTAACAATAAAAATTTCAATTGAAATTCATGTGAATTTACTGGCCGGTTGGTGCAGTTGGTAACACTCTGCCTTCCGAGCCGCTGGTCCTGGGTTCGATTCCCGGACAGGTCAAACATTTGTGTGTATGAACATGTCTGTTTGACCTGTGTCTGGGTGTGTTTATATATATAGTCATCAGGTTACCATAGTACAGGCTCTGCCTAGTTTGGGACCTGAAGACCTTGTGTGAATGTTGTCCCTTATTATTATTATATTCTCCCATATTATATTATGTGTATGTTTCAAGTTTTATCTCCATGTAAACTTTACTTTCACTGTTTCCTCAGGGTTCGAAGTGAAACGTCGCGGCGAGCTGCAGCTCATCAAAATCTTCCAATCGTCGGTGTTCGAAGCTTTCCTCAAAGGCAATGACCTCAAGTCGTGCTACAGCGCAGTGGCCAAGGTGGCGGACTACTGGCTCAACGTGTTGTACAGCAAGGGCAGCAACATGCCCGATACTGAACTGTTTGAACTTATATCTGAGAATAGGTACGAGAGTACTTATACATTCTTACTATACAAAAGGTCACCCCCGTGTACTAGAAGGACAGGCAGAGATGGCGGACTTCCACATCCTGACTTTTTATTTTACACTCAGATCCCCGCACTAGGAATCCCTGTATCGCGGGAGGCACGGACAACACAAACATCCAACACCCGGGACAAACATCTACCCTCATCGCACAAATGTTTGCCCCTGCCGGGATTCGAACCCAGGGTCCCGGAGACACAGCAGTCACTGACACTAACCACTGCGCTACGGCGACTTATCTATCATGCTTCCTTCACTCATGCGATTCTTCATCCACGTGCATATTTTAAGAGTACGTGAACTCTATCCAGAATGTCTCCAATCTGCATAGTGTTTAATTTAATCCATAATTAAATGTCATGTCAATGTTCTTACAAACAACCAATGACAACTTAAAAAAAAAAACAATCAAAAATTTTCGATCGGACATTGGGTTTTTGTTACATATCCAAGGCAATAATTACACTCGCTTTTTTTGACAGCTGTTATTGGGTGATTTGACATTTAAGGGCTTAACAGGTGCCGATGACATTACAGAGGCTCGCGGGTGTTTACAGGCAGAGAGGGCGGGAAAAATCCTGATGCGTGTTGATTTAAAATATTACAAATATTATGTACCTTACAGATGAGTTTTACTAATCTTTTTTAGATTTGTATTACCTTTCTTCTGGCTAAAATACAGTTCAAAGGCATTTGTTGTTATCGCGAAGATTGTTGCTAAAACAAAATATGGTCGTTCGTAAATATTTTTTAAATAATAAATTTGCAAATGAAATCATATTTCGTCCAATCAGAATTAATATTCATGAACTGTTCTCATAAGTGGTATTTTTTATAAACTTTTATCATACATCTATGGCTTTCAACAAAATAAGCTGCAAAGGGTCAACATTGTCTATTTAACAAATGGTAAAGCTTGAAATATTTTATTTTATTTATTTTATTTTCTTAGGGTGGCTTTCAGCTAAAGTTACAAATTAGCACAACAAATATTATAAGGAAGAGCCATTTACAAGCCTCCACAGATAATGCAGATACAGTAATAGTACATAAAGTCTAGAAAAAATAGATACAATTTACAATACAAATAACTAACTAATGTCGTAAGGTGCAACCAGAGTGTTGGTTAGTGCCGTGTGTATTGACGCCGAACTACTCGCAAATAAGTCGATGTTTGGATTAAGTTTGAAAGTGTCGTTGAGAGTCATTATTGAGCGTATAAAAAATGAATTTTGGCGATAGTTGGTGCGTGCGCTAGGGGCATGAAGGAGATTTTTATCATGATTTCATTATTATAAATATGAGCCTCACGGTAGTTTTTATAACAATAATTACTGATTTACTGTAGTGATTCCAGCTATGCTGAAACTGTTATTAAAAATGCTCATTTCTTAAGTTATAAGATAACTAACGCAACGTCCTAGCAAAGGCAGCAACATTTCCGTAATAGTTTAATTATGTTTGTAGGTCTATGTCGAAGAAGTTAGAAGACTATGGAGGGCAGAAGTCGACTTCGATATCAACGGCGAAAAGGCTGGCGGAGTTTCTCGGCGATCAGATGGTGAAGGATGCTGGCTTGGCTTGCAGGTAATTTAGTTACTAACTAGATATTTACAATTATTTATAAATCCGTCTTTTAGAATAAAACAGAGACAGAAAAGAGACGCTATATTATAGGAACAGTTTTTAAAGAAAGTAAATTTTAAAAGTGCTATATAGCAAACCCGATCGATTCATATTTAAACTCTCGGTATCTGATTGAGTCAAAAAACAAAGTTATCAGTCATTAAACCATTTACTTATTGCCTTAACAATGAAGAAAATTACTAATAAACTAAAACTACTAACTACTATCTAAAGTACTAACCCACCCCCACATTTTTTTTTATAATATGCATTACCATTAATCAGGATAGACTGTACGACTTCGCGAGGCAGTCGCCGTGGCTTAGTGGTCAGTAAAATGACTTCTGGTCCCCGGGGCTCTCGTTACCCGGCAGGGGCAAACATTTACGTAATGCGCATGGATGTTTGGCTGGGCGTATTATATCGAGAGGCTGAGTGGGGCCATACAATGGTAGATATACCACCGTTACGCACGAAGCGTTTTGCTTCCACTTTTATAATACTGCCAGGGAGTGGAACTCACTGCCTGAGTCTGTGTTTCCCGATGGGTACAACCCCGGAGTCTTCAAGTCGCGAGTGAATATGTTCTTGCTAAGTTTGCGTGCAACACCTTAGACCGCGTCGTCGCTTAACATCAGGTGAGACAGTGGTCAAACGTAAGCTAATAATAATCCCTAAAAAAATGTTTGTTTTGGGTTTTGAGGGTTTGTATGCTATGATTGTGTGTATCATGCCTCCCGCGATACGCGGAATCCTAGGGGCGTGGGTGTGAAAAAATTAGGCTTTTATGGTGGGCCGCGTGCCTAAGCCAGATCCTTTTGGGCATGCAGCGTGAATTATATAGAATAAAACCTTATCTCCAGGTTTATAATATCCCGCAAGCCGGAAGGTGCCCCAGTGACCGAACGCGCCATACCGTTGGCTATCTTCCAATCTCCCGCCGGCGTCAAACGGCATCATCTACGGCGGTGGCTCAAAGACTCCAGCATCACTGAGGATATCGACATACGGGATGTGTTGGACTGGCCGTACTATATCGAGAGACTGAGTGGGGCCATACAGAAAATCATTACTATACCGGCGGCTATGCAAGGCGTAAGTAGTTACACGTCCGATTCGATCACCTAAAAGTTCATTTTTCACTAATTTTCTTAGCTTTATTAATGTCAAAATTATATAGGGGTTTGCAGACAGTTTCATGAAGCGAAGAAAGTGTATCGAATTCGTAGCAATTGGAAGGCTGCTGTCTTTGCCTTACAGAAAAGATTGAAAATATATATGGATGTATGTGAGTTTGGCTAATATATCTACTGAAAGCAAGAATAATACGGTCTTCGCGAGGCGCCTCATAATAGTGGCCTTGGTACATTATAAATACAAGGATTCTAAGAAGAAATTGGTACTTCTAATTGTTTGTGCAATCGAGAGGTTGAAGTTATCTGTTTATATGTTACTTGGGCACATGCAGATTTATTATGTTTTCATTTTTTTAAAAGTATTAAAAACGTTTGTTGAATGATAAGTGAAGGTTATTATTCTTCTCGCTTATCAAAAATTGAGATTTGATGCTGCAATGTTATAAGTTAATTAATAAGTTGCTTTTAGTTTTTCAAATGTTTGTTCTACCATTTAATGGGCGGTGAGCGTAGGAGAATTGGCAAATCCCCTCTTCATAGGGGAGGCATATGTCCAGCAGTGGACGTCCAAGCGCTGAGAAGAAGAAGAAGAGCGTAGGAGAGTGAAAATCTTAACGAAATATTCTCATACCTACCAAATATCCAAATAAAAATTTCATAAAAATTGGTCGCATTATTGAAGCCGTTTGGGAGGAGTGCGACCAGAAACACCGTTATACGAGATTTTTATGCATTAAAAGTACTCTTTAATCCAAATCTCTTGTTTCTGTCCTCAGTTGGATAACCCGGTACCTCGAGTTCAGTACCCAGACTGGCTACACAAGAAGATGCTCGCAAAGACGGATAAGTTCAAAACGCGAAAGATCACAGACATGTTCTCGTCTGCTCCCAAAGAAATCAGGGAGAATGGAGAAGGCACCAGTGGAGCATACAATGGGGTACAGTAAATCATTGTTTATTTAGAATGAAATTTAACTTAGGCACATTAACAGACTTGGTTGAAGTAGGTTTTATGAATATGCTAGTCACATTTAAAAGAAAGAAAATATATTTATCACTGACAAAACACAACACTACAATATATATATATATATATTTTTCTAATCATACTCAAACCCTCGCACTAGGATACTCCGTGTCGCAGGGGTATGGACACACACAAACAGCACACAAACATCCGAGCCCGGGGACAAACTTTTACACTCATCGGAATAATAATAAATAATAATAAAGGAAATGGTAAATAATAATAACAAAACCTAATAACAATAGGAAGATGTAACTATATTGCAGTATTGCGAGATGCCAGCAATGAGTCCCTACTCAGCATTGTGCTAGGGTTTGGCGACCTTAGCGCTGATTTTCAGTAGGAACTCATTGACTGGCATCGCGAACGCGCAAGTGATACAGATAATATTTTAATAATAAATAACTAAATCTCCAAGAGACTGGTTGACGTCTCAGGAGACCGAAGAGCTGGCAGCTTCCTCGCTCAACGTATTAGCCTAGCAATACAAAGAGGAACCGCTGCCAGCATCTTGGGTACAATGCCGCAGAGGCCCGTTTTAGATTTAATTTAGTTTTTATTAAATGTTTAAGGTTTTTATTTTAAGTTACATTATTTTATTGCTATTCTAAATTATTTTTAAATTATGTTAATGTTACCTTGTTAATGTTGTGAATTATTATGTTTGATTGTATATATTCTCAATTAAAAGATAATAACTAAATTGAAATATATATTATAGTACGAGGTACATTATAAGGTTCCCTAAGCGAACCTGTGACAAAGCTACTGGCCGACCGCTCGCGCGAACGCACACGACGCATAAAGTTCTCTTGATGGTCTCATTTCATACGGAACGAATAAGAGCATGTGAGTTTTATAGTTTATTGTATTTAACATCATGCTTAGCGGAACTTACTTGAAGGAAAAAATCCCAAAAGTTTCCGAAATATTTCCTTAAAAAATGTGAACGTAAGAATATTATTTGTTTTAGAACGGCTTAATTTACGTATATTAGTCGTGTAGGAATCCCGACCGGTTGCGTGAACTTATGAGTCACTTTTATAGAGAGCAGGCACTCTCGTCTGCGTGACACCGGCGCGACGATGGCGGCTGTTACCTTCATGCTACCTGTTACGCCTACAAGTCGAGCAAAAAAACTTGTAGATTAATTAATGTACTTGACAATGGCGTGATAGTTTTCCCAAAATCGTTTCTTTATGTTAGTAGAGAGGTTATTTTTTAATATCTTGTCATTATTGTGCAGGAGAACACAGAGATGGATATAGAAGACATTGGGAAAGAACCAACAGAACACACAGAAATAAGGCCCGTGGTGCACACAGTGAAGCGGAAACGGCAGCAGTCACCTCCGCCCGAGGCGGATAACTGGAGAGACGCCCTGGGGGCACCGCCGCCGTTTGGTAACACTAAGGTATTAAAAATAATACTCCTTATGAACGGCTTAATACTGTATTATTTTGTTTGTTATTGTGTAAATAAACATAAAAAAATACTTTATACACTACAACCGTAGTACTCATTTTACTACACACTCCGTTGTATGGCGCATGACTATAATAATATATTCGGCCGATTCTGCGGATTGAGCCTACCTCCTTGGAAGCGCCTTTGTTTAATACCTATGTCTCACTTTAATACCATAGAGTATATGAGACGAAAGATTTAGTTCTGATTTTCACAACGCAAAAGTATCTCAAAATAATTATCTATGTGCCAAATCACAGCTTATTACGAGGAGTAGTAATTTCCATTCCTGCCAAGGAATGGAACTCGTTGCCCGAGTCTGTGTTTCCCGATATGTACAATCCTGGAGTCTTCAAGTCGCGAGTGATGGTACCTTCTAGGTTTGCGTGCTAAATCCTAGACAACGTCATCACTCAACATCAAGTGAGACAATTGTCAAACGCAAACTAATAATAAGTATAAAAAAAGTACTTTGAGCTATGTGTTAATAGACCAGTCACGGTTTTATATTATTACATTAAAGTGTTGTAATTGAAATCTATAGTACACAACCGAGCGAAGACGGGCTGGGTAGCAAGTATGGTATACAGAATTTCTCCGCAGCCGTCCAAAATTCTTAAATGATGCGACTACATCAGCATGCCACTAGTCCCCATTTTAAATAAACAGTAATTTTACCTAATATTAGGTCATTTGCTTTTACCTAATATTATTCTTTTGTAATTTTATGGACTATTTTTGAGGCGAGTAGTTTGTGTAGTGCGCGGAGAGATGGCGCCTTTACATATTGTAAGTATACTCTATACCGGCTGCTACTCATTCATACACGGACACACAAACACGTAAACATACACATAAACCCAGATACAACACACACGCTAATGCACCTAAAACCTACTAGTTCACATACTATGACAGTCTATAAATACATAAGTTAAATCAGTAAAATGTAAATCCGTTATTGGCCTTAGGTTTAAGCTGCTTGTACAATAATTTGTTTATAAGGGGCTGTGGATTTTGTAAATAAATAAATAAGTATAATGTTTTAGTGTAGGCCGTGGTGGTACCGGCCGAGAATAGTACTCCCCCATCTCTTCTCGTGGGTGCCGTAAGAGTCGGCTAAGGGATCACGTACCAGAAGGTGGGCAGCAGCGCCTTCTGAGGATCGGAAATCATACTGCGCTCGCCAACTCGTCTGCCAAGCGTGGCGAGTATTGTTAAATCCTCCCTATATAGGGGAGGCATGTGTCCAGCAGTGGACATCCTATGGCTGAGGTGATGATGATGATGATGAATGTTTTAGTATCAGTCTTGTGTTGTATAGAGGTAAAAAGTCACATTTCGTACGTCTGATGTCCGAGCGAAAAAAAGCCAAGCATGATAAATGATTCCCATGCAATCTTTTGTTCGCGACATCGGAGACGATAATGAAGACGGAAGATGACATAAATAACCGTTTGCAGGAAGAACGACGGCAATGGATACTATTTCAAAAGAAGAAGTGGATGTGGCAAATGGAGCGGCGAGGTTATCGCAGTCGCAGTAAACGCAGTAAGACATCCTATTCTTCGTCTAATCACATAAAGTTTTTAAAGGCGTTTTCCCGACTGTTTAGTTAAATAGCGCGCGAGCTCATCTATTTCAAATAAGCTATGAATGTATGGAAGAGAGAAAAGTGATCAAGCATTGATCCTACGTTGACACGTTGACAGTGGTCGTGGTCAGTATGGGCGGGTGGATAGCGGCGCGGGCACGGTCTATAGTCCACCATTTTTTTTTTTTTTTTTAAATGTGGGACAATAATCACACAAGGTCTTCAGGTTCCAAACTAGGCAGAGCCTGTACTATGGTAACCTGATGACTGATATATATACTTAAATACAAACTTATATATATACTTTTTTTTATACATATACATACCCAGACACAGGTCAAACAGACATGTTCATACACACAAATGTTTGACCTGTCCGGGAATCGAACCCGGGACCAGCGGCTCAGAAGGCAGAGTGCTACCAACTGCGCCAACCGGCCAGTCGGTTGGCAACCATTACTACATATCAACACCCGAAATAACACTCATTTTGAAAAACAAACAGAAAATGTACATCTCTTACACCATAATCCCCCCTCCACAATACCATGACCTCATTATGGTATTCGTAGTTCATAAACGTAATATAACATAACTTAAACGCCGATGAATCATCATCAAAGTGAAATATATTAGTGAAAGGTTATAATTCTTTGTGCGTTAGAACTCCTCATTTTAAAGTCAGCGATTCTCAGACCTCTGAGAATCGCCGACCATTGTCCATCACATTTATATGATATTTTTCCAAGAATTTCGGTTTGTTCGTTCACAATTGCGAGCGTATTTGATTACAATTTTGGTATAGAGATATATGGGATCTTGGAAAGATCATAAGCCACTTTTTATCTCGAAAAAATGTATGGTGCCTGTGAAATAACTGAGGTATCGGGAAAAATGTAGTCCACGCGGGTGAAACCGCGGGGCGCAGCTGGTATCTATAATTAAATAACTAATATAATTATTATAAAGATCCCGGTACAAACTTTAACTCTACCATTATAGGGACTATGTTAGTTTAGAAACATGTATTCATTTATAAACCAGGCTCTGCGTGGAGTAGTAATATCACAAGGTAATTTACAGGTAAAACCGACACCGATGCCTCGATGGCGCCGCCCAAAAGCACCGGTCCAACGAATACTCTCGGGGGATTCTTACGACGGGCGCAGAGGACTTTGCTCAATTCACCGTGGCAAATTGTACAGGTCAGTGAATATTACATTTAGGCAGAAGCCTCGTCTGTAACATCCAACTTCCAGTCAAATGTTTAGGCAGAGGCCTCGGTAACATCCAACTTCCAGTCAAATGTTTAGGCAGAGGCTTCGGTAACATCCAACTTCCAGTCAAATGATTTAGCGTGTATGTCCCAGACAAAACTCTTTAGCGGTCAAAAGCACTTATAACTGCAAAAAACAAGCAAAAGTCGTTTTGTCTGCACAGTTTGATCAATAGTAGCTTTGTTTAAAAATCATAAGTGAATAGTGCGTTTGACTCTAAACTTGCAGCCAACCACCATCAAGTTTGAAAAACTTTCACCAACCACTTATTAACTTTAGACAGCAGTTCTTGAGAGTCAGTAAATGTTTTATGTCTAGCATGATTACACCCTCACCACATCGACACTGACCATAAAGTGAGATACTGATCTAAATCTATTAAGTATCATAAAGTGCTTATTTTTAAAGCTCTGTCATTTATATAAACAAATTTAAGAGAATCATATGCTGGAAATCTTCTACACCCAATTTTACTTCCACTCTTATCGATTTTTAACTACATAATTATTATTTATTGGGGTATTTTTATCTTTAATCCTATTTAACCTGATATTCCTGGAAATCACCTTCAAATTATTTGATGGAAAAAATTCGGCTGCTAGTGGGACTTGGACCCACGACCACAAAATACCGTCCAGTCGCTTTGTCCATCTAAGCTATAGCAGCCACTCCACTAGCGTCCGCATTTCTTCCTTTCCTTTAACATCTGAGAGGATGTTGCTCTTAATTTCTGGAAATGGTAGGTAGCAGAGACGGCAGAGCCTGGGCTGTTCAAGCTATGGGCTCTAGTGGGCAGCGAGTTGCACCAGATAAAGCTGTCGGTGCCGCGGATATTCTACGTGAACCAGCGCAGCGGGCGCGCCGCGGACAGCGGCCAGTTCTGGCGCAAGTGCAGCCGCGTGCTGCCCAGGGCGCATCCGGCGTTACATCTCTATCAGTACTCGGTGCCGGAGAATGTCTACAGGAAGCATCAAGAGTGAGTCGATTATCATATAAACAAATGCTTTCAAACGAATTAATCGTCTATGGCTTATCATATTTTTAACCGACTTCAAATAGAGAAGGAGGTTACTCAGTTCGACCGTGTATATATATATATATATATATATTTTGTTTGATAGAGTATACTTCCGAGGTGGTCCCATTTTCATTTCATCAAAATCGGTCAGCTGTTTTTGAGCTGCACTACAATAACTGAAAAGTGCTACGCGGATGGTGATCCCGTCAGTAGCAAAGTTCACTGAAAAGCGTGAAAAAAAAAAGTTATTTCACATATTTGAGTGTTGAAGTCGGTTCCATTTTTTGGTAAACTTTTTTTTGTTAAGTTCAGAAACTTGCACAGTGCTCATGATTGACACTTCAAATAAAGAATTTCTACAAAATCCTTTGCTGACGGCAACGTAGAGGCCTTACAATAATTGTGATTGTATTTTTACAGGGAATTAATGGGCGAGCTGTCTGCACCCGAAATCGAAGGTATCTACGAGACGCAGATGAGTTTAGAATTCCGAGTACTGATGCAACTCGGATGTATATGTTCTGTGGATCAGCAAGAGGCAAAGAGGTTGGTTTCTCAATACGTCAGCACATATTATCTATGTACCTGTGACTGACTATCACTCGGCGTTTTAAGTTTAATTGATAATTCTACGAAATAACTCAAAAAAACATCGCCTAGATCGATTTTTATGTGTAACATTGCATTCGTCTAAAAATGTCTAATTAGCAAAGTTAGCAAAAAAAATTGACGCTGTAATTGTAAAGTAATTGTTCAGTGGCATATTGCTAAAGAAACAGGGAATATAGATTAATTGGCCGTAGATAATCAAATCCAAAAGTACGACAATAGCGAAGAATTACTTTTAAAGAAAATTAGCTTTGTTTTTTTTCCAGATTAATTCAGTTCGGCTCAAACAATATGGACACTTTCACTTTAAATCAATTGCAATTCAAGAGTGTAGCCGTGCAGCCATATCTACAAAAACAGGTATATATTACAGTATTATACAAAATATGTTACGAACTTGTATGTCGAGAAAAGCTACCGGTATCGCCATCTTAGATATCCTAACAACTTGGCTACAAAGTTAAAATACCTAAGATTTACTTAAGATTTTAGCTTTCTCCAAGTTCTACTTCTTGCTATGTCTATCACTATGTATGTATGTTGTACCGTTAAGAGGTTTATCCATGCATGACGTTTTTAGGCGGGTCATGACTTCTATGACCGACCCCCTCTTCCTCGAACCGCCCGTTGCTCATTTGAGGCTTGGCTTAAGAGACTGAAAGTCCTTACTGGTAACTGAGAGATGCAGAAGATGGCCTCACTGGAGGCCAGACTTTTCACGACAAAATTGCCTTCAACCTATCTGCTGAAAGTCAGTTACTGGTTGTAGATATGAAAAATAAAACTAGTTTCTGAAACAGTTTAACATTAAAATTTAGATTTTTAACACGTTATGTTCTCTTGAGACCCGCCAATGTGTAGGGAAAAGTAGACGGACCTCGGAGCAGTTGTCCAGATATTCCTTGATAGTTATCGTATTTCCATTATTCCACACATATTTACAGTTCTCTGCACGAAACACAGGGTTTTCTATTATAGTCCCATACTCGTCCACATCGGCAGCTTCTATCGTATGATGGATCTCTTGAAATCTGGCTCGTCGAGTTGCTCGTACATGAGGTTGGTCTTCCATTTTATAAGATAAGGGTGTTTTCACATACGCGTCGTACGGAGTAGTTGGGGTTTCATAAAGGTCCCTGGTAACTCTGCATTCCATGCTCGTAACCACCAATATCAATACGACACATGTATATGGAATATAAAAATTCATCTTGTTATATGTACTGTTCTTGAAATTGTGAAGTTGAACGCTTGAATGTGCTCTCTTTTATACTAAGCTGCTATCACTTAAGAGTCAATTTGCGTATTAAATTTTCCTCAGCGGACTATGTAGCTGAGTAATGATACAAATTGAATACATTTATTTGTGCGTGTTGTGAAAACAATTGACGTCATATTTGTAACTATATTTTTTTTTGTCAGTTTATTTATTTGGGAAATGTTTTATTATGTTCCGTAGGGTATAGGTTTTGTGTCTCTTTTTCCTGTCTCGATAATTTTCTACTCCTAAGTATGGAAATGGAAGACTGAGAATAAAAGGCCTGCGTTTCACCACTGCCTCGCCTGATGTTAAGTGAAGACGTGGTCTAAGATGTAGTGCGCAAGCTAAGATGGTACCTGTTCACTCGTGACTTGTAGACTATTATATACTCCAGGATTGTATCTATAGAAAATAAGTCTAACTTATTGTCTATAAATTATGTAAATATTTATATGTGCAGTAATTTGTAGACTTTATTTACACTTTATTTGTCGACCGTAAACTAAATAAACAATAATTTTAAAGTTTTAATTGAAAATCCTATTTATATCGTAATATTTGGAACAAATGACAGTCGCCGTGGCGCAATGGTCAGTGTCAGTGACATGACTTCTTTGTCTCTGGGGATCCTGGGTTCGAATCTCGGCCAGGGCAATCATTTGTGTGATGAGTGTGGATGTTTGTCCCGGGTCTTGGATGTTTGTGTGCTGTGATTGTGTGTGTCCATGCCTCTCGCGACACAGGGAATCCTAGTGCGGGGGTCTAAGTGTACTAAATAAAAAAATAAAAAATATATTATAAAGGCGAAAGTTTGTGTATATGTTTGTTACTTCTTTACACGCTCAAACGGCTCCACGGATTTCTATACTACTTTCATCATCATCATCACCACGCTGGTAACACCGCGGGGCGCAGCTAGTAATCACATAATTTCTGCAACTACTCATTGTAGAATAAAGTGAGAAAGTATTTTATAAAAAAAGAATAAAATATTTTTTGTTAATTTTCCCATCAGGACGGCGTATCTCCACTGAAACACATATACCTATATCAGCACTCCGGGCCGAACGCGAGCCGTAGTATGTGGGCCCTCATACTGGGCCCTACGAAGAAAGGCTACATATTCGTGCAGGACACTGTCCGAACCAACCAAGTACCAAACATGAACACCCTTTATACAGCTGAAAGAACTGCCAAGTAAGTCTGCATTGGAATTACTATTGCTATGTATAATTCACTGGATATTTTACACTGTTTTTTACGGGTATAACGTGGTACTTACGCGTAGTCGATATCACGATCGACAATTGTTTCGGCTTCTTACGGACGCCTTCATCAGGATCTCTCGTGCGGTGCGTTCGTCGCAACGCCCCGTCTCGCACCTGTGCGAGACGGGGCGTTGCGACTAACGCTTCCGGAAGAAGCCGGAACAATTGTCGATCGTGATATGGACTACGCGTAAGTACCACGTAGAAATAGTGTAAAGTAATTATGAACGTGAGTTTTAATAATATGATCACTGGATATTGTTGTATGATCGCCGTCTTTTATATATTTTTCTGACACTCCATCTGCTAACTCTAAAGGCTGTCTGGAAAAAGTGGCTCCACGCGATAAGACCGTACATTGTATTTTACTACCGTAGTTTTATACTTTTTTTCAATCAGAATGGTGTTTTTGCAATTATTCGAAATATAGGTGACACCGCCTTCGTACGCGCGAAAGTCGAGGTAGTTGACAGTTCTCTCACAGCCCTAAGCTGCAATGCGTCCAGAGGCCTAAGCTGGCACTTGGATCTGCCGTGAGAACAGTACTCCACGTGAGGCCGGACTTGCGCTTTTGGCAAAAAAAGGCTTTTGCTACACCAAAGCCTTTTTTTGCCTTGACGTGAACTAGCGCTTTACTTTGATAAGTACACCAAGTTTTTTGGATGCGAGCTTGGCTTGCTATATGCTCACGGAACTCCTAGTTTGCAGAAATTCCAACACCCAGTATAAGAATTATTTCCAAATCCTGTTTTGACGTGATAACGTTTTATAAATTGATGAATGCCAAAATGAAAAATAGTAACGGTAACATTCCTGTAACGTTCCACCTAAGTTTTATCTAGATCTAGATAATATAATCAAAGTCAAAGTCAAGGTCAAAGTCAAAGTCAAGGTCAAAGTAAAAGTCAGTCAAAGTCAAATGTCAAATGTCAATGTCATACATGATTATGTCGTTATCACGTAAATCTATCGTCCGTAAACCGACTTTACAGACAACCAATTTTTTTATACTGTATAGATCTAGCGTTTGACCACTATCTCACTTGATGGTCAGTGACGATGTGGTCGAAGATGTTATCACGCTAGACCTAGAATGCTCACGGGCTCTCAAGGACTGCTCTGCCTGAACACATTATGTGTTTGGTGACAGTTTTTAAAACTTGAGGGTGATAGGCGGGTATTCGAAAGTACCCTACCACCATGCTAGGGATTTGATAACGGTGTTACCTTCACCGGAAGCTCAAGCTGTTGTTGGGGATTGAACCAGTGTCCGTCAGTTTGACAGGCGACGCTGCCCCCCGCTGAGCTATCATCGCTTCATAATAATAAATAACGATAAAGAAATATGTATGTATCTCATAAAATAACAGCACTATTATATTGTGGTTTTAAACCATTTTCTTGCATAACAAGTGAGTTGCGCTTGAGCTTGCGGTCTCTAGATAACACAATTAGCAAACAAGTGTGAGCACAAATTAAGTAACTATAATGCGTAAGAAACTGTTCTGACAGTTCTTTTTATCATTTATTTTATGAGTCAATTTGTGTATTAAATTTTCCTTAGCGGACTATGTAGCTGTGTAAATGATACAAATTGATACATTTATTTGTGCGTGTTGTGAAAACAATTGACGTCATGTCATATACCAGCGCTGGTTGTAGTAACCAGCATTTATGCTGAGTTGGGGTCGGCTTGTGGCAAAAAACTAGAGATAAATAGTTTAATCTCTCATCATCTGTATGTATTGTATTTTTTTTGTTTTGTTTTTTGCCACAATAAAGTTATGTCTATGTCTATATATTTATTAATTATTATAACTATATTTCATCAATTATTGCACTTAAGCATTTAGCTATTTTATCTGAATTGCTAGTTACCTGAATCGTATTCAATTATCTTTAGACTCATAACGTTATCCATAGTATTATACACCCGCATTTTACTTTAAATTGGTAGTATTTTCTTGGTATACTAAAATTCTGCCGTGGTGGTACCGGCCTAGAATGGTACTCCCCCATCTCTTCCCGTGGGTGCCGTAAGAGTCGGCTAAGGGATCACTTACCAGAAGGTGGGCAGCACCGCCTTCTGAGGATCGGAACTCGTACTGCGCTCGCCAACCCGCCTGCCAAGCGTTGTGAGAATTGGCAAATCCCTCCTATATGGGGAGGCATATGTCCAGCTGTGGACATCCTATGGCTGCGATAAATAAATGAAACTAAAATTCTGGAGAATAAGATAATTTCTTATATGGTTTAAAGTCCAAATCATTGTGACACTTATCAATAACAACACTAAAATTAGATGTTTCTTATAAATTTGCGGGTAGTTTTAGGTACAAAAGTCGCCACTTATTTGGTGCCGACTAAAAATACCCGCGATTGAATACAACTCGTCTAATATTATTTGAATTTTAGTGTAAATGGAATACGAGATATTTCATTTTGAAGAATCTTAGTAAATTATAGCTAGCCCAAGTGATTAACTTGAACGAGCTAGATACTTATGATTAGGGCCATTACCGCACAAAGATTTTAAAGTATAAGGTGTATGACATCTGCAAAGGAGTTACCGACTGGTACACTAGTACTTAGTCCTGAGGAATTAATAATAATAAATATATATAATTTAAAAAATACATATTCTCTAATTCATTTGGTCACGACTTTACCGATTTCATTCTTCTTTTTTTTTAATACTTCGTAGAGGGTTCTTACGGAAACAATGACTGACCAACATTAGTAGGTGCTCAATGCTGGCAACACCAGCCCTTTCGTGGATATTGCTTATCCACGACTATTTCTCATTCCAGAATTGCTTAGTCTGTCCATAATTTATTGTATACTAGCTGACCCGGCAGACTTCGTACTGCCTCAATCGATAAATAAAAGACCTAAACTGTTTTATAAAATAATTTTAATAGAAAGAAAACGAATCAATAATAAAAAACGCTCGATATGTATGAAGTTTTATTATTATTTTCGATGAATTACACATGATGTTGCTTACTTACAAAACTGAGTAACGACGGGGGACACATTAAAGGCAAAACAAAATAGTTGTTTTATTTAATTCCGTGCATTTTCATATTTATTCACCTTTGAAACCTTCTCTGGACTTCCACAAATAATTCAAGACCAAAATTAGTCAAATCGGTCCAGCCGTTCTCGAGTTTTAGTGAGACTAACGAACAGCAATTCATTATTCAATATATAGATAGAAGCCGGTATCTCCTGTAGCCGGAACCTCTTACTTTACGGAACCGCTTTGAATCTTCATAGTACTACTCGTTTCCAGAATCAACCTTGGCACAGAGGAATCAACTCTTCCCGGAGCGGAGATGACGTGGGAGGTTGTGATCGAAACGGAAGCCAAGACGATATGCAGACTGATACAGCGAGCTCTGGGTCGGTACAGCGACGAGCGCTGCGGGCCCAGCGCCGTGGCGGTGCAAGCTACCTTGTCTACCGCTGCACTGGTCGCGCTGATGCCGGGTAACTAAACATATACACACATTTTATAATTCAGGAACCAATAACACTGGCTCAGGCAATGATATTATATGTTTATATGAGTTAGATGTCGCACAAGCGCGCGCAAACTGGGGCGGCAAAATTAAGTCAATTGTAGTAATTTTATTACGACGCGTATTTCTAGCGCAAGTCTAAACGTATAGCTATCCTTTTCTATATCATTTGTACCGTATTATCTGTCGCAGTAAGCATGCTTATGTCGTAAAGCATGGATGCACAGACTTATTAAGACTAGGGGCCACTCGGGCAAATTATGAACTGATGGTGGGCCACCAGAAGTATAGGTAATTAAAGACAATGAAAAATTGATAATAATGTATTCAAATTGAAAAAGAATTTATTAATTTGAAGCGTGGCACTGCATAGTGCTTACAATCTTTTTTATATTTGGCTCAAATTTACTTGTAGCAACACGTAAAACTGCTTCCAAACTTTCATTTGCAAGGCGGTTTCGATTTTTTGTTTTATTATTATTTAGGATTGAAAAGGTTTGTTCACATATATAGGTAGAACCAAATAAGCTTGCACATTTCAGAGCGTTTATGCGCAACTCTTTGTACGTATTTTTATCAATGCAGCGGTAAAAGTTCAGCAAGTCTCCTTCGTTGAATTTGTTGCGTAAATCTTGGTCGTTCTGAATGTCGATAATTTCTAACTGCATTAACTCTGGCGCATTTTCAACTGAAATCGTGAAAGGATTGCTAAATATGTCCAACAGAGGTTTCACTGTTTTAAACTCCGAAAATCTGTCTTGAAAAGATTGAATCAAAATATCTAGCTTTTTTACATAACTGAAATTAATAGCAGTTTTTTTGAATTTTTCAGCCATTTTCTTATAATTCGGAAAATGATTGTAATTTCCAGAATTCAATTGCGATCTGAAAAGTGTCAGCTTGCATTGAAAGGATGATACATGTGCGTAGAGCTGGGATATCAGTTGATTTTTGCCTTGAAGCCGTGTGTTCAAGACATTCAAATGATTTGTAATGTCAACTAAAAAAGCCAAATCACACAACCAATCAGGACTTTTAAGTTCCGGGACGTCCCTTTGCTTTTCCGCCAGAAAAATATCAATTTCTTCTATTAAATTTAAAAATCGTTCCAGTGTCAATCCACGACTTAGCCACCTTACTTCTGTATAATACAGTAAATCTCCATGTTCGCATTCAATGTCATCAAGGAATTGTTTGAATTGCCTGTGATTGAGTCCTCGTGATTTTATGAAATTCACAGTCGAAACTACCACTTTCATGACATTTTCAAATTCAATTTTTTTAGAACAGAGGGCTTCTTGGTGTATAATGCAGTGAAACTGCATGAGATCTTCAGCGTTTAAGTTTTTTTCTTGCAAATGCTTTTTCAACAAAGTAACTAGCCCAGAATTGACACCAATCATCGAAGGAGCACCGTCAGTCGAAACTCCCGATAATTTCGATAAGTCCAAATCAGTTTTTGAACACTCGTCCAAAAGTACATTGAGTATATCAACTCCTCTGGTTTGACCTTTCAATGAACACATTCCTAATAACTCTTCGAAGACTTCAAAATCTTGAGTAACACCTCGTATGAATATAAGAAGTTGAGCTGTGGAACTAATATCAGTGGATTCGTCGAGTGCTAATGAAAAAAAATCAATTATCTTAGTTTTTTCATTTAATTGTTCCGCAATATTATCTGACAAAGACATAATTCGTCTTTGGATGGTCATACGATTCAGTTGAATTTTCTCAAACTTTTTTGCTGCTTCTGGACACATTTTCTTAGCGGCAATTTCTATGCATTCTTTTACAAAATCCCCATCATTGAAGGGGCGACTCCGCTTTGCTATCATTCGAGAAATTTCATAACTAACTTCTGTAGCTGTTTCTGTATCTTGAATGGGTTTTGTAAACATAGCTTGTTGACCAATAAGCTCCCGTTTTAAAGACAAAACTTTTTGCTTTCTTAATTCGCCTGTAAACTTCGTAAAAGTAGGATGCTGCGTTTCATAGTGCCTTTTTACATTATATTCCTTTGCAATCGCAACAGAATTCTTGCAAATTAAACAAACGACTTTGTTATGCGACCATACAAAAAAGTATTTCTCAGTCCAAATTTCTTGAAACTGCCGATTTTCATCTTTAACCTTACGTTTTTTACTAGTTCCTGGCATGTCCATGTTGCGTTTTAATCCTGACTAGGATTACCACAGCACCTAAAACCAATTACTAGGCATGAGTTCGATATATCAAAACGTAACTAATAACCGATATGAGTTTCATATCGTATCATATCGATATGACGGTTGCACATAACCGATATTACAAAAACTATGATATCTATATTATCGAGACGATATCAAAACACGCGCGAGAATACCTACGTTATGAAAACTGCAAACGATATAACCAAAACGCAAAACCGTGCACACAACTGAATGGATTGATATTCGTTTCTTCTCTTTCTTACTAAAGAGCGGTGTAACGGTTTTGGTGATATAACGAAAACGCCCATGTCTACCAATTACAGTTCCTAATTAATTACCAAAAATAATTGATAAAATATGTAGATAAAATTAATAACAGTTTTACTTACGATTTCACAACACAATTATACACGGCACTTGACGGGAAATCTACGTTGAATGTGGATCAAAATATATTATAATTATGACACCGGCTAGTCGAGTTAAAATCTACACTAGAACTAACGACACTTTACTCAAATTAAAACCGAACTGTCGGTCGCTGCGGTTAGCGTGGCTTTTATACCACGCGCATAGAGTCGAAAACTGTCTGGAGAAATCTCGAAACCGACTCTGGAAGCTTCGTGTATCTACCTACGCGAGCTATCGGGAATTTGGGACTATTGCTATCTCGCTCGCTCGAATTTAACCGAGATCAGCACGAACATTACCGACCGCTGTTACCGACGCATGCACGGCGCACCGATAAGATTGATAGAGCGCGCGCGCGAGATTCAAATTACTTTTCGAACATTTGTTATTGGTTTTATTCTGGAATAGAACTCAATATTTTCGAATGTACGAGAGTATTATTTTTGCTGTCGGCGGGCCACCAGTATTCGACCGGCGGGCCGCATGCGGCCCGCGGGCCGTAGTCTGTGCATCCCTGTCGTAAAGGAACAAAATCTGAGCACCGCGCAGTATGTATATACGTCATCTTTAGTAAAACATCATTGGGCTCAGGTGTTTCATTGTATTTCTAGATCTAGTTTTTGTGAATTACTTTATATCATAATACGTTTCATTATATACTAACGAAAACAACTTTCTCTGAGGTCTCAATCTGGATGGGTGGACTATCGCTAGTGGTATTCTCAACTAACTGTTTCTCTGCTTTCGATTGGCATATTAGGACGCAATGCTTCTTTAGCCGAGAGGAGGGCACATGCCTCAGCTTTAGGAACGCTATGAGTTGATTCTTATATGTAGAAACGAATTGATAACATGAAACTGTTGTTGTTTTTTATCTGCAGGTCTATCGGAGTTCCCTTTAGTCCCACTTCACGTGAGAGACGTGGAAACGCTACACAACACGATGGAGTGGCAGCGAATCGGCGCGCGCGCCATCGTGCGTCACTATCTGAACCTGGATACGATCTTAGAACTCACCATCGAACAGTGCAGGTAAACTATGCACTTTAGTTGATTACTGGGGCCTCAAATCATTTTATTATTCAGACACAAAAGATCCATAATTACCTACATGTTCTATAAATTAAAAATATCTTAAAATTTAAAACTATGATTATTAGGTACCTACTATAGTATTGTTAGCATTAGTTTTGATTCTATTATATATTATAAGTATTAAATTAATTATTTTATTAATATCCTAATGTGATGACGCAGAATATTAAGTCGAATTTATCAGCAGTAAAGCTGCATTAAAAACATTTTGGCAACGATAGAGACTTCTGTGCTACCGCAACATCCAAGACGCGGCGACGGTCGACGTGGCTCAGTGGTCTGTGACATATCGTCTGATCCCCGGGGCTCTGGGTTCGAATTCCGGAAGGGCAAACATTTATGTGATGACTATGGATGTTTGTAATTTTTGGTCAACTTGGTCGAAACGTCGAGGTTAATAAATTAGTAAATGTTTTTCTCGCGATCAAGCCCCGTTTGATTTAATAACAATATGCATGTTTGTTTCTGGATCTTTGATGTATGTGTGTGTCGATGCCTTCCGCGATACAGAATCCTAGTGCGGGGATGTGAGTGTACTGAACTGAACCGAAGTGTATCAGCAATTTATGTTAAAATCTGTTACAATTATTAAGATAACATTTAATGTAATCCACTAGATGTCGCCAGCGTATAGATAGCTCAAATGCTCCAAACATTTGGCAGCGTATCCAGAATGCCAGCAGCAATGCTCCATTGAATTGTGACACTGATTCGATACGCCAAATATGTATTGAGATTGAAAGCCGCTATAAGATTATTGGGCAAGACTAAAAAAGCCAGTCTCTGGCTCGGTGAACAGTACCATACTAGCACATAGTTCTGACACCTGAATGTAATTCGTAGACTGCTACCATCAGCTACACTGAAGTCAAATTGGATAAGTTTGTACATCTCTCAGATTTATGTGGCTACTGAAATTAAATGTATTGGTTGGACTGTGTTGTACAGTGTGGTGCGTGCTCTTTCATACATATACTTTTATAATTTATTTGATTTAATCCATATACTGACTTAATATATATGTATATTAAGTCAGTATATGAGATATATATGTTTGAGAAATCTATATAAATCTATTAAGAATCTATATAAATAAGTAGGCATTCAGTTGCAACAACTTTCGAGTAAAATTGAATTCTATTATCTGGGACAGCACAATCCTATGTAGTTTACTACTTATTTGATTGAACCGCGTTTCACACGTTTTTTTTTGTTAGTAACCGCTTCCAGAAAAGGCGTGAAATTTTTGTGAACCTATCGACATTACAGCTGTTTTATGACACATTTTAGGTCTAGCGTGATTATATCTGCGACCGCTTTGCCACTGACCATCAAGTGAGATAGTGTTCAAACGGTAGATATAATTTAAAAAAATGACATTGCGATATATAAACATTTCGTTTCACGTAATCACAACTAATTACTTGAAAAAAAAACACCATACAAGTTTTATTCAAAGTTTTACATGATCTCAAACTTACTCAGCTTGTAGCCCACACGTCATTTTGTATTTTACCAAACTTGGGTTATTGGTATTTTACCAATACTGTCGAAGTATTTCCGAATTTCAAAAAAATCCATCATATTTTAAATTTTACAAAAGGTTTCATATTACTTGTCGCCACTTATAATAATATAGCCTTTTATTCAGATCTCTTAGTACAATGAATTTTTAAACTTATGTAAAGGACAAGCATTAAAAACTTAAACTTAATTGATTTGAATGAAGTAAAAACTAATATTTGTTGCGTGGTTATCTTTCCTAGATCTGTTTGCCAGTCGGCAAACAGGTCGCCACTTACACAAAGAAAATCTATTATCAAGTGATGGCCTCATTGACTAAATTTATAAATTGCTCCCAAGTGCGTACAGTTTTTGGCCTATCTTAGCCTCTCATGTCCCAAAATTATGGCAATGTCTTGTACTTTTATTCAAAATTACTTTTTTTTATTTGATTACTTGTCAGATACTTCCACGTCCCCGTGGGTAACATGCCCGCGGACCCGACGCTGTTCGGCGCGGACCTGTTCTTCGCGCGACATCTGCTCAAACACAACTTCGTGCTGTGGTGCTCCGCGCTCGAACGGCCAGACCTCGGCGGCCGTGAGACTGACGACAATCGGTAATTCTTTAGATATTCACTAGCTTCAAAAAAGGAGGGGATTCCTAATTCGATAGTATTTAATTTTTCCGTTTGTTACGTCTAAACTCCATCATGTGTAAATCGAAAAGGAAAGCTCTGTGATTTGAAAGGATACAATTCGTACAAAAGTAATTCGTAAATAAAGTACTGTATAACTGTTTGGAGATCAGCAGCTAAGACTCATTTAATGAAATTGGAAAGAGCCCAGAGCTTTTTTAAAGGTAATGACTTTCAAGCTACGCTTGCATCCCACACCAATGTTGTATATAGGATGCTGTGTGTTAACTGTCAAGCAGTTATTTGTAAGAGCTGTAGTAAATAAGCAACATACTTTAGGTTTGAATCAATTTCAAATGAACTGAAAACTACACTTAGAACAGATATCGTTTTCAAAATATTTACCGCGCGAACAATATAACATATACCGCGTCGTTGCTTAACATCAGGTGAGACAGTGGTCAAACGCAAGCTTATATTCCTTAAAAAAAAATTGTAAGGAAGAATATAGATATGTAGCAATTAGAAGCAGTACACGTTTCCAGACAAATAAAATAGTTACAAACTTATTGCCGGATTTAGGTGAAGAGCTCTACAGAACACTCCCCTTTAGCCACCAACTCACTCCCCTCCCTTTCCTCCCTATATATGATGATATGACTAAGGGAGCTGTATTATATTATACTCAATTGTTTGTTTGATAAGATAAACTAACTCTATTTCGGGTTTCTATGCTGATACATTTCATCGCAACAGGCTGGTGAGTGAAGTAGAAGAGATGTCAGCGTGTAGCCACAACGCTCCGGGCGCTTACAACAGTGTGTGCGTCGAGTTGGAGAGTGACGCGCTAGCTGTCTGCGCTTTACTGCAAGCGCCGCAAATATTACAGGTAATACAGTACAAATACACTTCATAGACACCAAACTAATAATAAGTTACAAAAAGGTAATCTAGTATGGGAGGGCTAATTACTATAGTACTAGTATACACGTCCTTAAACAATTGAATTACCGCATTCAATTGTTTCAGATGAATTGATGAGCCTTGAACACCGGCGTAGAGTAGCAAGCCTATCGGTTTTCTATCGGGTGCATTTCGGACAGTGTGCACTGGAATTACACAATCTGATTCCACCATCCCCTTTCTATCATCGGTCGACTCGACGTACGGCAATTCGCCATCGCTATATGGTAGATATACCACCTATACGCACGAAGCGTTATGCTTCCACTTTCTTAATGCGTACTGCCAAGGAATGGAACTCGTTACCCGAGTCTGTGTTTCCCGATATGTACAACCCTGGAGTCTTCAAGTCGCGAGTGAATAGGTACCTTCTAGGTTTGCGTGCTAAATCCTAGACAACGTCATCACTAACAAAACATAACATCAGGTGAGACAGTTGTCAAACGCAAACTTATAATATTTAAAAAAAAAAAATCTGTCTATTATCTAGTACACACACTTTGACGGTATATATTAGTGGTACAGAAACTATAAATTTATAATTTATTTATGTTCAATTACTTCTATGTCGATACGAATAATTTGTTGTAAGTTGTTCGCATTTAACACAGTATCTTAGGAGAGATTTTTGTCATTTATCTTAAACTAGCTGATCCAACCAATGCTGTCCTTATTTCTAGTGTTAAAATGTTGACACGCCATTTAACTTGAATTTATTCAAGATGTATGTTGTAAATAAATACGATTTCACACAAATCCAGTTCACAGTATGGCACTCTATATAGCTTGTACATTTGACATTGAGCTTGACATACACAATCTGGGTGTTTTTTTTTTTTTAATTAAACCTCCACGGATGGTAGTCCTTACATATTATTTATTAATTATTATCCCAATATTAATTCAATTTTCTCTAGTGTATGTAATATGTATTCAGTAAAACTTAATGATGCGCCCTCCTCTCTTCTAAAGTTGCTGTGCCCGACAGGGTCTCTAATGAACTGTATTTTATTGTAATACCACGACACTTGTACTATTAGAGATTGCAATAAAGTTTTGAATTTGAATTTATTATTGCTTCGCCGTCAGACTCCTGACAACAAAATATCTCTATCGGATAATGTATCATAATAATATATATACCGACAGATGGAGGGTACAAGTGCAGCCACTTCCTTCGGAGCCCAACATACAAGCATACAGGATGTTATGGCTAACACAGGTGAGAATTAATTTAATGCACCTCTCCGCTGCCGAGATCAATACGCTTCGTGGATATCATATATCGCAAATGTACCATGACCATGGACGCTATGCAGACTCACCGAATTAATATACGTATTTATAATAATATTAGCATTCTAAATTAAAGTACATTCAAAAATTGTAGACAAATAAACATTAAGTAAAATGAAATCATGCATGTTCATATTATGTCTGTAGATCTAGCGTTTGACCACTATCTAACTTGATGGTTAGTTTTGTCGAAGGTGTCATCACGCCAGACTTAGATATTTTCCTGGCTCTCCAGAACCGCAGTCTAAACACATTGTGTGTTTTGTGATATTAACTGAGAGTGGTAGCTAGCCTAGTTGACTGGCCGGTTGGCGCAGTTGGTAGCACTCTGCCTTCTGAGCCGCTGGTCCCGGGTTCGATTCCCGGACAGGTCAAATATTTGTGTGTATGAACATGTCTGTTTGACCTGTGTCTGGGTGTGTATATGTATATAAGTATATATATCAGTCATCAGGTTACCATAGTACAGGCTCTGCCTAGTTTGGGACCTGAAGACCTTGTGTGAATGTTAAAAAAAAAAAAAAAAAAAAAAAAAAAAAGTTGCCTGCTTAGCTATCACCCTACAACCATACTGTAGATTTGGCAACGGTGTTGCCCTCACCTGAAGCTCAAGCTGTTGGTGGGCATCGAACCATTGTCCTTTAGGGTCACTGCCGATCCTTCTACCGACTGCTTAGTTGTCATCGCTTCAAAATTGTGGTAATATAATTCTATTATTATTAATATCAAATCATTCCTACTCATTGTTTTAATTCTATTTTTTTTGTTTTAATTCTTGTGGGATATGGAACGTGCCTTTGCAGGCTGATTGTGGTCTGTGGCGGAACACTCTCTCGGTGATATATCTATGACGATGTAAGGCTGATTGTGGTCTGTGGCGGAACACTCTCTCGGTGATATATCTATGACGATGTAAGGCTGATTGTGGTCTGTGGCGGAACACTCTCTCGGTGATATATCTATGACGATGTAAGGCTGATTGTGGTCTGTGGCGGAACACTCTCTCGGTGATATATCTATGACGATGTAAGGCTGATTGTGGTCTGTGGCGGAACACTCTCTCGGTGATATATCTATGACGATGTAAGGCTGATTGTGGTCTGTGGCGGAACACTCTCTCGGTGATATATCTATGACGATGTAAGGCTGATTGTGGTCTGTGGCGGAACACTCTCTCGGTGATATATCTATGACGATGTAAGGCTGATTGTGGTCTGTGGCGGAACACTCTCTCGGTGATATATCTATGACGATGTAAGGCTGATTGTGGTCTGTGGCGGAACACTCTCTCGGTGATATATCTATGACGATGTAAGGCTGATTGTGGTCTGTGGCGGAACACTCTCTCGGTGATATATCTATGACGATGTAAGGCTGATTGTGGTCTGTGGCGGAACACTCTCTCGGTGATATATCTATGACGATGTAAGGCTGATTGTGGTCTGTGGCGGAACACTCTCTCGGTGATATATCTATGACGATGTAAGGCTGATTGTGGTCTGTGGCGGAACACTCTCTCGGTGATATATCTATGACGATGTAAGGCTGATTGTGGTCTGTGGCGGAACACTCTCTCGGTGATATATCTATGACGATGTAAGGCTGATTGTGGTCTGTGGCGGAACACTCTCTCGGTGATATATCTATGACGATGTAAGGCTGATTGTGGTCTGTGGCGGAACACTCTCTCGGTGATATATCTATGACGATGTAAGGCTGATTGTGGTCTGTGGCGGAACACTCTCTCGGTGATATATCTATGACGATGTAAGGCTGATTGTGGTCTGTGGCGGAACACTCTCTCGGTGATATATCTATGACGATGTAAGGTATTGGAATATGAAAATAAAACTCCATTTAATTAATTGTGGTGGTTTAATTCAAGATACAACAATTCTATTGCAGATAAATGATAAATATGGCTTAAATCCATAAATTGAATATTTTTATACAATTTATAATAATTCTACCATCGAATAATGCTTTTGTTTATTTTATTTTTTTTAGGATTTTCTTTCAACTTCAAACACTTGTACTGTTTAATCCTGTTTTTGGACTCACACCACAGAATTATAAACGTAAATGTTATAATAATGATACATTGTTTACAAAATCATAGTGAGCTGGTATTGTAAACTTACCTTGTCAGTCACAGGTCTCAACCTGTCGGTATGTATGTGTCTGATCTGGAATACTTACTGGCTATCAAGGACTACTGCCTGAACCCAAGCTTGGTTGGGCAAGCGGTTACTCGAAAGTATCCTATAACCATGCTGGGAATTTGATAACGGTCGTGGCGACGGACGGTCGTGGCGGGAACGCGGAGAGTGCAAACACGGGTCCGTGTTTCCGCCGAAGCGGCAGGACAGACAATTTATTTATTGTAGATATTTGCAATTATATGTGTGCCGTATTTTCATTATAGGTTCAAACGCGTCAGAGAACTACGACGAAACGGCGCAGTGCAGCGCAGCGTTCAAGATCCTGCGAACAATGATTGCTTCGTGGCTGCGTGACGTCACACGATTCAAGAACGTCTTTGCAGACTACCAGATATCACACTTTTATAGGTAACATGATAAGCTGTGTTTAAAATGATACATGCTATATTTTTTGCTGGGATGAATTGACCGCTATCTCATTTGATGTTCGGTGATGATGTGATCATAGCTGAAGATACGCTAGAATTTTGGCTAGCTTTGAAGAAAACTGCCTGAAAACATTGTGTTAGCTGACAATTATTAACCTTGAGAATGACCAGTCAAGTAAGTACTGAAAAGTACTCTTTTGACTGGACGCATCGCCTTCGGTTGCGTCCCATTCATCAGTCATACCTAACGTGACCATACGTCCCGCTTTCAGGCAGACTGTCCCGGTGTCCCCAGCGAGGTCGACATAGTCCCGCTTTTGCAAACAGTTGAAAAGACTATTTAAAATGTATTTTTTCCGCTCGAAGAGACAACACGAACTGCAACTTTGGGGGAAATAAATTCACGCCACTAATGGGGTTTAGAGAGTCGTGCTTATTTAACTAGGTATTTTGTGTTTAGTGCTTTGATTAATTTGTGTTATTCTGTCTTTTGTAATGAAACTCTTGTAAAACACTAATAACTTTTTTTTAAATATATAATTCTGCAAATGTCCCGCACTGGCAAAAAAATAAATGGTCACGTTAGTCATGCCCCGCGCTCCGTCCGGCTCGCTTCTGTCCCGCCGAGCTTATTATAAAGTATAAAATTATTCAATCTGTGGCAGCGCAGGCGGCAGTTTATTTACCTACGAACTACTAACGTACTTACGCGCATTTACAAAACAGCTGATTGAATTTAATAATAGATTATTGTGTCTTGCATTAATTAATAAAGTAATATTAACACCACATTGACATGTTATTATACATTATCACATACTCAATTCGACCGTATATATGTTTTTTTATGTGTGTTCGCGGGTGACTTTCTCGTTTATAAACCGATTGTGATGATTCTTTTTTTGTTTGATAGTGTATACTTCCGAGGTGTTTAAATCATGGTCATTTAAATTTCATCAAAATCGGACAAGCGGTTTTTGAGTTACACTCCAATAACTGAAAAGTGCTACGCGTACCTCGACGATATTATAGTTGCGGGTGAAGACATCGATGCACATACACAATAACAATTGATCCCGTGAGTAGCTGTCAGGTCACTGAAAAGGGTGAAAAAAAAATGGAATCGACATCAACCCTCAAAAGTGTGAAATATTTTGTCAGTCTTCGTCGAACTTCGATGAAGACTAACCTAACACGCCTCTCACGTACATGTATGGCCAACTAATTAGCAATATTCTTGTATAATCTATTCCCAGATGGCTGAAAACCCCCACATCACTCCTGTACGACCCGGCGCTACGCAGGACCCTGTACAATCTCATGAAGAAGCTGTTTCTCATGTTAGTGGCGGAGTTCAAGCGGCTCGGCTCTGTCATGGTGCACGCTGATTTTAACAAGATACTGCTGTGCACCAAGAAACACTCCGTCATGGATGGAATCGGTAACTAATTATTATGAAATGATCTTAAAATCAAACTCTTTCTTCAATTTCAAAATATCTCTATTAAGGATAAAATTGCATTGTTTTACATTTCCAGTGTAAGACATAGTATATCCTAGAAGCGACAAGAAAATGAATCAATATTATGTTATGCAAACAATATATAATTCAACATGTCAATGCTGCTAGCATTCTGGGCATGCTGCCAACCGGTAGCGGGTTTTGAGCATTTGAGTTATCTATAGGCTACCAATAGCTAGTAGATTTATCAAATGTTATTGTAGTAGCTGCAGTATTGTGATTAGTTATTAGTGTTTTATTTTAATAAAGGCTACGTACTAAGAATTAGTACTTCAAGGAGTTAAATAAGCGAAATTATACTTAAATTCTTTCTTTTCTTACGTTAAGTATAATGTGTCCGTATATGCTAAGTAATATATTATATTTTGTGTTCTAATATTTTATAATAATCGTAAATAAATGTATTTCTTTCTTTCTTTCTAAATTAATTAAATAGCTTCTTTTAAAAAAAAAATTGATATGTAAACTATGTTTCTTTAATGTCTTGTACTCTAAACGCAAATGCTCTGGAAGAAGCAGAGATACACATCACTGTTATTCAGTGAAAACCGGAGAATGCAACTCTAAATGAATATATTAATGTGTTCTTAGGGTATGTGGAGTTCGTGGTGCAGAGCATCAGGAACAAGGAGCTGTTCCACGGTATCGACATCCGGTACAAGCAGTGCTGGGGGTACCTCCTGTGGCTGGATGAGGCCAACTATGCTGGCATACAGGTACTATCTACGACTAACTACGCATACTCTTTAACCATAAAGACCAAACCAAACTAGTGCAGCGATGATAGCTCAGTGGGGGGGGGAGCGTCGCCTGTCAAAGCTGACGGACACTGGTTCTATCTCAACAACACGCTTGTGGTTCCGGTGAAGGTAACCGTTATTAAATTCCCAGCATGATGGTAGGGTACTTTCGAATACCCGCCTGGTTAGCAACCACCCTCAAGTTTGAAAAACTATCACCAAACACATAGTGTGTTCAGGCAGCAGTCCTTGAGAGCCAGTGAGCTTCTAGATCTAGCGTGATAACATGTTCGACCACATCGTCACTGACCATCAAGTGTGGTAGTGGTCAAACGCTAGATCTATAGAGTATAAAACAATGAGCCTCTAAGTCCGTCTTGCTACAACCAAATTATCCGAGACTAGGCGGTATTCTCGGATAATTTGGCTGACGCAAGACGGTTTAAGTAAAAAACCCACATAGATATCACTTATAGCGGTGATAGCGCTGGGTAACGATAATTTTCGAACCTAAAACACATTAAAACTAATTAACCACCCTTACGGTGACGGTCGTCGTGGCTCAGTGACACTGACTGTGAAACTGCGACGCCGGGTTTGAATTCCGGCTGGAGCAAACAGATGTTTGTCCCGGGTCTTGGATGTATACCCCCTACGACACAGGGTATCCTAGTGAGGGGGTGTGCGTATGAATACATTTGTTTTTGTTCGTCTGAAATTGAGCCATATTTAAAAAAAAAGTTTTAATACGTAATTTCATATATACAGGGTAAACTACCCGATGGATTAACAGAAGTTGGGTCCTCGCAACTACCGCCCGCTACCGAAGGAAACCCCGACGAAGAGGTAAACAAAACTTTATACTATCCTTTGCGACATCCGGCAGAATTCTCTGTTCTAAGCTACCTGAATGTTTTAATCTGTCATCATGTTATCATACTATGAGACGTTTTGTAAATTTATTGTAAATAAACTTTTTTGTAAAGAAAATTTATTGTAAAGAATTCTAAACCCATCACTGATGAGTTAACAAATAATACAAAGACAAACAATACAGAAACAAATAATACAGACAAAATAAATACAACTCATCAGTGTTGGGTTTAGAATTCTTGTTTCAGCGTTCTTTCGTTACTTTTGCGGACCTTAAAATGGAAAGGGGGTCTTTTGGGGTTTTATTTTATGCTTGAATTATTAACGCACAGTTATCAGCAAAAATGTAAAGTATGTTTAATGTACTGGATTATAGGAGGGCACTGTAACCATGCACTGGAACATAGCCAACTTCCTGCCGAGTGCAGTGCGGGAACAGTTCGGTACCGCAGTGGCGGGCTTCCTCAGCGCGGCCTATACACAGCCGCAACAACTGCCCGCCTTACTGACCGGGGAGATTTCACAAAAACTATTTCAGTAAGTTATACGTTTTGAAACTATGCTACCCTAGTAGTCCACTCAGATGAAAGTAACCTCCGAATCAGAGCTAAAAACTTGCATAAAACGTTGTTTTGGTATCTTAAAATTCGTGTCATAAAAATCATGATTAAGTTTTTTGGTTTTAATTTTAGAAGGTCTTTAAAGGTCATACAAATCTGGGATCCAAGTCTCTTATTGGCTATATACAATGCAATAATAATTCAAATCATATATAAACTTAATCGCTAAAATAACAATTGTATCCCGATTGCATTGTGGTAGAAACTAGATCTGCGTAGGCATTACAATTCTACTTCAAGTAGAAAAGCAAAACTTGCAAAAATGATAATTCATTAACATTCTACGAGCAATGTGCTGAGAATTGATACCCTATTGTTGCTAATATTTCGGTTTCTATGACTAGATATTGACATTCGTTACAAAAATGTTGAACATAAAATTTGCAATAATTACATTGCAAATTTCATTCAAATTTGCAATTTTCAAAAGTACATGCGAACAGTACGCGCACGGTATTTTGCTACTAATTAATAATACAAAATATTCATAAAGCATGTTTTTGTGATTTACTGAATTAGTGCTAAGTTTTATCTGGAGTTTGAACTTTTATAACACGACTAGTTGATCTAGCCTGTCTAGATTCTGCCATGTAAATTATCAGAATATCAAGGTGGCACCATACTTTATTTATAATACTTCACGTATAAATATTTTACGTCCTATTCTCAGACCTACCAAATACATACATTTATTTATTCTATAAAATATTGACGCCATAAAATGATAATAAAATATTTGATTTTCATTATCTTATTAATTAATTATTATTCCAATATTGATTCAATTTTCTCTAGTGTATGTAATATGTATTCAGTAAAACTTAATGATGCGCCCTCCTCTCTTCTAAAGTTGCTGCCCGACAGGGTCTCTAATGAACTGTATTTTATTGTAATACCACGACACTTGTACTATTAGAGATTGCAATAAAGTTTTGAATTGAATTGAATTTGGTACAAAAAAATTCATTCAATCAGGCAAGCAGTTCTGGAGGAGTAAACTCCACAATGTTTGTTATCGTATATGTTTCTCATCGTATCGTTTACGATAACATACGCTGTAGCACGTTCTCCCGACGTAAGTTGATTTTTTATTTATTTCCCTAGATAAGTTAACCGGTTAAGAATCCATTATCTATATCAAATTGTATTATCTAAGATTTATTGATGAATATCTTCAAAATTGGAGCCATGAAAACCGACATATTTGCAAAAAAGTTACTAATTTTGTGACTTAATTACAAAAATAGTTTTTCGTAACTAAGTATAATACACGCAGCCTATCTTTGTGGTTATGACGTTAGGCTCTCATACATTTGCGTATGTACGGGTAAAACAATTTCTCTTTGCCAGAGTAAGCGTGATAGGAAGATTCCAAAAACACAAACGAGTGAGCGAGACAATTATTAGTTCAGTCCCTCCAACAATTTTACGCAGTTACTTGCAGACAACTATAAAGACATAAACTGACGTTGTATCTAGTGATCTATATAGTTTACGAACGCACAATAGTAATTCAGTGGCCCATGCTATATGCTTCTCTCAGCTTAGTTAGTTCAATATGTCTGTACAGAGTGACGGAAAAAATAAATTCCCGCATGCCGTCCCTGCGTCGCGCCGACATCGGCCCGCAGCCCGGACTGAAGGCAGACGCTCTCACCGACGACATGACGCCGGCGTTGCTGTACGTGAACGCGGTCTGCAAAGTGTTCTCGCTCAACTCTACATTAGAAGAAGAGGTATGTTATCACATGTCAATACAATGTCACATTCAGATTCTTTATTTATTTTATTCTTTTTTTCACATTTTCGACATATTCTCTGACGACTGGAAAAAGATATTGCGCGAGTGTTTGAGGTACTGTGAGGCGAAGTGCTACCGTGTTTCAAGCATTCAGTAGTATCTCTATACAGAATCATAAATAATTTAGTGACTGGTTGTTATTGACTAGATTCTTTTTGTTTATAATTGTATTAGTTTTATTCATTGACATGTTAATTATCTTATTTTAATGTATTATTGTATTGACTTATTGATTGTAACCAAATCTATACCTAGTGTACTTAATTAGTGTAATTGGCGCAAGCCGTACTAATGAATAAATAAATAAATAAATAAATTTATGTATTACTTTATTATTATTATATTATTTATTATTATATTATATATTATGTACTATTAATCTAAAAATAATTATGTATTAAAAAATTTTTTTACCAAAAAATGGAACCGACTTCCACACTCAAAAGTATGAAATAACTTGTTGAAGTCGGTACCATGATAGTTCAAAAGTAACTGATATCAAAATATTGTGCTCATGGTACCGACTTCGACAAGTTATTTCAAACTTTTGAGTGTTGAGGTCGGTTCCATTTTTTGGTGAACACTTTTTTTTCACTCTTTTTAGTGACCTTTGTTACTCATGGGATCAATTGTCATTGTGGTGTAGGTATGTTCACCGATGTCTTCACCCGCTACTATAATATCGTGTAGTATAAGCACGCATTTTTCAGTTTTTGACTTGTAACTCAAAAAGTGCTCGTCCGATTTTGATGAATTTGCACGGGAAGCACCAGCTTTCAAATAAAAAAAATCGATCAAAATCGGTTTACCCAGTCGGAAGTTATGCGGTATAGTATCGTGTAGGTATAAGCGCGCATTTTTCAGTTTTTGACTTATAACTTAAAAAGTGCTCGTATGATTTTGATAAAATTTAAATTGGGCCACACGGGAAGCACCAGCTTTTAAATAAAAAAAGAACGATCAAAATCGGTTCACCCAGTCGGAAGTTATGCGGTAACAAACACAAATAATAAAACATACGGGTCGAATTGAGAACCTCCTGCTTTTTTGGAAGTCGGTTAAAAAAGACTATAAAAACCGATTTATTGAGCAATATTATATTGATCATAATCTTATATTGATCTAAATCGATGTACATCTTCCACTATTCATCCGTAAAAGATTTCAAATGTTTTCTCTAAAAGAAATAAAACATCATCTATGTAGTCGAATTCAAATAAGTACTATTAAAAAACAACTGCACAGATCTTGATCCAATTTCAATGGGACCGCATAACGAGGCACCAGCTTTCTAATAAAAAAAGAATCATCAAAATCGCCTAGAAAAAGTTAAAACATAAAAAATACAGGGAAGAACCTTCTCCTTTTTTTGGAAGTCGGTAGAAAATATCACAACAACTTACGCGTACTCATATACTTCAAAAACCAGTGTAACATAGGAGCGAGTTAGTATGGATTAACCGGTGCCGTGGTGGTACCGGCCTAGAATAGTACTCCCCCATCTCTTCTCGTGGGTGCCGTAAGAGTCGGCTAAGGGTTCACTTACCAGAAGATGGGCAGCAGCGCCTTCTGAGGGTTGGAAATAATACTGCGCTCGCCAACTCGCCTGCCAAGCGTGGCGAGTATTGGCAAATCCCTCCTATATGGGGGAGGCATACGTCCAGCAGTGGACGCACATGGCTGAGAGAGAAGAACCGGTCCGGAGTCCAACTTTTGTTTACAGAGTAAACAACAGGTTATATTGCAAAATTAGTTTTGAGTATTGTAATTTTTTATTAAGTTTGTTAAGTCTAACACAATTGTAAAGTAGTTTTTAATATTTCTCATTTGAACTAATCTATTTCTTTTGAGATATAAATATATCTTAAGCCATATACAATTATATATGCCTGTAATATTAATTATTTTACTAATATTAAATCATTTTGCTCTAAGTACATATTATTAACATACCCGTATTACTTATACCGTCCTTTCCAGAGCAAGCATACTGGGTCAGTACCCTGTATGCTTGCTGCTGGCAGTAACTACTACTGGCTGATACCCAGTACCAGTGTACAGCAAGGTACATTATACTTAAGTTTGGAAAAAACATTTTTACTAAAAAAGGAACCGACTTCAACACTCAAAAGTATGAAATAACTTGTTTAAGTCGGTTTTTTTCACCCTTTTTAGTGGCCTTTGCTACTCATGGGATTAATTGTTCATTGTGTATGTTCTCCGATGTCTTCAACTGCAACTATAATATCGTCGAGATATTCGTAGCACTTTTCAGTTATTGGAGTATAACTCTAAAACTTAAATGGGACCACCACGGAAGTATACTCTATCATACAAAAAAAGAATCTTCAAAATCGGTTCATAAACGACGTAGTTATCCGCGAACACACATAAAAAATATATATATACCGTCGAATTGAGTAACCTTCTTTTTTGAAGTCGGTTAAAAAAAGTTCACAAAACACAAAGTATAAATACTCAAACACATGAGAGTCAGTCAATATTTTAGCGTCATTTCACCTTTGACCATCATGTGAAATAGAGACACGCTAGAGATCTTAAAAATAAAATAAAAATCAGAATAGTTAAATCGCAATGTATTATCCAGGTAACCCTGCTCCGTCGCAACTTGCTCCGTCTGATCGGCGTGGGGGAGTTCAGCAGTAAGGCGGAGTGGAAGGACCCGTGCGCCAGCTGCCTGCTCTCCGAGGTCATCTGCAAGGTGTGCAACCACTGCCGCGACCTGGACCTCTGTCGCGACACTGCCAGGGCGCTGCACAACGACGTGTGAGTACTTTACTATGCAATTGCCCCGCGGTTTCTCCCGCGTGCTGATGATGATGATGCTCTATCTGCCTCCTCTACCCACACCCTTTGACACGCATATATTATAACGTGGCTTTCTATTGGTAAAATCATTTTCTAAATCGGTTCCGTAGATCCAGAGATTACCCCCTACAACGTCACATACTTTACCTCTTTATAATATTAACTAGCTGTGCCCCGCGGTTTCACACGCGTGGATTACGGTTTTGCCGCTATCTCAATTATCCCACGGGAACCAAATTGTATTAGGGGAAAGCTCTAAATCCTTTGTTAGCGGATGCCTACGTCACAACATCTACCTGCGTGCCAAATTTCAGCCCGATCCGTCCAGTGGTTTGGGCTGTGCGTTGATAGATCACTATGTCAGTCACCTTTGAGTTATGTATATTTAGATATAGACTAGCTGACCCACCCGCTGCTTTGCTCGCCTGGCCTATAGGTAATGACGTGGAGACGTTCCGGCGCTACCATTAGTAGAATCAATTAAAAATACTCGATATATCATAATTTTTACATTCCTAGCTGACATGGGTAACATTCTATAAAAACTATAGATCTATTGTGATAACATCTTCGACCACATCGTCACTGACCATCAAGTGAGATAGTGGTCAAACGCTAGATCTATACAGGATAAAAAAAACTTATTCATTATCGAAATGTTAAAAGGACACGACATTTCATTTAAATTACTTCACGTCAATGATCGACGGTTATATTTTCAGATGGTTGTCGAAAGGAGGAAGGTTTATGAAACAGAGTCGGACATTGTATACTAAACTAATATAACATTAATAAAACTTACGTGGATGTGCTTTCAAGCTATGTTGGCTAGTAAGGTGGTGATAAACCCTCTATAGAATGGAATAAGGGTGATGAGTTCTTTAGAACACTTCTTTTTCACAATTCGCCACCGCTATATGGTAGATATACCACCTATACGCACGAAGCGTTATGCTTCCACTTTCTTAATGCGTACTGCCAAGGAATGGAACTCGTTGCCCGAGTCTGTGTTTCCCGATATGTACAATCCTGGAGTCTTCAAGTCGCGAGTGAATAGGTACCTTCTAGGTTTGCGTGCTAAACCCTAGACAACGTCATCACTTAACATCAGGTGAGACAGTTGCCAAACGCAAACTTACTATATGTAAAAAAAAAAAACTTCCCATTGTTTAAAAGGTAGAAAATATACAGATCCAATGTCTGTGCATACTGGGTGGCTCAGGGTCTTCGGTGCATTTGGGGTTGTTGAAAATTCTGATATCTCTATGCTACAAGGCATCCACAGGCTCAAGTTAATCCTTGGGTGCACCGATCTAAAGGCGAAGTACTTCACAGGATTGGACTGCACTTTGTGGAGCAAAAGCCATTGTATCAAGTACTGTTTCACTATGTTTAATATTTAAGACACCGAGTTTTTTTGATGCTTTGCATTGCTTTATGGTCGCGGATCAGGGGCCTAAGTCTACTATTCAATATGGCAATATGATCGGCTCACAATTGGTGAATTTGACAGCTTTGATAGTCTGCTATTTTTAATTGGTCCATATTGAATCAATCTTGATTCAATGACACAGCGCGTTATTTCCGTAGTCTGTTAGCACATTAAAATGTCAAATGACACTAAATCGACAAAGGCTTCTTGTTTGCAGAAAAGTCAACATCCAAGATACTTATACTCTCCAAGGCCCTGAGAGGAGTGTGAAATATATGCTTGTGTAATTGTTACTATGTCTGCTGCTCTACTGACATATGCATAATATCCCTCCAAAAGTTGTGGTCTTTTAAGATGTTTTCCTTTGTACCTGCCCTTACAGTCCTGTCTAATAAACCCACCCTGTGTACTTACTGGCGCTGAAATACCCTTATCATGTTTGCAGTCCCGTATCAGTGTGTCCAACTTGCGGTACTGCGTACGACAACCAGGAACTGGAATGGCGCCTGATTGAAATAATGAACCGACGCACGATGACGTATACACTGCAGGACCTCATCTGTACCCGATGTCATCAGGTAGCACTCATTTTCAGTAATATATATTTCTGAATTTATTCTCTTGGGACCTCATCACGTTCCTTAGAAAAGGGGTCTTGACAGACGAGACAACAAAGTGATTCTATAAGGGTTCCGTTTTTTCTTTTGAGGTACGGAATCCTAAAAATGCCTTGGAGGCTAGTCTGTAGGGTTGAGTGTTTTCAAAATAATAACAATATCACACAAGCTGATTATCGCATACTTTGAAACTTGTATGCGTAATGCGTATCTAGCCAAGTGACCAATACATAGGGCCTACTTCTAAGGCTGGGACCCCACTTCATCATAAGACTGATAATAAAACAACTCTTATCTCTTTCGGTATTGTGTTAACTGTTATGAAAAGGTCAATTCTGAGAACAGCACTGTCTGAATGTTAGTAATGACTCCAATACCTAATAATAACCTTTGCAGGTAAAACGAGAGAACTTGACGACTGTGTGTGACTGCGCCGGCGAGTTTTCTCTGATGGTTCCAGTACGCGAAATCAAAACACAACTGGCCACCTTCAAGACTATAGCAGAGTATTACAAGATGCCACTACTCTTGGAACTTATAGACTTCAATCTAAGCAACATGTGATATTATGTACTGTGTAATTCTAAGTATTAAACGTTTTTGTACAAATTTTATTCAATCTGTTTTACGTTCAATCTTTTCACATTTTCGATATATATATATACATTTACTAAATGCGCCCCGCGGTTTTACCCGCGTGCTGATGATTGATGATGATGATGATGAAAAGTAGCCTGTGTTAATCCAGGGACTAAACTATCTCCATACCAAATTTCATCGAAATTGGTGTAGCCGTTTGAGCGCAGAGGTAACAAACATACACACAAATGAACAAACTTTCGCATTTATAATTTTAGTAGGATATATATATATAGATAGTATTAACTTTCCATAATCTAATAAAAGATGCATTGGCACTAAAGTGTTAATTTAATTAAATCGATCACTTGTTAAAATAGATTCCCAAAAAGATACAAACCCCCTTTAATATATAATTTAAATATTATGCTCTTAATGTATCCATACAACTTAGTTAAAATTTCATTTGTTAGTTTGCATTCATAACATATCAGACATCAATGCACAACAGTTTTTTTTTTATCCACAATAGGCGTTTGACCACTATCTCACCTGATGTTAAGTGATGATGCGGTCTACGATGATTCACGCCTGCCTAGAAGATACCTGTTCACTCGTGACTTGAAGATGCCCAGATTGTATTCATGTGGAAACACAGACACAAACAGTGAATTATGTATGTTTCTTTAACCACAAATACAAAAATAAATGTTTATTCTTGAAACCAAAGATTTCAAGACAGGGATGCCTTTATAGAGATAATTTATCGGAATTAAGAAAAGCAGGCCTAGAAGTATGTCCAATCATATATTTTAACAGGTACTGGCCTTGATTCTATTAATCACTTGAGCTAGGTAAAACTCTTTGAAATGGAAAAGCTTGTATACTATTTACGGTAAAATCTCTAATATTAGACGAGTTTTATTCAATTGCGGGTAGTTTTAGCCGGCAACAAATAAGTGGTGGCTTATTTTACTTAAAACTACCTGTAACTTTAATAATAGATATTATAATTGTAATAATATAAATTATGATGGTCGTCGTGGCTCAGTGATCAGCGACACTTACTTTGTGACCAGTGATCCCGGGTTCGAATCCTGGCCAGGGCTAACATTTTTGTGATGAGCAAAAATGTTTGTTCTTGGATATTTGTGTATTGTGATTGTGTGTGTCTATGCCTCCCGCGATACAGGGTATCCTATTGCGGGGGTATGAGAGTGTAAAAAATATATATTATAGTGGTATGAATTAGTGTCATACTACATTTTTGGCCTTTATCATAACGAAATAAGGGGTGATCTTATTTTCTAGAATTTTAGTTTAGTGGAACAAAAGAACTACCAATGTTTTTTTTTGATAATTCCTTATCTGCAATCAGTCACTGACTTTCAGCAGATTGGTTGAGAGGTCTATGTCATGTAAAGTGTGCCCTCCACTGAGGGCATCTCCTTGTATTATGTCTCTATCCGTTTTAGAGTCCTGATTCAGTCAGCAGTGAAGACTTTCTTTCTCTTGAGCCTGGGCTCATATGTGTTGGTTGTTAGCTGATTAGCCAGGTTGTTGGGATGTTTAAGTAGGTGATGCCGATAGCTTTTACAGACTTTAGTGATTTCTTCGTTGCCGGTGCTCATCTCCAAATTGTTGTGAATTTCTCTGTTAGTGGTGTACCATGAGACTCCGCTTATGATTCTCAGTATAGTGTTTTGCATTCTTTGTAGAATAGAGATGTTAGATTTAAAAGCGGTTCCCCACAGTTGTATTCCATACAACCATATGGTTATTCCATATAACTACCAATGTGAATATTTTTCTGACTATTTGTGAAGAAATAAATTACAACTATTGAAATAAGCCCAAGGGTCATGCTGAATTCAATGTAGAAATTCTATTCTCTTGGGCAAAAACTAGAGCAATTGATGTGGTTAGATTGATTCCTGAGTTGTTAGCAATAAAACATCAAATATTTTTACTATTATTAGGAATATTCACAGATTTATTTTTAATTAAAACAAAAAATAATATAATATATATATATAAATAATGAATCAAAGTGTGCTTCTTTCATCACTTGGGGTCTGCCCCAAGCCTTTAGCAACTTCACTTATGCATAACCATTGCCCATCAGCTCCTTCCTTCCATAAGCTGACTTTGTTGTCCCCTCCAGAGACAGCAAGGATGTTTCCTGTCAGTGACCAACTAACACTCCATACTACATCATCAAAGATATTGAGTATCTGTGGTGTCCAGGAAATATTGTCATCACTGGTCCAGATAACAACTCTCTTATCCTGCGAACAGCTGGCAATCATGGAACGCTGGAGTCCTAGTGAAGGTGCCCATGCTACATCTCTCACCCAGTCCATGTGCATCTCAAGTCTGTTCTCCTCTATCCACTGGTCACCTTGTTCTCTCCATATCTATAAAAAAGATTATTTTATCTTTATTTGACAGTTAGTTTTGAATCTAGACTCCATTCAGAAGTGTGCTTACATGTGAGAAATCTGTTTGGATTTGTTATGTCAAATATAATAACATCAATTGCTGTTATTGAGTTATAGGGGCGCGCCAATCGGCCCGCCCCTTGGCGGGCCGGTTGGCGCAGTTGGTAGCACTCTGCCTTCTGAGCCGCTGGTCTCGGGTTTGATTCCCGGACAGGTCAAACATTTGTGTGTATGAACATGTCTGTTTAACCTGTGTCTGGGTGTGTATATGTGTATGTATATAAGTATATATGCATACATGCTTGTGTGAATGTTAATAAAAAAAATTCTAATAAAAAAAAACTGGCTAAGTCAAATCTAGCATCTTAAGATCTACATAAAGGTTGTATAAAATCACAAGGAAACTTTTTTAATTTATCGACCCCCAATAGCAAATTCAAAAGAATTCCTAAAAAACATTTTTTTTGGCAGCAGATAGATTATATTGGTCTAAACAATTGTAATTACTCAAAAAAGTCTTGGGCACAGAGCCCAGGATAAACCATCAATGGCATATGGAAACAGTAATTCTAACTTCTATTTTCTGTCCAAACTATTCTTACCTACTCACCTGTACTGTCACCAAACACAGTGTGTTCAAGCAGCATTCCTTCAGAGCCAGTAAACGTTCTAGGTCTAGTGTGATAACATTTTCATTGTCACTGACTATCAAGTGAGATGGTGGTCAAACACTAGATCTATAAAATATAAAAAAAAACCTTAGTCCCCTCACAGTAGTTTTTGCTTTTACAACTGTTATATTTATTACATACTCAAAACTATGCAACTATTGAATCATATTACCAAACTTATCTTACTTAGCTCAGAGTATGAATATGTAGAACTAAATTTGATATTTAAAGATATTATATTTACCTTAATCAAGTTATCACATCCACCAGTGACTATTCTCTTAGGAGCCTCTTTGTTGCTGAGGGGGTCTAAGTTCAAGTCTGCTGATATTGCTGGACACCAACTTATGGAGTTGACTCCGATGGCGTGTGCTCCAGGTATTTTCTTCACTTCCCAGTTACCGCCATCGTGCGAGTATGTAATGATGGAGATAGAGCCATCAGAGCTGCAACATGCCAAGATTAGCCCGTACTCGGCGGGTGCCCATGCCACTGAATTCACTGAGCTCTCGTGGCCGGTGTATTCGTACAATTTGGTCCATTCCCCAGATTCTTTCCAAATGATAACTTTCCTATCGTACGAGCACGAGGCTAAAAGATTACCATACTTCGGATGAGCCCACGCAATCTGCCACACAGGCCCATAGTGTCCCTTCAGATCTGCAGCAAGTGTTTGCGTACCGCTTTTTATATCGTATATTTTGACAGAGTTATCTGAGGAACAAGTGGCCAACCGCAATCCATAATAGTCCAGTTCCGCATCATGTATCATATCTTCATGACCTGTATCAATTGTATTTAGAACAGAAATCATTTTGATAACAGAAAATTTACAAAAGTATTAAAAAACGCTATTCCAGTGCACTTCAATTCAACTGTCATTCTGTCTGTCAACAGCAACACGGAAGTAGTTGACGTGGAAGCTTGCCATATAAACAAATCGTAGATGCGTTGCATCTTGTGTATATAAAAAAAAGAATCCCTATATCTCTTGGTCACAACATCACGGCTCGACCGATGTCACTAATTATTTGCTAATTTTGCCGAGAACATAGAAACTTTAAAGTAAAAAAAAAAGAAACCGGCCAAGTGCTAGTCGGACTTGCGCACGAAAGGTTCCGTACCATTATCTACTATCTCTATCTATTCTAAGAACCGCAAAAAAAATAATTATCACTTTTGTTGTATGGGATCCCCCTTAAATATTAATTTTATTTACATGTAATTATTGTAAAACTGAATAATATAACTAAATATTCTATGAATGTTTCAAGCGTTTGCTTGTTGCCTTTATCAATATCGAGCAAAAACGATCAAATTATCTGTATCGTTATCATAAATGTGTAGCTTGTCACTGGGCACCGTCATTTTACAAACTTTTTTTTTATTGTAGTGCAGGGTATGCGTGTTTTTGTTGGTGACAAGTAGTGGTGCTCGAACTACGGAATAGTGCGCATTTATTAAAACCACGGAGCCTCGTACCGCATGATATACAGCTTTCCATCGCATGGCCCATCGTTGTATCGGCCGGTGATCAGACGACTTCCGGATATCGTGCGTGTGTGGTGGAATCTTAACAACTTCAAGAATTCGAAGCAGGACAATCGTGACCAAATTATCGGAGGTGAAGGAGGCGGAAGCTGTGGGAGACACGGAGGCATACTTAGGTACGCACTATTACCTTTTGTCTCCGAAATCTCGCAGACATATATTCAATCGTATGTATAGTTAGCAATTGTCCTAGAGTAACAACACAGCCACCCACTATTACGTCTTGGGTCCGAATGCTACAATATCACGTTTCAACAAACGTGATATACAACTATGGGAGCCCCCCTTAAATATTTACTTACTTACTCCGTTGGCGCAACGACACGAAGTGAGTCTTGGCCTCCGATTCAAGAGAACGTTATTGTTGTCTTTCCTGCGCCGCTTCCTGCCAGTTGTCCGCTTGCAGCTTGCGCAGGTCTGACTCGACGGCGGCGTCATTCCAGCGATATCTGGGCCTGCCGATACGTCGGCGGCCGCTTGGAACTCCAAGATACCATTTAGACACGACGGGCCTTCCCAATTCTCTGTACGTGGCTCATCTAGCTGAGTCTCTGTGCTTTGGTCTCGCCAACTATGTTGGGTTCAGCGTTCAGCCAAGAGATCGAAGATCTCTGAACCATTAAATATTTGTTTTATTTTAATTTAATAATTTATTTTTACTGTGACTCTCTCTGTGACTGTGAACTTATAACCAAATATTCTGTGGAAATTTTAAGCGTCTGCCTGTTGCTGTTATCAATATCGAGCAAATAAATGACGTGCTGAAATTAGCTGCCTTATATGTTTATTTTATGCTATTTTTAATTATTTGTTGTTAGCAACAGACATACATCATCTGTGAAAATTTCGACTGTCCATATAGAAGTACTGTATTAATTTCAGAGCAACTGTCTATCACGGTTCATGTGATGCAGTCTGGTGAGAGACGGACAGAAAGCGAAATCTTAGTAAAGGAAGAAAAGAAGAAAGCTGTCACATGAATGTGACAATATTTATTAAAGTTATGCTAGCAACTTTTACAATAAATTACTGTCATATACTTTGACTTTGACTGACTGGTTTCGCATTCTGATGAGTGCTGACTGACTAGTGACGTTGACGTAAAGCAAACGACGAATCAAAACAAAACATCAATCCGAATTTAATGGTGATCTAATTTTGCGACAAAGTTATGACGGCTTTAGCTTGATAAACTTTCATTTAACATGGCTAAAGAGGGTGGATTTTTCTACAATGTCCAAAATCTTCTCGAGCAGGATTATCGTGGAGTAAATGTATGTAGATTTGTTACATCAAAACGTCGTTGGAGGAGTTTTTTTTTTAACGCTCATTTGTTACAGATAGCTGTATATGCATTAGCGACTGCTGGTTTAGCTGTATCTATACACAAGATTCGACCGGTAAATAAATGTACTTATATGCTATTACCGTGTAATATTACATAACTAATCATGATTATTGTATAGGTTAGCAAGTTTTCCAAGGCGAGCAAAGTTCCAGATCACTTCATTAAGAACCATGAACCTCTGCGAGGATCTTATGTTGGAGTCCAACATTCGCCAGTACGAGTCTTAGTGAATCACAAAGCACCAATTTATTTACCACTGTGGCATTCAAGCAAACCTCCACTGCCAGTCAAGGTTAGCTTTCAATGTCATGTACGGTGAATTGACCTACATAAACTCATGCTAAGATTTGTAATTTCGATTTTCATACTTTTTAGTTATGGGGTGTGGATATTGTTAGTGGGAATGCTGTAAACTGGTTAGAATGTGTAGCAAGAGGACATCAGGTAACGTTGAAGCCTATTGGAAGAGATAAGGATGATCTTGTATCATCTGTATTACTCCATTTACCTCAAGCAAAGGTATAGTTTTTTTATAACTGGATAATAAGTTAAGTACTTTGGCTTCCTTTAAACCCAATTTATTATTACAGACGAAAACTGTTGAGACTCTGGACATTGGACAGAAGTTGGTAGAGCTAGGATTTGCAAAGGCCTCTGTCCCTGATGTCATCAAAAAGAACACAATGGAGTCACAGCTAGCTCCTGCTATTTTAGGGGCTGAAGCAAAAGCAAAACAATTTCGTAATGGGATTTGGTCTGACAAACTTCCTCCTATACCTGGCTATATCGTCTATTGGAGGAAAGGCACACAACTGACTGGTGAACTCTTAGGTTTATCTCTGAGAAAGGTACTGCAAGGTCTCATTTTTGCAACAAAGATAACATTGATTGGTGCCAAGAAAGTTGCATTGAGACCCTTCCGGTCCCCAGCTCCTAAACAGATACAAGCCTCATGAAAGCATTTATTTACACTAAGGCTAGTTCATGATGGCACCAAATGTGTTATGAAAGTCTAATAATTATTTGGTGACATCACTAAGATTGTTCTTCCATTTGTTTGATGTTAAAAAAATGTTCACATCACCTTGTATATAAAGTAACTGTTGGCAAATAAAATTATTTATCTACCTAATGTCACTTTTATTCAACATACCAAGTTTTAGTGACTTAGGGCTAGTATTGATTCATAGTTAAGGTGTCAAATGGTTATAAAGTAGAACTAATAGTTACATTTATCAGAAATATGTTTTTTGTACACTGGTTTTAAAGTTTTAGTCAAAATTGACAAAAAATAAAGTATTGAACCGATAATTAATATTAGTTACATTTTTTAACTATTAATTGCCTCAAACATGGATCAATAAACTGGGGCTTAGCAAGTGGAAATCAATTGGGAAGTAGCTGAAGCATAGTTGTTTCTAAATTGAAATGTGAAATATATAAAAAAGCACTTTATTCAAATTAAATAGTATATATTACATTAAAATATGTTTCTTAAATTAAAGTAGCAAAGGAAAAAGTACAGCTAAAATAATCTATTGAAATAAATGAATAATATCCATAAAACCATTTTTATATTCTCAAACTATAATAATGTAACACCAATTAATTTCACCCTAAAATAATTGTTACTTTAAAAGTAAACAACTGTACAGTTAAAATTTATTTATTTATTTGAAGAAAATACTGTTTTGACCACCAACTACAAAATCTAGACAAGTTACAGTCGCAGATATAAAAATACAAAAAGCGAGCCCCTGATCTGGAGTTGATGTTGATGCACCAATTAAGTATAGAAAATATGAGTCTAAAAATATAGTCGAGATGAAGTTGTATATAAATTAAGTAGGGCAGCTCGTTTTTATTATGGCAAATACCAGCAATTCAGGTGTGTATCTAACATGTGCAGTTGTGTTTGCGTAACACATGGGCAATCAAATATGATTGTCAAATTTACAACTCACAAGACACAGCTGACTGGGTACAAAAAAATTGTCATCATAACAAAAAACTGGTCTTTGCAGTTGCTGATTTTCTTCACAAATTATGGCTATTTAATATACAACAGTTTTACAACTCCTAAACATTTTTGTTTAGGCACACTTTTCTCCATTCAGTTTCAAATCAGTAACTGCAGGGTCCAATCGTACTGAATACATTAAGGTCTCGTAGCATGTCACGATGAGGAATGATTGGCAGCATTGTACAATTTGTGACATGACAAAAATCAAAATATTAAAAAACGAATTGAGCCGCAACCACTCATGCGCCCTTAGTACGTATACACTCAGAACTACCATAAACTTAAGACCATAAGAGATACGCTCACATGCTGATACAAAGATGAGATAAATATATCCAAAACCTAATTATTATTGGTCATGTAAGAGGATCTCTTGTCCAGCTTCGGTGGTTTGTAGCCAGCAATGGCATCTCTGATGGGAGCGCCTCGACAATGATGCGGTGCGGAATGCAGGGCTGCAGCGAGGAGCCAGCTAGGGCGGCGGCGCGCGGGGCGTCAGAGCAGCGTGCAGCGGGACAGCCACGACGTCGGCTTGCGTTGCGCTTCGTTCGCCTTCAGCTGGTGCCCTCCCGTCCGAGACCCGGGGGGATTGCTAGCTTCCTGTAAATGCAACACCACCATACTTGACTAAGACTCTCTCGACAAGTAGCAAACTATAATCAATCAAAGCGGTAGATATAATTTATAACTTGATCACTCAAATTAGTATGAAAACGAGGCATTGTTTAAAAGACTTCGAGTACTTTATTCGGGAAGTGTTTTTGACAACGCGACTGTTGGGTGGTCACCGATTAAGCATGAACGGGAATTCAACTGCCTTTTAGTAATGACAAAAAAAATCAGTTTTTTTTAAAACGATTAGCTACGCATGACGGACAGCATGCACGATCTGTGGTCGAAGCAGGAATCACAATAGCGTAGCGCAGTCGTAACTCGTAACGCAAAGTAAAACAATTGAACTCTCTATCTAATACTAATCTAACACAATTGGTAGTCAATCTGTACGTGCTAGTTGGTACGATATTTAATTGTTTAGACGATCGCGACACGAACGCGCTGCGCAAGTTATTTATTACTTCTAAGCATCTTGTACACGGCACGGTTTCTTAACCGAGGCGTGTTATTTACGAAACCGTGTGAGCTTTGACATACATAATAACACAAGCAAAAGCGTCGAACAAGATAAAGGTCGGCGTTTTTTCCGGCCATTTTGCAGGATGTTCGTCACGAATCCTTATTAGAAAAAGATTATCATTTATATAACAAACTCAACAAGGACAGGTTTTGTATGGGTATATCAAATGTTAGAAAAAAGGTAGGAATTATTGATTTGGCATAAATCAATAATTTCTACCTTTTTTAAAGCGATGGTAACCCAGCGGTAGGTGAGTCGGCTGTCAAACCGACGGACGCTGTGCGCTGGTTCGATCCCCACCCACGGACCAAGAGTCGTGATAGTTTTGATTGTAAGTTCGCAGAATGTGCGAGTATTATTGAAATGTATACAGTTTTAATTTGGTGACGCTTAGTTACTAATGCTGACAAAAAAAACGTATCCAACAACTAAATTTATGCAGACCATGCAATCCTATATATTAAAAAAATATAAACTTGGGCCGATAGGTTTTCTATTTATTAATCCGGAACTCTGTGATGTTGCCGGTCTGTCCGCATTCAACAGAGTTGTTATCTATAGTTACTGTTAATCATAGATAAAGCAATAAAGTTTATTTTTTCTCGTTATCGAGTAGTTATCAATGGCCCAAGTCCTCGGTATATTACAGACTGTGAAAAAATACGATAATAAATTGAGGTAACATGATTATTATATATAAAAAAAGACGTGTGGCACCCGGGGACTGCCGCGGTAAAGCTATTGCATAGCATTTTTTATCAACTTATGCAATTAATATATTAATAACTTATGCAGTAACCCCGATACAACCAATGCCACCTAGAGGCGAGTTACTGAACTGAACAGACAAGCGTGATATTTCAAAAAAGTCATTAAACGTTCTGCTATTTATCGATAGATGGCAAAACTAAAAAGTATCACCGCTGTGCCGGTCGGGGGGGGGGGGGGAATGTTAGGTTATTTTCGTTACGAAATTTCTGGATTCGGTCTCCACGCTCAAGGTCCGCGATAGAAGCTATACAATAGCTTAATTGCTGATTACTAGCATATAATATCTATCTATCCTATCACTTATGGGAGGTTTATTTTCTAAGGTGTTGTAAATATCTGACTAAAATCCATGGCCGTGGTCCTTTCTGTGCTTAGATGCCTAGATTTCGTTAGTCAGTGCCTACAACACTTACACTAGCTAGAATCACGATAAAATCGCTCATAGCACTATCATCACAATATTGCGAATAACATGACACACATGTACAGTCGGCTGTTGTTATTATTTTCTACTTTAAACCTAATATTTTTTTATATCACTAACTTAACAATAAATGAAATATTCGTTAACAGTAAAGTTAGTTGCATCCTGCGGATTCATCCGTGTTGAATAAGATTTTCCCTCTACTTCAGTGTGCTTGCTATTGTCCTTATCCCACACTAGATGGGGTCGGCTTTGGATAGGATATACGGAATTGGATTTACATTTCTTTTTAGATGGTTTATTTATTTATTTATTTATTTACACCAGAATCAAATCAAAATCAGGTTTGTTTTGTAATAAATCTGTAAAAGATTTAACACCATAACTATCTTCCGAATAAGTGCGGTAAAAACTTGAAAAAAAAACCAATTAATATCGAACGGAATTCATTTGTTTTCCGTAACAATAGGTTATAATAATACAATGAATACCTTTAATTCTAAGTCATTTTTGGACATGTACTCTCGTTTTTTGTGCGTGATGATAACACAATCATACAACAACGCGGTGAGGAAATATAATATAAAAGTTTCAACTGTTGATTACATAAAATAATAATTAATTAATTATGTAATTACTTATTATAATTACATCATAGGAAAATCTCCATGATGATCGATAATTTTACTATATTTTCTAGGAAACGTACAGATGAGCGGGAAAGCGTACTACAGGTATATCCAATATATTCCATCTATTCTTATAACCAAATGTAGGTGATAGCCATTTTTAGTTAGGATATACATTTTCGAGATTCTTATATTACTTTGGAGAGTTGATGTCCTATGCGAATACAAGTTTTGATTAGTGTCTGCTATTAATAAGCATTTGAGCAAGCTGGAGATTCAATGTCTATTTGTTGATCTCTGACAGACAACAAATATCTACGAAACAATTTGAGATCATAAAACAACAATGATGATAATGAGGGAGAAAACCGAACCCAAAGACATAGAATCCGCCCAACATTGCGATTTCAAATAATACAATATATTATGTACAATCAACATCTCAATAATGCGTCTATAAAAACTTATATCTACAAAGCTATAATCAAATCAACAAATAGGTACGAATTTCTACCACAAACAATGAATTACACGTACAGTAGTCACAGCGTAAGTATGTGTTTCTGAAGTTGTCTGTAATGACTGGGCTTAATTATTGTATAACTGTCACGCTCATTCGCTTAACTTTTTCGCATCGTCTTATCTCGCTCAGTCTATTCGATGGCAAACTGTGTTACCGACACATGCGCCTAACGTCAGAATCACAAACATAAGCTGCGCGTCCTGTACATGAGCATTTTTTAATGTCAATCAATAACAAACAAACTACACAAAACTAATGCAAAACTTGAAAAAAAAAAAAACATGCGCTGATACCAATATTTTTACAGTACAATTAATACTGTACGAATATTAACTCAATAAGCAAAACAGTACTAAAACCAACAAAGATTTATTTACCTTCTGTTTTCGACAAGTGAGCCATGAAACAAGATAAAATAGTTAAGATAACTTATAATCAAACTACTGTTATCATGTGAGGTTTAGTTAAGAAATTATTAGTACGACGGTTAAAGCTAGTACGCTGTGTTTCGGGCACAGGACATTTTTTATACTGTACTGACTCCTATCTCACTTGATGGTTAGTGACCATGTGGTCGATGATGGAATCACACGAGACCTAGAATGTTATGTCAATCCATATAATATTACTACCTAGCAATAACAGTCGTACTGTAAAACTAAAACTACCTATTGGATATAATGGTTTCTCTGCGACTAATTCGCCATGGCAATGGGAAAATGTGCTAAATAGTTTAGTGCTTACATTTAGAACCGTTTGGGTTCGAAAAATAGGTCCGGCGGGGACCGGATTTTCCAAAACTTATCAGAGCGCTAAGTCGACGCGACGCGTGATCAAAATGCTGGCACATATTTGGCTCAACGAATCAGCATTGGAATTCAACGGGACAATGCTGCTAGCATTCCTGTACGCTGCCAGGTGGGTAGCGGGTAGGAACATTAATGGTGGTAATGGCTATATGCTGCTGGCAGCGGATAGTAGAATGCTTAAATGTTATTGTAGTAGCTGTACTATTGTGAAAGTTATTAGTATTTTGAATGATTCAGAACGATCAATAACTAACCGGATCGATTCGGTTCTATATTTTGTATAAAATATATATAATAACATATAAACAATTATATTGTACTAGTAGCGTCCCGCGGTTTCACCTGCGTGGACTAGTGGAGTGGTTCGCCCGCTACCTCAATGTTCCCACGGGAACTATACCTTTTCCGGGATAAAAGTAGCCTATGTGTTAGTCCAGGGTTTAAACTATCTCCATACCAAATTTTATCGAAATCGGTGTAGCCGTTTGTGCGTGAAGAAGTAACAAACATACACACAAACTTTCATTTATAATATCAGTAGGATAATATTCTAGCAATAACCATTGGCAAATTTAAATTGGCAATCATACCATCCTGATTAATTTTATATTATTAACAGCCCAGCTGATAAGCAAGTGGAAATGGCAATGGGCAGTACACAAACGGTTAAGGGGTTCATTAATGAAGACCATGGACAGGCAGGCGCATCGTAGAACGTTCATCAACGAGGTGGAACGACAATCTGACCAAGATGGCAGGAAGAGGGTGAATGCGGTAACGAGTTCATCTACGGATAACTCGTTTGTGATTCTATCTATATTACGTATAGCTCTTTACACAGCCTGTTTAGAGATCCTGAGCTTGTTTACAAGACCCATAGTTAGATGACACGTTCGTTTTTATATGTCACCACTGGTAACACACACTGATCGAAGACCCTCGTCTACCGCTACAGGCATGGTGGTACTTGGTGAATCATGTTAACAAAACGAATCATTTGCATCAAACATTTTGAGCTAGTTAATTTTTGTGCGCTTGTGTAAAATTCCACAAATAGCCATGTTTATGAATAAGGCCTTGAATCAATTATTACGTGCTGTAGGTACGACACAATGGTACTTCCAATTTAGTAAAAGTTAAACATCGACGTTCGTTGCAGCTCAGTGATACAGACTTAGAACCGCGACCCCGGGTTCGATTCCCGGCTGGGGCAAAGATTTCTGTGATGAGCACGATGTTTGTATCATATGATTGTGTTTTCATATCTCCCGCTACGTAGGGGGGCGTCCATTAATTACGCGAGGTGCTTACGGGGGGGAGGGGGTCAAGCTGAATCTCACCCAAACTCACATGGGGGAGGGGGTGGGTTCGAAAAATACTCGCGTAATTTTTTTTCCGCAAGGACTTGGTAACGTAGCGAGAAAACTGGGATCAATTAGGTAAAAATATTTTTTTGTGTGGTTCTACGCCACGATATTAATAATCTCAAATAACAAATCCTGATTAAATCCAGAAAAACAAGGACATATTAATTTATTTACATTAAAAATATGTATTTTCAAAAGTCTCACGTGAGATTATGGGTGGGGGGAGGGGGTCTAGCAATATCTCACGACATCTCACTAATGGGAGAGGGGGGGGTCGAAAAATCACTAAAAGTACCTCACGTAATTTATGGACGCCCCTTAGGGCATTATAGAGCAGAGGTATGACTGTGAATATATATAATAAAATATGACCATACACAGTGATTACTAGGTCAATCCAAAGTTCAGAAACACTCGATCAAACCACCTCTCGACGATGAACGAAGTTAATGTAATGTTATGATAGAGCGCACAGAGATGTGTCAAAAAGGGAATAAAAACTTAACAAATGAGAAAATCGCAAATGACAACCAACCTAAGAGACAGAAAGAACCTTACATGAATGGTGTTATCCCACTATAATATTATAAATGTGAAAGTTTAGATGGATGGATGGATGTTTGTTAATCTACGACGCCAGAACGGGTGAACGGATCTCGATGAAATTTGGCACAGAGATAGATTATAGTCTGGAATAGCTATACTTTTTACTCCGGTAAAAGGTATGGTTCTCGTGCAATAAGCAATTAATAAAAAAACTTCTCTTACTTCTTCACCCTCAAACAGCTGTACAGATTTCGATGAAATTTAGTATGGAGATAGGTAGGGAAAACATAGTTTTCGCGGGATAATTGAGGTAGCGGGAAAACAGTAATCCACGCGCGTGAAACCGCGGGGCGTTACTAGTCATTCATAATGCTTATATACGGCAAGAAGACATGTTTCATAACGGATAGCATTGGGGTTATTGTGGAAGTTAGAGATTTTGATAATTATCAAATTACTTAGAAAGATTATAAAATAAAATATCCACATTATAGCACTTATAAGTGCTTAAGTTGATTATTACCTGTTTTTTCTCCATTTTCGCTTTGATATCTTTAGCCAGTGTAAAAAACGCGTATTCAACATTGAGGGAGTCTTTCGCCGACGTTTCTACGAATTTGATCTGATATTCTATTGCTAGTTGTTCGCCCCGTTCTTTCGACACCTGTAATAATAACAATACATTCATAAGTAACATCTTATTTAAATTTGTCCAATTTGTAGTGTTTTTTTATTCAAAAACTGTATTGATCTAGCGTTTGACCACTATCTCACTTGATGGCCAGTGACGATTTGGTCGAAAATGTTATCACGACCTAGAATGCTCACTGGCTCTCAAGGACTCCTGCCTAAACACACTATATGTTTGATGACTGTTTTTCAAACTTGAGGGTGGTAGTTACCCAGGCACGTACTCAAAAGTACCCTACCACCATGGTGGGAATTTGATAACGGTGTTACCTTCACCGGAAGCTAAAGCTATTGTTGGGGATCGAACCAGTGTCCATCAGTTTGACAGGCGGCGCTCCCTCCGCTGAGCTGTCCTTCACAATTGAATATGATGTTTTTGTTTTTAAATCTAATTGTGCTGTATTATATTTTATAAGTCTCAATAATTGTTTCTGGGTACAATAAAACACTACAAATCCACACATTTAAACAGTAGATATGCACAGGATTTGTTACAAATCACTGTATAATTCCAGATAAAGGCACAACATTGATTCCGGGTGTATATCCGTCAAGGCGGTGATAAAACAGCTTGCACGTATCTAAAAAAAAAATGGTTTTGACTGAATATGGTGCTCATGAAGAAATCTCGTGTTGTGTGTAATATTTATAGCATTGAACACGAAAGGTTCCAAGAAAAAGGCTTACTTGAGCGTGAGTGTCAAGAGAGAAGAACCGCAGAATAAGAACTATATTTAAACATTTTAACAGAAACCTTAATATTAGTTACAAAACCTACTCTTTATATAAAAGAAACCGCTCGAAACCAAATAACGAAATGTTTTTATGGGATATGGGACGGAACAAGCAAAAGGCCCACAGGATGTTAAGTGGTAACCTCTGCGTAAAGACAGATACAATTCGTAAAGAACTGCACTGCGCCCGTCACACTGAGACATAAAGTTGGCAAGTCTCATGTGCCTGTAATTTCGCCGGAAACCATACCCTTCAAACCGGAACTAATGCGAACACAACTGCCCGGCGGTGGAAATAGATAATGGTGGCAGTAAATCCCCGGGAGAACTTTCACATAGAGTGCTAATACTGTAAAAATTTGTATTAAATTTGTTATTCAGATAGTTTTTTATGATTAGGCATCTGTTAAGATGGCGATACGTTTACGACGGACTCGGGACTTTGTAGTACGAACATTATGTGCCAAAATGGGTGTCTCATCAATACTTAATTAACGCGCCTATTGCAGATACAAATTATCAAATCATTGTGCCATAAAAAATAGGAAAATGAGCTCCCCTTGCGCTTCACAATTAAAGCGGCGCCGGCGATGCGTCTACGCAATGATATCAATAATGATTCGTACCTCAACTCGTAAATGCGGGTGCTGCCTCGCTGCAAAACTATGCTTTGCTTTAAGCAATACAAAGGGAACACAACTGAAATCGTAGAAAAACTCACACCAGTCGAAGCTTGAGTGTTGGTAATTACGAATATATGCACTTAGTTGCGAAACATGGATATTATTTTAAAGGGAATAAATTTACATAAGGCTCGAAAGCACATATAATAAAATATGGTATTGCATATGCGAAAGTCCCCGCACGTAACATAACATAAAAAACATATAATGTGCACACTATAAATATTTACTAGATACTAGAACTACCACGCAATAATACGACGACAATTTATTTTATTTATCACACACAGATCCCCGCACTAGGAGTTCCCAGTGTCGCGGGAGGCAAAGACACATACACAATCACAGCACACAAACACCCAAGACCCGGGACAAACATCTACACTCAAATGTTTGCCTCTGCCGGAATTCAAACCCAGGGTCCCGGAGACACAGGAGTCATGTCACTGACCACTGCGCGGCGACCGTCTATATAATATAGCCTCATCCTTATCCATTTGTTAATAAGTATGTAGGTATCGTGAACGATATCTATAAGAAATCAGTAGTCTGTTGTAATACATATTGATGAGCTTATGACATAAATGTCTTGTTCAAATTGTGTACAGGCCCTATGGCTCAAAAGGTGTAGATTGAACAGTTCAATCTACACCTTTTGAGCCATAGGGCCTGTACACACTGAGTCTTTTAAACGCACCGTCGCGCGTCGTGCGTCGCCGCGCTTTAGTATCGATACAAACGCGATACGCACGCGAGGCAGACGCAGGTTCTCGATATTTACACTAGGAGGGTGGTGTGGATCGAACACTCATTAGTTGAGCTACGGTAATAATGTCTAAAAAAAAAAAATATTCTTCTCCAAGGTACCATCTATATCTTTATATACCGATACGAAACTGGTCGGAGAACCTTCTCAGTAAACACGTGAGCCCTAGTCGGTTAATTTACATATATTAAAAAAGAATCAATTTTTATAAATGTAAGTCTATCAATCAAATAAATCTGACAAAAATACAAATTATTCATTGAAGAGCTTACTATACTACATTGCAAAACAGAATCTACAAATCTACCACTTTCTAAGATTGCATTTGATTTCAACATCTATTCAAACCAAACCATTGTTTATACGCAGCCAAGCAAAAAATGTCTCTAGATACAGGGTGAGTTGGTGCATTGTAATTTATTCATAATGATATGTAATGTAAAAGTACTTGGTTCCTTAGTCACCCTACAGATTAAACAGTAGTAACTTGCATACCCCTATGGTTGAACACAAAGGAATGCAGCTGCCATGAATCATTCATTACATCATCAATTGTATTAAGTCAGATTTGCTTCCCTTGATAGCAGCAGTATACAAATGGTAGTGCCTAATATAATGATGGTTCATTAAGCGATAATGAGGATCCATATCTGTTTCCTCTCTTACAAGTGACCAGTGTAGCTGTGACTCATTGCCGAACCAATACATTGAGATACATATACATAATTAGTTGGTAATTAACCTATTTTTTTCCTGTGCAACTAAGTAATGTCCGAGAGTGGACAGGCTTTGCCAGAGTAGAAGACCTATAATCTCTGGCAAAAAATAGGCAGAAATATGCAGAGCTGACAGCCAACCTCCAATAGAGGAGAGGCACCGAAAGAAGTAGATCTAAATATATATAATATATGACGATTGTTAGGGCTCAGTAATTAGTGACAATGACTTTAGAGCCGCAACACCGATTCTAAAATCAGTGACACTGATTTTGAAACCGCAAATACCCCTACACCAGATTTCGATCCTGGTTGGGGCACATATTTCTGTGATGAGCATATTATATGCTTGTTCTCTGGTCTTGGATTTTTGTATCATCATAGTGCTAAGACATGAATGTAAATTTAGTCTGTAACTTGATATAAGTATAATGAGCAGACCCATTCGCAGCTTTAAATGTCAAATAGCCGTTTGTGAATAACTTACAATTAAAAACCAAAATTAAGTATGTAATTAAAAATATTTTTTAATAAATTGACCTGGAGCTTGCCAAGCATGGTCTATGGGGTACAAGCAATGATTTTTTTGATATACTTCTACAATTCCAACTAGTAGTTAATAGTGCAAGGTTTTTAGATTTTGAAGATTCTAAGGTTTTTAATTAATGCATAATACACTTTTTTCCCTCTAAAATAAGCTATGTAAGTATAATTGTATTGATATGCAAAATACCAGCAACTAGATTTTTTCTAAGCTATGGTCAAAATGGTATATAAATCTAATATTACTATGATAACAATCAAGAAAGAGCCATAATCGTTCATAGTGATCACATCTGACACAAATATTTATAGTGATGAATGAAGAATCATGTTCATCAGTCTCTATCAAATTCCAGTAAAAACTTGGTTAGTTTAGCTTCTTCATACAGAAGCTCAAATGCCAGTCATTTAACCATTCTTATTGAAAACCATCATAATTGAGGTATTAGTAATAAATTTTACTTAAATTTTAAATAAGTCACATGTCATAAATAAATATGCCACAAATTTCTGAAAAGAAGTTATTAATAGGATGCTATATACTTACTTGTCTTTTAGCATCTAAATCGCATTTATTCCCGAGTATCATCTTTTCCACATCAGCACTAGCATTTTCCTCAATGTTCCTTATCCAGTTCTTGATATTCTCAAAGCTCTTTTCATTTGTTACATCATATACAAGCATGATTCCCATAGAGCCACGGTAATATGCAGTTGTGATAGTACGGAACCTTTCTTGGCCTGCTGTGTCCCTGTAAGAACATTTAATACTTTAAAACTATTGTAAATATAACACACAACAGCTTAAGAAACAAATAGCAGTCACATTTTCAAATGTATCTGAGCTATCTCTAAGAACCTTGTCGGCCTTAAATTAATACAATAATAAAATACAAATCTATTATTTGCTAAAGAGACAAAAATCAATACTGTCTTGAAACACCTAGTTCCTATAGGCCAATGGCATAGTTACTACAATTGTTTTGTCAGAAATGCATACTGAAATGTAGATGTGATGTTTATCTTTTATGTATAATATAAATATATGTACAGATAAACATATATATAGATAATGTATAGTTACTACAGATAAATGCAATAGTTTTTATTACATCAAATGCTAGTTTTTAGGGATAAAATAAAGTTATATTTGTATAGTTTTTATGGAGAAAATATGTTTCTGACAGTGGGTTTATCACAAATTTTCATATAGTATAAAACTTTTGAGTCTGAAAACTATCGCGAGTTTCTCCCATAATTGTAATGTAACAAACCGACTAGGTTAAAGTGACTAATAAGTAACTAATAAGTTCGAAACTGGTTGGAGAGTAATTTTCAAGTGTTTACCACGTGAGTCCTAGTCGGTTGGTTACATTACAGTATAAAACTTACTAATTTATAGGCAGCAGATTCATAAAGAATGTAAATGTCAGCTGAAGAGAAACAAACTATGGCAGTTTATAGGCATATAAATATAATTTTTTCACCAGTATATTGTATGCTGAAAGTTTAACAAAATGAACCATGGAAACTTGCTGATATTTAAATAGGCAAATTTATCAATTTAATATTTCCTATTACCCTGTGTCCTCAGATATATTTTGATCAATGCACACATGCATCAATATACATCCGCCCCAGCCAACTAAAGAAATTGTGTGAGACTTGCATCCAAATTATCCAATTTGACAGTTGTCAAACGCAAACTTATAATAGTGAAAAAAAAATTAAAAATAAATAGTAAATCTACAAGTCATATCAATGCACTAATTATGAGTACAGTATACATTCACGTAGAAGAGTTGAATTACAATCATTACATCCCAGTAATGTGGGCGCGCCTTGAGAGTAAGGCAATAAATATAATTATACAAACATCACTTACCATATTTGTAACTTCACTTTCTTTCCATCTAGTTCTATTGTCCGTATTTTAAAGTCAATACCTGCAAAACAGTGGTTACTTGTTAAGTGAAGCCAGGAGTTTACTAATTAAAATTGATGTGCATGATGTCATGAACCTCGGTAACGTTAAATTTGATAAGGAGACGGGGGTAAAGATTGAGTAGCCGCGCCCTATACACCACCCGCAATCAATACATAAATTTGTGCCAAAATTATACAACGAACAAAGGTACAAAAAATCCTGTTCCGTGACATTTTACTCACAAAAAAACGATCTGCCAATAACCTTTGATACTATGTACGACTTTAACACTTACCAATAGTCGATATAAAAGAGATATTGAAAGCATCTTCGGAAAATCTGAACAGTATAGATGTTTTTCCTACTCCAGAATCACCAATCAATAGTAATTTAAATAAATAATCGTAAGTTTTTGCCATTTTTTACATTTACAAGATACACCACCTAAAACGTCATTAGTTTATGTCATAGATAAAGACTCAGCTCAGACTGTCATATTAGTGTTGCACACATCGGTTTTGAAAATTCGCTAATATTATACACAGTGATTTTTTAAATAACTACTAAGTTATATTAATAATGTAAGCAATATATATTATGAGACCGTTCAATAAATAAATAATTTCATTTAGTAATTACATACTAGTGTGAGTTGGGCGGGGAATTGGGTTCTGTTGACGTCGCGACTAGACATCCACAGAGTACTTTGGTATAGACATCATCATATTCATTCATCATATATTTCTCTAGTTTATATCTTAGAATATTTTTTTTACATATTATAGGTTTGCGTTTGACAACTGTCTCACCTGATGTTAAGTGATGACGTTGTCTAGGATTTAGCACGCAAACCTAGAAGGTACCTATTCACTCGCGACTTGAAGACTCCAGGATTGTACATATCGGGAAACACAGACTCGGGCAACGAGTTCCATTCCTTGGAATGAAAAAAAAGAATCCTAGTATAGAACCAGTATAATTGAATAAACGAGTACATACAAGGTGTGTTCGAGTTTTTAATTGTTCCCTAGCCGATCTCGAACGCGCGGACAGCGTATTGTATTCCGGCGTGCGTTCAGGAGCGGCTTTGTCCAAATATTGATCGACCAATATTTGATCGATGTCTCACGAACGGCTACTCCGTAGCATGTCACAGAAGAATAAGAAGAAGTCACTTACATTGATCATAGATCACGTGATAGTTACTGCTGCATATGTCACTTTTGACAGCCGATCTAGATTTGATCAATTCTAGAGGTAGAAAGATTATGGTCTAGTCGACCATAATTTGATCTGACTGGTTGACGTGAACGGTCATGATCATATATTGGGTGGAGCAAATAATGCTCTAATTGACCTTGTGAACCCAGCATATCCGCTGTCAGAGGAAGATATGGCTTGGCCGAAGCCGCACCCGAACGCAGCCCCGTATATTAGGTATTATCTATGGTATTGTTATCTCTTTGAATTACTAGTATGTATTCTTTCTGATTTATGTAGTACTCTATTTAGTTTGTGAATTACTCGCTTTGTTTTTTAAAGAATAGTTAGATTTAAATTGAATTTATGTGTGAAATACATGTATGTAACTGATTGGTGAAATAATTCAGAACATAAACAAGAATTGCGATGTTCTACCACGTCAGTAATATACGATTGATCAGATTCCGGTTACTCAAAAATACAACAAGTAAACAAACAGTTGTTTTTCAGATATCCCTAGAGCATGAGATCTTATTACATCCTCGATACTTTGGACCACAATTACTTGACACTGTTAAACAGAAACTGTATACGGAAGTTGAAGGAACATGTACTGGAAAGTGAGTATCAGAATTGAGAATATTCTACTCCTTGGTAGGCCCTTGTTGTAGTTTTGGTAAAAATTAAGGGCCGATGCCTATATTAAAATAAAATACTAATAACTAATTACAACACTGCATCTACTACAATAACATTTGAGCAATCCACTAGCTATTGGCAGCCTATAGATAACTCAAATGTTCTAACCCGCTACCAGCTGGCAGTGTGCCCAGAATGCTAGGAGCATTGCCACGTTGAATTGCAATGCTGATTCGTTGAACCAAATATGTACCAGCATTTTCGTCTCATGTTGCATCAATCAAACGCTCTGATAAGTTTTGAAAAATCCGATGAGCTCCCGGTCCCCACCGGCACAATGTTTCGACCCCAAACGTTCAGATTTGTAACCACTTCGTAGGTTAGCATATTTTCGATAATTGTAATGTATAACTCTCTTAGTTACCTTGGTAAGAACTAGTCTAATCAATGAGCTAGCCAATAATGAAAAGTTTATCTTAATCCTGTGCAAACAATTTCACTAGGCCCTTCCACATTGGCAAGTAATTTACATGTATAATTATAGTAGTTCCGAAGAGGGTTGAGATCAGTGAAGTGGCCAAGCTATAAAACAATAGAAAAATGATATTCACTACTCAAATATTTGGTGGTTTGCTCCATATATACTTTGGGTGCGGTCCATACAGACACCAATTGGTCCAATGGTAAAACTTAACTTTCCCAGAACCCAAGAAATATTATTGACAATCACCTGTATTGGAAGGTTCATATCAATCTAGGTTAAATCTAGGTTATGGAAACCCATATACTTATTTAATACGCTGAGAACAGTGACTGAAATGAAAATAGTCATTCAAACATATAAAGCTCTTTGTGAATGTATTATTAGATATTGCAATTGTGCCTGGGGATGTGCAGCTAAAACAAAAATATGCTGAGCATGTGCAACATGCTATATTGAAAGCTATTTTGTTTCTGCAGTACAGGCATCCAACAATAGATGTCTATGAAAAAGCAGCAGTTCTCAGTGTCAGAAAACTGTTTATTTATAAAAGTTTACATCGGTATAATAGACAAACTGTGCCTCTTCTAGTAAATACACACAAAAGAGTGAACTACTGTCCCATTCCCTAAATGAAAAAAACATTTAAACAAAAAAGTAAAAAAGGTATGAAGAAATTGTTCTGGGGTTATATAATTTAATAGATAAAGAAATTAATATTAAAAAATATAGTAATAATGTATTTAAAAAGTACTACTTTCATGGCGAATAAGTTTGATTATGATGGTATTGAGAAAATGATTTGATGGAACTTTGTATTAAGTTAAGAATGCTCACGCATGCACTTACACACACAGCAACACACTACACACAGACAGACACACTCACCCTACACAGCCACATCTACATATTATATAATATGCGCTTGATAAAATATGTATTCAGTTCATTCATGTTTTAATATTGATTAAGTGACTTATATACTACTTTGGCATACTTAAGTTGCAATTATTATATGAGAAGCCATTGTATCTCGAAACACAGCGCGAACTAGTTTGTGTACAAATGTATTATGAACCACAAATGTATGTCAAAATAAAGTTAATTGTATTGATTTGGTGATTGATTTAGTTTAACTTAAATAAATTAGTAAAGTGACTAGTAGAGTGACTTAAAAAATTAGTGAAACACATCAGGATATCTACTTACCTAACATGTGACAATATATGACACCCGACATGTGTAATGTGCCAAAATAACTCCATTTGCACCTACATTCCTTAGAACGTTGTAAAGGATGAATTCACCTGTAACCAGACTAAGTTTCATTAACGAGTATCAAAAATAACTAGACATTTTTTGGCGGTGTTTGGCGATATATATTAAATAAATTTTAATTCAGAGATCAGGCATAAATAGGCCCATCCTACTTGCTACATCATCCTTGCTTTTTTTTGGAAAAAATTTAGTTTTAGTAATATATTTTGTTTATTTTTTGTTTTGTTTACAACTTGCATACTGTACTTATATACATAATATACACTTATAGACATACTTAGCATATATGTAATAGTGTAACTGACAATGATAAGTCTAAATAAATTTATATAATAAATGTGTATACAAATTCAATAATATAATATTACTAGCTGATCTCGCAAACATCTGTACTGCCATATAAAACATTGAAATGTCAAAGTGTCTCGATACTACATTTAAATTATTCTCAGCAATTGGTCATCCACTGCTGGACATATGCCTCCCACATGTAGGGGGATTTGCCAATTCTTGCCACGCTTGGCAGGCGGGTTGGCGAGCACAGTATGATTTCCGATCATCAGAAGGCGCTGCTGCCTTCCTTCTGGTGCGCGATCCCTTAGCCGACTCTTACGGCACCCAAGGGAAGAGATGAGGCAGTACTATTCTAGGCCGGTACCACCACGGCACTATTTTTATATATATACTTTACTATATTATAAATTTACTATGTTAACAACTACATTTAAATTACTTCATGTCAATGATTGACAGTTTAATTATTCGGATATTTGTTCCTACAAAAATTGTGATATAAATGGGGGTTGAGGGTAGGAAGGTAAAAAATACTTTTCAACAACCATTTTTGAGACCTACCAAACATACACAAAAACTTTCATTAAATCCGGCAAGCCATATCAGAGGATTTAGATTAGATATGACTATTGACTTTATGGGCCTTCTGAGCAGGCTCAGAGTCGCACAACGAGCTATGGTGAGGGCTATGCTCGGAGTTTCTCTACGCGATCGAATAAGAAATAAGGAGATCCGTAGAAGAACAAAAGTCACCGACATAGCCCAGCGGATTAGCAAGTTGGAAGTGGCAGTGGGCAGGGCACATAGCTCGAAGAACCAATGGCCATTGGGGTCGAAAGGTTCTTGAGTGGAGACCACGGACTAGCAAGCGCAGCATAGGATGGCCACCGACCAGATGGACAGACAACCTGATTAAGATCGCAGGCAAGGGCTGGATGCGGGCCGCTTCCAACCGGTCCTTGTGGAATTCAATGGGGGAGGTGTATGTCCAGCAGTGGACGTCCTATGGTTGAGATGATGATGATGATTGCCTTTATGACTTGTTCAATTTTTATAGGTATGGATTTGTAATAGCTGTGACTACAATTGACAGTATAGGGGCTGGGTTGATTCAACCTGGACAAGGATTTGTTGTATACCCAGTTAAATATAAGGCCATAGTGTTTAGGCCCTTCAAGGGAGAAGTTCTAGACGCTATTGTCACACAAGTTAATAAGGTATGTAAAGTTGTGTATACACTAGTTTCTAACATACCTATTGCTGTTATAAGTCATATTATTTATTTTATATTACTCAGCTTTATTCACATTTATTGTCAAGTATTTATAAATGGTAAATCCTTAAGGCGCTGTACATACACAAACCACAACTGTGAAAGGGTAATAACAAAGCATCTTTGCTACTTATAGGAGTGTTGAGGAGTTAAAATAACATTAAGTATAATTCTCTCGATAGTTTTATATATACAGGAGTGTGGAGTGGAGTGAATGGAAACCATTTGAGCAACTTATTAGTTAGTTTTAATTGAGATGTTAAAAGTAAATCGTAAAAATTTGCTATTTCATTTATAGTAAAACTTTTTTTAAAAGCTTGTGATTCTTATCAGTTACAGAATCCATTGGTTCAATACCAAGGTGTATTTTTTTTTTGACAAAACTTTCGGGTCCTTTTTGTCTAAAGTAAAAGATTTTAGAAAAAAATAAATGTGCAGCTATTGTTTTCATATAAATCGAGGGCGTGACTCCTTTCACGACTTTTCTCTAACTCTCGTGGTTTCGGACTTGGCCATCACTGCCTTTCTCAAAAAACCACCCTGTACATCAAAACCATGCTTTTACTAAATTAGAAACATGTATCTTCAAAAATAATAAAAAATCAAACAAAACGTAGTCTGTTGGGTTTATGAATTTAATTTGTAAAATTCCTACTGCCGCTCAATATCACGTGACTTCAGCTGGCTATTCCGTGCTGCTCTCCACCCGCTCATTCTGACTGACCACTGTCAATGTCGAACCTATGCTTGATCACTTTGCTCTTTCCCATTACGTTCCTAGCTTATTTTAAACAGATAAGTTTGCGCGCTATTTACCTAAACTGTCGGGAAAACCTCGCCTTAATAGTTGACGGTCGTCGTGGCTCAGTGATCTGTGTCACAGACTTCAAATCCAAAACCCTGGGTTCGAAACCCGGTCGGGTCCAAATCTGTGAACACTTTTCTGTGATGAGCATAGATTTGTTCTTGGATGTTTGTGCCTCCTCTTATGGGGGTGAGAATGTGATGGAAGTAATTCTAAAAAAAACAATATTCTAAGGTGTTGCCTCAGTATTTTATGCTATTTCTGCAATCTGCGTAGATGCACAATTTAAACCAAAATTATTTTATTTCAGGTTGGAATGTTTGCTCAAATAGGCCCACTAAGTTGTTTCATATCACATCATGTAAGTATCCTTGTGTAATCAACTGATCATCATCATCTGTATCATTAAATACGTAGATATGGTGACTGCTGATGGAATTGTCAACAGTGATTCTGTGCTGCTGAGGCCAGAATACGCCGGCACTCCCGGTCGTTGTCTTACGATAATACTGGTTAGGGTGATACAACACGTGAACACTCCGACATTGGGCTGGCCACTAGCCTATTCATCTATTCTCATTGGCCCGCGTGATGGATTATGTCCAATACTCTTCTCTGGCCCATGTCCCAGCAGTGAGAACGTATGCGCTGATTATGCTCAACATGTATACTTGCGCAGACAATGACTTGCACCTCGACTAATCTGGTACTTGTTACCATACTGTTAAGGTTCGTTAAAACAATTATCACAATGTAACTAGAAAAATGAAAGTGTAATCTAGAGGGAGGTTCAGAAGTGAACTAGCTGCGCCTAGCGGGTGTCAAATCGCGTGGGCTCCGTTGTTCGTGTTACCACTCTTAATAGTAGCTTCTTTAGAATAAAATGTTTCTATGATTTTATTAATAAAAATAAATAAAAATAATTTAATTTTATCAATAAAATGGTCTATGGAATCTTCGTAACCATTGTCACGCAAATCACAAAAATGCATGGATTTATATACTTCGAAAAATGCCATACAGTATTGACAGTCTTCGTGGTTAGAATACCAGCAACGTCTTTAGTGAGCACTTGGCAGTTTACTTCGCGAGGTGGCGAAGTTTAGGCAATTTTTGTATTAAATTTAAAGCATTTTCGCTTATCTATTGAACAAATTTTGTTCATCTAAGTATATAATTACCATACTGTTTGTTTACAGTCAATACCAGCAGACATGGAATTTTGTCCAAATGTAAATCCACCATGCTATAAGAGCAAGCAGGAAGATAACGTCATACAGGAAGAGGATGTCATCAGATTAAAAATTGTCGGTACGAGAGTGGACGCCACTGGAATTGTGAGTACATTAAAGTGTATATTATCTAGTGAGTACCTATTTTAAACCATAGATCAAATACAGTAGTGGTTTGCCTGACACAGACCCTGCGACTGTGACTTGAAACTTTGTGTAGTGAATAGTTGGCTGGTCTGTAGGGTATTCAATAGCTATAGAGACCACGAAGGAAGGACCGGTGTCGTATCTGACTTCATAAAATGATTACAGAAGGAAGCCCACATACCTACCTACCCACCAACTGGTCCTTGTTAGAGGAATTATTTTTTTTTTTTTTTTTTACTATTATAAGTTTGCGCTTGACAACTGTCTCACCTGATGTTAAGTGATGACGTTGTCTAGGATTTAGCACGCAAACCTAGAAGGTACCTATTCACTCGCGACTTGAAGACTCCAGGATTGTACATATCGGGAAACACAGACTCGGGCAACGAGTTCCATTCCTTGGCAGTACGCATTAAGAAAGTGGAAGCAAAACGCTTCGTGCGTATAGGTGGTATATCTACCATATAGCGATGGCGAATTGCCGTACGTCGAGTCGACCGATGATAGAAAGGTGATGGTGGAATCAGATTATGCAATTCCAGTGCACATTCTCCGAAATGCACCCGATAGAAAACCGATAGGCTTGCTACTCTACGCCGGTGTTCAAGGCTCTGAAGCCTATGTTCCACCAAAGAGTTACTGCCGATGATTCTTTTGGCTCGCCTCTCGATTGACTCTAGAGCTTCTAGCTGGTATTTGGCTGACCCATCCCAAAGGTGGCAACAGTACTCCATGCACGACCGGACTTGTGCTTGATACAGATTAAGCAACTGCCCTGGCGTGAAGTACTGTCTGACCTTAGCAAGAATACCCAACTTTTTGGCAGCCAATTGAGCTTTGGACTCAATGTAGCTCCCGAAGTTCAACGTGGGTGTCAGTGTGACGCCAAGAAGCTCCAGAGTGTCGGTAATGGTAACGGGTTCATCTCGGAAAGTGGGGCACCGTTCGATTTCACTCCGTTTGGCAGAGAATAGACACGCCTGGGTCTTAGTAGCGTTGAACTTGACTAGATTGGCATCGCCCCAGTCGGAAACTGCCTTCAAAGCCAAGTTCATACGGTCGACCATGGCCTCTCTGAGTGACTGGACCTGTGCATGACTAGCCCGCGCGCTGGATGTGTAACTCTCTACAACAGTGCTGTCGTCTGCATACCCATAGGTACCGGGTTTCAGCAGATCGTTAATATGCAGCAAAAAGAGAGTTGCAGAAAGAACCGACCCTTGAGGAACCCCGGCATTAATAGCCAATTGATCAGAGGAGCAGCCATCAATGACTACTCGGATTGATCGATTCCTCAAGAAGTCCGATATCCAGACTCGTAGTCCTTCATGCAAGCCATAAGACGGAAGCTTACCAATGAGACTGTCATGCCAAACCCTATCGAAGGCCTTAGAGATATCAAGAGAAACGGCGAGCGCTTCTCCATACTTCTCTATGGCCTCGCTCCAGATGTGAGTGGCATACACTAGAAGGTCTCCAGTAGACCGGTTTCGACGAAAGCCGTATTGCCGATCACTGAGGAGTTCGTGTGTTTCTAGGTATGCAAGGAGCTTCGCATTCAGAACACGTTCCATACTCTTGGAGAGAATGGACGTGACCGAAATCGGTCTGTAGTTAGTAGGGTCAGCTCGACTACCCTTTTTGGGTACTGGCTGTACATTGGCAAGCTTCCAGGCTTTTGGTACTGTACGCGCCTCAAAAGAGAGCCGAAAAAGGCGTGTCAACACCGGAGTTAGTTCTGGCGCGCATGTCCTTAGGACCAGAGCCGAAATACCGTCCGGACCACTAGCTTTATTCACGTCCAGATTACGTAGCACTTTGCGAACATCCACTTGTCGAATGCGGAATCGTATGTATAGCAGTCTAACGTATATTTTTTTTCTTCACACTCACACCCCCGCTCTAGGATTCCCTGTATCGCAGGAGGCATGGACACACACAATCACAGGACGCAAACATCCAAGACCCGGGATAAACATCTACACTCATCGCACAAATGTTTGCCCCTGCCGGGATTCGAACCCAGGGTCCCGGAGACACGGAATTCATGTCGATGACACAAACCACTGCGCCACGGGATCGTCAATCGTGGGCCGTCATTTTATTATGGTCCTCTTAAGCCTTTCTTCCGCTAAGCACCCGCCCGTCAACTACGGTAACATTAGAATGTCAATTATTAGAAGCCCGCTACACACTAACATGTTTCTATGAGACTTCAGTGGTGGCACGATCTGTAGTGTGACACGACCATTGGAAAATCAAAAACAATCTGTGAATGTGAAATCTTGTAACGATAATTTAACCTGATTGTTTCAGTTTGCCATTGGGACCTTGATGGACGACTACCTCGGATTAGTCACACAGTGATACAATCACTGCTAGTATAATTTAATTAAGTTTAATTAATTGTAAAAATAAAATGAAAATACAAATTTTTCATATTCATAATTGTTTATTTGGCATTCAAATAATGGGGTAAAGTTCCATACACAATGTAACAAAAACAATCCATCAAAAAAGGACAAAATATTTGGACACTCTCAGTCTATCGGGCAGTATCATTGGGTGGTCTAAAACCTCTGATTTCTCAATCGTTGCTGAACAATAAATTATTCTAAATTAACTTATTTCTACAAAATAATATTATTGTAACGTCATATTGTCTAGTGCTGATTGTTAATTTGAATATTAAGTTTAATTATATAAATTAAACACAAAATTGTAAGCTAATTAACTATTCAAAACAGACCCATCTGAGAATGTTTAAAAATAACAATTCTAAGTTTGTTTTTAGATCTGTATGGATTTAAGCCTGTCAATAAAGAGCGATAACTGTGTGGAATCCTAATAGTTCAAGGGCCTGTTATCATACAGAATTTATTCCTGAAATAATTATGATAATGCGTATGTTTGTGTTTCACCAGTTAGTTAACTTCAATATTATAATAAATAGTATTAAGATGTCCAAAATACGAGAGTAAGGGAGACCATATTGCTTATAATAATGGTTGGAAGTTTGTGGAGGCAAATGCACCCTAATTTAGTTGAGAAACTTTTAGCATTACTTTGACATCTACTCCCGTCACTTTGTTTCGAAGTTACAATATAAGTTTGCTGTGAAAGTAGTTTTGGTAGCAAAAACACATGGTTTATACACACAGAACATATAGAAATATTTTAAATGAACTTCTTTATATATCTGGACATATGTATAGGTTGTATGTTGTTATGAGTAGTAGGTAGAAATAAAATACAAAAATCTTTCAGCCCCCCCTAACATTATGTACGATAATTTCACGTCAATGAGTATATTTTATCTATATTTATTTACAAAAATAAACACATACAAAATATAAAAAAATCCAAAGGGACGAATCAATGTCTTTGGTTCACCAATTATATACAAAGTCGTATGAAATCATAATTATATAAAATAAATAGACTTAACCGAATATTGCTTGTCCTAACACAAAATATGGCATCTACATAAATAATACTCACCATGAGATCAGAAACACAAGCTAAGCGTTATTCTGATTAAGCACCAAGTCAAAATAAGATTTAGGACAAAAAAAATGATGTGCGATAATAATTATTTCGAATACTTACATTATGTAATTATTATAGGTCTACAACAGTGGCTATTCTTACACGACAACTTAAATTTAAATATTATAAAACGAATAATTTAATTCATAAATTAAAGATCTGATGTTCTGGCGGTGAAGACTTTAATTCATTGTAGCGCCAGTTTTACAGTCCGGACACTACAGTAAAACAAATGCGTCTGTCAATTGCTGCGGATTATTCATGGTTTTCCAGCGCATGTACTAAATTTAATACTAAATATAATTATTACAGGGCCAGTCAACACTAATTTAAATTCAATTTCCGACTCTAAGCGGTCATATTTAGTGTTCAACAGTATTTTCAATAACTTAATTTCAAGTTTTAAGTGTTGTTCTCTTAAACGATAATATTTAGTAGATGGCTTCGAAAAAAGTATTATTTATACACCACCGCTGTAATGAAACTATTTTCCATATGAATTGTCATAATCAATATGCAACGACATTTGAGCGAGATTTAGTTGAACAAAAAAAACGGAAGATTTAGCAATGGGCGATTACTATAACTATTAGAATTAGTCGATTGTTCTGTTTAGTCAATAAAATCTAAAACATTGGTGTTATCGACGGCGGGCGGCGGGTGACAATGACACGGTGACCGTGTCACCTTAAACTACTAATTTATAGCGCACACCTTTTACTATAGGTACTCGTAATATTAAATTCGGTTGACATACACGAGCCAGTTAATAACGGATATACAGTATGTTTACAGTTATCGATTGTTATTCGAGTTATCATGGTGGGAACCTACTAAATCGACAAGTGAATGCGCACTAAACAATATTATAGTAATAAATAATATTAGTCATTTTTTGCATTAATCGCCCATCGCTACTAGGATTAAATTTAGGCTGTCAGATCAGAATCGCCACCAACATTTGAATATATTTTACTATAAAATATTGAGACAATAACATTGTGCAATATAGTATAATATGCAATAGAAGATATAATAGTTCAAACAATCTGTAATTATTTCGCAGTCATAATAAATTTGCACAAACGCTCGCGCTGAATTTATCATTGCTGATACACACATTACATAATGTATCCCACTTAATCTATAGTTGACTATGAGATTCTTGTTGGTTTCAGCAATATTATTTCAGGTCAGACAAGGCACAAAAAAAGATTTCAAGATTGAATATATACATTTTATAGAAATTTGGGTCCTATTTTAGGCATTTTTTCCTTGAGTAATCATAAGCCAGAATTCATCTACAGTATATTCAGACAATTCCACCTTCATGACGAAAATGCCTATAATTGCCTTCCACCAACATTTTTGGTCACTTGAGGTTAGAATGAAATGTAATATACCTGACGGTGGCGCCCAAACAAGGTACATACAACAAACACCTCAAGTAACAAAAGTCTAATAATCCATAAACTTTGAGCTATATTAAATGCTATGTAAATTTCCATATCACGCAATATTTTCTTACTCAAATACACTTAGATAAAATTTCGCGTATGCATCTAGAATATAGAATTGAAACTCCTTTATAAATGAGTATAGACTATAAGTGCACACAAATAAACACTCATATGAACATCGTCTTGTCTATGCTAAAATAACATAGATGAGGAATAAGGTGCCTGTAGCACGAATCACTTAAACTGTTCCTATTGTCACATCGTCGTTTTGAAACAATTGAATAACGCATCTATTGCACGTACATGCTATTCACTGTCTGAGTATCAGTTGAGCTAGATAAATGGTAGTTTGTACCGAGTTCAATTGTTCAACGACAATGATTCGTGCTCAGGCCATTAGTGTATGTTGGCTTACATGCTTAAGTAAATAGATTTACACTACAATGTCATTGTATTGTGTGTAAAATGAAGAGCAATATTCTATTTTTTGTTGGCGAGCAATCGTTTTGTTTAATTGCTCCTCATGATACACTTTCAAATATAGGATCTAAAGTTATCCATAGACGAAGAGAGGGGTAAAGGTTGATTAATTAATTACTACCTAAACACCAGAATTATTAATTACATTCAAAGTCTAACTTGCAACATTACATTCAATAGTAACATACAATATAATTTAACAGTTATCTTTAATACTGGTATAGAATTTTTAACCACGTCCACACTAGAACTTTATGTGACTTTCGAATATTGTACCAGAGCCAAATTGAGCCGTTCAATTTATTTTTCTTACAGATAATTGTCTGATGTGACAATTCTGCTCTTCCCTCCAGGTAAAATTTTCTAAATTATGTAAAATTCTTATGCTGTTAAAGCTAAACATTCAAATTCGCTTAACCATCCAAAAATTGTAACAGTATTTTTGAATTGCGGGTAGTTTTTACTATTACAAAATTATTTGAGGATTGGTTTAACCCAAAAACGCTAATTTAAGTATTTTCATTTATAAGCGTTACATCAAAATTTATATTAAAATTTCCTTTATACGATATACTATAAAGTAGGCTTCACTTTATTGCCGAATTTTCGTTGATTTGATTGAATAATAGAATTACTACTGATATCACATCAATCTCTATGGCAAGAGTGGAATGGCTTAAAATGGCAACCTGATTGATACGAGAATATATGACACGTCTTTATATTGTGAACTTGTGTTTAATCATTCATTTGTCTTAATAAAGCTCCCAATAAAAGTCACTGTCTATAATCAAAACGTGTCTTTAATGCAGACGTGGTCTTAGTTTAAAAAAACGGGAATATAGTCGATCACTAGTGGAATATAAACGCTGAGCTATTTTTATTTAGTGAGCTATTTTATTTAAGTGTAATTATTTGCTTCCCCATCTTTTGGCAACCGAAATCGTCCATTAATACACTGAAAACCGAACACCACTGTCTTTCCTGTCATTTTTGTGCTGTGAAGTAAATGCGGATCGTTCGTTACTAATTAAAAACTAAGTAATAAATAAAATAATACATTTCTCTTGACTTCATAATGTCTCGAATGCGAGTATCCGAGAGAGCCGAACCTTATGCGAGCGCAAAAAGGTTGACAGTTTGTCTATCGGCATTTACTTCCTTGTTTGACCGATGTTACCGACCTTGTCCATTCTGCGAGCGTTTCACCCCGAGGCGACACTATACTTACTAGTTTATCTTATGACTACTCGCACTCGGGATGTGGAAGATGCTACTGACTTATTTTATTTCAGTAAGTTTCTAGTGCAAATTACAGGGGTATTGCAAAAATGTTTTCTTAAATGTCCATAAAAGGACAATGTTGGCGCAAACATTTTCAGGTGACTGAAAGGTTCCGCTACTCATGTTCCAAAAGTGCAACTATTATAAAATACATTCCAGTATTTTACAATATTGTTACGCCTTTAAACAAGAAAAGGAGATTTATTATATCACCGGCGCCAAAAAATACTGAATAAACGATTTAAACTATAACAGTTTGTCCGGAGACCACGCAACTCTATAGGCAAATCGAAAGGCGAAACTACATTGTGAATAAAACTACAAGTAGTCACACTTGCGATTCAAGGCAGTTGGAATCTGGACGGGACGTTATTTATCTCTTAACTAAACCAGTGACTGGAAAGCTGTTCGCGAAATAACACATCACTTATACTTTAGTAATAGAATGCCTTGATAATTTTTGCTTTATTAAACAATAAGTTTTAAGGCTGTAGTCCCGTTTCCCACCAACTGCACTACCTTTGCCAGGTTTACTAGCCAAGGGGCTGTTTTTGTGACGACTTATTGTTATTATTTACATCACGGTTTCAGTCGGCCCATGATTGATTAAAACAAGAGTTACGCGGTTACGCCTCCGTTACGAGTGAAAGAAAACACGTCAGTAGTGTACAATCTCGCTCAGTAGCCTACGCTGGCTCGGGTTCAATGGCGGACGTGGAAGCACTGACACTAGGCGTGCGGATGTCACGAGACTGGGCCCGCCGCCCCCGCCGCCGCCGCCCCCGCGACCGCCCCTACTGCCGGAGAGACCGGCCCGCGGACCGCTTCGATGTAATCCTTGATTAGAGTTGCGATCTGATAAGCCTGAAAAAACAAACAAAAAAGTGGTAAAAGTATTTCACAACTGTAAAAGTTCGGAAATAAGATTATTTAAAGGTTAATCAACACTTAAGATATCCGTAAATATCTACATGACCATCATAGACATTATGAAAAGCAATTTCGGATTTGACTAAATCGAATTTGTCGATAATGACAGTTTAGACTCGTTTTTCTTTTCCTCTATGATGATCGTTGATCTAACATATTATTATGCAAATTAATGCAAGACTACTTTCAGGTGTGAGATGATGTAAGTACCATGAAAATTTTAGACGTAGAGTATCCAAATCTCCTCAATATAATTCTAAACTAGCCTATGATTCTCATAATAAAAGATAAATACAGAAATTATTATCTATCGGATATATTCACATTGACATACACTGCTAGATTGCGTTATTTTCTCAAATGAGCACCGATTTTGGTTGTTTGGAAAAAATGGGCAACTACTTGTTTATTTTATCTAGTAATATGGGTTTATAGGGCTTTACACCACCATGATAATTAAACAATTTAAAGCAATCAGCAAATTCAAACGGTGACAATTTAGTGTAAAAATAAGAAACTAACGAGTTGGTTGGAACTAATTAACGGTCATAACCAATTAAGTAAAGATTATCTAACTGTCCCAAGTGAATTTAATCAAACACTATCTAATCGAGTGATGCAAATCAAGTAGCAGTACAAGCAGTCTTTTTTTTATTGGTAATAGCCAAGAATTTGACCACTATCTCACCTGATGTTAAGTGATGATGCGGTCTACGGTGGAGCACGCCTGCCTAGAAGATACCTATTCACTCGTGACTTGAAGATTTAACTATTCAAACAGACTGGACTCAAACAGACGTAAGAGGAACGTTTAGTAATTTATTTACCTCGACGTTGGTCGTTGGTCAACTTGGTCGAAACGTCGAGGTAAATAAATTACTAAATGTTTTTCTCGCGATTAAGCCCCGTTTGATTTAATAATAATGTGTTCGAATCGCGAAATTCTAAAAATTACAGACGTAAGAGGAATCAAACAGACCATATTAGTGAAGAGAACAAAACAGAGGAATGTGCGCATACCTGACGTACGTATAGTGTGTGTATATCTGAAGTGTGGTTTGTGTATACCTGTCGTGTAGTTGTGTATACCTGAAGTGTGGTTTGTGTGTACCTGTCGTGTGGTGTGTGCATACCTGGTCAGTGGAGAGCACGAGCTTGGCGTGCTTCCTGTCTGCGCGCGTGACGAGCAACAACGCACGCGGCGCGGGCGACACGGCCAGCAGCTGGTCGTGGTCGTGCGACACGAGTGCAGCGCGCGCGCCGCGCCGCAGCAGCGTCAGCCCGCGCGCATCCACCGCCAGCCACAGCGCGCGCGGCCAGTTTGACGTGAACGATTGCTGCACAACACAATAACATTACACGTTTATACGGAACCGACAACAACGCGACGCTTTCGCAGTAACACTTTCCTCCTCCAAATACGAGAGAATGGGCAAAAGTTTCTGTAGTTTGGCTATTCATATTATTATAGTTATAGTGGTCATTGTTGTAGGGATTTAGTTGCTGATTTTGATAGTTATCTACATTCTGCAGAAGTGGGCTGTTAGTGTTATTAACAAAATGAGAATCGTAAACGCTGAATCTCATTTAGGTTATCATTTAAAGTAATTGGAAAAAAAGAACAGTTGAAACGAATGTAAACACTTTAATTTAAGATCCGTACATCGATCCAATAGTTTATTCATCTATACTAATATAGTAGAAAGGTAAAGTTTGTCAGGTTGTTGGGGGTTATTTCTGAATCTACTGAATCGATTTTGAAAATTCTTTTACCGATAGAAAGCCATGTAATTTTTAATTTCATAGGATCGCGGGGCGCAGCTAGTCTCACAATACATCAATGGAGCTCATGGAAGGAGTCAATACAACTACATAGTAATATATATTACATAATATTTCAATAAAAAGCATGAGTACTATGATGCGAATGAAACATTACTTTGAAGATAAACAAATCTCTTGAAATTCTCCAACTTCAAAAAGCTATGATCGCGAGGCACCCTAGCAGAATGGTGCCGGCGTCCCTGCCATAGTCCTCCACCACCAGGCTATACGGTACAGGAGACTCAGGACTCCCACCACGTCACCTGGGATATGTATATAACTCACCATGACGTCGAAGATGGTAGCGCGCGTGAGAGGCCACGATGAAGCGAGCGTGAGCGCGCGCTGCATGGCGGCATGCGGCGGCGTGCCGCGCAGTGCCAGATGGTGCAGCCGCACGGCGGGTGCGGGCAACGCGGGCAATGCCAGCCGCGGCGGCAGCACCGCGCCCGCCGCTGCCGCGCACTCCTCGCCGCCTCCGCTACACTCTCCGTGCACCACTTGCGCGTGCAGCGCTGCCACCATTACCTACACAACATACGACCAAACTGTAGCTACATTCATGCTCACTTTTCAACTACCCTCCTCCTTCGGTCATTTCGCACAGTGACAACATGGGAAACCTTAAAAAAAAGGCGACGGTATTTTATACAATCAGACCGGTCGTGAAATTGCTTGCAACTTATCACTAGAAAAAAATGCGCCTACGTAGAGGGTAACCGTAAGCAAGCGGATAACTACCTACTGATGCAGAATTGCGGAAATAAAATAAAATGAAGTAGAGCGAATAAAACTATAATAGATTGCTTAACTAGGGAGTTAATGCGTAGTGTCATAACAAACCGAATAGCGCAAAGAAATATAAATCTTAAATATTTACATTTCACGCTTCACTCTCCTATAATAGTAATACTAGAGTACAAAGAGTAGTATTCAAAGAAACTTAATCAAATACATAAAAAATATCCCATAATTAAATAAATGTCGGCTGTCTGACTTTAAAAAGAAATTATACACCAATATAATTCTATCCTTTAAGGTTCTGACAATAGCATAGGAAATTGTGAGCAGTTTTTGATATAACCTAAAATATTCTTCACAGGTCACAAAGATCTGGGAGCAACAACTTTCGGAACTATGATTAAAATGTGTTTTCCGCAAGGGTCTATATTCGGTCCCTTTATGTATTTTGACGACTTGCCATGTGAGGCGGAGAATCTTCTACCGTTTTAAATAATCAAGATACTTTGTATTAAAAGGACTAGGTTATCAGTTGCTGTATTAGATGTACTTACAGCCTCGTCGGTCTCGATGGGTAGCCGGTCGTGCCGCACAGAATGCAACACCTGGTAATACAACAACTCCATCTCAGCAGCGCACGCAGTCTGTAGGGGCCGCTCGCCGAGGAACAATCTCTTTTTGAACACAAGCCTATAATAAAACAATACTATATCAGACACCTTATGGGTGTAAAGGCTCGAGAGCCAGGGAGAATCCCGTATTTCATGACACCTTATGATATGCTGGGATAAGAATGAGATATAAAGATATAATCATAGAGGCTATGCCTGGTTTTGCAATACGTATTTGGGCTAAATTTGTTTAAACAAATGCTTTACGAACAGTTATAGGGAGTATCTAGATCTGACGAATGCGCCGTCCGCGCGCATTTGTTGTTCGGGCGCTCGGAACAACAAATGCGCGCGAACGGCGCATTCATCAGGTCTACACTGGGAGTGTCTACACTTCTTTATGGTAAAGGCAGTAGAGGCAGCTGCAGACGCCCGATGCCTGAACGACGTAGACAGCAGTAGAAGAAGGTCGTACCTGCAGGCGGCGGCGGTGGCGGGCGCCTTCTCCCAGCGCGCCAGCACGTCCCCGACGCGCTCCGTGCCCGCTAGCGCACGCTCGCCCGCGCCCGCCGGCGTTGAGTTCGCACAAACCTCGTAAAGTGCATAACCTGCCACACCGCCGACACACTCCATTATACACACGTAACTCGCTACCCTCTCGCTATTGGTAACCATTCATAAAACTACATGTCTAGCATACAAGTTTAGGTTCATAGTTTTTTATTAGTATAAGATTATACACGTCATTGGTAAAATTAAAATCAAGATTAAAATAAAAATATTGCCATACAAATATTTCACATTGCACAGTAATAATAACATATGTTATTATGTAACATACATAAATAATGTAAGTAAATCAAATATTTCATAAATAAGTACATATTTTTCATTAATGAAGACATCTATGAACTATGTAAAAAATGTTCGGTTTTAAGAAGAACATACTCCTTGGCAAACGATTCTTTGTCGTTAGTGTGAAGATGTCCTTCACAAAGTTACAACATCTCATGACGAAGCCCCGCGCAATATATCCGCAATAAACAGTGTTTTTACAAAACTTAACAAACGCCGTCCCAACTCTCTTTTTTTTACTAAAACAATACAATTTAAAAAAACGACGGATACCCAATTAAACGAATGGACCCTTGCAGCGATCATTATGAATGCAATATACGTACTATGATATGTATATAGATAATACAAATGATTTAAATCAAGTCTAAAATATTTCTGTAACATTATTATTTATGTAACATTCACACAAGGTCTTCAGGTCCCAAACTAAGCAGTGCCTGTACTATGGTAACCTGATGACTGATATATACTTATATACATACTTATATATATACTTATATACATATACACACCCAAACACAGGTCAAACAGACATGTTCATACACACAAATGTTTGACCTCTCCAGGAATCGAACCCGGGACCAGCGGCTCAGAAGGCAGAGTGCTACCAAGTGCGCCAACCGGCCAGTTCGGTCGTAATCGTGTCGGTCCGACATTGCAAGCGCCGTGATCACGGTCCGGGCCATAGCGATGAATAGTCGTTACTGAATATTTAGTAGCAAACAGATCTGTTTCTATGTTCAATTCTGGGCTTGTTCATTAAGTCCGCTACACTTAACCGAGCCCAGAAGAGCGCATAGAAAACGATTTGTCTGCTCGTAAACGCCATGAAAACTCACCCCTTTTTTCCGGAGTACACATACATAGCAACTATACATGTTCACTCACACTATCCTGTTTGTTCTTTAACGAAAGAAAACGTTGACTGTACTCCTGTACTAGGAGGACTTAACATGTTTCCCAAAAATAATACGTATTTTTCGAGTGTTAGTGACCATAATGGTTCAGGAATATTATGAAAACGAGAGCGTTTCCCACATAACTGGTGCAAAAGCACCATTCCCAATCCCAACTCACCCGTAGCAGAATCACTCAGCCCGATCTTTTCTCTGAGCATAGCGACGAGGTGGTCGGCAGTGGCGGCGGGACCGAACACCAGTCCGTGCTGTTTTCCGTCTAGTAACAACACTCGCACATGTAGAGGCCTCCTGGCGGCCGCGCACAAAACTTCTTCTCTAGAAGGCGCCGCCAGACGCCGCGGTACTTGCGCTATGCTCAGCGCCACCTGACCGGGCAATGGTGGGTTATTCTATGGTATGAGGGTGTTAGGCCAGACGGTTGAGAAATGACGTTATGGAAAAAGCACAAAATGACTGATTTCAATGTTCCATGATGTGATTTTAACAAGTACCCGCAATTTAATTAAATCAAGCAATTTTAAGATTTTCATTCATATGTGTCAGTAGTTACACCAATCAATATTTTATTTTTATTATGTTCGCAAACTGGATGATATAACAAAAAATCACGAAATTCCGAACTATACAGTATTTTTAAGAGAACAGCTTCCCAGAAGTAATATAACACGCACCCATGATTATTCAAACTTCTTTTTGAATCATAACAAGTGTAGTCAGTTTAGCGTGAACAAAAAATGACCACCACCAATGTTTCCCAATGTATGAGTTCGTTGAATATTCCGAGTGCTGTTACCTGTTCCGCCCTCCTCGCGAACTTCCCCTCCTCTCCGGTGTGCAGGGCAGTGCCGCGGTACCGCAGATGCGCCAGCAACAGCCGACGCAGCGGCTTGGCCGGCGGCAATGCCGCGCCCACCGCGCAGCATAGCAGCGCCCAGTGCCGAGCCGATACGTGGGACGACGGCTCGGGGTGGTCGGTTGTCTGTACGGAATGCATTACATATGTATACATTCAGTCAAAAAAATATCTACGTTATAACAACCGGCCACATACTGAAATCCAGCCGGTTGAAAGTTAGGAATTGAGCTACCTCCTGTAATGTTTAACAGTTTATATTTCTACGCCTGTTCAGCGGAGAAAGAAGAGAAAGAAGTTTTCCTACGCTGTTTTCTCACTCCAGTTTCTACTTGATAGCTCAATCTCGTCGTGCATCTCTTCTCCGTTAGGCGACTTAAGCCTTCCCCATTGCCATTTCAATTAGCTAACTCACTGGGCTGTCAATGACTGTCTTCCTTCTGCGAATCTCTTCTGATTTTATGTCGTAACAAAACATATTTCCATTTTTGGCTACAAAAAAGACAACTACCGTCACCACCAGCGCCTATTAACAGGCAACGTCGGCGAGCTGGCCTACACGTGTACACTATGCGCAACTTATCTCTGTGGTTCTGAAGTTCGTCTGAAAGTTTGCGCGTGTACCGAAAGGGTGTGTCACCGAGATAGAAAGATGCGATAAACGTAAGCGTGTGAGCAAGGCAGATATGATATAATCCCTACCGACTCCAAAACAGACTAGCCCTAACCAAAGTAATATTCTTCAAGCGCTAACGCGAAAGAAAACGTAAAAAATGTATGAAATTGACACTTCAAAACGATATATCACGTGATAAACGAGAACAAATATAATGCGCAACCGGTCAGAGAAAGAGAACCGATGCATCTTGTCTAGCCCATAGGTATATGTACGCAACTTCAGAGACTCAGAGTAACGTTGCGCCTACTGTACCTGCTTGATGAGCTGCACGTACAGCTCGCAGAGCAGCGTGTCCTTCTGCAGGCAGCGCTGCAGCAGCGCCTGCGCCAGCGCCACGCGGTCGTCGCCCTCGCTCTCCTGGCTGCTGGTGCTGTTGTTGTTGGCCAGGTTGCTGGTGCTGCCGTCTTCGTTCGTGCTCAGACCCGCATGGCTCATTATATCCTGCACCAAAATATATACTTATCTAAGTAATTGGGAAAAATATAATTGCCGCAATGAAATGTAAAGAGAGATTTATTTCAATATTAAGTAAAGTAAATTATTAGAGTATTAAGTCTAGGAAGCCATTCCGAAATGTCATGCAACACAGCATAGTGATACACACAACAATATAAGCTTACCACTACTACTAACAATCACTACCTAAACGATAAATTTCTGAAAAGAACTAGTAGGTAAAATGTTTCGTGAAATAAAAGAAATCGACAACTTTGGGAACCTATCTAGTTTGGTAAATGTAGAGGACAAAATTGATTTTACGAAATGAAGTATTAAGTTTAATTTACAATAATAAATCTCTTAACCGAGAACTTTCTTGAAGAAGGAAATAATTACGTTGTTAAAAGCTATATCAACATACTTCCTCTACACACACAAGGAACTATTCCAACATATTCTTGAAAAAATTAGAACATCAATGGACCTAGTCGGATCAATGAAATACACATTATGAAGGATAACGCAAAACCGGTCAGATCTGGATCGAATATAAATGGGACTATATCAGAAGCACCAGCTTTGAAATAAAAAGAGGATCTTCAAAATCGGTTGTTTTAGAAAAAAGTTCACACATAAAAAAATGCTAAAAATTGAGATAATGCTCATTTATTTGATGTCAGTTAAAATCATCAGGATGCAGGAGAGGTGTGAAGTTACCTTAAATATCTGCATAGCAGCGACCTCCTCCGCTTCGTTGAGCTTAGTGAGCGAGTGGGGCAGCGAACGCGCCCAGCACCAGTACCCGGCCGGGAACTGCTTGTAGCTCTCGCCCTGGGTCTCCGCCGCCATGTCCAGGCGGACCTTCTCCAGCCGGTGCTTTGATAGCCTAAACACAGAGATAGAACACTCCCATACATTATCTCGCCTTTGCTTTCGCGATGAGATCAGGGGCCTTACTATCAGCTTTGTAAAAACCATTCAAGTTCCGACCAGTTCTAAAACCTGGCTAAAACCGCTTAGTATGAAATTGTACTATCACCACGGGGCATCACGCTCCTTTAGGTGAAGGTAAGGTTTGATATCCTCAAAGGTGAACGGTTATTGTTGTCTCTGGCATGTTTGAGCCAGGTTTTGGAACTGCTCGGTACTTACATGGTTTTTACAAAGATGATAGTAAGGCCCCAGCTACCTACAATCTTTAATTCAAATTATTATAATTTTTAAACAAATAGACTGTATGACTTGCTAATAATGACAATTGCTTTAATAATAATTTTATTGTAATCCATTATCAATAATTATGTAAAGTTTTTTAATGTATAATTTCTAAGAATAATTTTTAAAGTTTCATTGATTGATTATTATATTATATTTTTAATTTAGTTCAGTTCAAACAATTCGATGTGACGACTTTAAACTCTTAAATGTATTTATTTAACGGGAAGGACCTAATTATTAAAACACAGGCCTGTGAGTCTAGTTTAATAGTTAGTGCCACACACAAATGTACTGTGAGAAAATAAATAAATGATTTCATTTGAATCGTTTGTGAAATAAAGTTGTTGTTTGTTTTCCATGTAAAAAAAAATGAAATGAAAAAGCTGCCGCAAAATATATTGCGAAAACTTTTCCATATCTCTAAAAAAAAAAACGAAGTATAATGATACAGATTGCACCACTTCGACGATGTGTTTAATAACAATTATCAACAGCCGTCCTCGAATACGATCGAATAAAATATATTGTTATGATCTATATTTCTTACAAATTTATATTGACCTAGTGCAAGCTATTGTCGGTAAGCATTCTGAGCTCTAGTTCTCTTCCCACTGTCACGGGATGTCTTTACTTGACATGCTACTTTATGCTGACTGCATAAATAACGAAACAATTTACAGATCTTACACCAATTTACCTAAGCATTCCAGAATATATGCACTTTCACACACATGCACTTTCAGTAAACACACAGAGAGGATCCTTCCCATCATGATGTACATATTTAATTTTAAGTATCATACTGTTTTTATAGAATAAGTTACAGTTTTGTTTCAAATATAGTTTAACTAGTTATAGCGTTATATGTGAAGAAAATAGTAAACACGGCTAGTTTTAATTTCTTTTCTAAGGGGTGGGCGCTGTAAGTTGTAACACAGGCAGTGAGCCTAGTTCGGCGACAGATAGCCAAAATTTAATATGTGCATAACTCTAGCCATTTAAGATGATGTAATGTGCGCAATTTTATCTGAATTAAACATTTTATTTATTTATTTATATTGATACGGCACATCAAACTATTCTATAACCGTTTAAAGATAAAATAGATTTATTATAAAGGCCCTATAGAATTTCATTTCTATGACATCCTCATATAACGAGTCTCTCTAAGGGCTATAAGTAGACGCGGTAACAGTGAGCGTTTCGTAATCCTGGAACTAACTGATCCTCTACATAAGAATCGTTTAAAACTCCTTCTGCTAGTACAAAGCTTAAATGAGATTTCAGTGAGATATGACATACCTTCTGAGCGTATTTCGCAAAAAGTTCCCAGTAGATCCTTCAGCAGGTCTCCTCAGCATACCAGAATCCACTAAAGCCCTTCTTGCGCTCTTCAAAGCGCCCGCAAGTCGAGACCTTTCCGAGGAGGGTGCGGCCCGTCTGGGAGGTTCGTCCGCCAGTCCGTTGGCGAGCACGGGACTGTAAGCCGCCATTAGCCATGCGGCTTCGTTCTTTTGCGGAGACTCCAGAACTATGCACCTGTAAAATGACGAATTGGTAAATACCTATGTATCTAAAAGAAGCAGTTTATTCACTCTAAGATATCGACGAGTCTCGAAAACGGATCTTATTGATTGTTAGTTAAGGTGCTATGCTAAGCTACCAAGACAAATTCGACGCTCAGACCAATTATCAAAGTTCTATCTAATCTGGATAAGTTTGTTTATTACTTAGCAAATTTCTAAAAATATTTTTTATCAAAATACAAAATTTACTTTCGTTTAGAAAGATCAGTTTTAAAAAAAATAAAGGGCGGGGTATTTGCTCATTATAGAATTCACGCTAGACTTAGAACATTGACTGATCTCTAGACTGCCTGAATACACTATGTACTTGGCGACATATTTTCAAACTTGAGGATTTTTAACGTACTGGGCATGTATTACAAGTACTCTACTACCAAGCTATGTATATTTATAAAAATTACAATAGTGATTGGCTATGCAATATCTAAAACCTAAATTAGGTTTGTCCAGACACTAAGTTCTCGACAAGTATCTAAAAAATTCAAACGGATAATGGATGACCTTTCAAGCGGCCTCGGCCAGTGAGGTGGTAAAACCGTGATGCCGGAATAAGGTTGAAGAGCTCTAACACTCCCTGTGCTACGGTAGAAAATACACATAGACCCAATATCTCTGCGCATACTGAGGGGATCTATTAGGTGTTCGGTGAGTTGGTATCACTGAATACAGTTACCGCAAACACGCACACAATGGTACTTAGGTCTTTGTGTACGCACAGGCATTATGAAAAATATTCCAGTTTTATTTGTAAATTATCAGTTCAAATTGATATTATTATTATATTAACTCATTTATCTTATTACCTGTGTCCGTCGTGTTGACCGTGGTGAGTCAAACTAATCGTCAACCCATTATCGACGGGGTCCATGAGAAGCGCAGCAATGTTGTTGTACGGATATTCGGCCAACACAACCTTGTCCGAGGGCCTGACTAGTACCACGCCTTCTGAACCCACTCCGAGGAGGACGTTTGGACCTGGAATTAAAGTAAACAGATTCATTAATATTTAATCATATTATCACCTTATTTACATCCGCTCAGTAAGGAGCAATAAATTCGGACGGCCAGTGGAGTGCTACTATAGTTTAGATGGCAAAGCAAAAGGACGGTATTCTGTAGTCGTGGGTTCAATACCCCTAAATAAAAAAAAAAAATAAAAAAAACAAAAATATTTTCTTCAAAAAATGTGAACGTATGTTCAGCAATTGCTTTTGTGGTATACTAAGTTTCATTATATTTAGGTTACTGAATTCTCAAATCTTAAATTGTTTCAGAGATATATTTAGTTTGGAGCAAATGGCTTTCATTTAGCTTAGCCTACGGGCCACCATAAATAGCTTATATCTTAAAATGTATTAATTTAAAAATGTTATGAAGCCCTTCGAGGTAAAACCTTTTTCTTGATTCCGCTTGATAGTGGCGCTAACAGTGGTCACAGTCCATTATAAATTGAGGATTTCTTTCAGGGTAAATTATTTACGGTAGGGGAGAGGTTCTCTAAAGTACATATACATTCTGAAATTCTGACGCGTTACAAACGTTATCAACAAGTTTGACATTCAAATATCATCCTTTACATTGTTTTACAACTTGCAAGACACTCGGCTTTTCCGAAAACTTTAGTCACAGTTGAGAACTATTTTTTTATAAATCCAGTAAGGATGCGCTCCACATAATTATGAAAAATCTCCAGAACGCTATGGACCTGCTGATAGGACAGTCCACTCATTCACTCAATTTTTATGTTCATTCTTCCATAGCCCAATCAAACCAACAAAAAATCATTATATTAACTTACCGTGGGCCCAATACCCCTTGTAAGTGACAGGGAAGAGCGTGACACCATACAACGGGTATTGCATCACACACGACAAATACAAGGCTTTTGCAGTCAACTCCGCTCGCCCCGCTCCATACTGTCTGTGCGCTTGAGCTAAGATGTTTGCCTACAAAATTAATAAATATCTTAGTTACCGGCACACAGGGCATGTTACGAGAAGGGATGCACATCACATGGTGGTAATGTACTTGCGAGTACCTGCTTGGCAAGCTACCACTCAAAAATTAGAATAACTGTCATCAAACACATAGTGTGACCAGGTAGCAGTCCTTGAGAGCCAGTACACATCTAGGTTTAGCGTGATTACACCTTCGATTACAGCGCTACTGACCATCAAGTAAGATAGTGGTCAAATACTAGATCTAACAAGTATAAAAAACTAAATGTATAGAACAGATAGTATACGCTGATCGGATGAATGTCATATGATTCTCCTTTGCTCTTTGGTGGCATTAATCCATCCAGTGAAGTTACAAACAACTCCTGTACACTTTTTATTATTAGGTGCTAAAGATCAATTGCTTTCGTGTAATAGTGACAAATAAATATTGCATTCTACTGACATTTATCTGTCTCTTCGTAATTGTCAATATATATACTTAAACATGCAGGCCTTAGGTCCGGATGGAATGCATGAAGAAAATATATGTGTACTACGGAACCTGTATGAGTGCTGAGATGACAAGTGTCATAGACTGAATGAAATCATTTATTTGCGCAAAAATAAATAAAAACAACCAGAACGCAATGCCGAACTAAAATCATTATTCCAACACGTTATTAAATTTAAGACGAAAATTTTGGCCTGAGACGGACACACATGTTTGACCGCAATTAGCTTGGGATAAGTAAGGAAGAAAAAAGCAGTAAGAGGCACTAAAGAGTGATAAAACAAACAATTGAACTGATCATATGGGTTTTAACATACCATTATAATAAGATCAGATCTTCAAGTCACGAGCGAATAGGTATCTTTTAGGCAGGCGTGAATCATTCTAGACCGCATCATCACTTTACATCAGGTGAGATAGTGGTGAAACGCCTGTCTATTGTGAATAAAAAACAAGTACTTTTCTGAGTTTCGACATATTTGTGAACTGACTCGTTTGACCTCAATAGTGAATAAATATATACGAGTCTATCTATAGAGAGCCGTACCCATTGGTGGGCAGGCCTTGCCCTGGCGATCCGCTGCGGCAGGAACTGCTCGGGCTGCGCGTAGTACGCGCGCGTGTGTGGCGGCGGGGGGCTCGGGGGCGGCTCCCCCAGCGACACCTGCGCCTGCAGCCCGGCCAGCTGCAGGGCCACCTTCTCCGATACCGGGAACTCGTCCATCTGGACATTATATCAACATTAGGAAAACATATTTTTTTTACTTGTTAAAATGTACTTAAAACTTAATGTGCCTACATAAAAAAAATGGAGAAGAAAAAAAAAAATAAGGGAAAAAAGAAAAGATAAAAAAGTTGTGGCAATAAAACAGCCACAGTAGTCTCGCGCCGGGCCTCAGCGTCCGGACAAAAAATAAATATGTGCCTTTATCGTTCTTCAAAGTTCTTCAGATGGGCAGCAATTATGCTTTTTTTAACACGACTTTATTAGTTTTGCGTGTATTAAACAAAGTATGAAATGGAATGTATAAACGTGAATTTCGCCCTCTTGAAACATCGGATTAATTTAAGGCTTTGCATAACTTATCAAAAAAAGAAAAACTTATAAAAGAATAGAGTACAATATTATTCATCTGCTTCAAATGTGAGTACAGGAAATGATGTTAAAATAATGTTGATAATCTTACACATTTCGCCATTTTCGTTAATGGCATGCAAACAATATTTTATTGTAACAAAATACATCCAGACTAAGGAAAAATATATATTAGTCCATGTACAACAAAAACGAATTAAATACTTTTTCAAACAACTTCTTTGTTTTTAGACTCAATGCTAAGTATTTCATCAAATAAAAATTTTACAAAAATAGTTCAAGCCGTATCGAAAGAGTTCCGCTACAAACGCTGTGACACGAGAATTTTATATATTAGATTTGTATTGATTATTAGTAACTAGTACGCTGTTCTGTGGTAGATGAGTTGCGGAATGGTAGCTACTTAGGCCGCTGTTCACCAAAATTCAAAACGTCCGGTTATCAATTTAACCGTCGGTCAACCAGTTTTTATCATACAGTTAACCGATGATTAATTGATAATCGGACATTTAAATTTTGGTGAACTCCACCCTTACTCTCGTGTGTGACCCGGTCTCCCAAATCAGCGACACTGTGACTTACGATGTCTAGTTGGGCGTATACACACATCGTTTACCTTGACAACGCTGTGGACTGCCTGTGCGTACAGAAGGGCCACTTCGACAGGGTCGTGGGGCAGCTCTCTCCCGCCGCGGAACAGACGCCGTTTGAACACGAATCGGTTGTCTGCCGACCCGCCGCCGGGGCCTTGCTGCCTGCAACATCGATTTCAAATAACTATGCATAATAAATCATTAGGAAATAAAATTTAAGCCGAATTTATGCTCATGCTGTTTACGATTGGAAACATATTATGTTATGTAGAATTGTAAATGGTATATACATGGAAGTGTTTTTGCTTTCACCATCATCAATGCGATTATCCATTTGAAAAGCAAAAATGATATTAGTTAAGTATGGTCTACAATTTCAATATTCACTAAATGCCAGAAATGTAAAACCAGTTCTAACGGAAGAGCAGTATTGGCTAAAAGTCAACATCATGCTGAATTATTACTTTAATTTTCTTTTTTTCTTAGGTTTAGTTTTTTTACAGTATAAATATCAAAAACAAAAATTAATAAAGATATTATAAAAAACCTAAACCTAGAGTTCCGCCAGCAGCGGGGCAGGGCCCAAGCTACCGGTGGTTAGGGGCCTCAGAGTGAGGAACCTCCGGACAATACGCACCGTTTCAAGGAGTACCGCCTTCTGCATTTGACTCTTGATCCAACCGTCTAGCGAGAGCTTCTTAAGATGTTGATCGAGGCTCTTCGCTATTAAGCCATTCGTCGAAACGACTATCGGGACAATGATCGTCGAGTCAACATCCCACATGGCGGTTACCTCGTGAGCTAAGTCATTACTTTAATTATTATTATACAGTAATTATTTGAGTAGGTATGTGTACTTGTAATATGTATGACACCATCGTCTTTTCTTTTTTAATAACCTCATGATTTTCGATGCTGCATAATGTGCCAGAAAAATATAATCACCAAGGATGCCATAGAAAATGAATATGTTGAAAAACAGCCCATGTCCACACTACCCTATCTGATAAACACGAATTCAATCTTATCTCTTTTACTGAAGGCTCCAAATTGCTATATTATAACAGAGGCATAAGCTGTACTCACATTTCCCATGCCGCGATGACGTCATACAGATACTGTGTGGCACGCACGTGTTCCTCCTTCCCCCCTCTCTGTTGGTAGACCGCCCACCCCGCCCTCGACTGCGGCGCCAGAGCGAGCTTGTCGGCCAGTCTAGCCGCGGCCGCTGCGGCCGTGTCCGCCGGGTGCACGTCGATGGCTTTCGTGCGCCCGTCGAGGAAGAAGAAACGGCATACTATAGTGCCGAGACGGCGCATTGCCTACAACAAAAATATTAATAAAAGTGAAGGTCTTACTTAATGCTCAATGTGGGAAGTGGCCATACGAAACAATTGTTTTTGTATTGAATGAAATAAAAAAATGTACAATTTAATATGTGTTTTACAACCGCAATGATTATTATAATCATAGTAAGATTTGTTTAAGATTTGTAGCCAGATAAATTTCTCTTTTCTGTTTTTTCTTCTTATTACATTATCTATGTAGCACATAGCTCATAGGTCGTTGAGGTAGAAAGGTTCTCGATTGGAGACCGCGGACTGGCAAGTGCAGCATAGGACGGCCACCGACGCGGCGACGGCCAAAAATAATAGATTTCAATTGCTTTAGTAAGCGTGCAGGACCAACACGCCACAGAAAAGGGCATATAACCCAGAGGAGAGTGGAGGTAGGTACTGACGGCTATCTCGACAGTGCTGGGCGGCAGTTGGCGGGGCGCGGCCCCGCGACAGTTGTCCAAGCACCACTGCGCGCAGTGCGCGGCGCGCGCCCCCGCCGCCCCCAGCCCCGCGCGCGCCCCCGCGCCCGCGCCCGCCCGCAGCCACGCGCAGTAGTAGCGGGACAGGCCGCGGCTCGGCTGCCACGCGACCGCGCACAGGCACAGGATCAGCCACACGCGCTCCGCCCATTCCTCCACCGGACACTCGTTTATCTATGACAGATAATAAACACGCATTTCATACGTTAGCAATACACCCATTTTATTGATTTCAAAAATATTTACAACGCTCTTTTAATATGACCGATCAATAATGATACAATCGTTACTGAAATCGAGATAGAATTTCAAAATAAACTTGCGCCCTAGTAATTTACTATAAAATAAAACAGGAAACGCTAGAACTTAAGGCTTGTTCCTAAGTTTCCTATTATCGTGAATGAGTAAATATTCTAGTTCATTTTTAATTCCGCCTTCGATGTAATTATCGCAGACCTATAACCTACATATATATTCTTTATCTACATATGTCAATTTAATGTCATATGAAACAGATGACATTAAATTTGTTATTAACTCGCATATAGTGAGTTAATAAGTGAGTATCAGTATCATCAGGGGTCACTAATCATAAGTGACTCTTAGAATCAAATAATTTCATCTTTATTACCGTGCTTTTATTCATTTCTTACTTGTCTCATCGTCACCATTGACGTTGTTTGAAAGAAAAATAAACAATTTAAAAATATTTTGTTATGTTATTAAAACTGACGTGGTTTTGACACATTATAAATGTATAAAACACGGGAGTTACTCACGTAATAAGTCAGAGGGTTCCGACTATAGTTTCAACCACATTCGGTGGTCTTTTTCAAGGAGAATACGGGGCGCTCGCGGACGCGGTCGCGATACGCCTAGTACTGACCACACCGAATGTGGTTGAAACTATAGTCGGAACCCTCTGACTTATTACGTGAGTAACTCCCGTGTTTTATAGATTAAAAATATTTATTTAAGGAAACCGTACAAAAGTATTCTTAAACCACTGGAGACATCACAAGAAAAAATACATCCATTAGCTTATCTAATATAATAACCTACAATTGTAGACACTCGGATAATTAATTAATTATGATCTTTAGGTGGGGATGTAAGGCAATTAGATTAAGTCAGAGAAAACAGAACGCACATCGAGTGCGTCTTGATTTCCCCTTTGTATGATTTGCAGACCTTGCCTTCCTGCAAACAGGTGGATACAAAATAAACGCCTTGCATGCACAAGAAGAAGTTAAATTAGAAATTAGGTTAAAAAATTGTATATAAACATAATAAGTAGAAGAGCTACAAAGTAAACAGAATAAATCTTTTTTTTTTTTTTTTTTTTACATATAAGTTTGCGTTTGACAACTGTCTCACCTGATGTTAAGTGATGCCGTTGTCTAGGACTTAGCACGCAAACCTAGAAGGTACCTATTCACTCGCGAGACTCCAGGATTGTACATATCGGGAAACACAGACTCGGGCAACGAGTTCCATTCCTTGGCAGTACGCATCTCATTCCATTAGCAATCAGGGGCCAAGTCTACTATTCAATATGGCAATATGCTCGGCTCATAATGGGCGGTTTTGACAGTTTTGGTAGTCTGCTATTCTTAATTTGTTCACATTGAATCAATCTTGATTAAATTCAAGATTCAGCGACGTAGCACGCCATTTTTCGTAGTCTCTTAGCATCCAATTTGTCAATTTCGTACAGAACCGACATAGGTCGAGCATAGGTTCAACATAGATTCAGGTTGCTATGAACATAGCAGACTACGAATTTTTGACGCTGTCTTGTTGGCATCGGCCCGGCCTCGCACTGGACTGAATATGAACATGAAATTAGTAGACTTAACAGCCTGTAGCATAAAACTTGTATTTCTATAGTGTGTTAATATATAATTACATATAAATATCTAATTGTGTTACCTGGCGTACACACTGCACTAGTATCTCGTCCCGCAACTCCTCCCGTTCTATCCCTTTACCGATCAGCGACTGTATCACTTGAGTCTCCTTGTCGGCGGTCAGCTCGCCGCGCATATACCGACATAAATCCTACAAATTACAAAAATATAGTGGCAAAACAAAATTGAAGAGTGAGAAGAGACATGAATCGGACGTCAAACGCGAGGTTTCAGTGAAGGTGATAGTACGAGTTCTGGCCGAAAAATGTATAAGTTCATCGTGTAGATACTCAAACTCAAATAACTACTTTAATTTTTGAATAGAAGAATACATTGATAACAGGTTGCCAGTCAAAAAGTGCCCAAAAATATTTTTAATTAAAAAAAAAAAATTGGTTATCTGTAAAGTCGGTTTACGGACGATAGATTTACGTGATAACGTCATAATCATTTATGACTTTGACTGACTGACTTTGACTTTGACTGACTTTGACTTTGATTATTTTATGTAATACAAAACTCAGGTGGAACGTTACGCGGAACGTTACTATTTTTCATGAGTGTTGCTGCTGTAATTTTTTTTTATACGTTCATGTTGTTATTAAATTAAATATTGTTCCTATTACTACAATGAATGTAGACAATTTGAAAGCCATGGTTGTTGTTGCCACCAGCACCAGGTGTCAGCATGTATTACTTTATTGCATTATATGTTCATGACGTATTTTCATGTTTTATACATCAAATTAAAGCTTTATTGACGTGATAACGTTTTATAAATTGATGAATACCAGCAACACTCATGAAAAATAGTAACGTTCCGCGTAACGTTCCACCTGAGTTTTGTATTACATAAAATAATCAAAGTCAAAGTCATAAATGATCACGTAAATCTATCGTCCGTAAACCGACTTTACAGACAACCAATTTTTAAAAAAATATAATTATGTACCGCTGCCTGCGAAACAACGCAAGTTAGGGTTGCCATTCGTTAAAAATAGTAAGTATCAATGAGATAAAATATAGGTATATAATTCTCAAAAAATGTTCATGAATAGTCAATGTATGCAAATGCTTATATATTATATAAGTGCACGTGGCACATATAATCCCATTAGCTGGGCCTCGCGGTTTTACCCGCGTAGTGATGATTGATGATGATGAATGCACAGTGCTAGCCCATACTTAATGGCTATAAAAATATTCAACAAATTACCTGACAAAATTAAAGAAGAAAAAGAGTCGAAATTCATCACACATTTAAAACAATTGCTTTTAACGAAATGCTATTACAGCTTGAATGAGTTTTTCTATGATAAATTTGAAAACTAATAAATAAATCGGTCGCTCCACATTGCTATACCCTACCAGGGTCATATGTACGCTTGAAAAAAAAATGTATTTAAGACCTGCATGTAACGCCATATGAATGCAATAAACTATTGAGTATTGAAAAGTAGCCTATGTGTTATTCCGGGGCCTGAAATATCTACATTCCAAGTTTCATCCAAATCCGTTCAGCCATTCTGACGTCATTAAGGAACAAACATCCATCCATCCATCCAAACTTTCACATTTATAATATTAGTGGGATTTCTGATCATGGTTATGTTAGCTTTGTTAAAATCGATAAAAATCTTACTCTAAATATGTTAACAGCGGCCGTGACGCTCTCGGGGTCGTGCAGTTGTATATGTGACGTAGGGATGTTGTTCCCCTTGTGGTACGTGATCATCTCCTCCTTGGTCAATAGCTCCATGGATTTGCTTTTGCGAGTCAGCGTCGCCATTATTGTCCCTATAAAGTATATCAATTTAAAGATCGGCTTTGGCAAATCCTTAAGTTAAATAGATTAAACAAATTAATGCCTATCAAAGAGATTGTTTGTTGTATGTATTGCTTCCGGGCTGTTTGGCCGTGGTCTATGTGAAACTTTTGTTCCAGACGTTTCGTCGATCACTGCGGTCGATACTTCGAAGTATCAGAGAAGACGCCGCGGAGGAGAGTTCTACGCTCTTGTCGCCGCTCGGACCTGAACCACTGAAGATGTCGACCGCAGTGATCGACGAAACGTCTGGAACAAAAGTTTCACATAGACCACGGCCAAACAGCCCGGAAGCAATACATACAACATGCAACGCCGGCCGGAAAAGCCTTAGAGTTTACAAAGAGATTGTTGTCGACTGCGCAGTTATGTTTTTCAAGATATCTATCTTGAAAAACGTTGCGTAGAACGTACGAAATAAGTTAAGTTCGGTATGAGATAATGTAATTGTGTTGTGATAAAAAAAATGATAGCTTCTGTACTAGATCAAACTCTACGCTGTCTCGAATACTGCTAACTCTTCTATATCAACAAATATTAAGTGATGATGTGGTCTATGGTCCACCGTAGACCTAGTACAAAAGCTATCATTTTTTTTTAATCACATTCACATTTGTGATCGTCTTCACATCTGCCCAAAATATGTCTAATCATGTGTAACTATAAAACATCTAATTTGTACCTACAGAGGTCATTACGGTCACATTATCTGATTCCGAACTCGATGGAGTTCCATTAAAAAAAGAAGCGCTGAGACTGGATCAGCTGGAACTAAATTTGGACCAAAAGAACCCGTAAAAGAAATCGGTAAAAAAACGCGGCTAGTATACAACAAAAATTAGAGATATACCTATTACATATCATAGTGAGTTGTGATTTAGAAAAAAATACATACTTATTTATGATTTCACTTAAATTATTTTACATTATTCCTAAGAACATAAATTGTTATATTTAGATTAAATTGCGAGTACATTTATATTACGACCTAAACTAGACAAGAAAGGTACTCTTGAGAATTTGAATGGGAATCGGGAACTTATTAAGACACAACGTAGGCTTGTGTCTCGGTAGAATTCCTTATATTATGTACTTAATACTGTTCAGTGAATGGGGGAGGGCCTTAATTATTGTATAGCTGCCTCGCTCACTCGCTGAAGTTAATCGCATCTTCATATCTCGCTTACTCTGGTCGATAACAGTTTTACCGGTAGACTTTCGGATTTGCGCAAACGTTTACAGATAAAAACTTCAAAACCACAATGATAGGTTGCAGCTACCGCACATCATTTGGGTAACGAAATTTCTACGAAACGAAAAACTACTTGCCAATTTCCACTACAAGTAGATATAGGATAGAATTTAAAGTTCTAATATCGTGTGAATAAATATTTTACCTTCTGGTGATCTCGGGTGATCATTGAAGTACAGTTTGGCAAACTCTGTGAGGTCGTTCGTGGCGTCAGCTGGCGGGGTAGTGGGGGGTAATGCGGAGGAAGGCGGAGAAGCGGCTTCCATCTGATGCAGGCGACGTTCTACACGCTCTTTGCGTCGTGCACTGCGATCGGTGCTCTATTATACGGTAAAGATAGCCCATATTGAATGCATATAAAGGTCAACGTTAATTCACAATTTATTTATAGCAAATGATATGATTATTTATAATATACTATATTTTATTTTCACATAATTTACAAAACATAGATTTTAATGAAGCAACGTATGCTGTATATGAATGTAGTAGTAAAATCAATACGTTAGTTTTGCCGAGGAACTGGCATTAAACTAGTATCAATGATAAAAAGGTTAAAGAACTGAACACCTTCGCGCGTCGTTAGGTAGCGCCTGTAATGTTTCTGAAGGATTCACTTATTGGGATCCAAGGTGCACTACCTTAACCTACCATCCCCTTTTTACAAAGGAAAATATGAAATTGGCCCACTTACGCCTTAAAAAAGGTGCTATATAACATAAATACTCAGTGTCATACGAATTTGGACTTTATAGTAACCATATTAAAACTCACGTTCATAATTACTTTACACTGTTTCTACGGGTCTAACGTGGTACTTACGCGTAGTCGATATCACGATCGACAATCGATCGTGATATCGACTACGCGTAAGTACCACGTTGGACCCGGAGAAACAGTGTAAAGCATATAAAAACTGTCCTGTGCACTTACATTAGCGTCTCCATTCATAATGGGCGGTGGACTGATGCAAGTGTCCATTGGTATCGGCGGTGGTGGCGGGGCTCTCTCCTGTGACGTCACCAACGCCGGCGATAGCGGCGCTTCGGATCCGTCTGATTCCGGTTCTTGCGGGAACCTTGCGGGATAAAATAAGATTTTTGGCTTAGTTTTTGAAAAAAAAAAAAAAAAAAGAAAAAAAATATGAAAAAAAACTTTTATTAATTCGGCGTGAGTAATCATGTCCACGGTACATTTTAAAAGGGTTGCCACAAAATCTTCTGTTCACTGCAATGGAGTCCGTAATTTTCTTTAAAACATAAACGTCCAAGCGAAAAACATCTCCTTAATTTAATCTATTATTAGTTATTACTCAGTAAAATTAACTTTTTTATGTTAGATAAAAGTAAAAAAAATCATCTCCACATAAAAGCGGTAATACCACTTATTTTGAAATAGTGCCTAATCACCTTAAGACTTACCCATTATTATTATCGGGTGGTATTGGCGGTGGGGGAGGCGGTGGTGGCGATGTGACCGCTTGGCTTTGTGGCCCGTCAGGTCTGGGTATTACAGATTCGTATATTGGTTCTTTCCCATTCAGCACACACAGTTTTCCGTTAGGTATCACGCCGTTTGTCAATTCTGGTGGCGTTGTGTCTGCAATAAACATTTCGTGTAAGTACAATAAAATCAGAACTGAAAACATAATCAGACCACCTCGGTACCTTTCTCTCAGAGATAATAATACTTTATTTCTCCCATAGAAAGAGAGAGAGAGAGAGAGAGAGAGAGAGAGAGAGAGAGAGAGAGAGATAGAGACTTCTCTCACTTGGTGAAACACTATGTCAATGTCAATCCTTAAAAGCGGATTTATAAATAAAATTGCGGGTATTTTTATGTAAAATTAAGAATTTATATTTATTAGTCTGGTAATTTGGTACTAACTAAAACGAGAAGTCAACGAATAAAACTATTCAAATTTAAGAAATAGCACTGTTAAGAGGTAAAAATCTTACAAGCTAACAAGTTTTTTTTTTTTGATTAATTATTATTATAACGGCATCACCATCTTGCTGTGGTACCTTTAGGAGGCTGCGGCGGCGGTGGAGGCGGTCCCGCCGGTTCCGGTAGCGAGCAAGGCTGCGGCGGCGGCGGGAACCCTGGAGACTGTTCCGTAGCGTCATCACCATCCGATAATGGCGGGGGTGGCGGCGGCAGGATCAACGAAGACGTCATCGCATCCCCGTTCGACATCGGCGATATACCTGCGGCAAGGATTAACTTTTTTACCTCCTCTTCGGTTAGTCTGTCTTGGTGGGTATCTGCAGAGTGCCAGATATTATGGCTTTATAACTGTGTTCGGGCTTAAAGGACACTGTAGGAGAGAAATTACCGGTCGAACGAAGAACTAATGCTTTGGCATGAGGTGCATATTGAATTGGGAACATTTTCTGACACCACATCTGTCAAGGGCAGGCTTATTATTTGGAATGGAGAAAGAGGACAGTGAACATTACCACAAAATAATAACACCCCCGTGAGTAAAGAGAATTAAGTGTAGGTCTCGTTAATTATTTTTTTATCACATTCAAACCCCCGCACTAGGATTCCCTTTGTCGCGGGAGGCATGGACACACAAACACAGCACACAAATATCCCAGACCCGGGACAAACACCTGCACTCATCGCACAAATGTTTGTCCCTGCCGGGATTTGAACCCACTGTCCCGAGAACACAGAAGTCATGTCAGTGACCACTGATCCACGGCCACCGTCGTATATAAAAATAGCCATAACAGCAAATTTGGAAGCAGTTCATGCTTCCAAATTTGCTGTTATGGCTAATTTGCAAAGCAACAGGACGGTAGTTTGTAGCGATAGGTTCAAATTGCACCGGTAGCCGAAATGCGTTGACAGGGACATTGACCCTTTCAGCTGCTACATTACGTACCATTGCTCAAAGACGAGGTCATGAACCCGTTGAGAGATGACGTCATCGGCGTGGCGGGCGCCAGTATGTTCTGTAGCGCCAGTGACGAGGGCGGTGACGGCGGTATCGCGTCCGAATCTGCTCCGTCCGGTTTCCGCTCCGCTTCCGTGCACTTAGTCATCTCTGCTGCCAACACGTGCTCCAACTGCAAGTGACAGATAATAAAATAGTTTAGTTTTATATCTACCGCCAGTCTATCCATTTATTAACAACAGTTGCTTCGTTTTGCATTTCACGAAATTAATCGGGCTGGAGATCGATATGCTCATGATCAAAGACATAATTACTGGCCTTATATGCAATAGTTAGTTACCTTATTTTGCGTTCGTTGACCCAGACCACGCTAAGTACATTTGAAAATGGAACGTTATCAACAAAGTATAGGTTTGTTTCAAATTTATTGATCATAAATTCAAATTTGATTTATAATACGCTGTATTAACTATACTACCAATTTATTTTATACAATTCGAACTACAAAGCTTGTAATTTATTGAAAATTGGAATTGACCTGTAATGAATATTACGAATGACCTTATATATAGGTAATGTTTGTGTCGAAGTTTCGACATACATAGATATACCTTCCTTTCCTTTAACTGCTATAGTATACATCAATAGTTACTATTACAGATATTTAAGTAAACAGATAAGAGTACCCACCTACGCGCACACGAACCCTCATGCACACAAACACACATTAAACCAGACTAATTCAGCAGTAAGTACCTCTTGATTGAGATCATCCGCCAACCGCTCCATAGAGTCGCCGATCTCTGCAATAGTCGGTTGTCTCGCGTCGGACTCGCCGTCCGGAGCACCGCGCTGCGTCGGCACATCCGCCAGGAAGTCGAACAGATTGTCCAAATTTATAGACTCGGCTCGTGCGTTGGCCGGACAGGAGAGTCCACGAAGCTGGTCGGCCATGGTTTCCAGCTCTACGCGTTCTTGGTTTGCTTTTTCGACGAGGCTGCAAAAATAAACAGTTAAATGGATCCATAGCTTTTTATTGGTTAAACCATACATACACTACAGACTCTAGATCCGTACCTTTTTTTTATGACATTTAATTATGAAATACTATTTAAAAATATTAATTAAACATAAAGACAAGCGTACACTAGAACACTGGATCCATAGTTTAAAACGCAATAGGATTAAATCACGATATATTTATTTCAAAAAAATCAAATTAAATTTGTGATGAGTTTTGTCCATCTAGAACTGGCTAGGACTCACATGATATTTACTGGAAATATTTTTTTTAAAATTTGGCCTTGAACATTTCATAACATATTTCAAATTAAACGAAACTTTTTTGTTAGAATGGTTACATTATCAAAGATATTTTTCGTTCACTCATGCCGCCTGAACTGTTTTATAAGATAATTCTTTCCTTTTTCCTGTTACACGGTTTTGAACCTAGGGAGATTGATAATTACATTCATAATCTAACAAATAATAATGGGTATCGTATTGAACGCGACGCCTAACCTGTTCCTCTCCTCCCTCAGCTTGATCTCTTGGTTCACCCTCTTCATCTCCCTCAAGGCGGCCGCCACTTCTCGCGCAAAGGCACCTCGTAGATGTCTCTGTAGGGTCAACGCGGCGCGACGCAACCGTAAGAAGTGGGCGCGCTCTTTCCATCCGCGCCACGCCGCTTGGAGCACTATGACGGCGTTGCGCCATATCAGGTACTGGCGACGTTTCACGCTGCCTTTGTACCACTGGGGATAAAAACATAGTGCTGGGTTATACAAATAGGCACATTGTACCAGATAGGCAGATAAATGTCTCGTTATTCCTCGGAAATACATATTTTTTGGTGATGTCATCGGAAAGGTTGCCAAGTGACCGAATATAAATAAACAACCATTGCCTCTGGGTAGAAATAGCAGTCCAGAGCCATTCAGAACGCCGAAGTTGACTACGAGCAAGTTTCTACTCAGACTGGCATATATACAGGGTTAATTCCGCGTGATAAAAATGATCCAGGTAAGATGTAGAACTGCAGAGTGCACTGAAAACATTAAATAAACGTCGGTTTTTTTTTTTTACATATTATAGTTGCGTTATAGTTATAGTTTGCGTTTGACAACTGTAAACAATTAAATTAATATAATAACAACAACAATTCTAACAACTTTTTTTAGGGCGCACTTCGAACAGTCTTGATTTGGTAAGTGTATCTACTTTGAACACAAAATGATGATCATGACGGTCCCGTGGCGCAGTGGTTTGTGTCATCGATATGAATTCTGTGAGTCCGGGACCCTGGGTTCGAATCCCGGCAGGGGCAAACAATTGTGCGATGAGTGTAGATGTTTGTCTCGGGTCTTGGATTGTGTGTCCATGCCTCCCGGGATACAGGGAATCCTAGTGCGGGGGTCTGAGTGTGATGAAAAAAAAAAAAATCCACAATAATAATAAAGCGTACTGCTTTAGGGTTCTTATTGTGGATTTTTTTTTAAAGATCCAATTATTCTAAAGATACCACAAATTTACTGACAATTATTGAAATATGGAAATATAGGAAATTGAATCATCGAGTAATATTTGTAATGTGCCACTTACTTTTTGTAAACGCAAAGCGGACGAGTGTAATAGCGCGGTGCGCTTTTCTTCAAGCGGCGCGTGCACCGAGGTCCTCATGAAGATCTTAGTGCGCCCAATCTGCCAGTCGCTAGCGGGCGCGTTCACCAACGCCGTTATTGTTCTGAAACGAACATTACATGAATAATGTGCTTCATGGTTGGTTGTAATTCATCGGACCTCTCGATATATGTCTATAACTAGTAGAGCCCCGCGGTTTCACCCGAGTGGATGATGGTTTTCCCGCTCCATTAATGATTCCACGTGAATCATACATTTTACCGGGATAAAAAGTAGCCTATGTGCTATTCCAGAGTATAATCTATCTCTGTGCCAAATTTTATTCAGATCTGATCAGCCGTTCTGGCGTGATTGAGTAACAAACATCCATCCATCCAAACTTTGACATTTATAATATTATAAGTGGGATAGGATACAAATTAGCTATCAAAATTAGATTTGGACATCCACCCATTGATATTCACAAGGATTTTTAAAAAGGCACCTCCTGCCTCTTCCTTCGACCTTGGTTAGGCCGTCAGCACAATTCGTAGATGGACGTTCTATGCTACACTTGCCAGTAAGTGGTTTCCAATCGACGACCTTTCGACCCCACTTCAACTTGCTAATCCGCTGATCTATGTGGATAACTTTAATTCTTGTACGAATCTCCTCATTTCTGACTATATCTCTTAGAGAAACTTCAGGAATAGTTCAATTCAAAGCTAGAGCTAGTTGGAAACAACGTTTCAGTTCCATACGTCATCACTGGACTCATCCCGTGGCGGTACCGACCTAGAATAAGTACTTCCCCATCTCTACCCGCGGGTGCCGTAAGAGTCGGCTAAGGGATCACGTACCGGAAGGTGGGCAGCAGCGCCTTCTGAGGATCTACTGTTATACTACGCTCGCCAACCCGCCTGCCAAACGTGGCGAGTATTGGTAACCCACCTACATCCTTGTGGAAATCAATGGGGGAGGTATATGTCCAGCAGTGGATGTTCTAAGGCTGAGACGATTAAATTGGCTTAATTTGTTGATGGCAAAATGTTTAATTAGGATATCACTACATTTCAGGCAAATCTATTGTTCTTTTTATGGGATAAGATGAAGGATCAATCAAAAGGTCCATAGGATGTGAAGTGGTCTCTGTCTATAGATAGTGTAGCAATTCGTTTTTAATAATAGCTTAAAAGTAATTAAAATCTTTAGATCATAATAAGTTAAAATTAAGATCAGTAATATGGTGTAGGGTATCAAATGACAATCATTTAAAAAATTGAAAATTATAATTTAAAATTTAAAAAACATTGAAAAAAAAAGAGTGGGGTTTTATTTATTATTTTTCTCTCGGTAGTTATCGATCTGACCGTATGGTCAACCGGTACCGGTGTATACCGGTATTACCGGTATACACCGGCTTATCGTTGAATTTTGGGACACGTTGTATATAATTATTGCATGTATCGTGTGCTAGTTGACTCACGCGATATCCGGGTTGACCCGCGCGGCTCGCGGCAGCAGACAGCGGTACCGCGCCTGGAACAGGGGCGCGGGGAGGTGCACCGGGTACCCGTCGCGCCGGATGCGCACTATCTCGTTCATGCCGAGGTACCGCAGCTGTTCCAGCACCAGTTGGTCGCTGAACTTGCCAGCCTCCTTATTGTCGTTCGGCTTTATGCACCGGACGTACCTAAAAAAGGGTTTTATACAATGTACCATGTCATCGTTTGGTAATAATTAGTAGACTGGCCGGTAGGCGCAGTTGGCAGCATTCTGCATTCTGAGCCACTGGTCCCGGGTTCGATTCCCGGACAGGTCAAACATTTGTGTATGAAAATGTCTGTTTGACCTGTGTCTGGGTGTGTATATGTATTTAAGTATATATATAAGTATGTATATCAGTCATCAGGTTACCATAGTACAGGCTCTGCCTAGTTTGGGACCTGAAGACCTTGTGTGAATGTTAATAAAAAAAAAAATAAGCCACGAGATTAGAAGCCATCCGATAAGTGTCTCAAAAAACATTTAAAATTTGTGTGCAATAACGAGCTGCCATGCAGCTTTAGTTTGTTAAGTCGTTCTTAAATACTAAACATATCCATACATAATAATCCAGTCATATTAGACACAAAATTTGTGTTCAAATAACAAAAACCCGACAGAGCTGAATTTTGATCATTCGGTGATACCTGAGGTACACCAGTAGAAAATAGTTATAAAGTCCCCATTGTCCAGTCAATTTATCATCATTTTTGAGTCACAGTAGAAGGGTATAAACTGCAGAAAGTCAAAAAAGGTACGTAGCCCTTACTCTGCAGGGAAATATTTGGGGCATTGTGAATCTGCATTATCTACGAGACAAAACTACTCGGATCTAACAAAACAAAATAAATTTTATAATTATCACGATATTTTGAAATGCACTTTTTAATTTGTCGTTTTCGTACATTTTGAATACGAAATTTAAGAAATTAAACTATTAAAACAAATACGAAACAGAGCACAGAAACGCGACGAGACCACAACGTTCTAACGCTCATGGTTAAAAACTGATGGTTTTCTGCCTTAATAATAATAATAATAAAGCCTTTATTGCTGCTATCTTCCATTTACATAGTTACAATAAAAAAAGTATGCCTAAGGTTTAGTATGTAAGGTGATTTCTTTTTTTAAATATATAATTTTAAGCATATCGGCAAACGGTTGTTAGTCGTCTACAGCTTGTCTCCCGACAAAGGCCTCCTCTAGAGATTTCCACTTAGTCCTATCCTTTGCTGTGCGAGTCCATATTTCTGCCTTAAACTTAAACAATTGGTTAAGTATAATTAGTAAAGGAGCATTACTCCCAACTAATTGGGTAACTGAGAGATAACATAACTTAGTGTACTCAGTTAATGACGCATTTGACATATTAGGCATACAAATAGTTAATAACTCCTGTTACAAGTCAATTTACTAACTAAAATCATAAATGAATATTTCTCATTGTGCAATGCTTCTTTTCAAAATTAATTGTAAATAACATAATAAAGATACCCATCATTAAACCCCCTTACTTACAAACGTTGAATAAGCTGCGAATAGTAATTCAGTGTTTTGTTCCGTTCTTTCAACATCAAACTGTCATATAAGCGACAAAGACAAAACACTGAATAACTATTCAGAGGTTATTCAACGTTTATAAGTAAAGGGGTAAATCTCCAAATTTAAGATGGTATCTTGTTAAAAATTGCTTTATTGATGCCAGTCTGACATTATTTTATTACATTTAGCCTATCTTCTACTTTGATGAAATGCCAATAATTAGAGAGAGAGAATTAGTGTTTTGTCAACTAGCTCTTATAAATGAGATTTTATGTCATAGTGACACGAAGTAAACTCAGAGTGCCTACGATTGGGTGGTTTACCCTATTTTAATATTAATCATAATATATCTACCATAAACTGTATGCAGTTCTCTAATAATTTATATGTATCTATCTAGGTGATATTCTTAATTTTTATACAACTTATAATGTAGTTTAATGGAATGGTATGGGCTGCTATAGCTTAGTTGGACAGAGCGACAGGACGGTATTCTGTAGTCGTGGGTTCAAGTTCCACTAGCAGCCGAATTTTTTCCTTCAAATATTTGAACATTAGTTTAATGGAATATTAGCACTATGGTATGCGATACTATTATTTGTTGTCACCCAAAATTTTTACAAAAAAACGTGTAGATTTATTAATATGAGCTCTCAGATTCTTAGGAACAATTTTAGATGTCGTCGTTCCAGCCACTGGAAAGATCAGACAAGCTATCGCGTTTCTTACCACACATCTGTAGCTTGTAGCATATCAACGAGAGACTGCAGTTGGCATCTGAAAGTGTCCACCACCGTAGGACGACCTTTGGAAGTGCCTCGCTGCGTGGTGCCCGTCGAGTTCGGACTCGATAACGATATATCCTGGAAAATCATAACTTGGTGTAACCGCGTGTAACAAGATGTAATAGAAGAATGTATTATATAAGGGTGCTGCCGGCGTTTGGATATTTTTACCGCTATACATTATATATATATATGTGCATGTACAAAAATACTCGTAGAAAGGAAACCGCCGTCAAATATGGGCTACCGAGCAGTGCCCAAACTTGGCACACAATAATTCTCAGTTCAGTCCAGAAATACAACAATCTGTTTGAATCGACAAAAGTTGCAATAATTTTATATATATAGAATTTATGTAATTCATATATAGAAACAAGAACTATGACAAGAAGTTAACAATCACATCTAAAAATAAATAAAATTAAGAACAGTAAGATGTTCTCACAGGTTTCTCACTTATGTTTTCACAGGGTCTATTGGCTGTAGGTCTCGGCAGAATACCAGCGCTTAGCTACATTATTTTGATGTGGTTAGGCAATATGCTGAGCCGAGATCCTTTTTATTTCTGTGGCACACAAATATATACATACAATTTTTCATTCATATTATGTATATGTATACTTCATATCTTAGACTCTTCACATGATGAACTATATTATTTTAATTTTTTATTTCCCTTGTATGTTTTTCTTATTGTTAGTGTATTGTAATTGCATGTGTGCCAATGCAACAAATAAATGTGTGTCTATGTCTATGTAAGTACTTACGTGAGATGGTGGCGCCAAATCTTGAACATAATCTGCCAACTCCCGTACAAAAGGATTGGCAGATCTACTCAAGTGGTCAATAAACGCGTCTTGCTGTGTATCCCTATTCTTATCGACGAATCCTTGCACGCTATAAGAGACAGCCCCAGCGTAATGTTGTACGCCGAATTCTTCCTCCCATTTTCTACGGGAGCCCTTGACAAAGCTTTGGTGGTCGCCGAACTCGCCTTGTATGTTTGTGAGGTAGGCGCTGTCGGAACCCTGAAAACATCAATCAGTATTTACTATTATGTCACAAAAGAAGAAGAAAAACCACTAAGTAGCTTGAAAGTGCACCTGTCTGAAAAAGTTTAACAGAAAACGTTTGTTACGGGTATGTTAGGACATTTTTCTGCTCATGTGATAGATATGAAAATTGATGAAGATGTGTTCGCGCTAAACCTCGAATGTTCACTGGCTCTTAAGGGTTGCTGCTTAAAAACATTATTGTGTTTGGTGACAGTTTCAGAAACTTGAGGGTGGGAGCTAGCCAGGTATGTAGTCGAAGGTACCCTAGCAGCATGCTAGGGATTCGATAACGGTGTTACCTTCACCAGAAGTTCAACAGTCGACTCTCCCACCGCTCATCTTTCATTGCTTCAAAAAAGAAGACTGCACCTGTATAGTTTTTATTCATTCAGATTCCGAACTGAACGCGCATTTGAGCAATTTTATCATATTTATATTTACTCAGTAAAGGAGAAATAGAAGTAGAGATAAATAAATACGCTATTTGTATTTGTTGCACTTTAGGAAAGTACGAAACGAAATGGACTTTGTTGACTTGACCTATGAACACCCGAAAAGACCCTATTATGGAGGGCCAATCAGCCACCAATTCTGAGTGGCGAAACACCTACTCCTTACAATTGTTAGCGGGTAGATTAACATTCTCACAAGGTCTTCAGGTCCCAAACTAGGCAGAGCCTGTATTATGGTAACCTGATGACTGATATAGATACTTATATAATAAATACACATCCAGGCACAGGTCAAACAGACATGTTCATACACACAAATGTTTGACCTGTCCGGGAATCGAACCCGGGACCAGCGGCTCAGAAGGCAGAGTGCTACCCACTGCGCCAACCGGCCAGTCAGGCCAGTAGATTGGCTCAATACTATTCATTATAAAAGATCATGTCAGTAATGAGATTTCTTCATTACTAATTGTAGTAACAATTACCTTCGGCATATGGCACTGTTCGCTCAGCAGTTTGAGTAAGCTTCTCGGTGGTTTCTCGAGCAGTTCCAAGCACGCCGCGTTGTCCGTGAACTGTATCTGATTGTACACTATCCCTTCTTGTCGGTACTGAAATAACAAAATATAGGCTTCATTAGTAGGTAGAGTGCGGGAAATTTCCAACACTATCCTAGCGATGATTGTGGGCGGGTTTGACTACATATAAGGCCCTGCTGCGAATGACTCCTCGCTAGCACAGCCATTCATATACGAGTAAATTAAACTTATAATAAACTTTAAACTTTTATTTCCCAAAGAGTACAGTATTTCAAGACATTATAATCGTTGAGACCCAAACTAGGCGAAAGCCTGTGTCTTGGGGCTTATTTATTATATTAATTAAGGTCTATGTTCTTTAATTATGTGTGGTAACTACATGTTGGAAAAAAAAACGACGGGCCAAGATACCATTGAGACCGTTCTCAGCCGATTTTTGTTGGAAAAATATTCCAAATACGAGACCAGGATGCACTTAGCCGAAAAATTACTGGTTGGTGCAAGTTAATGAGTTTCTTAGTTTTCTCATATCAGTTATCTCATCCACATACTCTGCAGTTACGATATGGATCGTCGACAGCTAGTAGCACTTTAAACTGAGCGATTCCGTGCTCGTTCAGCACTTTATGCCTATTAGTTTCTACGTTGTCTTGGATAACAATCGGAGTCTACCCAAAATTTCCCACTGAGGTAAACTTTAATACGTTGAGTAAGGTACGCAATACAAATCATTTTTATTTATTTTTTTATATCACACTCAGACCCCCGCACTAGGATTCCCTGTATCGCGGGAAGCATGGAAACACACAATCACACACACACACACAACATCCAGGACCCGGGACAAACATCTACACTCATCGCACAAATGTTTGCCCCTGCCGGGATTCGAACCCAGCGTCCCGACGACACAGAAGTCAATGTCACTGACCACTGCGCCACGGCGACCGTCAACACAACAGACATTATCAATTATAAAGATGTCGCATATCGCGTGAAAACCGAGACACACTTTTACCGACTTACAATTTCCTGCTCCAGTGCAAACACGTAGTTGTTGAAGAACATGTGAAGCTTCTCATTGGCATAGTTGATGCAGAGCTGTTCCAGCGAGTTGGCGGCGAAGTTCTCGAAGCCGAAGATGTCGAGCACGCCCATGGAGCGCGGCGCCTCCCGTCCGGGAGCCGAGCACGAGTTCACGTGCCGCACGAGCCACGCGAACGTGCGCGAGTACAGGGCGCGCGCCATCGCGTGACGATTCTCGCGAGCCTGCAATATGTTGTTTTTATGTTTAGTAGTGGCAAACAAGCATATGGGCCGCCTGATGGTAACCAGCGATCACCGCAGCCTATGGATATTTACTAATATCCTTACAAATAGTGAATGGAGAAACTGTACACCCTCGTCAGCCAATGTGTATTGGTGCATATATCTGGTAACCTAAGCTGACCGACTTTCACACTTATGAGCGGAACATTTTCAACAATTTATTGAAAGCGCAATACTTAATTACGGTGAAATTTTTATGGGACTCTTACTGTTTTTTATGGGATTTTTATGTCAATGCATACCTTCTCAAATAAAAAATGTCTAAATCTGTAAGTGTACTTACGCAGTTCCGAGGTGATAAGTTAATTAATTTCATGCTGAAATGCTGCAATGAGTCTGATGAAACTTTTGTAGGACCAATATTCTATCACATTAATTTTTTTTGTTTGTTTGTTAGTGATACTTAAAAAAGTATTTAACCAGGTCCCACATCTTTTATGAAAGTCGGTAAATAATAAGCCGCTAGTTGAAGCAAAACCACCTTCAAAAAGTTCTAACATACCAGGAGTAAGGATATATAGACTCATCCCAAAAAAAAAACCCAACTGAATTGATTCTATGCTAATACTTCCCAATTCGAATTCTTTAATATCCTTATTGTATGTCTTTTACCGATCTAGCGTTTTTCGCTTCGCTTCGTTTAACCACTATTTTACTCGATGGTTATTGATGTGTTCAATTTTAGCGTTTTTCTACTCAATCATCTATACGACTCATCACACAGAAAATGTACAAGACACGCAATGAAAAACTGCCCATAAAATGTAATCATACCTCATGCAACCTCAGCGGAATGTCGGTAACATTTCCCCTCACATTGATCTGCCGCTCCAACAACACTTTATGGGCGGTCGGCGGCGCCAGACCCAGCAGCGATGCCACCGCATCCACTGCTTCTGTATCTTCAGGCGCCAACGTAGTGCGTTCGCCATCTACGTCCTAAAACAAACGAGCCACGACATGAGACACGTTCTCAGCCATTCGCTGCGAAAATGCACTCGTACGTCCATATTCGAACTTCAAATTCGAAATCAAACCGTTTCTTTTCATGTAGGGGTAATGAAAGTGGGTGTTATTCTAAAAATATAGGTAAATTAAAACTGACGTGGTTTTGGACACATTATGAATGTATAAAACACGGGAGTTACTCACGGGGCGCTCGCGGTTCGCCTAGTACCGTACCCAGTACTAGGCGGACCGCGAGCGCTCCGTATTCTCCTTGAAAAAGACCACTGAATGTGGTTGAAACTATAGACGGAACCCTCTGACTTATTACCTGAGTAACTCCCGTACATTCATAATATAGGTAAAGTTATATCTATCGACGATTACCATTTTATTGGATTCGAATACACTTCATAAATCGGCATTTTAAGACTACTTTTAAGACTTTACAATATTTAAATTCTAAATGTACCAATCGTGTGATAATCGCTACGAGCGAACTGAATACGACTATAATTTCTTTAATAAAATAAATTTTCACATTCAAAATTCAGACACACTTCTTTTTATGACAACAGTGTGTTAGGTATGGCCCCCAGGTTATACAATCACCTACCAAAACAGACGCTGGAATCTACTTTTTTAATATTTATATAAGTTATGCAAATAATAAGTCAATTCATAATGATGTGTTCCAAATGTATGATGACATGTACATAATATGATTTTTTTACATATATATATATATATATGATTATAAGTTGAAGTAATCCAACAGTTATTGAAACATACATTATTTTAGTTTAACATGCTGGCAATTTGACAGAACGTTGAGTTCTTTAAAATATTTAATATGTAAAAACTTATCCATGCTTAAGCAAATAAATAATTTTGACTATGACTTTTGATTTTCATTCAATATGCTTGTAACCCGTCCGCTGACAAACCTTGAAATTGCATTATCTAGCAGTGCCAACTAGCACTATCGCGGCTGATAAATCAGTTTTCATTAGAGCTGCACGCGTGGTCAACCATGGGCACATTTAGATATGGTCCGAAAATTATTCTATCATTGGACCGGTTGGTAAATTTGATTTCGCATAGATTAAGGGAATACAGATACCAACGTAACAAATCAAAACGGCCGCCGTGGCGCAGTGGTTAGTGTCAGTGACATGACTACTGTGTCTCCGGGACCCTGGGGCAAACATTTGTGCGATGAGTGTAGATGTGTCCCGGGTCTTGGATGTTTGTGTGCTGTGATTGTGCGTGTCCATACCTCATGCTTCCCACGATACAGGGAATCCTAGTGCGAGGGTCTGAGTGTGATTAAAAAAATGAATTATTTACCTGAAAATGAATATTCCCCAGCCAAAGCACAGCCGCGAGCACTTTGAAGAGTCCCTCGCACATATGCGGCGGGACTTGCAGCACAGTGAGCGCCAGTTGCAAGGCTTCCAGTTTCCCTTGCTCGCCGGATCGACCCTTCCTAGCCTCTTCGTCTTCTGGCCTCAGGTACTTGAAGTGCACATCGTCTCGTAGACACAGCGTATTGCGAAGCTCTGCGTTGTGCTGAGAAATGTAGAACGGAACTTCTTAGATATTTGTACATCCTTGCGTCGCTATCCTTAACACTATCGTGATCTCCTATTGTATTGTACTCGCCAAATGGAAAAACGCTGAGAATAGCACCTTCTCGATTTTTACTCAGTCCGAAACCGACCAAACATTAAACACTTAATATAATCTTTATAGAAGCCAAACCACAGATCTAGGTAAAATACGGTGTAGAAAACATAGACTATGAACACCGTCACTATTGCCTCAACGGGACGTGCGGCACACAATTATAGCTGCTCTACATAGAGCACTATGAACTTAATTCCGTTTATCATTTTTTCAATGAAATAAGTGGCAAACAAGCAGACGGGCCGCCTGATGGTAAGCGATCACCGTCGCGTATGGATATCTGTAACACTGAGGGGATTACGATACGTTGCCAATCCTTTTAAGACTCTTAACTCTCCTTTTGAAGAATCTCATATTGTAGCTACTCGGGAATACCGAGGGAGGAAGCTCGTTCCACATTGTCCAGGTGTGCGGCAGAAACGATCTATGGAATCGCACAGTATGTGACTCCCATGATATGTGGATGAGCGGTGGTAAAACCGTGATGCCCGAACCAGGTTAAAGATTTCTTCAGAACACTCCCCGTTGTATTTGCATTTTCCTTACCTTAGCTCCCTCAACCAAATGATAAAACACATGGTAGTTAGTCTCTCTAAGAGCTGGGCCAGTTATCCTTGCCCGTTCTAGCAGGAAGTCTCTGAGAACAGCGCCCTTGATGCCGCCTCGATGGTCCAACCGGACCTCTACAAATTTGCCGAACCGAGATGAGTTGTCGTTTCTGACTGTTTTTGCGTTGCCTGAAATTGAAAAGTTTTAAAAATTATATATGGCATGAAAGTCAGGCTTGACAATTATGATATTAAGAGCTTAACAGGTGCCGATGACATTACAGAAGCTCGCGGGTGTTTACAGGCAGGGAGGGCGGTACAAATTCTGATGCGTGTTGATTTAAAATATTACAAATATGTTGGATGTTTAATTATTTTAGGCGTAGGTTAGTTGTTTAGGTTTAGATATAAAAAATCCCATCCCACTAATATTATAAATGTGAAAGTTTGGATGGATGGATGGATGTTTGTTCCTCCATGACGTCAGAATGGCTGGACGGATTTAGATGAAATTTGGAATGTAGATATTTCAGGCCCCGGAATAACACATAGGCTACTTTTCATCATCATCAATCGCGGGATAAGCCGCGGGGCGCAGCTAGTTATAAATAATAACATTCTTTATCTTTACTTTCTTCTGGTGTACACAATTCAAGCTCGTCGTTACCGCAAGCATTTTTGATAAAGAAAATATATGGAAGCTCGAAAATTTTTTATGAATAAATTAGCAAATGAAATAAAATTGTGTTCAATTAGAATTAACATTCATGAACTGTTCTCATAAGTAGTATTTAAAGTTTTTAAAAAGGCAAAAAGGTGAGACGAGCAGATCACAATAATATCAAGACATATTTAAACTTTAGAAATTATATTTTTTTTATTATCATTTTTATTAATGCCCCTAATATGTTATAATAAAGTTGTGGCAATGTGATAGCCACAGTAGTTGCGGACCGGGCGTCAGCGCCCGGAAATTTATTTAAAAAAAAAATGTAATAATAAAATTACCGAAAGCTTCCAAAACAGTATTAGCTTCCAAAATCTGCTGTTCAGCCCAAGAAGCCTGACCACCAGCTGCGCAAATATACTGGAGGATCAGTTTTGTGGTCTCCGTCTTGCCAGCGCCACTCTCGCCGGATATCACAACAGACTGGTTCCTTTCTCCGTTCTGAAAGACCATATAAAGTTAATAGCTTTTAAACTGAGGTGTGAGATTTTCACGTCTATAAACGCTCGTGAAAATTCCAAGTAAATATGGAAATTCAAAACAAAATATATAATGAATAAGTTCATTGGGTGCTACAATGTGTTACGGTGTTATTATTTACCATGAAGCAGAACACTATAATTCTACAATATATTTCATTCACGGTTGCCTGGTAGAAATCGCTTTCAGCGATAAGGCCGCCTATTGTCTCACTATATTAATTGTTAAGTACTGTAATAATATGTACAAATGTGTTTGTGATACAATAAAGCATTATCTATCTATCTATCTATCTATAATTCAGACGTAATAATATTATTCGTCAAAGGTCAAATAACTCACGTAGGAAGTAAATTATATGATAATAGTATTTATATGTGAAAAAAAGGGTAATTCCAAAATCAACAGTTCAAAGTTTTATTTTATACAATTAAGAATTTTGTTGCAAACTTTACGATCCATAGAAAATGTACTTTTGCAACGCAGAGCAGGTTTTGGGTTTTGAAAGACAAACACGCGTGCTCCATCGTAGACCGCGTCATCGCTTAATATCAGGTGAAATCGTGGTCAAACGCTTGCCTGTTCTAAGTAAAAATAACAAGGAGATTCGGGGCTCAACTAATTTTATTTATCCTAACCAAGTTCTTCTCCACAAAAGGGTTATTTGGATCGCTCTGAGCGATATAAAACGCCTATTGCTATTAGTCCGTGTTGTTGCAATAGAGTTCTTTGTACCTATTTATTTACCTACGTTCCAAGTGTGAAGGTCACAATGGGCTGGAATTGTATTCAATAAACAGAAGAAATTTCACCAAAAAATGGAACCGACTTCAACATTCAAAAGTGTGAAATAACTCGTTGTAGTCGGTACCATTATAGTTCACAAGGATCGACTTCGACAAGTTATTTCACACTTATGAGAGTTGACGTCGGTTTCATTATTTGGAAAAAATTTGTTGTCTGTAAAGTCGGTTTACGGACGATAGATTTACGTGATAACGTCATAATCATTTATGATTTTGACTTTGACTGACTTTGACTGACTTTGACTTTGATTATTTTATGTAATACAAAACTCAGGTGGAACGTTACGCGGAACGTTACTATTTTTCATGAGTGTTGCTGGCGTTCATCAATTTATAAAACGTTATCACGTCAAACAAAAATTACTCTTTTCAGTGACTTTTGCTACTCACGGACACAATTGTCATTGTGTATGTTCACCGATTTCTTCATCTGCAATTAGGAAGCCTTCCAAGTAAACGACCAAGTTTTCAGTTATTAGAGTAACTCAAAAACAGCTTGACCGATTTTGATAAAATTGATGAAACGGGACCACGCAGCGGGAAGCAGCAGCTTTCAAATAAATAAATAATCATCAAAATCAGTTCACCCAGTGAAAAAATCTGAGGTAACAAACATATAAGAAAAAAACATACGGGTCGAATTGAGAACCTCATCCTTTTTTCGGAAATCGGTTAAAAATTGTGTTAATACTTTTTTGTCAGTTCTTACTTCCCGAAACCTACAAGCTATAGGATTAGTAGACCTATCGGAAAAAGGACACGGGCCCCGACCAGTACCTTATTTAGGTCTTACTCGAGTACTATTTTCGCATTTATGAAGCGATGATAGCTCAGCGGGGGGAGCGTCGCCTGTCATAGTGACGGAGACCGATTCGATACCCAACAACAGCTTGAGCTTCCGGTGAAGGTAGCATCGTTATCAAATTCCCAGCATGGTGTTAGGGTACTTTCGAATATCCGCCTGGAATACCACCCTCAAGTTTGAAAAACTGTCACCAAACACATAGTGTGTTCAGGCAGCAGTCCTTGAAAACCAGGGAGCATTCTAGGTCTAGCGTGATAGCATCTTCGACCACATCGTCACTGACCTTCAAGTGAGATAGTGGTCAAACGCTAGATCTATACAGTATAAAAAAAAAACTTAATGTGTAATAAATAAACCTTAATTACCCGCAGTGAGCTGTATGCAGACTCGGCCAACGCAAACACGTGAGGCTCCAGGCTTCCGAAAGCTTTCCCTCTGTAGTTCAACATGTGTTCCTGTAAACAATTCAGAATGGGAAGCCAGTCAGTGAACAAAGGTTACACATACGACATACATCTTAGCGCCGAGCTGAAACTGTAACATAAAGTGTTTTATGGCTTATTATAATCATGCTACTTAGGTTCAAATTATTTTAATTTTTGCTACTATAGCTTAGATTGCAAGACAATAGGATGGTATTCTATATTGGTGGGTTCGAATCCCACTAGTAGCCGAACTTTTTCCTTCATAAATTGAAACAGAAAGGAATGGGTTTACCCATGTTTAACAATAAGTAGAAATTTTATTTGTTAAAATTTAAATATTTATATAGATCTCCGCAAATATTTTAAAGTATGAAGGAATCTCTTTACATTATATTGTCATTTTTCAAATAAGAAGTATATTACGTAAAATGTATGATAATTAAATAACTTTTTAAACATGTTCTTGATAATAGAATAAAAGTATAGACTTGAAGCAAAATATAAACAGGCTTGCAACGAAAGAGAGATCACTTTCGTAACTTTCATCATCACCACCAGTGACTTTACTTTAAATAAATTGCCCAAATCTGGAAATTTCAACGCCCTTCTAATGGGGCCTACAACCCAATTGGCTTATATTAACACAAACATCATCAAAAATCCCCACCGACCGATATGAATATGGGCCATATGACGCTGAGCATAGAGTTCTAGATTACGAACTACCCTTACCAAATTTTATAGACAAACGAACCCTGTACTCAAAAAATTCAGGGCGAGACGTCTCGACGAACGCACAGCACTCAAAATCCTGATAAAGGGCTCCGAAAAAGGCCGAAACAACTGTCGATCGTGATATCTATATGTATACATATAATACAAGATTCACGTTAAGCCCGTATTTAACATTATACAATTTCAAAAACTGTTGTAACAACATTAAATCGTTATCTACGCCGCCGTCTCCCGAGACCTTCATTTCACTCCATTATTTATATTAAGAACAAAAATCTTTTGAAATAGTACCAAACTACTGAACACAAACTGTGAAAATGATATACATACATCAACGCATCGATGTTATTGCAAGAAAGAGACTCTACTCTCGACACCCATCAAAGATCCAGTTTAAACCAAATAATACCTGTTGTTCCAAGAAGGAAATGACACGTTAAAAGTGAAAACTCCATTGTCTGATCAGCAGATACCGCAAGAAGTGTTCGTGCATAAATTATAGAGCGGAACACTTTTACTGCGTCGACTGATTAGTTTTTGCTAAGTGTGATTGAATTAACATGAGTGAACCGGTGATTTGTTTATTGACGATAATTATCTACTACCAATAGGTATATCAGTTTATCTATGATCGAAGTTGACTGCGACAGCGTCGACATGGGAAGCTAAATATATCTAAGGAGGTGTGTGACCATGATAGTTCAAAAAGTTTTAGACTACTATATTGCTCATAAAATGAGTACAATAAACTGACACAAAAAGCGTTTGTTTTTTTATCGGATGTTATCTTTGGTATAGATAGATCTGGAACCAGATACAGCTGTTAATATTTTGCTTTCTTTGCTCCAATCCAGAATTGCACAAAATTGATGTTAAATGAAAGAATGTTTCCAGGCCTGTGCAAGCTTAAAATGTATTATTTTTCTATTTCTAAACATAAGCAAATTGTCATTAACAACATCTAACAGACTAGAGTTGAATTGATTTGTTGAGTTAAAATTCAGTCGCATGACTGGTATGGGAGTATATAGTACCTACACGTGTGTGTTTTTTGCCGGATAAATAAACCAACAAATTACAAAGCGTCAAAGACACCATTGGGCACGAGCTCAGGTCGAAGGGTAGGGAGGAGGAATGGCGTTCACTTTAGGAAAATGCGCTGTATTTTGCAAAATAATAATTTTACTTCCAGATTTTAAAACATAACTTCTGTAACATAATCTTCTGTAACTATCCAGTAATCGACATTTTAACACAAAAAGCATTTATCTCTGACTTATAAATATTAGGAAATATTTTATTTATATATTTTATATATTTATTTTTATGTATGTTCTACTTATGTGATATATTCAGCTTGTCGGTGGGCGCTATGATTATTAAAGCCGAATTTGAAAGTATATACATACAGCTTGATATTCTGTTAAAAGACTGATATATTCCTACGGTTTTAATTCAAAACGGAAATGAGAAAAGTTAATTAACTCACCGTTGTGTAGCATCCCAGTTCCTTGTAAGGGTTCACTGCAACTAGAATAGAGCCCGTATATGTCTGTAGTTGGCCTTAAGGAAACTTATGTGAAAATTTTATTTTTTTACAATACTCTAACTGAAATGAAAAACATATTCAAAACAATTGCTTTTAACGAAATGCTATTACAGCTTGAATTAGTTTTTCAATGATAAATTTGATAATTAATAAATAAATCAGTCGCTCCACATTGCTATACCTATTGCTACCATGTACGCTGAAAAAAAGTATTTAAGACCTGCATGTAAATTCATATGAATGCAATAAACTGTTGAGTATTGAGTATTGAAACCAAATGTTTAATTCCTAAGGCGATTACAATTTAATGATACACCTACACTTTTTTGAAGTTGGAAAAGCGCCGTCTTCTATTTATTTCTAATTGCGAGTCTGTAGATTTACGAGTAAACTAATGTAAAGAAGTTCAGTTCAAATATTTGCAGGAAAAAATTCGGCTGCTAGTGGGACTTGAACCCACAACTACAGAATACCGTCCTATCGCTTTGTCCAACTAAGCTATAGCAGCCCATACCACTAGGGCCGAATTACTTCCTTCCTTATTAACATCTTGCGGGGATGTTAATAATGTTAAGAAGGTCTTCTATTTAATTTTCATCTTCCCATCGAACCTCCGTGAACCTCCTTGTTATATACTGTTTTCTGTAATAGGACCGTCGTAGAAACATGAGCTACAGGAAATTTCCAGAAATGTTTTGCTCGGCCGAATTATTCCACGAGGATTTTCTTAGAATCCTTATTTATAGATAGTGGAATTCTCTGGAAGTACGAAAGCTCTTACGTTTCGGTAAAGAGGAAATCTTTGATCTTTTTTAGAACCAATATCAGAGCGAAATCGACTTATGCTATTTTTTATCTACTACCTCGGGTATCTTGCAAAGTCTAAGTATGTTGACTGACTGGCCGGTAGGCGCAGTTGGTAGCACTCTGCCTTCTGAGCCGCTGGTCCCGGGTACGATTCCCGGACAGGTCAAACATTTGTGTGTATGAACATGTCTGTTTGACCTGTGTCTGGGTGTGTATATGTATTTAAGTAAATATATAAGTATATATCAGTCATCAGGTTACCATAGTACAGGCTCTGCCTAGTTTGGGACCTGAAGACCTTGTGTGAATGTTGTCCCATATTATTATTATTATATATGTTCAGGTTTCAGCTTGAGCCCATTGGTTCCACGTGGAACTCTTAGGTGTTTCCATTGGAAAAGGATACGTAGACCAGGTCGTGCTTGTACCGCCGCTTGAGGTTGTCGTTGATGGCCACTTCGGTGATCTCCGGCATCATCGTCATGTCCGGCACGCCGGGGCCGGCGTCGTTCTCTTGCTCCTCCATTTTGGCTATAACAACGAAATTGACTATCATTAATATCGGTATAGACGGTCTCCGTGGCGCAGTGGTTAGTGTCAGTGACATGAATACTGTGTCTCCGGGACTCTGGGTTCGAATCCCGGCAGGGGCAAACATTTGTGCGATGAGTGTAGATGTTTGTCCCGAGTCTTGGATGTTTGTGTGCTGTGATTGTGTGTGTCCATGCCTCCCGCGATACAGGGAATACTAGTGCAGGGGTCTTTGGGATAAAACAAATTAATTAAGTATTGATGTTTGTCTTAGATTTGTTTTTATACTGTATAGATCTAGCGCTTGGCCACTATCTCACTTGATGGTCAGTGAAGATGTGGTCGAAGATGTTATCACGCTAGACCTAGGATGCTTGATATAGATATAATAGTGCGACCATTTAGATAAGATAAACAGTAATAAGGAATCTGTTATGGTATGTCTTGAATACCTGCAATGTATGGCTCAATAATAATTTTACCAACCAACAAAATATATTTTAAATTCCACGGCTATGACGGTAATTTTATCCTAAGGCTTACTCACTACTCCGGGTCCGTGCCAACAATCCGCTCTCAAGATGCGTTTTACTATCGTATCGGCGGCAGGGATCGGGCGCAGTGGGTAAAGGCCAATAAGCTTGTAAAGCTTCAGACTCCGCTAACATAATTACTGCCAGAATGTCTAGACTTAATGTGATAAACGTCTTCCTCGGCCAACTACATAATAGTTTCAGTTTTCTACAAGATTCTTCTCATCGTCGTTCGTTATTAAGAGTGAGGCTGTAAAATAAACATAAATATAACTATGCTCATATAAACTTGCCTCGTGAAGGGAACAAAACCTTTATGTAACTTGGAAGTGAAGCGACAAATAAATTGTTATTACGGGAAACAGACACACTCTGCGAAGGAACAAACAACATTCTAGCGAGTTTGATCATTTATAAAACAGAAGAAAATTATATGTTGTTGTCTTCTATCTGTCTTGACAAAGGAGGGAAACTTCACAGGCTAAAAAACTTAGAATACTCAATTATGTTATGTTGTATGTATTGCTTCCGGGCTGTTTGGCCGTGGTCTATGTGAAACTTTTGTTCCAGACGTTTCGTCGATCACTGCGGTCGACATCTTCAGTGGTTCAGGTTCGAACGGCGACAAGAGCGTAGAACTCTTTTTTTTTTTTTTTTTTTACATATTATAAGTTTGCGTTTGACAACTGTCTCACCTGATGTTAAGTGATGACGTTGTCTAGGATTGTCAACTCTCCTTCGCGGCGTCTTCTCTTATACTGATGTGATCATCATACATCAGTATCAGAGAACAGACAGGCAGACCACGGCCAAACAGCCCGGAAGCAATACATACAACATGCAACGCCGGCCGTGAAAGCCTTAGAGTTTATATTCAATTATGTTAGTCATTATCAAATATGTAATACATTTTACAATGATACATAGTATCAATATAACCATATTCTTCTCCCAAAAGTGCTATTTTATACTCCTTAGTAGTAGGTATAGTAAAATGGCACTTTTTTAAACTTGATCCTATTGCAAAGGTATGTACTTAATAAGCATAACACGAAAAAAGTGTTTTGAGAATTTGCATGGATTCTTTTTTTTTTTTCTAATAAAGGCAAATTAGTGTGAGCTATCTGCGTATATTGTAGCGACATCTAGTAGGTTGTAGTGTTAGAATATGTGTATAGTTCTATAATTGTCATGATGTATTTATTTGTTGAGTAAAGCGGAATGAAAATGCAGTTTGAAATTTATGAATTTATTGTAGTAAGACCACGCAAATTTTCCGATCTGGATATATGTAGTAGATCTCGTAACCATTTTATTGTATTAGTTAGATTTAAAGACTTAATTACAAGACGATATGGTTTTAGCGCGCCGACGAACGGTGGTGGTACCGGCTTAGAATAGTACTCCCCCATCTCTTCCCGCGGGTGCCGTAAGAGTCGGCTAAGGGATTACGTACCAGGAGGTGGGCAGCAGCGCCTTCTGAGGGTCACAAAATATACTGCGCTCGCCAACCCGTCTGCCGAGCGTGGCGAGTATTGGCAAATCCCCCCTATATGGGGGAGGCATGTGTCCAGCAGTGGATTTCAAATTGCTGAGAAGAAGAAGAAGAAGAAGATGGTTTTAGCTTGGATTTAATTCGTGACGTTTTGTCTTAACTAGCATGGATTAATTCATTGGATATACATTCAGTGGATAGACAATATTCAGTGAATATTGTTCACATGTAATTCTGTTATGAATAAATAAAGTAAGAAGCTATGAAGTCGCCAGGGAGTATACATGTAACCCAGTCCAGTATTAGGACTCTATAGTAATAGCTGTATTCTAGCACTTCAACCAGGCCAGGCACGTGTTCTGTAGTTGAGGGAGACACTCTTCGATCTCCAATTCGAAAGCCATACAACAAATTGATTTAATAGATATCTTCTTTCTTTTCTCAGCCATGTGCGTCCACTGCTGGACGTATGCCTCCCCCATATAGGGGGGATTTGCCAATACTCGCCACGCTTGGCAGGCGGGTTGGCGAGCGCAATATGATTTCCGATCCTCAGAAGACGCTGCTTCCCACCTCCTGGTACGTGATCCCGTAGCCGACTTTTACGGCACCCGCGGGAAGAGATGGGGGAGTACTATTCTAGGCCGGTTACCACCACGGCCGAATAATTTTAATTTAAAATTAATTTTAATAGATATATATATATATATATATCGGGGTTATTTAAATAACGAGTGTTTTCCTTACAGCCCACACGATTGGATTTCCAAATATACAGACACCTATCGACCTTGCCGAACCTCGTCTCCACCCCTAATCCAGTCACCTTTAGACATCCCCTTAGTGATCCCAATCCCATCCATCCCATCCCAATGATCGATTGATAGCAGATAGTAACCACAGGTTAACACATATCTTTTTAGAAGACATTATTGAGTAAATTTATATAGGGAAATTAAATGAAACAGTGTGTGTGTGTGTGTGTGAGAGAGAGAGTACCTTTTATATGTATTTTACTTTTCTTTAAATGATGTGTAATATATGAGGTATAAATGTTTATTATATTTTAAATGGGTCGTGTTATTTTATTTGTTTTTGTTTATTTTTTAAGCTTTTGAGAGAGAATAAAGAAAACAATGCTCACTCAATATTATGTATATATATAAATAATTCAATAATTAGAGAGAGAGAGAGAGAGAGAGAGAGAGAGAGAGAGAGAGAGAGAGATAGGGAGAAGGGTAAAGTTTGAGACGTTTTTAGCAAATCGGACAGAAACTTTACTTATAATACTTTACTTACACAGCGAGTTTGTAACCAAACAAATACTTTTACTATTCGTTTTTGATCTCTATACCCGGATAACTAAAAATACAAAGACTTAGAAATTTCTATACCGTAGAAAACCTAAGCGAGTTTAGTCCAATATGTCGCCGGACAGAGACAAAAAAGACCCCTATAGAAACCTCTGCACCATACACGGTCTGTGAAACACCTTGTATATCTTCCACATGAATAGTGCCAACTTCGTCGTCAATGTCAAGTACCCAAGGGCCCCTACTTCGCTCCTGTCCCATGTCAACTTATCGAGCGGAAATGTCACTTGCGGATAACTACGTGACAGCGCGCCCTCGCACTCTCTTATCAATATATTCGCACAAAATATAGCACATAACTTGACGAGTATTACTGTGATATGAATAGTGATTCATGATAATAGCACCAAGCAATGATGTTTTACTAAAGATGACGTATATTCATACTGCGCGGTGCTCAGATTTTGTTCCTTTACGACACAAACATGCTTACTGCGACAGATAATACGGTACAAATAATATAGAAAAGGATAGCTATATGTTTAGACTTGCGCTTGAAATACGCGTCGTAACTAAAATTACTACAATTGACTTGAATTGCCGCCTCAGTTTCCGCGCGCTTGTGCGACATCTACCGCATTTAAACTTATAATATCATTGGCACCAAGTGTTTCAATTGATGGGTGGGAATCGGACGAAGAGCGAGCGATGCATCGGAAACATACGACTTTGCGGATAGCATGAATGTTTGTTGTCATGTCATTGTCATTGTTAGTGTGTCTATCATAGTTACTTATCTATGGTCTCCATGCCTCACAAATAAAAAAACATCTAAAATGTTATACGTAAAAGCCATAATTGTTTAACGCTTCGTTGTGAATATAGTGATTAAGACTTTGAATTTATGTATTACCTTGATTTTATACTAATTATATTTGTATTAATAGCGTGTACGCTTACAAAGCAGAGCTTAGTGGTACCAAACTTAACATGTACCTTCAAAAGAGTTTGTAACCTTGGACCACAAGCTAAATAAATGAACTTGAACTAGAGCATAATTCAAATTGAATAGTGAAAAAATAGAGAAAAAAATAAATTCAATTCAATTGCCTTCATAAATGGCGTGAAAGTTGTTTCAAAAAAATTGTCTAAACAACCAATATAGGAATATGATACGCTTGTCACTGAGGTTCACTAAACAAATATGCACGGGGTAGAGGGTGAACCGCAATAAGAATTTACATGCATACTTATTACCCTTGGAAAGTTCGCCTCAGGCCGAGTCTAATCACAGCCAAACTTTAGAAAAATGAGGAAAAGAAGGTAATCACATATCTTCCGTCCACATGCAGTCGGAGGCTGGGAGTTGATCAGTGCAAACCAGCTAAAGCAAAGGAGGATGGCAGACTCCCATACATTAGCAGCCTAGAAGAAAGAAACTGCGTTCAGGAATGAAACTTATACGTATCGATAGAGCAATAAATACATTGTATATTTAATCATTTTCCTAAAAGTTGGGAGTAAAAGTTATTATGGAAAATCATATGTATCAGTATGCTAACTACACGTCCATATGCGAACCATTCAATGGATCGCCATCCATGTATAGCATCGTAGACAGAGAAAGCAATATAGCATGGATCGCGCTACAGATACAGATCACATATTATATTCTGGAATAAACTAGGCATGGGTGTGTTTATGAACGCAGTCCGAGTGCAGCTGACTTCAGATTCTAGAGTAACAATAACAATTAATTTCAGAGCGTTAGTATTCGAACGCAACAAACATAATGAGAACTATAGGGTGCGTTCGAAATACAAACACCACATAAATAAATAAAATAAAAGTACTTCTGATTCCCAACTTTATAAATAATGCAAATTATTCACGGAATCCACAAAAATATAATCTAAATTTTCATATATAAAGAATAAATGAACGGGTTGTCATTTCGTTTTTCGGGAGCAAGGCTGGTTCTGCCATCCTCCTTTGCAAATATTGCTTTAACTTCAATAATTTTACACCAACAATAAAATGAATGTATGAAATTATCTTCTGCACAAGAACTCCTGGAAATGAATACGCGGCAATTCAATACACTCAAGTCACTGTAGGACACAACACAATAAGTGAACAAATAATAAGCACAAGTAAGCACATTGATTCTTTGTTGAGCGAACAAAGACGACATTTATCAGATCGAGACAATCGATTCGTAAATACCAAACACCATAAATGGGTAGTTAATAAAATATACAATGTTAATCCAATATTATGGTGCGTCCACATAATATGCTGTATAGTTAACATTTATGTTTCAATCAAGTTAGACCAGATTGATCGCTTGTGCTTGTTTAGAAAAAAAACAAGTCCGTGGAATTAAATTAAGAATAATGACAGGTGATGTTTAAAAAAATTGAGAGATTGAGACTTTCATTTCTGAAAAATACCTTTATTATAGAGAAAACCTCAATAAACATTTGATCGGCGTTATGAATTACGTTATTAATTAAATTTTACAACCTCAGAAGACAACGCGGATGGGACTTTACGATCATGAATAATAAAATATCTGGATTGAAAGAGATTGATACATACAATAAATAAGTACTAATCAATACTAAAATAAATTTAATAAATAAATAAATACTAATAAATTATCCTACGTATGTGACAGACCATATCCTTGGGAGCCTTAAAATTTGTAATCAACGCTCTAAGACCATATCTAATGGTCAACATTTCTAACTAAAGGTCTAACTTTCAAATGTAGTTTCTTATGGTATATTTGACCTGTATTTCTTATACCAATAAATAACTAAACTATGAGCTAAGAAGCGCAAACTATTAAGTGTTACCTTAGCTCATGCTACTATTCCTTATTCGGCAGTAGACATGCAATTTAAAGAAAATTGTTGAAAATGTTCCATCCCTAAATAGTTTACCAATTTCTAAATAATTATTAATAGTCACGTTTTACTTATGTACAACTGAATTGAACATCTGGATAGACTTTAAACGTTTAAAATAAAAACAATATCGACAAATCAAAGAAAAATTAGTTTAGCGATAGTTCTGTTCAAGACATATTATGTTGAAATACAGCAATCCTCTATAAGAAAAATTAAGAATTTATCTACACATCAAACACAATTTTTATGACGTTGTAAATGTACTTACCATCTCTCATCACCGTGTGATTTAAATCTTCAATTTCGCTTATACACATCAACTCCTAGTCGGTATAAAATATATTGATCGATGTGTTTTGAATCGTGTGAACTTCCCATTATATTGAATTGAATAGTTTTCCATTGAACTAACCGCATTGAGGCGCCGTGTTTGTCCACTGATGTTATTATACCGAACAAATATGGTTGAATGAAAGCTTCCAACAACTCTGTTAAGTCCATAAACAGAGCAACATCACGCACGTGGCTCTTAGAACGCGGCGTTTAATTATTTCCGTCATTAGTCAATTTGCTGATCGATTTTAGGGAGCGGGTAGAAGGGCATGTCCCCCACATTGACTGATTTAAACCATCAGTGAAAATAATGTAATAGTGACTCGATTTTTTTATGGATATCGATCCCATCGTCTGTATTTAATGTATTTTTTAACAGACTTAAAAAAGGAGGTTTCTCAATTCGACCGTATATATATTTATCTTATGTGTGTTCGCGAATAACTTCGTCGTTTATGAACGACGGGGAAGGGTTGTTAGACGAGACGATGAAGACTATTTCGAAGGGTTGTTGTAGTGTAGACTATATTTATATAAAACTAGCTGCGCCCCGCGGTTTCACCCGCGTGCACTACGTTTTTCCCGCTGACTCAGTTATCCCACGGGAACCATACTTCTTCCAGGACAAAAAGTAGCCTATGTCCTTCTCCAAAGTCCCATGTATCTTTATACCAAATTTTATCTAAATCGGTCAAGCCGTTTTCATGTTATGTCGTGACAACGGAAAACGGGTTTCATTTTTATATATATAGATTTCGAAAGAAGGTGAGATATAGTTGCGGCATGGGGACATGACTTGCAGGAATAATTAGAGCATCTCGATTGATTTACTATTGCCCTCACTGCCCCTAATAACTCTACTAGAACATATAAAGTACACTATAAGCCATTCACCGCTTAGTGATGTACCAACCAAAGACTCCTACAATACAACCTATCACACTATACCAATTTCAACTTTTATTTATTTTACTCAAACTCAATTTACAACCATCTTTCTTTCTACTTATAGCGATTGTGAAAATCTGAATACTATTGAGACGTCTCTGAAAGATGGGGCACCCATTCAAATCTTGTGATTTAATGGGACTACTCAAACGTTCGTTTTGGGAACGCACTCCCTTTAAAAGGGATGCGAAATTGGATATTATTTCCAATTGTATTATACGGAGTTGCTATTTGTATAGATCCTTATGGATTATATTGAACGAATATAACTGAATAACTATCAATTGAATTGATTTCTTATGGTACTGTATACAAGATTTAAGTTTTCGAAATGTATATTGAGAATGATTAATTAATTAATGGGTCATTGTATACTGATTTGCTTGCTTTATTTTTGGACATGATAATATGCGGACGTTTGAGCAGCCTCTTAACTGGTGTTTACTGATCAAAAGGTCTACGTGAGATCGCTCAGGAAACGCTTTCCTACATCGAGTATGGAACGATATTATATAAAGTTCTCAGAGCTTTCGTTATTTTTTTTTATACATGAGATCTTACATTATTTATTATTATTATTATTTATTTACATTCACACAAGGTCTTCAGGTCCCAAACTAGGCAGAGCCTGTACTATGGTAACCTGATGACTGATATATATATATATATATATATATACACTTATATACATATACACACCCAGACACAGGTCAAACAGTTATAATAATAAATATGTTCATACACACAAATGTTTGACCTGTCCGGGAATCGAACCCGGGACCAGCGGCTCAGAAGGCAGAGTGCTACCAACTGCGCCAACCGGCCAGTCATAGCCGGCTTAGTTATTAACTAAGGATTCACTCGATGCCGTTATGTATGTCAATAATATGAGCTTTAGGATCTCTTGAGAAATTCACTAATCATGTTTTTAACTGTAAGGAAAGTGCACACGGTGCATACCAATTTTGTAAGCGTGTATGTTTATGCCAGTTGATATTATAATTGGCTGGACCAATTTCGATGCGACTTTCACTGCCAAGTAACTGTGATACCTTTTAGGTAATATATATAAAATAGATAATGAACCATAAATAACTTATATGTACTTGTTCTATGTGATATTAAACGATAACGATAAATAGCGTAAACCTAACCTATGTTTTCTAACATTAAACAAACGTTTATAGAAATACTTTATTTTCATTAATACATTATCTTTATTATTTTTCCATTTATATAAGATCACGTTGACGTGAAAGCTATACAAAAGCCTCCTCACTCTGTTCATTATTTTATATAAAACCAATTACTGGCTCTTTGCCTTTCTGGAATAAAAAGGTGCGAGTGGGCGGACGACACCGCCAAGAAAACTAGGATCGTGCGCACAATACATTAACGTTGCAGTAGCCTGATTTTGTCCAAAATCTGATCGGCTATAACCGGCACGTGACACGGTAAATATACCCTCATCAGTTATTTGATAATGACATTTTATTTAAATATTTTGAATGATAAATTGCACATGGGTTGCCAAGTGAAATACCGGACCCATACTAAACTTATATTCCTATACTTATATATTGTTATGCGTTGTTATGGTTTAACGAGCTTCCGATTATATATTAATATATTTTAAAACCTATCACTAAAGAATAGGGTACTATTTCTAAATAAAAACTATGGTACTTGTAGATAGACGTTTTCTATGCGGAGTTGCGGCGGGCAGCTAGTAACTGAGGCATATTGTAAGTGAGATTTGTCGATTACCTAAGTCCTAAGTCTTCGATATAATATATCGACGGTATATATGAAAGGGACAGTGAGTTCGCTGTCCCTTTCAAACCTATATCGAAGACATTCGACACTCAAGCTTTCCAAGACAAGAACGACCTAACTTACCTAATTAAGAAAAAGATGAAAAGTTTTGTGTACAATATATATATATATGTATGTGTATGTTCGAAATAGCATCTCTTGACATAATAAAATACACAAAAACTGTCAGTATCTCCAAATATGTATTTAAATTGATCATTAATGAGATGGGAGTAGGTTATGTTACTGCATCTGTATTAAGTGTAATAAGAGGAATTGCGTAGGCGCGAAATACTGCGAAATAAAATCGCGTTTATGAGATGGGAGCAATAATTGGATTAGGTTGTTTTTTTAGAATTCTTAAAATGAAAATAAAATATTTATTTTTATTTTATTTATCAACATTCACACAAGGTCTTCAGGTCCCAAACTAGGCAGAGCCTGTACTATGGTAACCTGATGACTGATATACATACTTATATACATATACACACCCAGACACAGGGCAAACAGACATGTTCATACACACAAATGTTTGACCTGTCCGGGAATCGAACCCGGATAAATTAAATAAAACGTTTAAATTAATTAAAATAAACTCGAGCTTTAATATGGTACTCGTAGCGCCCCGCGGTTTTACCCGCGTGGATTACGGTTTATGTGTTAATCCGGGGTTTAAACTATATCCATACCCAATTTCATCGAAATCAGTGTAGCCGTTTAAGTGTGAAGAAGTATGAAGATAGTTTAGACCTTGAATTAACACATGGACTTACTTTTCATCCCGAAAATAATTGCTGTTCCCGTGGGATAAGCAAATATGTAATTCAGAAAACTCTACGGTACTCCTTCACACTCAAACAGCTGTACGGATTTCAATAAAATTTGGTATGGAGATAGGTTAGATCCTGGAGTAACACATAGGCTACTTTTATCCCGGAAAAAGTATAGTTCCCGTGGGATAATTGAGGTAGCGGGAAAACCGTAATCCACGCGGGTGAAACCGCGGGGCACTACTAGTTTAAATAAGAACAAGTACTGAAAATGTCGACGAAGGTAGTTAAGTCACATATAAATTCAAATTAGTATATTCCGTTAGATTAGTAATAGAACAATGTATTAAAAGTATTGTATTAAATAACAATGTCTCCAAACCTATAACAAAACAATAAATAAGGAAATTAACGAAAGGAGAATATATAGCTATATACATTATATAGCTTGAGGATTACTAAATAAAGATCTTTTTCGTGAATCACGAGTGCGTGGCCAGAACCAGTGACCCTGGAAGTCATCCATGTGTGATTCCTTTATAATTTAAATGAGCACTTACATTACTAAGAATTTGGACAAAGACAGCACTAATGTGGGAACGTTCAGCTCACGAAAATTGACATAAATTTATGGTTTTTTTTCAAATCAAATCAAAATCAAATACATTTATTTCAAATACATTAATCAACCATATTTAGTGCCAGGAACGTAAATTGCTGAGGGCCCCAAACTGGGCTCTCTATGTGAAAATTAGTGAACTTAAACACAAATCCAGCTTCAGGATACCATAAGATGTATACAGATAGTAAACAATATCTCTTTTTCCAAAGAGAAATAATTAATAAAATTGACGAAATAACCAAATTATTTTAGTCTAAAATTGAACTTATAAGTAGGTATTATAAATCTTAATATACGCGACAACGAAATTGTGCAAAAACTTAACTGTGGGGCTATTTTTAATATTTCGAGTATTTTCTTTACTATCAGAGTTTATATTTTATTCTTACCCACAAATTAAAATTATAAAATTGCATGTTGTTACTTGTATTTTACCTTCTATTGCAACAATTAACTCGCCGATATACCTCATACATATCTATAAAAATCTCGTGTTACGGTGTTCATGGTCGCACTCTTCCAAAGCGACTCTACCGATTTTAATAAATTCTTTTCTTTGGTAGGCATGACAATACGTTAATTATTTTTCACCCTCCATGAATGGAAAATGACGTTTTCCGGTGCAGCGAATTCTAGATAAAATATTTCCACCAATCTTTTACTCGTGACAGTGAAGGTGTTACAAAAAAAAAACGGCTTGCACTCCGGGAGTGCCGGCAGAAGTGAAAACTTGCATTTATGTCGTAAAATACAATATTCATTTATTGCGCTATCGTACACAAACATGACACTAGGTATTTAAGTTTATTGCTTTTATGAGTGAAGGCGATAGAGCATACAATTTAATGAAGTCAAAATCAACATGTTAAACGGGCGAGCGAGGTGAGCGCGGTCTTTCATTCAAAAAGGTCGTATTATACCTACCAACAAACGAAAATGTTCATTATTCGGAACACATTTAAGTTTAAATTTGAGAACGCTCCCACCGTTTTATGAATTCGATGACGTCATGCGCCTGAAGCGAACATTTTTTCGCTATACAAAAGTGCACAAAGTAGCTAAAGAAGTTACGATTTAAAAAAAAATCCTAGCATTACAGACGACTTTATTAAGCTATGGGTACAAATCAGTGCGCTCAAGATGTTTACAATTAACTTACTATTCAGCGTCCCCCTCTACACTTGAATACTAAAACACTAAACTAATTGGTTAGGGTGGAGTGCATACATGTCAAGAGTCGTAAATAAGTGGTGTGAGACTATTAATTTTCTTGAAGTTATTGCTTGTAAATGTCACATGTAAAATATGTAATAAGCCTAAGGTTCCGTTGTTAGGGAGGACAGTAAGTAAAACAGCTTCCTTAAAACAGTTAAACGATATTTGAATTAGAAAAAAATACTTAAAAAATAAAATAAAAATTAAGGAATAATTTGAAGTCGGTTAAGGTGAAGAATATGGCCAATTGGGCATCTTTACAAGGATGTATGTCTTCGTAAATGTATTTAAAACATGAAAAGTTTTGTGCGATGTTAAGTTAATATATAAAGTACCTGCATTTGTACAGGACATTATTACCCACTCGATTCAGTATATACACTTTTCTACATCCCATACAAAGTCAACGCAGAAAAAGTTAAAAACTACTGTTTGATGCACACACACTGCAGTTTCCAGAATAGTTCTGTACTGTAATTGGGCTCACTATTCGATGAGTAAACAAGCAAAAAAACAGGGCTTTACCACGAGGTTGTACCAACTTCCTTACTAACTGATATTCAATTCACATCTGTTACATAACATACGTGCATTCCATACCGAGAGCAGAGGTAAAGAATGTAGTAAGTATTTCTGTATTTTGTCGCAATAATCAAGCGTGTCGCACAGGGTGTCACTTATGGAAAAGAAGTCTGGAATTAGCATTGAGACAAAGTACTAGTTCGTTGTGATCCACAGACTACGCTGCTGTGTAAGTCGAGTAAGACAATGAACTAGTCCTTTGCATAGCAACTATTAGGTATTCTTTGTACTATTATGTCATGAAGTGAATTCTCACGGTCTCCACGCTCCGTGGCGTTCCCTTGAGAACTAACACCAATCACCACTTTCAATCTGTTGGATTGTGTTATCAATGAATTATGCGTATTGAATGGGTAGATGACATGATTTTTTTGTTAGCTTATAAAGAAAGAATTACTCACCTGAACTGCTATCCAGCTCCTAGTGCGCAAATAGTAAGGCATACAAAAAAGCACTTTTTGAGTTGGTGTAATGAAATGTCAGCGATAAGTGATTAAGTGTTATCCCACGGGAATTGTAGTTTTTTTGTAGCAGAAAATATCTCAAGTTGAGATTTCTCTCTACCACCACTCAGCGATAAAACGCTCTGAATTGCATCGAATTTGCATAAAACATCATTAACTAACATAATACTAGCGGCGCTCAGCCGTTTCACCCGCATGGACTACGGGTTTCCTGTTACGGTGCGACAGTGTGATGTTGTTTTCAATATGACGGGACCGTAGAGATAGATAGATATTGGCCCTGATTTGGTTAATCATACAAACTAGCGAAAGTTCACTAAAATTCTTCAAATTGAAATAGCTCGTATTCTATTTATTTTTAAATTCAAAATTGTATAACTCCATACAACGCTGTCACTAATATTAGATGAGTTTTATTGCATTGCTGGCATAAAGTTGCGGGTAGTTTTAGTAGTCACCAAATAAGTGGCGCAATAATTTTGCTAAAACTACCCGCAAATTTAATAAATACATTTAATTTTAGTTATGTTCTTGATAAGTCTCATACTAATTTAGACCGTATAAGAACTGATTTAGTTTTCAAAAATTTTAGTTTAGTTCAGTTGAATAATTGAATCACTTCCAATATACTTCTGTCTGTAACCTAAAATCTATACATATGAAAAGCAGTAGAAGCCTGCCTGATCGAAGTATTTTCTTTGTATGTGGGATTGCATTCACTATAGATTTTTTTTTTTTTTTTTTTTTTAATATATATTATAAGTTTGCGTTTGACAACTGTCTCACCTGATGTTAAGTGATGACGTGGTAAAATTTTTAAAATTTTTCAAGAGTGGTAAAAGGATTTGCATTTTTTTACAAAAAGATTGAACTCAGCTCGAAACAAATGTTAGATTTATTTTATCAAAAACGAATAACAACGATAAAAAGTGTATTCTCATCAAAAGTGAACTTTATGCGGATGAAGTCGCAGAGATCACCTAGTACCCAATAACTGAAGCTAACTGGTAACACCGCAAACGTCAAAGAATAAAGCCAAAGCCTCATTTCACCTATATCAATAAACAAGACTCGCTCGCCAATTACACGAGGATTGTATCAAAGTTGCGATATAACCTCACAAGTCGCTCTCATCACGTCCTCATAATTTACTCAGACAAGTCCCTGGACGCGTGAGCCCGCAAAATGTACCCCTCTCTCCCCTTTTGGGAGGAGAGGGGAGACGAGCCTGGTTCGTGGTACATTCCTCTACCTAATGTGGAATACAATGGACAAGGACTATGTGAAAGTTATTTAGAGACTGTTTCAACATGCCGTTTGACGAGACTAACAAAAAGCTGAAACTGACAAAAGGACAAGTATTTTTTATAAGAACGGATTTGGCCACCGTTTAATGCTTGTGTAGCAATAACTAGACCGATTGACATGAAAGAGCTATTTTTAACCGACTTCAAAAAAGAAGGAGGTTCTCAATTCGCTGGTATTTTACCTCAGAACTTTCAACTGGGTGAACCGATTTTGATGTTTTTTTATTTATTTGAAAGCTGGTCTGTCAAAAACTTTCAAAGCGGTGGTTTATCGACGATGCGCTCGTCTTTATGTGGGCGTCACTATATTAAGCCGCTTTGACCTACGTGATGCGGCGTACTTTATTTCAGCTGAATTGAAATCCGGCTGAACGTAATGTAGCCGCTTTTTATAACGGCGACGTTGTGCAATTAGGCGCGCCTAATTGTAATAAGGCGTATTGAATGATATGGCTGTAACACATACAATTATGTTACGGGCCGTAAGACTCGCGATCTCAGTAACTCAGTATAAGTTACTGGGATATCTTTTGAGTCTTAGTTTTATATTAGTTACTGCTGTTTTATATTCCTAAATATTTCATGACAGAACCATTTAGTATCACTTTATCCATTCCGTGTATTGCCATACAAATAAAACATTGGTAGATTTTTCCTCGAAAAGTTTCTCAATGATAAATGTTACGTCTAATTTAAAGAAAGATGCCGGAACACATAGAGTGCCTTGAAACATATTTATAAAGATAGATAAACATTTGACTACTATATGACTTGGTCGGTCGTGTTAATACTGGGACTAATGGTATGTACATTATTTTGTCGGACAATGCATGCGCGAAGTGTACAGTCGACAAATAAGAGTCTACCTGTATAGACAAAAAAAAAATCTGTGTAACCTCACTAGTGATACAGGTTCAGCATTTAAAACTGTCAATATCATGAGCATGGAACAATCAACCTTCTTTTTATGATGTCAAACGTTCTTCAACCATGGTATACGATTAGGTCGCATGTACATGGGTGAACCTTCCGCCACTACTTACGTTTCATCACGGTCAAGTAACTAACTATTGGAACATGATAAGACGTAAGTAGTGGCAATAGTAGTAGTAAGTACACCTCAGTACTACAGACCTGCTAACTTTTAAATCAGCGGTTCACGCCTACCATTTCTGTTTTAAAATTTATATTCGATCCCTGATTCCGACGAGTATCATTTGTTTTCTACTCACCGCTGCGAACGATTGATTTCGTGTTCACGATTACTATTCTCACGTCTGATTAGACATTCTACAGAGCTGATTCATAATAAACAGTATTTGATCAGGTGGCGATTACATCTATTCTCACTGATATAAGTATACCTAGATTACCCATGTTCGCATGGGCACGTTTCGCGTCAGCTTGCAGTACCTAGGTATGAACAATTATAATCTATGTATTCTTGATACTGTGATGAATACAGTGCTTAGCCATCGAGAGGCTTGACTTGATGTTAACGCCAAAGTTACCTATACAAGAGTTGCCACTCAAGGTCAGCCATCAACCCAGCGGTTGATCTTGTGTATATAAACAAATTTGTCACGAGTATTTATTTTTTGTGCTACCACTACCTAAGTCTGTACTTTTAAATTACATAGTTCAGGAGTTTAGCCCTATGCTAGTTATACGTTAATCTAGGCGCCCGAAAGTCTGCCGGTGTCATCGACTGTATTGTCATACAGTGAAATGCGACAAACGATAGCGGGTGAAAGAGGCAGTTAAAAAAGTACATACACAAATCGCAACTTTTAAGAATTATCAAAAATTATGTGCGACTGAGCTTTGTATTTTTCAGTTTGAGAATCTTTTTCCTTATTAATATTATAAAGAGGAAAGATTTTATTGTTTGCTTGTTTGTTTGCATTGAATAGGATCCGGGCCTACTGAACCGATTTGATATTTTTTTTTACTGTTGGGAAGCTGCACTATCCCCGGGTGACATGGGCTATAATATTTCATATAGCCTATGTCAGGCTATATTGTGTGAATGTTAATTATAAAAAAGAAAGAAAAAAAGAAATATTCAAAAGAATTAGGGATCCTTATATTTTGAATGTTGAATGTGTTTACCCGTGCCAAGCCGGGTCGGACCGCTAGTTAAATAAAAAGGAGTGGTTAGGAGTTAAAATATGATTAGACTAGCGGTCCGCTTCGGCTTCGCACGGGTAAAAAATTGAAAATTAAAAATTATAAGGATTCCTATTAAAAAAAAAAAGAATATAGTCTATATTACTCAGGCTGAATGTAGCTTCCCAATGGTGAAATAATTTTAAAAATCGGCACAGTAGTATTTGAGTTTATCCGTTACAAACATACTTACATATAAATCTTCCCTCTTTATAATATTAGTATAGATATAATCTCATATAATCATATAGATATAAATAGTTTTACCTTCAAACACATGCTTATAATAAATTCAAAAACCTATATCTTCCATAATAATAATAACATTCATACGAAAGTTAGTTTGTTGGGTGGGTAATGTTATATTCAAGAAACGGTCAGGATATTTATTGCAGTATCCATAATTGTTGATTGGATACGAATTTATTTAGTAAACTTCTAGTGGCGCTAGTATCACGTGAACTCATATGGCTAGTACGCGCCGCTCTCCACCCGCTCATTCTGACCGTGCCCACTGTCAACGTCGGACCTATGATTGATCTCTCTGCTCTCTCCCATACATCCGTAGCTTATTTTAGACCTTCGGTCAGGAATACCGTGTTACCGGTTGTATTCCTGATCGAAGATAACCAATAAGTTCGCGCACTATCTATCTCAACTGTCGGGAGCAAACCCCTAGCGACTGAAAAATAGCTACTGCGCAGATCTATGCAGGCTACTAATAATCGGTTTTTATTAAGCCCGTGTAACGGGCAAAGTTCGCTTTCTTGGCTTATCTACTTGATTATAAATTAGAATGCTGATCAAAATAAACCGCGATTCTTCTTCGCTTCGTTTTCATTTAAAATGATTTACATTGATTTTATTTAAATTTGTATTACCCCTAATGTAAGTAAATTAATATTCCTATTTTTTAAACAAATTTTTAGGGGCTTTTCCCAATATCGTACCCTAAAGTTATGCACAAACAAAAACTTAAGCACGTCTTAAATATCTTAAATAAAACCTTTGCCGCATCGCACGCAGGCGAAGCAAAAACATTAATAAATAATCCAACGCCTAAGCTACCTTTAACCTTTAAAGTATTCAGCGAATCTTCTCTTTCTCGGGCATGTTTTGAACATTCCACAAGAATATGGTAAACGTCCTCAGGAGTGCCACACAATCCACAATTTGGGGTACTACATTTTGACTTGATAACGTTTTATAAATTGATGAATGCCAAAATGAAAAATAGTAACGTTCCGCGTAACGTTCCACCTGAGTTTTATCTAGATCTAGATAATATAATCAAAGTCAAAGTCAAAGTCAAGGTCAAAGTCAAGGTCAAAGTCAAAGTCATAAATGATTATGACGTTATCACGTAAATCTATCGTCCGTAAACCGACTTTACAGACAACCAATTTTTGATGAAAAAAGCATCTTGTTACACTGCTAATGACCAACCCTAACAATTATTAAGGATAAACATAAAAAACAAAACAATAATATTTTTTAAACGAATACAACTCTACACAAAGAAGAGTAAAGTTAAACTAATTTTAGACATTCCGGTCCAGAGTTAACACCGTCAGCGACTATTCTTTTTACAGCCACCAATTAGATGTGTTAATGTGACGGCTTTAGTCGCCGGGAATAATCTGTTAACCGCTTTGAAAATAAACACCGAAAGTGGCGCTATGAAGCAACGGAAACAGCTCGCGTGCACAGATTACTAAGGTGTACACTCGACATGTGATAATCATCAAGTAACTTACCTAAAGAGATGTAATATCACTTGCATTACAAAAATTCAAATTTTTAAATGACAATTTTTGCTAAGACATAAGGCGCTCTGACTTTCGAAACTAAACAAAAATCACTTTTCGCGAATACATATTATAAAGGCGAAATTTTGTCGGTCATTTGTTTGTATACTGGTTAGTACCTTCACGCTGAAATGGCTAAACGGATTTGCATGAAATTTGGAATTAAGATACCCTGGAATGACACATAGGCTACTTTTCTCACTGAAAATATTGTTTGTTCCCGTGGAATGACGGGACAACACACAAATCGTCAATTTAACCATTTCGGGTAACACCGCGGCGCGCAGGTAGCGGCAAATTTTAATTTAATTTATTTGTTAACATTCACACAAGGTCTTCAGGTCCCAAACTAGGCAGAGCATGTACTATGGTAACCTGATGATTGATATATATACTTATATACATATACACACTCAGACACAGGTCAGACATGTTCATGCACACAAATGACTGACCTGTCCGGGAATCGAACCCGGGATCAGTGGCTCAGAAGGCAGAGTGCTACCAACTGCGTACTATATATATATACCAACTACCAATATATTATAAAGAAAGCAAATTATAACTATTGAGAATGTATCGCCAGTTCAAAAACAGACAACCAAAATTCACACAGTAATTTGATATTTTCACAATACTAAGATTTATACAACTTCTATGACTGTGCAAATTCAGAATATACAAGTGGTAAGAAGCTCTGAAGTAGGTACCAAGCAACTTAAGCAAGTATTAACAGTCTCACAAGTGGGATTAACGTTTGTTCATGTTGGCTTACCCTAATCCCCAAAACGCACTTAATCGGGGATCAATCGGTGTTAACTATACTGTACTTATTTACATGGGGCGATGGCAGTAGTATAGCAGTGCTAACGTAAACGATATATAAACATTATTTACTGGTCGGTTGGCGCAGTTGGTAGCACTCTGTCTTCTGAGTCGCTGGTCCCGGGTTCGATTCCCGGACAGGTCAAACATTTGTGTGTATGAACATGTCTGTTTGACCTGTGTCTGGGTGTGTATATGTATTTAAGTAAATATATAAGTATATATCAGTCATCAGGTTTCCATAGTACAGGCTCTGCCTAAATTCATGAGGAAGTGTCTCATCCTTATTTTATTTGTCTCGATACAATACTTACTTATATGTATGTATATAAGTATATATATAAGTATGTATACAAGTATATATATAAGTATGTATATAAGTATATATAGATTTTTTTTTTTCAAACGGACTAATGCTGTTTGCCTCTACCGGCATTTACAGCTTCACCGGAGGGGGGGGGCGAGCACAGATGGTGCTCAGCCCGGTATTTGTGCGGGCGCAGAAGGCGCACCGCCTAGTTAGGCTAACGCTGACGGCGCTGTGCCACTAGGAGAGGACGAGGCGACTAGCTCAAGGGCACCACTGAGGTTCGGACCTCGGCTTGAGCTGTCGCCAGGACAGGGAGTTATCGGATCGACTTGCCCCGGTACCAAAGTGGTCCTTAAGTGGGCCCTAAGGATGTTTGCTCTTTGACTATTTGGAGAGAATCTAACCGGGATGTTTTTGCCTCAGGCTCGCCGTCGAGCTCGGTGTCGGACTGTAGTATATATATAAGTATGTATATAAGTATATATATCAGTCATCAGGTTAACATAGTACAGGCTCTGCCTAGTTTGGGACCACACGGCAAGCATCAGCTTTCAAATAAAAAAGAATCATCAAAACCGGTTCACCCAGTCGAAAGTTCAATTTAAATTGGGACCACACGGCAAGCATCAGCTTTTAATTAAAAAATAATCATCAAAATCAGTTCACCCAGTCGAAAGTTCGGAGGTAACAAACAGTCAAATTGAGAACCTCCTTCTTTTTAATATAAAAAAAATACTTTATGGAATCTCTGGAAATAACTGTATCAGTAGCAAATACATTTAAATAATTGGAGAACTATTAATTCAAGTTTAAATTATAGAACCTATATAGCGATGCATATAAATTTCATGTTAAGTGGAAAGTTTACAAAGAAATGCATTCTATATGCAAGATTAAATTGAATTATGGTCAAGCGAAGAGTGAGTGGGCTCATCCTGTGGGTGTTACAATTGGACGCCCTCGCTCATAGCCTGGAGCGAGTTATGGTACGATTTATAGGGTTTGCTGTGGCAGTCACTTAACATCTCCTACTAATATTATAAATGCTAAAGTTTGCGTGTGTGTATGTTTGTTACCTCTTCACGCTCAAACGTCGCAATTTCGATGAAATTTGGTAGGGAGATAGTTTCGACTCTGGATTAACACATAGGCTACATTTCATCATCATCATCATTGTCAATCAACACAACGCGGGTACAACCCCAGGGCGCAGCTAGTAATAAATAATAACATATGAGAATTGTTTGTCGCAGCTAGTATTTATTTATAGCACCATTACATAAGGAAAACCGTGTATTATCATATATGTATATACGCTCGCGAATATACTAGCCACTTAAGCTTATTTACATTTAATAACCGGGCCGGCTGTTATTTGCGATAATTTCTGGTATACTGGCACTTTGGAAGCAAAGGTGTGCTTTTGATGGACGAGGTAAGATTTAATATCGTCTGGCGGACTTTAGTAATTACAATCGGAACGTGGCTGTTCTTTATCTCTTACATATTTAATAACGTCGGGGCGCTTTTAACTAGAAAAATAAAACGAAAGAAAAATAAATTAGTATTACATAAAACTAGAAATATCAACTCGGTATAATCTAAATGAATCGAAATGAGCTGATCAATGTCTACATGGTCGAAGACCAGGGGCTCATCCGCCTATAAATATTGAAATTATTTCACTAATGAAATACGAAAAAAATAATTAATAATTAATTCCTGTATGTTTGGTTGCCTGGAAGAAATCGCTTTAAGCGATAAGGCCGCCCTTTGTATCGCTGTATTTATATTTGTTTGTTTGTTTTCTCTACAAAACTACATCTAGTTCAAACACTTGTCTTTTCCATTTTTTTGTATGGCTCGGAAGCATGGACTATGAAAGCCTCTGATAGGCAGAGAATTGACGCTTTCGAAATGTGGTGCTGGCGTCGAATGTTAAGAATACCAATACTTTTTGGACTGCATTCCGAACTAATTTATCCATCCTTAAAGAGCTTAAAATCCACAATAATAACCGCCTATCCACCATGTGTTTTCAAAGGATACTCCGATATTTCGGCCATGTAGCTCGTAGAGACGGTAACAACCTGGGAAAGTTAATTATAACAGGCCAAGTTGAGGGCAAAAGGCCTAGAGGGCGACGCCCAAAACGTTGGTCTGACCAGGTGAAGCAACAGCTAGAGATGCCAGTCCACGTAGCACTCCACGAAGCAAAAGATAGGAACAAGTGGAGGGGCGCATTGAAATCCATCGCACTTTGTCGGAAAAGTCACGATCCTCATCAATGAGGGAACGACTGAGGAGGTTTGTTTTCTCTAAGTGTGTGGTTTTGAAATAGTGTGCTAATAAAGAGTTTTCTATCTATCTATCTATCTATCTACGATATTACCTACCACTGAGTGACATAATTTGATACCGCCGGGCTCTGATGGTGAGACATATACTGTACCTATAGATAATATACATAAAAATGATACTAATAATTTCCCAACAACTGTCCTTTTGATACACCTTTTAAAACAAATCACGACTGACAATGGTCATAGTTTGTTCTATTATTTACTCAAACTAGCAAAAACTCTTTCAAATGCAAAAGCTCTTATTCTATTTACGCTCAAATTCAAATTCGTTTAACTCCTTACAATAATATCCCTAAAATCTATAAAACCAATTTTATTCGATTGCGAGTAGGTTTATTGCGCATCAACTATCGTGCCGAATGATATTACCTGAAACTATCCGTATTTTAACAAAAATCTAATTTTAGTGTTTTCATTCATCAACGTCAAACTAATTTGGACTCTATCGTAACCGTATAAAAACTCATTACTTAAATAGTATTTTAGTTAATAGGATTTTGCAACAGATTTTCTACCAATATTTATCAAATAAATATCATCCTACTAATATTATAAATGCGAAAGTTTGTGTGTAAAAGTGTATGTGTGTATATTTATTACCTCTTGACCCTCAAACGGCAACACCGATTTCAATGAAATTTTGTATGGAGATAGCTTATACCTTGGAATTACACATATGCTATTTTTATCAAATGTATGGTTCCCGTGGGATAATTGAGGTAACGGGAAATGGTAATACACGCGGGTGAAACCGCGGCGTGCTACTAGTATGAAATAAATGTTTAAAAAAACCGATAAAAATAATATTCAACATCACGACATTAAAACCCGAAAGTTAAAAAAGTGGGAGTTCCCGTGGGAGTCTTGGCGGCGCCCTATACCACAGATTAAGTCATAGTGAGTATGCCCTTATACCATCGATACCGCCTGGGGCACAGCATAACGGGAAAACCGAAGAGCACCTACTTTGTTAAAGCTTTTACGAGGTTCTTGGCATTCGTTTTTCATTATAGCTGATGGAATATTCAATAGATTAATAGATTTCGTGTGGAATTAATTTCCATCGAAACATGTAATAAAATAACAATTCTATATATTATTATTATTCTATATACAATGCTGCAGGGGCCCGTTTTAGATTTAATTTAGTTTTTATTAAATATTTAAGGTTTTTATTTTAAGTTAGATTATTTTATTGCTATTCTAAATTATTTTTAAATTATGTTAATGTTACCTTGTTAATGTTGTGGATATAAGTTGAAATATCATTGATATGCATGCAGAGTGGAAAAATTCTATATATTGAAATAATTAGATTAAATGTAAAATAAAGTAGATATTTGAAATCGTTAGTAACGAATGCTATAAGACAAGTAAGATGGATAGAATGGAGCTAAACAATTCCGGAATAATATTATAAGGTCCTATTAATACAAAACATCACGTCTCACACGCCACGCGTAAAAAACTTTGACCAAAAAAGTTATCAAACAATGGACCTCGGTACCATGATAGTTCAAAGTAACTATTATCAAAATATTGTGCGTATCAACATTTTTCAGTGGCCTTTGCTACTCACAGGATCATTGACCCTCAGTAAGGAAGTCATCCACATAGACGTAACACTTCAGTTATTGGAGTGTAACTCAAAAACCGCTAGACCGATTTTGATGAAATTTAAATGTTACCACCTCGGAAGTATACTCTATCAAACAAAAAGTAACGACGAAGTAATCCGCGAACATAGATAAAAAAATATATACGGTGGAATTGAGAAACCTCTTCCTTTTGAAGTGGATTAAAAGGGGTCGGCAAATGTATCTAAGTATTGTAATTTTGTACCCAGAAACATCCAAATGTCTAAATATCCAAGTTTAATTCAAAAGTATAATATTAAAGTCTATGTTATTTCAGGCTGTTTTCAAAGCGATTTGTTTATTCAACCTTTTAACTTTATAAAGCTGGTGGAGGCTAGCGAAATGAGTTTTGCAAAGTTTTTATCATTGAATGTCTTGATAATGTTTATATCATGCAATGAAAATGTGTAAATGTCCGCGAAAACTCAATGTTTATCTGTAAGTTTAGTCGACTACAGATAACTGGGAATTATTTAAGTATATTAATTATGTACAGAAATGCCTCCAATAGAAAACTGATAAGTAGGCAATTATTCGCCGAGTGGACTTCCTATGGCTGAGAAGAAGAAGATGAAGATCTCAGTTCATCGAGTTGCTGTGTCTTCTTCCAGGTAATGAAGCCTGCATTCTACCAGCAAGTTGTCTGTTTTTATCGTAAGAAGCTATATACACAGTATATGAACAATTCGAAAACATTACTTGATCACACCAGTCACAAGACAAGGGAATATTCCAAAGCGGTTTTTAACTGACTTCAAAAAAGAAGGAGGTATTTTTTTTATTATGCTCACCGATTTTTTCCCCCATATTTGGACCGATTATCAAAATTCTTTTTTTGTTTGATAGTGTACCTCCGAGGCCGCAAGGTGATACCATTCAAATTTCATCATAATCGGTTAAGCGGTTTTTGAATTACACTCCAATAACTGATAAGTGTTACGTCTACTCGGACGACTGATTGAATTGCGGGTGAAGAAATCGTGAGTAGCAAGGGACTCTAAAAATGGTAAAAAAAAAAAATGGAACCGACTTGGGAGGATGGAACCATGAGCACAACATTTTGATAATAGTTACTTTTGAACTATTGGGGTAGCGATTTCAACAAGTTATTTCACATTTTCGAGTGTTGAAGTCGGTTCCATTTTTAAGTAATACTCGATTGGCCATACTTTTCATAGATGAACACGTTAATTTACAAATAAATGAATCAAATATAAAAGAAATTTTTTATCTGTGTACTCGCACAATATTTAATGTTAATTTAGCAACGTTTAAAAATTCTCTTTATATATTTTCCTACGTTAATTTAGGTCGAGCTTCAGTCTACGAGTAGACCTACTTTTACCTGGGATCTTTTTAATTAGAACACCGCGTTAGCTTCACCTGCCAGACGAAGTGTTAGAGATTAAAAAATGAAAAAGCATTTTTAAATTTTCATTTTGCCAGTAATATTTAGCCTGGGCGATTATTGGGAACTAGGGTGCGTCCTGTTTTCGTGTAGTTCCCGGTCATGAATAGAATTAGTCTCAAACGCTTTAAACTTTGTCTATATTGATATAAGATTTTTTTTGGCTTGAATTCTGATTGTTTTGTTTGCTATAATATTCAATAGATTATTTCGTAAATGTATTCATTACGCAAAGATATCAAGTAAATGTATAATTTCAACAATTTACTGTATAATTTTATTAAATGATTCTTTTTTTTTAAATCAAAGATATATATATTTTGTTTTTTTTTTTTTTTTTATTACACTCATACCTCCGCACTAGGATTCCCTGTATCGCGGGAGGCTGGACACACACAATCACATTACACAAACATCCATGACCCGGGACAAACACCTACACTCATCGCACAAATGTTTGCCCCTGCCGGGATTCGAACCCAGGGTCCCGGAGACGCAGAAGTCATGTCACTGACATTAACCACTGCGCCACGGCGACCGTCAATATTCTAAGTCCTCTCGGCATTTTGTGTAAGTCATTATGCGAAAGCAATTTTGCGAAAGAGGCATTCTGCGAAAGAACCATCATGAGAAAGTTACACTTTACGACTAGTAGACATTTTGCGAAATGGACGTTCTGCGCCGGAGCCGTCCTATCTCACCCCGTGGGTTATGTACATAGTGACTAATAAAGATAAAATGGGACAAAAGACTGATAGAGAGGCAGAGGGCTTTAAAACTACGGTACTGTCGAGTAACCTGCCTGGCTAGCTATCGCTCTCAAGCTTGAAAAATTATGACCAAACATATAGTGTGTTTCAGCAGCAGTCCTTGAAAGTCAGTAAGCATTCTAGGCCCAGCGTTATAATATCTTTGACCAGATCGTCACTGATCATCAAGTGAGATAGCGGTCAAACGCTAGATCTATACAGTATAAAAAAAACTCAACATATCCACCTCTGTCAAAGGATTAACACCTTACTTGTGCGATACACAGGGCGGCGTTATCGCTTAAAGCAATTTCTTCAAGGCACTTTGATTATTCTGTTTGGATTATTACGCCTATAATCCTGAACTTGAATAAACCAAAAGAACTTTACACAGACCTGTGTCCCATCGTTTGATAAATGTAACGAGCATCGCCTGTCTCGGTTACTACACTGTAATTCTGTGATATGATTTAAGAAAGTATATCTTAGCTATCCAATGATGTTTTACTACATTGTAGCTATCTACTTTAAAAAGTACGAATAATAATGATTAATTATCATCACCCAATGATATTATATGTTTATATGAGGTAGATGTCGCACAAGCGCGCGGAAACTGAGGCGGCAAAATTAAGTCAATTGTAGTAATTTTCATTATGACGCGTATTTCAAGCGCAAGTCTTAACATATAGCTATCCTTTTCCATATTATTTGTACCGTATTTTCTGTCGCAGTAAGCATGTTTATGTCGTAAAGGAACAAAATCTTAGCGCCGCGCAGGATGAATATACGTCATCTTTAGTAAAACATCACTGATAGATACCTCGAAATTTTGTTTTTCCCGCCATGTACTCGTAACCGATGACATCGTGAAACTTTAGTAGGATTTCCCTCATATTAAACACTCACAAAGATAATATTATAATAATAGCAAAAGTAATATAGAAAATATTTGTAAATATAATACGAAGCTTTGGAACGGCTTTCGATGACACTAAATGTCTGAATGAATAAAGATGCCAATAATAGCAAATAGTATTTGAAATTGGAATGTTAACCGAAAAGTGTAACTGGCTGGAGTCCAGCATAGTTTTCACGAAAGAGTTATTCCATAAACTTTTTTGTTAGGTGAAACGCGCAAATTATTGTTTTCTGTAAAAATGAAGATATCATAAATAATGTGATATGGGAACGTTGTGCTGTAAACGAAGATGTAGTAACTAAGATTGATGGTTCGGTCATGTAGAGAATAAACGAAAGGAGATTGACTACGTAGGTACACATGGGTGAAGTGAATGATAGTAATCCTTTATCATACCACTTTTACCAAAATGTATTGGTAAATATAACTCTTTATTTCAGATTCAAGATCCATATTGTACACAATTAAAAGAAAAGACAATAAACAAAAAAAATATATAATAAAGTACATTACATACGTATCAAAAACATACATTTTTTTAACCAAAAGATGGAACCGCCTCCAACACTCAAAGGTGAGAAAAAACTTGTTGAAGTTGGTACCATGATAGTTCACAAAAGTAACTATCATCACAATATTGTGCTCATGGTACCGACTTCAACAAGTTATTTCACACTTTTGAGTGTTGAAATCGGTTCCATTTTTTGGTATAATTATTTTTTCCCCTTTTCAGTGGCCTTTGCTACTCACGGGATAAATTGTTATTGTGTATATGCATCGATGTCTTCACCCGCAACTATAATATCGTCAAGGTATGCGTAGGACTTTTCAGTTATTGGAGTGTAACTCAAAACCGCTTGTCCGATTTTGATGAAATTTGAATGGGACCACCACGGAAGCATACACTATAAAAAAAAACAAAAATCATCAAAATCGGTTCATAAAAACGAAGTTATCCGCGAACGCACATAAAAGGAAAAATATATACGGTCGAATTGAGTAACCTCCTTTTTGTAAGTCAGTTAAAAACTATACTTTTGTCTCAGGTTACAATCTCCACCCATCGTTTTTAGGTCGCAGTCAACATTAGCCCCCACGCCAGTCATAACCTATAGACTTTCACACGAGACACCTAATTAAACCACATTCTGTGGTCTTTTCCAAGGAGAATGCGGGTCGCGGACGTCGTGCCGTCTCGGACTCGGTCGCGGTCTTCCGCACTGAGTACTTATTTGACTGACTTATTAGAAAGAAAGAAAGAAATAGTTTATTTGTGACATACATACACAATACAATACATAATCCAATTTTGTACAAATAATCATCACAACAATACGTGCAATCAATAACAATAAGTTATGAAGGGATTTAAAAAAGTACTACAAATGTCACAAATTGGCCATATTATGTGAGTGATTCCCGTGTTTTAAACATTCATAAACCATACGCGTATAACTCGATCATATCGAAACTGCCAGTAGTGACTGTTTTTAACAAGATCCAAGTTTAGTAGATACCATCACACCAACAGCATCCGGAGATATTTTTACCTTTTAACATTTTCCGGCGTCGATCGCGTGTGACGCTCTCTTTATAGGTAATCTATCTTCTGTTATCTAATAGCCGTAAAAAGTGGCGCGTGCTCTACCGGATACCATGGTACCGCAGTATAAAAAAGTTGGAGTAACACAACTGCAACACGGTTAGTACATTAATCAGCCACAACGAAAATATTACAAGTATTAGCTGAATATGAGGTTGATCAGATTACATGATGTTTATAAACTTTTTTTTTTTAATTTCATCAGATTGCGTTTGCAGCTGCAGGCAGAGCAAGGCGATTATGATATCATGATAATATGATTATTAAAAGATTTAAAGATTTCGATTTATAATTAGCTTTTTTTATATAACACATAAACAATTTTATTTATTTATTAACATTCACACAAGGTCTTCCGGCACCAAACTAGGCAGAGTCTGTACTGTGGTGGCCTGATGACTGATATTTATACTTATATAGATATACACAACCAGACACAGGTCAAACAAACATGTTCATGCACACAAATGTTTGACCTGTCCGGCAATAGAACCCGGGACCAGCGGCTCAGAAGGCAGAGTGCTATCAACTGCGCCAACTAGCCAGATGATCGTGATATTCGTTCAAGCCAGTTTTACTATCGCACAGCTCGACATCTAGGGCACGTGTTCACCCTCCCTTACTTTCTGACGCCTTCAGTCAGTAACCGACCGCTTCCAATCCAGCGGACAGTCGATTCTTTTCAGTATTTAAAGTTGACTTACTGCTAATGTTTGTTTATAAACTACCGTGTTACTAATGCCACTGTAGCCTCAACTTTATAGAGCCAGTGGACTGTTAAATACTGCTTTAATCTGGTATCTATTCTGTGGCAATAGGTTAATCTTGCGGCTGCGGTCGAAACACCCATAATTTGGTAAGGTTAACGTTTTAAGCGGGGATTAGGTTTCGTCCCGTCTTCTATTTCATTAGTTTAGAAGCGTAATAAAACATAAATTATTATTTACGTCGGAATATTATAATATAGTCTTATTCTTATTATGACAATTCTCCATTCGAGAGCGGTTAACATGTACAAATCTCGCGTTACAAGCAAGCAATATTAACTAATAAAACGAATTATAAATCTAACATTTGTACAACTACACAGGAAAACGTATAAATCAGTTCTAATCTAATAATAGAATAGAATACAACAGAATATATATAGCGTTCATAACATAATACTTAGGGTTACATCCTAGATCTATCGTTTAGGCTCTAATTTGGGACATGAAGACCTGGTGTGAATGTTAAAAAAAAAATCTCAACAACATGTCGTGACAACCCTAGAGTAGCGAGCTTCTGTACAGTCTAGGCATGTCATTGTGTCCCACTCCGTGTTCCAGACAAAGGACACGCTGTCGTTTGTTCCCATATTTAGCTAAACCGAGTCTCGGGTGTCTGGACTTTGCATTATCTTCGATGGTCTTTGAATGGAAGGACGAAGAATAAAAGATAGTGTTTTCATGCAGCTGAATGTAAGAGACCGGACCTGTTGCAAGCTGGAGACATTGCTGTTCTACCTATGTTTGCTACAGTACAATAGTTTTTTTTTTTTTTTTTTTTTTTTTTTTCTTAGGGTGGCTTACAGCTAAAGTTACAAATTAGCACAACAAATATTATAAGGAAGAGCCATTCACAAGCCTCCACAGATAATGGAGATACAGTAATAGTAAAAAAATCTAGAAAAATACAACTTTTACTTATGCTTGTATTATCAAAAGGTTTTCTGAGAAACTATTCTGATGAGTGTGAGAACATCTAGATGTGATTCTCATACGAATCGCTGAATCAATAGGTGGTTGGTGTTCGCCCACTTGGCAATGGTTACATAAGGGTTTTTTTTAGATTTATTTGCTTTGAAAATGTTGCATAGTTAATGAGGGTGTTTTAAGCATCTGTTTCATCTTTGATAATACGAGATAATCGTAATTAACAAACAGCACAAGTAGTATCACCTAGGCGCATTGATAAGTTACAGCATTTCGCTGTTATAGGATATGCTTCATAGCAATTTAGTACATAATGCTGCAGGCATCAAAATATTGGAACATTATGAGCTTTCAAGTATGTAGTGACATTAGTCGAGAAAGGGATACTAAGATTCTTTGGACATGTAGAAAATATAGACAACGTGAGTGTGACAAAGCAAGAACGGATAATATGACGAGTTAGAGCAGTGCAGATGATAGGCAAAGACTTAACCGAACGTATTCTGACGAATGGAGATGTTCTGGCTAAAAGACCAGAGACGAGTATAAATAATATGGGACAACATTCACACAAGGTCTTCAGGTCCCAAACTAGGCAGAGCCTGTACTATGGTAACCTGATGACTGAGAGTATAGGAAGAAAGAGTGATATATACCAGGGTCGCAGCAAGTGGAAATCGTTGATACAGTTTTCAAACGAATTCCAGAAAAAAAAGAGGTTCTCAATTCGACTGTTGTTTTTGTGTGTTGTTCACCGATGGACCGATTTCTGTGATTATTTTTTATTTGAAAGCTGGTGCTTCTTATGTGGTCCAATATAAATTCGATTAATCTAAGTAGTAGATTTGATTTATCTCTAATTATGCTTATTTCATTCTATGTTCTCATTATTTAAAAAAACGATGATAATGTTCTACAGATGTGTCGTTTTTTAACTGTGTAATTATTTATGACATGAGCAGTATTGCAAATAATTAACTTTGAGTTGTTAAAACAACAATTAAACGACTAAACTAAAATATTCATTTCACTGAGAAAACATACATATTCAAAATTAACGCCTAATGACTTGAGAGTCGTTTGAAATTGGCTCTAAACTAATAAATTTCGTGGCAAAGAAATTAAATATCTACCAAAATTAGAGGTACGTCCATTAGAAATTGACCGTTAGGAGCACTCATACATATTATCTGGTTTGTTAGAACTGTTATTTATCGTGTGGAGCAATCAAAAACAACATTTATAGGCAATAAATCTATTACAAGCACTCACTTGGTTAAATAAATTACGAAAGCGATGTGTGTAACTCTTTATCTTCGTGCGTGTTTCGAAAGGTTTATGATTATAATATCAAATTGAACACCAGACATAATAGGACCACCATGAATTTGACTGGCACTCTGCCTTCTGAGCCGCTGGTCCCGGGTTCGATTCCCGGACAGGTCAAACATTTGTGTGTACGAACATGTCTGTTTGACCTGTGTCTGGGTGTGTATATGTATATAAGTATGTATATCAGACATCAGGTTACCATAGCACAGGCTCTGCCTAGTTTGGGACCTGAAGACCTTGTGTGAAAGTAGATAAATTTAAAAAAAAAAAAAAAAAAAAAAAAAAAAACAATGGACAGTTTGCCAAAATTGACCTTACAATTAAGAACAGAAGCCATCGCTCAAAAATAATGAAGCGAAATTTGAGGCGAGGATAGGCTAGTGCAAAAAGCGTCGGCTGTCTAACTGACGAACGCGAACGTTCTGGTTCGATGTTCCGGTGAAAGCAACAGCGTTAGCATATTTACTTTTGAGGGTACTTTCAAGTACCTGCCTGGATAACTACCACCCTCAAGTTTGAATAACTGTCAAATACATAGTGTGGATAGGCAGCCAATCCTTGACAACTTTCTAGGTTTAACGTAATTACATCTCCGACCACATCGTCACTTACCATCAAGTGAGATAATAGTCGAATATGTCATCCATAAAGAATAAAAGAACCACGGCGACCGTCAATTATCATATTCACTGCAGCTCATATACTATGAATATATAAAATGGAAAATACACATACAAAAATTACTGGACTTACCGGGCTTTAGAATACCAACAACAAAAGGTTTGCTAAAAATCCTCTTCTAAATGTGTCTATGAACACGTGAACGGATCGCAGAATTTAACCTATTGGATAATCATTTTGTTTCCTAGATTTTATTATTCCTACTGGATACTGATTTTCTAAATGAATAACATCAAATCAGGTCACAACTAAATCCGGTACCTGGAGTCGCTGCCCCAGAAACCGGGTGACCTTTGACCTGTCTCACGATGTCACACCCCTACTGCATTTAATGAGCGAAAAAACAGGGCGGAAAATCACTCCGGGTTTTAATTGCAATCGATCAACCGAGGAATTGGAAAACTGACGATCCGAAACATTTCTATATGTAGGCTATTTGTAAAAAGCTTTTACGTATAATGTATTTGTTTTTTTTTACTTTTTAGATGATTCGCGTGCGTGCTCTTTGTATAACTTACATGATAAATAATATATAATACAATGGATTGAACAATATAGATCCGAAACGTGGTCTTTCACTGTAGGCCTTCTATAGGCAAGCTAAGACACACAGCGAGCTTTGGAGAGTGCCTTGCTTCTGATTTCTCTATTCGATTGAATCAGAAATGAGATCTGTAGAAGAACGAAAATCACCGACATATGCCAGCGGATTTGTGACGCATCTGAGTGACACATTTTGTGACCATCTAATTGACAGCGGTGCTGTTTTCCGAATGTAAAATGGTATTTCACCCACGATTGACACCATGGAAGTCTTTTATTTGCAGTATCGAAGTATTACATTCAAATTCTTGTATAGTCAATGTGATTGCGGAGAAAACAGACGCTTTTTGATGTCGATCGAATTATGAAACCGTAAGTTGACGCACTAAACATATTTACCAGCGGAATTATCACGTAAAAATATTCACGTCTAGAAAATGAACAGAGGTAATGAAATCAATCGTGAAAGTACATAAAAAGGCTAAACCACACTTGAAAGAAAAAATATTTAATATTTGACTTCAAAAAAGCAAAAAAAATTACCCTCGATCCCAAAGGGTTAATCATAAACACGTTACATGTATATGACATAACTAGTTAGCATATTTTATAGGTCAGTAGGCAGGTAAGTAATTACTGTCATTTCATAGCCTATATACATAGCGCCGCACCTTTTATGTCATGACATGAACCCCTGACATGCAAAAGTGTATCGTGCAACGTGGCATACCAAACTGTTGACGTATTTTTTATTAGCTGCGCCCCGCGAATTTACACGCGTGGTGATGATTATTGATGATGAATACTAGCCTATGTGTTATTCCAGAACCTGAAGTATCTACATACCAAATTTCATCGGAATTGGTGTAGCTTTTTGAGGGTGAAGAAGGAACAAACTTACAGAAAACCTTCGCCGTCATAATATAAGCTAACATATGTATAAGCTCGCATGATTTGGGTGTTTCCGAGACCATTCGATTCTAATTTGTAAATCGAAATACAACTAGTAGCGCCCCGCGGTTTCTCCCGCGTGGATTACGGTTTTCCCGCTACTTTAATTATCCCACGGGAACTATACTTATTCTGGGATAAAAGTAGCCTATGTGTTAATCCAGGGTTTAAACTATCTCCATATAAAATTTCATCGAAATCGGTGTAGCCGTTTGAGCGTGAAGAAGTAACAAAAATACACATAAACACAAACTTTCGCATTTATAATATTAGTAGGATTATTCAAATAAATAAAGCCTTAGGGTCTAGTTATTTAGACCATTCCTTACAAGAATATATATGTTCAGCCGGACAAACTCAAATTCTAAACATTGGTTCTAATGTAGTTAAAAACAGTGTATTAGAACATTAAATGTATTATTTGACTAACTGCGCCCCGCGGTTTCGCCATATACTTATCATATACTTAATGGAGATAAAAAGTAGCCTAGTTATTCCAGAGTATAAGTGATCTTCATTCCAAATTCTTGCAAAGAATTATTTCAGCGTGAAGGAGTAAGGATCAGCATACAAATGACAGACAAACTTTCACCTTTATAATAGTGTTAGTGTAATGTGTTCTTAAAAGTTAGATATTTCATCAGTTATAATATATTACATAGAAATAAAATAAAACACTAATAACTAATTACAATACTGCAGCTACTACAATTTTGAACAATTTTTACTGAATTGCAATGCTGATTCGTTGAGCCAAATATGTGCCAGCATTTTGGTCACGCGTCGCATCGATCAAACGGTCAGATAAATTTTGGAAAATCCGATGAGAATCCGATGAATCCAGGTCCCCACGGGCCCATTGTCTCGACCCCAAACGGTTTAAATATGTAACCACTACCTAGGTTACCATATTTTCGCCGTTTCAATTGCTCCGCCGAATAAGCCGCGGCGCCAGCCCTAACATGTGTCTCAGGAAGATGTGAAATAAACATATATTCCTTCAACTTATAAGTTATCTACATGTTGAATGATATTTGAACCTCTCGCTTACATTTTTTAACACGGCAGGTCTTTAAATCTCTCGACTTAACAATATATTGAAGGCTATAAATAATAACTATTCCTATTACACTGCGTTTGATTTAGATATTAAATTTCACTTGTATGCAATATTGTTTGAATGGAAGCTATTGTGAAATACAAAACTGTATTAAAAACCTTTATACAACCGCAAGCACACGACATGAAACGCACGACATGTAATCTGAAATAAGTACACTTTACATGTTTATAAACATTATAAAATATTGTATATCTTATGTCTAGTCCACTTCACATCGTCATTAACCATCAAGTCATCGTCCAACCGTCCAACCACAATATAAAAAAATATTTCTTTAGCAGAATAGTCTGAAAATTCCATTAAGCGACAAACGACTCACAGATTGTACTTACTCGTTTTAAAGTTTCAAAGCTCTATTACGAAATAGGCTGAACAGATAACCAGATTTCCCATAAAACATCGACGAAGCCTGTTCAACTAATCAAACAGAGTTGAATGAACAATGCATGGTCAGCGCAGTGGTGCGGTCCCCGGCGTGAACCTGGCTGAATTAGGTCATGAATGTTAGCTCGACCCGGGAGTGCGGTATATATAAAATTAGTCCCTATATAAGAAAATAATCTAAGCCACATGAAGGCTTGAACTATTTATCAATGTTTAAAATACGGGAATTACTCACGTAATAAGTCAGTCACTGACTTATTACGTGAGTAATTCCCGTGTTTTATACATTCATAATGTGTCAAAACCACGTCAGCTTCTGTATCAAAATAATGATTCTAGCATCTCAATCTCACTGATATTATAAAGGCGAAAGTTTGTGTGTATGTTTGTTAGTCCTTCACGCTCAAACAGCTACACCGATTTTGATGAAATTTGGTATGGAGATAGTTTAGACCTAGATTAACACATAGGCTACTTTTAATCTCGAAAACCATTCGCCAGTAGGCGCAGTTGGTAGCTCTGCCTTCTGAGCAGCTGTGTACCGGGTTCAATTCCCGGACAGGTCAAACATTTGTGTGTATGAACATGTCTGTTTGACCTGTGTCTGGGTGTGTATATGTATATAAGTATATATATCAGTTACCATCAGGTTACCCTAGTACAGGCTCTGCCTAGTTTGGGACCTGAAGACCTTGTGTAAATGTTAATAATAATAAAAAATAAATTGTTTCCGTGGGATACGAAAATAACTCAAAGTCCCTTGTTACTCCTTCACGCTCAAATGGCTGCACCGATTTCAATTAAATTTGGTATGGAGATAGGTTAGTCCCTGGAATAGCACATAAGCTACAATTATCCCGGAAAAAGTATAGTTCTCGTGAGATAGTTGAGGTAGTGGGAAAACTGTAATCCACGCGGGTTTAACTGCGGGGCGCTACTAATGAAACAATCAAAACGTGTACAGGAGAAGTAAAGAGCTTCAACCTCTTGCTCGGTCAGGACTATTTGTTTCAATGGCAATAAACACATTTAGTTCCGGTTGAAGAAATAAAACTATTTCCCTGATTTCTATCAGAAACCACAATAGCACAAAAAAGAGCTTAGGTATAATGCTTAAGATTATTAGACTGTTTCCATGTACCGACTACGGATGCGGATATCCTCATTATACCATCATCATCATCATCATCTCAGCCATAGGACATCCACTGCTGGACATTGGCCTCCCCCATTGATTTCCACAAGGACCTGTTGGAAGCGGCCCACATCTTTATATATATTATACCTTATTAAAAATAAATTCATTAACCAGCTCCCTGACCTCTATTTATTTATATTTTATTTATCAACATTCGCACAAGGTCTATCATATTAATGACCCTTATCGGGCAGCTAAGATTAAAAACGGTCTTTTTTCTAAAAAAGTTCTTGCACATCATAGAAAAATTTCCCCCAGCTGGAATTTGAAATAAGAACCGCGTAATCAGAAATCAGGCTCACTGACCTCTAAGTCACGACAGTTAAACATTGGGTCGTATGCATAAAATACTTGTCATAACTATAAATAAAAAAATAAAAAAATGGGTTGTCTGTAAAGTCGGTTTACGGACGATAGATTTACGTGATAACGTCATAATCATTTGACTTGATGACTTCGACTTTGACTTTGACATTGACTTTGACTTTGATTATTTTATGTAATACAAAACTCAGGTGGAACGTTACGCGGAACGTTACTATTTTTCATGAGTGTTGCTGGTATTCATCAATCACGTCAACAAAGTAAAAGAACTTTTGATGAGCATCCATTAATACCCAAATTATAAACTGTACGAATTAAATCAAGTAAAATAAGTAAGGCCAATCAAAGAGCCAAAACTTTTGCAATTCCTTTTAAGATGAACACTCATGGATGCAGAGTATGGTGAACCAGAGGTCTGTGAAAATTGGATATCTTCACTTATTAGGCCGCACGAAGGATCACGGACAAAAGTTAAGTGAACGGTAAAATGTTGTTGCTAAAATTGTATGCTTTTAGGCCCATTGGTTGCGGCTCCGCGTTGCTGAATCCGTCAACCAGAATGGGGACAATTATCACACTTCACACAAATAACATTATTTTAATATTTTAAAGGCGAAAATTTGTTTGTCATTTGTATGTAAATAAATAATATTAGCCGGAGTCTTCAAGTCGCGAGTGAATAGGTTCCTTCTAAGTTTGCGTGCTCCACCTTAGACCGCGTCGTCGCTTAACATCAGGTGAGACAGTGAACAAAAGTAAGCTTATAATCTTTAGAAAAAAATTGTGTTACTCCTTCACGCTGAAAGGATTTGCATGAAATTTAGAATGAAGGTAGATTATACCCTAGGACAACACATAGGCTACATTTTATACAAAAAGGATAGTTCCGGTGGAATAATTAAGATAGCGGGAAAGCCGCAGGGCGCAGCTAGTATTATATACTTTGATAGAGTTACTGACGTTTTAGCCATAACAGTTTCAATATGATATAACTATATAGATGTGCATTTGGGTAATTGAAAGATGCATGAATAGGCTAAGAATCTGGAACGCTCTCGAGTGGCTGCGGAGCTAGGAGCATGCTCAGGGTTGCCGCGAGCAGTTCTACGGTTACTGAACCCTCTCGCGCATGCTTGCTGATAGGTTTACGCATATGGACACTGTATACAGCTTTATTTGTCATACGCTTACACTCTGCTGGATTAAACATAATATACATATCTCAAGAGTTGTTCAAACTATTCAGAATGAGTATATGTGCAAATTTAGTCAAAGGACTGTTAACATTGATCACAGGGAGCTGAAAATACAAGTAGGTATCTTGTGTATCAATTGTATTGCAATCCAATCATACCATAAAATATACTATATTAACATTGGAAGCGGGATTATTACGATGGTTATATGGAAACGATATTAGTTTCCGATATTTCGGCATACGACATGATCGCACCATGATCACGGATAAACTAGTCATGTGTGACCTATTCTCAGATCTACCAATAATACTTTACAACATTCATAATAATCAGGTAAGGGGGCGTCCATTAATTACGTGAGGTGTTTACGGGGGGAGGGCGTCAAGCCGAATCTCACCCAAACTCACATGGGGGAGGGGGTGGGTTCGACAAATCACGTAATTTTTTTTCCGCAAGGAACATTGTAACGTAGCGAGAAAACTGGCATCAATTAGGTAAAAATATTTTTTGTGTGGTTCTATACCACGATATTAATAATCTTAAATAACAAATCCTGATTAAATCCAGAAAAACAAGGACATATTCATTTATTTACATTAAAAATATGTATTTTCTAAAGTCTCACGTGAGATTATGGGTGGGGAGAGGGGGTCTAGCAAAATCTCACGACATCTCACCAATGGGAGAGGGGGTCCAAAAATGACTAAAAGTACCTCACGTAATTTATGGACGCCCCCTAAGTCGTTTCGGAGTTGTTCAATATCAATAACACAACATCACCAATATCAACACGAGATTTTTATACATGAGATAAAGTATGGGTTCCATTATGGATGAAAGAACCATTGGAACACATTTACTTATCTAAGGGTAATCTACAAATTAGTTATCGCCCAATCCAGGATTAAATTTTGAACGTGAATTTCAACATTTTTACGTACATCATACTGGACATTCATCATCACATTATCATAGCAACAATCGAATTAAAACAGCAAATATATAATCTATCTATACTGATATTAAAAAGAGGAAAGATTTGATTTTTTGTTTGTTTACATTGAATAGACTCCGAAACTGAACCGATTTGAAACATTCTTTCAATGTTGGGAAGCTACACTACCCCCGGGACACATATTCTATATTATTATTTTTTTAAACTAGCTGCGCCCCGCGGTTTCACCCGCGTGCACTACGTTTTTCCCGCTGACTCAGTTATCCCACGGGAACCATACTTCTTCCAGGACAAAAAGTAGCCCATGTCCTTCTCCAAAGTCCCATGTATCTTTATACCAAATTTTATCTAAATCGGTCAAGCCGTTTTCATGTTATGTCGTGACAACGGAAAACGGGTTTCATTTTTATATATATAGATTATCCTTATAATTTTTAATATTGACATTTTTTACCTGTGCGGAGCCGCGGCGGGCTTGGTAGGTACGCGCAGTAGGTGCACTATGGTATCGATTCACCTCTGCTCACGCACGGTAGCCGAAACGACTTACAGAGATACCACAGTAAAACCAAAGAACGGTAATTAAGATTACTTAGTTGGAAAAAAATGAAACAGATATTTTTCATTTTTTTTTATTCACGAAAACCACAAGTCGTTTATATCTTACGTAAATAATGTAACGCCATATACGAATATTTCAATTTTTATACTTTGTTTACAACAGGTACTGTGGTTTTTATGAAATGTTGTTAGGTATCCGCAAGTGTTTGAGAGTAGAGTGAGTTTGAGAGTGATGTTCTTTCGTAAGCCACTAAGCCGTTTTCTCGATTCAACTGATCCACTATAGGTAAGCCCCTATATTGACATATGATCAATATCGTATTTAAATGTGATTTAATCTAATCTTAGCGGGAATATGTGTTTATGTCATATATATATGACTATACTTAACTTTGTGCAGTTATAAGTATTATATTCGCAAGTATACCATCGACATTAATTTTGAAGCAGCTTCTCTGTGGAGAAGCCAATAACCAATTTTACCAAAGCAACGTAGGAAAGTTTTTTTCATGCATGCATGTGACACTTTATGAAAGTATTACCTAATCCTAAGATTTTAGTCGTCGTAATACAATTTACTATTTCATAGTGTAATTTATAAAAATTAAGTACTTTCATAAAGACTAAAATCTTAGGATAAGGTAATACTATCATAAACTGTCACATGCATAAATATACATGCAAGTTTCGTCTATTCATGATCTAATGTTGCAGTCATTTTATTATTATTATATTCTTTAATGATAATAAAATGCGCACGACACGATACCACAGAGATATAACAATTTAATGAATTATTTAAATAGCAACACATGTGTGGGTTTAAAAGAAAAACATTCAGCTATCTACTCTACTGTTTATTTTTTCTGTGGCGTTGTGTTATTCAAATTTTGCTTGTAACGGTCCGCCCCGCGCCGCGCCATGGCACCAGCTGATATTTTGTTATAGGGGTTGAATTTCGGGTCGGCAAGGGTTTAACTTAGCGTTGCACTTTTGAAGATATACACAGGGAATTACCAATTGCACTCACTTGTTGTTTTTGAGAACTGGCACATTTTAAAAAGAAGATCGAGATATCCAGTGACACTTTTTAGATGTGTGAAGGATATCACTATCCATAAAAGTCACACTCTTGCTTCATTTTGTATCACTATAAAAAACGATCCATATAAAAAGAAATAGTGATGCTAGTTAAAGTTGTCCTTTTCAAAATGATGCATATATATATACAAAATACGGGCGTTACTCACGTAGTAAGCCAGAGTGTTCCGACTATAGTTTCGACCACATTTAGTGGTCTTTTTCAAGGAAAGTACGGAGCGCTCACGGACGCGGTCGCGATACGCCTCATACTGCAGGCGACCGCGCGCTGTGCACGCGATGACTTATGGTTATGTTGTGGCGGGGGGCGGGGCGCTACTGGCTGCGTTGGTGCAACATAGTCTTCTTCATCAGTTGTGTCCTCCGGGATGGTATCAGGAACACTAGATACACACTGTATCCTCCTCACCAGTCACTTCACATACACTCGTGTACGTACGCTGAGTAGCGTACTCAGCTCAGTACTCAGCGCCACTGAGTATATTGGGGAATATAATATATTCCCGAATATAGTTCTCCTAGAATATGTTCGAACTATGGCCGGAGGAACCCTCTGGCTTACTACGTGATTAATTCCCATGTTTTGTATATTCATAGCGGAGCGACGATCTGTGCAGGGTGGCTGGCAGTAGCTGAATGCGGGAGACCGAGGATCGAGTTCGATGGGAGGAATGGGAGAGGCATAACTCCAGAAATGAACTCCTCCTCCTTCGTTGCCTCGTTGATGAGGATCGTGACTTTTCCTACGAAGTGCGATGTATTTCACTGCGTGCGGAATGAACTACAACAGGCTGATGATGATGATGTATATTCATAATGTGTCAAAACCACGTTAGTTTTAATCCCACTAATATTATAAAGGTGAAAGTTTGTATGTGCGTATATTCGATACTCCTTCCTTGGTTACTTCTTTACTACGTTACACCTTCCTTCCTTTCCGTGGTTTGGCTAATGTGATGTTCTGTTCTCTGACAGGAAGGTCCGTGTTTCAGAGGTGGAAACGTTATGGGCTGGTATTGGTAAACACGTTCATAATTTCAGCCTTGTCAAGTTGACAAGTGTGCCCAAGTCTTGACAAACTTGTTATCCATACACAGTTTTAGCCACGCAAGTACACTTCCGCAGCACCTTCCATCCGGAATGACAATGACCCTATTGTGTATTGTCACTTGTTTGGATTGTATGCATACGTATACCTTCATGAGCAGCACTATGTCATTACTCGATTGCAATCAGTGGCCAGTGGTTGCGTACGCATAATACTTTACCTGTGGCATTTGGCATAATACGTTTGAGGAAATTGCTATCTAAAAGAAACTAAAAATGAAGTTGTATTACCTATGTATTTTCAACATTAACATTAAGATAGACAATAGAGAGTACAGAAGACAAATATATAGTAATAATATGTGACGGTCGCCGTGGCGCAGTGGTCAGTATCAATGACATGACTTCTGTGTCTCCGGGACCCTGGGTTCGATTCCCGGCAGGGGCAAACATTAAAATTTGTGCGATGAGTGTAGATGTTGGTCCCGGGTCTTGGATGTTTGTTTGGTGTGATGTGTGTCCATGCCTCCCGCGTCATCCGTCTGACATTGGTATCATATATTCTTTTCAGCGAACACACCTTCAGCTTCTCAATTTATTATTCGCAATCGGAAAAATAATCTATTAAGAGCCTAGGGGCGCAACAGGCAAGAAACCGGGTTAAATAAACTACAAATCTCTACTCTACTCTGTTTTGGTTTTCTTTTTTTGTAGGTATTATTAGGATAGCCATGAAATCGCACACTCCGTGGGTGATAGACAGCGCAGCGTTGCCAACAGCTCCTACCAACATGACAATATTTAGCAATCAATGAATGGTAATTCTGAGGGCTCGTTTACTTAGCAACCAAACAGAGGCTGTTTGTGATATTGAGCAGGTCCGGATCGTGCCACAGACTATAAACGAGTGGAGATGGGCAGGTATAACCCCGTCAGTTTAGCTAAGATTTTAGGACCTAGATTTCTTCGTGATGTGATGCCCACCTTTTGAATTTTCCTTTAAATTAAAAATTGTCGCCAAAATAATGTACTTCTTACTGAGTAAATTGCAACTAAGTGAATCATAGCAAGGCAAATATTACAGTATTCTAAAAAGTTAAAGAGTTCCGTGGGCGCAAACTGTCATAATAGGATGGTCGGTATAGATCACATATACGTAGGAGTCACAAAATGATGTGACTCCACAAGTTTAGCTTTAAGGTGTTTATAATATAAGGTGTATTGGAAAAAAAAAGGAAAAAGGAGAGAAAAAAAAAACGAAGAAAATAAAAAAAAGGGAAAAAAAAAGATAAGATGAAAAAACGGTGGCAATAAAACAGCCACAGCAGTCGAGGGCCGGGCCAGTGCGCGCGGTAAAAAAAAAACCTCGTCAATACAATACAACTCACCCGCTGTGCCCGGTGTCACGTGATTTTAGCTATGTGTCACGGCTGCTTCATCCTCGATATCTGTAAAAGAAACAATATAAAATAAACAAAACAGTGCACACACAAAACACTTTTCATTTTGACACTCCCAAATGAATCAAAACTTGGGTCTCGTTGTTCTAGAATCAGAAAATTTGACAAGATAATGTCATGTAGCGCAAGTAAAGGTACCGATGACATTACAGAGGCTCGCGGGTGTTTACAGGCAGCAGGGGCGTGGATGCATATCAGGATTTGTCCCGTTTGTCAGGGCGGCACAAATCCTGATATGCATTAGGATTTGTGCCGCTTGTCCCCGTTGATTTAAAATATTACAAATATGTACCTACTTTACAGTTGATCTAAAAAGTTTGTTATCTTTCTGACTAAGATCGCAGGCAAGGGCTGGATGCGGGCCGCTTCCAACAGGTCCTTGTGGAAATCAATGGGGGAAGCATATGTCCAGCAGTGGACGTCCTATGGCTGAGATGATGATGATGATTACAGTTGATCTACATAAACTACTACATAAACACTAATTAGATTTTTAGACTTTCCAATTACCTTTCTTCTGGTGTAAGACACAGTTCAAGCGCATTTGTTGTTACCGCGCGATAATTTATGATATAGGAAAAAATAAAAATATGGTCTTTTAAAATACTTTTTAACGAATTCGCAAATAAAATCAAATTTTGTTCAATCAGAATTAACCTTCATGGCAAGTGGAATATGATAAAAGTTTATTAGACTTTGTACAAAATAAGCTGAAAGATTCAAAATTGTCTAGCAAATGGTAAAGCCCTAAAAGCAAGTGATAGGGCACTAGCTTGTCCTGTGCGCTTGCTTGTAAGTCCGTGGATCTGGTCCAGTTTTTAGTTACGTGATCTTATCTTCTTTTTTTAATTATGTCATCAGAACACAGGTATGTGAAAAGTTGTTTCCCGAGTACAAAGTTATTTGCAGTTGGTAAACTAACATCAACCTATGCCAAAAAGTTGTCTGTGTTACATTTTCGCGCCTAAACCTTGAACCGTTTTTAATGAATTTCGGTACCGGGATATAAGGGACTTTGGAGAAGGATAGGCTACTATTTCTGCTGGAAAAAGTATGGTTCCCGTGGGATAACTGAGGTAGCAGAGGCCCGTAGTCCACGCGGGTGAAACCGCAGGGCATAACTAGTCAAATATATTTGACTTCGCGTGCGCTGCGCGCGGCCGCCCGCAGTACTAGGCAAACCGCGACCGCGTCCGCGTGCGCCCCGTATTCTCCTTGAAAAAGACCACCGAATGTGGTTGAAACTATAGTCGGAACCCTTTGACTTATTACGTGGGTAACTCCCGTGTTTTATACATTCAATAATATTCAAATATAATTCAAAATATATATTTCCGACGTAAGGTAAATATAAATACAACATGCACGACACTAGAAACGAGGTGAATCCAAGAGGAATATTTTATATCATATCACCTGTGCGAGTCTGAGGCGTACCAAATATTGAATTTATGAATTCCCTGCGCGACTGTGACGAGACGCGATGGAGTTTACGAAATACGGTTTTGATTATGAAATAGTTATTATGGAAATAGAGATGGATTCCTTTTGAAGATTTAATGCTAAAGATTATACAATTTAAAAACTACAAATAACCGACTTTCACTAATTACGCGCGAAACGTTTTCAACATTCATCATCATCTCCCCGGGGAAAGTGTAACCTACTCTATCCCCGGGTCCCCCCAACAGTGAAAAAATTTTTCAAATCGGTACAGTAGTTTCGGAGCCGATTTAATGCAAACAAACAACCAAATCTTTCCTATTTTTAATATTAGTATAGATATGTGGCAATCCACGGATTGGACATTCGAGCTATATTTTAGGACTAACAGCGCGCCGACCGGAAGCCTGCGCACGAATATTAGTAATGCACGCGGTGACTCACAGCACCTATTAAAGCTTCGTAACACAGTTATTAAGCAAAAATATTGTAATGTAGTCATAACCACCACAGTTCCTTTTCTGGTCTGGCAACACCGGAAAATAGCGCCAATCGCATTTTTTTTCTTTTGTCATTGTGTTAAGGTTCACGAACTTTATGATCGTGATATGAATATTAATACTATAGTTAATCGGAAGCTATGGTTATTACAAATTCTTTGGTAGAACACCAAACGATATAGCGCAGCTGGTATAATCGATATATTAACCACAGCCTCTGACCACTGAATACTGATGATTATTTAACCAACTTTTAAAAAATAGGAAGTTGTCAATTCGACCCGTATTATAGTACCCGTAGCTATTTCAGTCACACTTTTGAGTGTTGAAGTCGGTTCCATTTTGTGGTACAAATTGTTTACCTTCATAAAGCAATAAACATTTTACAAAAAAATGAAACCGCTATCCCATAGGATAGCTACAATGTACGGAGATAAAACCGTGATGTCAAAAATAAGGTCGAATAGCACTCCTCGTTGTACTTACGGTAGATAATTGCCGGTCGCCGTGGCGCAGTGGTTAGTGTCAGTGACATGACTGCTGTGTCTCCGGGATCCCGGGTTCGAATCCCGGCCGAGGCAAAGATTTGTGCGGATGATTTGAAACAGATTTTACTGTTACTTTCCTTACATGATTCCGAAATCATTCTATAACTTTTTTAATATCTATTGTAAAAACAGGATAGATAGTAAATTTCAACTGCTGTGCTGTACCTAGTAATGCGTACCAGGAAAGTAAAGCCGGTCAGCTATTGCAATAATGTTAGGTTTTCCGCCTATCCAACTATTGCAAAACATGCTATAAATAATATTTATCGCAAAAGGTAAAGGTGGTTCCACGAACCTGTTCCAGTTATTCCAATGAAGCGATGATAGCTCAGCGGTAGGAGCGTCAGCTGTCAAAATGGCAGACGCTGGTTCGATTCCCACCGACGACGGTTAGAGCTTTCGGTAAGGTAACACCGTTATAAAATTCCCAGCAAGTTGGTAAGAAACTTTCGAATTCCTGCCTGGCTAGCTACGACCCTCAAATTTGAAAACCTGTCACCAAACACCTGTTTATTGTCTCTAATCACTAGAACTAGCTGAAATTCACCAAAATTCTTCAAAATAAGCTTAGCATAATAACTAAGTAGTGGTTATGTATGGTAAAATTAAAATTCGTAATAAATCACACAACGCTATCTCTAATACTCGTACCAGACGAGTGTTATTAGTTTCCTGGTCAATCGCAGGCCTTTCCAATTCCCCCCCAACCCTCAAATTTGATAAGACCTGTCATGCTGATTTGGACTGTAAGTTTATCGTAACCATATAAGAACTCATCTGACCTATATTATTTTTCAGAATTTTAGTTAAGTTGAACAAGAGAATCACTCTCAGTACCTTAGACTCTATTCTATTTAAAAATACACTTTACAGTCTGTTTTGGATTTAGTCATTGGCATCGAAAAGAAAAAAGCAATTTCCGTATCAATTTATTATTGTATAAGAAACGAAACTACGAATCCCGGGAAATGGGAGAATGGCGTGAGGAAAATTAAGATTTATTAGTTTGAGTTAAGGTGTACGAAGGGAACGGTGCCGAAATGAATGAAGGCTATTATTGGCTGCCAGTTATGCTTAAGGGCTTAACAGGTGGCGATGACATTACAGAAGCTCGCGGGTGTTTACAGGCAGAGAGGGCGGGACAAATTCTGATGCGTGGTGATTTAAAATATTACAAATATGTACTTTACAGACTAACAGGCTCAAAAAATACTAATGACATTTACAAATGTCTAAAACCTTTTAAATTCCTTTTTTCTGAAGTAACAAACGATGTTCAAGAGCATTCGTCGTCAACGCGAGAACTTATGATAATGGCAAAATATGGTCACTCGAAAATATTTTTTCAATAATAAATTATCACATGTAGTCTAATTTTGGTCAATCAGAATTAACCATCATGAACTGCTCTCATAAGTGGTATTTTTTAGGTTTATTAGACATATTGGACTTTCAACAAAATAAGCTGACATTACTCAAAATTGTAATGTAACAAACCGACTGTAGGACTCACGATCATAGCTCCCAGATGAAGAACTGCAAATAGGTTCGAAACTGGTCGGAGAGTAATTTTCCAGTGTTTACCACGTGAGTCCTAGTCGGTTTGTTACATTACAAATATGTCAGAAACTCGCGGTAGTTTTCAGACTCAAATTACTCAAAATTGTCTATTTAGCAAACGGTTAAGCCTTAACAGCTCGTACTAGCTGTGAAACTTTAAGGGAAAGTCGGGCTAAGTTGATATCCATATAAGCTTATACTACTATTATAAAGAGGGAAGATTTGTTTCTTTGTTTGCATTGAATTGGCTTCGAAAATACTGAACCGATTTCAAAAAATATTTTACTGTTGGGAAACTACACTACCCCCGGAGTGACAAGCGATATAATATTATATTTTAAAAAAATTAGGGCTTTTTATAATTTGTAATTTTGTCATTTTTTACCCATGCGAAGCCTGGACGGACCGCAAGGACCGGAAAGTATAAATTAAAATCTTTACAAATTGACTTTAAACTACCAAGAGGTTGCTTAACATTATCTCGAGAAAATAGGTAGATAAGTACAGAATAGATGTCGAAGAAGATTTGTAGTTTCTAAACCCTTTCTAAACGAAATTACCTAATCGACCACAAATAACAGAGGTAACAAGCATAAACAAAAGAATTTATAACCTATAATAAAACTTCCGTTTCATTAACACTAGTATTGTATAATTGTAATGTAACAAACCGACAAGGACTCACGTGGTAAACACTGGAAAATTATTCTCCGACCAGTTTCGAACTTATTTGCAGTTCTTCATCGTTATGATCGTGCCAGGTGGAGGGCGCGAGCCTCAGCACGTAACTGAGTATTGTATAAGTTACACAATACCTATCTTCGTTATTGTATTTGTATACCTGGTTTGCTTCCCAGAAGGTAGACTTGGACTTCTTCCAAGTTCGCTCCACAATCGAGGGTCAACAACCATTTCGATACGGAACACCATCACTAAACGACCCGTGAGATATACTACACGCGAACACTGAGAACTTAGTCGCGGGAGTATAAATTGTCGCAATATAACTCCACTGTAACTTTTATTTATTTTATTTGATGAGAAAATTACGCGAGCGCAATGCATGTATGCCGTCCGTGACGTCACCGAATGGCTCCAACGGAAGACCAGCGTTGGCTAGCAGCCGACATCATGCTGAGTTGGGGCCAATTTGAGACATTTGTTGCATTTTTTAAAATTCTTTGTTAACTTTATTTGTAAAATATTGTGTAAGTCACAAATAAACTATTTCTATTTCTAAACGAACTCTAGTTAGACACGCAAACAATGTTAACGAAGACCAGAACCGTTCTATGGAACTGAACTGTTCTGTGTTCATTCTGTGAACAATAATTATAGGTAGAAAAACCAACGATTTTATTATAGTGGTTTCTAATCGTTTTCTAGATTTGTCCTTATGAGGTTGACTTTAGGTTGAGCCTAGCATTATGTTACTAAGTACCGTATCCTTTGGTGCTTTTTGCTCAGCGATGTCACAAGTACACCACCAACTAAATAGATTGCAAAACACAGCCCACTTTTATTCAAACCGTTAAAGCCGTTTCTGAGACAGCTCAAATTATTACATACAAGAATTGCTCGTCTATGTTCTACTAGCTGCGCCTCGCTGTTTTTACCCGCGTGGTGATGATTGATGATGATGAAAGTAACCTATCTGTTATTCCGGAACCTGAAGTATCTACATACCAAATTTCATCGAAATCGGTGAAGCCGTTTGATCGTGAAGAAGTAATAAACATATAATTACACAAACATTCGCGTTTATAATATTAGTAGGAAGGATAGTTTATTTGATTTACTCTTGTACCTATATTACGATATACATCGCCACGCCTGGGTCCCGTAGAAACAGGCAGAGATCATAAACTTTCACTTGCTGTGGTTATGTAAAATTGTACATAATATATCTGTTGCTAACTTCAGTGTCATCAGATTCTTCACACTCCAATATCTCTAATATTATATTCTTAAGTAAATTTCATGTTAGACACAGATAAAAACGACATACGGACTGTTGAAGAATCACACTTCAGTATGCACAGAGGAACATTAAAATTTTCGTAACGTTAAAAACGTTACGTATGCAATTTTTGTAATAAGGATTTGTAAACAAATTAAAAATATTTTATATTATTGAAACTCACGTTCACAACTTGTTAATATTCATACAGGTGCGAGACGGAACTTTACGAAGAACACATCGTAATCAAGATCCTGAAAATAAATGGTTACATATTTGAACCGTTTGGGGTCGAGACATTGGGCCCGTGGGGCCCTGCAGCTCATCGGATTTTCCAAAATTAATCTAAGCGATTGATCGATGCGACGCATGACCAAAATGCTGGCACATATTTGGCTCGACGAATCAGCATTGCCATTCAGCGTGGCAATGCTGCTAGCATTCTGGGCACGCTGCCGGCCGGTAGCGGGTTAGAACATTTGAGTTATCTGTAGGCTACCAATAGCTAGTGGATCGCTCAAATGTTATTGTAGTAGCTGCAGTATTGTAATTAGTGTTTTATTTTAATAAATAATAGAGTATATCAATGATAAAAAAAACATCCTGATGGGTCTATCTACATACTATCATCGCCATCCTCTGGAAGAAGCAAGCAGATACAATTGCCGATATCGACGACGCGTGTCACGCTAAGCCCGTCTAAATATTAGGATGTATCAAATTTTAAAGAGTTTTAATTTTACCAATTTAACTATACGTTCGTTCAATGCATGAAATAAACCGACAAGGAGTTAGCAAACAATCGGTCGGACGGTCGCCGTGGCGCAGTGGTCAGTGTCAGTGACATGACTTCTGTGTCTCCGGGACCCTGGGTTCGAATCCCGGCAGGGGCAAACATTTGTGCGATGAGTATAGGTGTTTGTCCCGGGTCTTGGTTGTTTCTGTGTTGTGATTGTGTGTGTCCATGCCTCCCGCGACACAGGGAATCCTAGTGCGGGGGTCTGAGTGTGATTTAAAAAAAAAAAAAAAAAAAAGACCACGATATCCTACTTCCTATCCTATCTTACTAATATTATAAATGCGAAAGTTTGTGTGTATGTGTGTATGGTTCTTACCTCTTCACGCTCAAACGGCTACAACGATTTCGATGAAATTTGGTATGGAGATAGCTTATACCCTGGATTAACACATAGGCTTATTTTCATCATCACCATCATCACCGTTTTTCATCACCACGCGGGTACAACCCCAGGGCGCAGCTAGTAATAAATAATAACATATGAGAATTGTTTGTCGCAGCTAGTATTTATTTATATCACCATTACATAAGGAAAACCGTATATTATCATACATACATACATATATATGTATATACATACATACATACATATATATGTATATACATACATACATGTATGTATATACGCTCGCGAATATACTAGCCACTTAAGCTTATTTACATTTAATACCCGGGCCGGCTGTTATTTGCGATAATTTCGGAGTACTGGCACTTTGGAAGCAAAGGTGTGCTTTTGATGGACGAGGTAAGATTTAATATCGTCTGGCGGACTTTAGTTATTACAATCGGAACGTGGCTGTTCTTTATCTCTTACATATTTAATAACGTTAAAAAAAATAATCTACTGTTAGAGTATTTAACATGCAAAGGACCTTTTTAAACCGACTTCAAAAAAATTAGGAGGTTCTCAATTAGACCCGTATGTATTTTTTAATTTTATTTTTTAATTTGTGTTTGTTACCGCATTACTTAAGACTGGGTGAACCGATTTTGATCGTTCTATATCGTTTTTTATGTGAAAGCTGGAGCTTCCCGTGTGGTCCCATTTAAATTTCATCAAAATCGGACGAGCACTTTTGAGTTACAAGTCAAAAACTGAAAAATACCTACACGATATTATATTAGCGGGTGAAGACATCGGTGAACGTACCTACACCACAATGACAATTGATCCCATGAGTAACAAAGGCTACTAAAAAGAGTGAAAAAAAAATTTTTTACCAACAAATGGAACCGACGTCAACACTCAAAAGTATGAAATATCTTGTCGAAGTCGGTACCATGAGCACAATATTTTGATATCAGTTACTTTTGAACTATCATGGTACCGACTTCAACAAGTTATTTCATACTTTTGAGTGTTGAAGTCCGTTCCATTTTTCCGGGAAAACCGTAATCCACGCGGGTAATATTGCGGGGCGCTACTAGTGACAAATAATTCTATATTTATGTTTAGTTGTTAATGAGTCCTTTTAAAGAGCCACTCCCTTACTAATAAACGTTGCATAACCTCTGAATAGTTATTAAGTGTTTTGTCTTTGTCACTTATATGACAGTTTGACGTTGAAAGAGCGGAACAAAACACTGAATTACTATTCGCAGCTTATTCAATGTTTATAAGTAAGGGGGTAAATGGGTAATGTTCTACGACTTAATATTGATTGCCATCGTTGGTTTGATTCAACATGTACTTGCTATATCTGTTTAAAACTGTGTAATGAAGGAGACTTCACAATTACTAGTGAAAAGTAACACATCACAATACCTTACATGGTATCGGTACAGTTATACACAGGCCGCATGTGAGAAAATCTACAGTACTGAGGACTCTGTTAGGGTTGTCAACTTGTTAAATTACTAGCCCACAAACACTAAAGCAAATTATTACCATGTATAAATTCCAGGAATTAAATAATGTATGCTAGTTTTGATAGCATTATTTAAAAACTAGTACCGCCCCGCGGTTTCACTCGCGTGGGTTACGGTTTTCCCGCCACCACAATTATTATACGGGAACTATACTTTGTCTGGGATAAAATTAACATATGCGTTATTCTAGGGTCTAACCTATCACAATACCAAATTTCATCGAAATCGGTACAGCCATTTGAGCGTGAAGTAGTAACAAGTTTTTGAATTATTTGCTTATCCCACGGTAACAGCAATTATTTTCAGGATGCATAGTAGCCTATTTGTTAATCTACAGTCTAAACTATCTCCATACCAAATTTCATCGGAATTGTTGCAGCTGTTTGAGAGTGAAAGAGTAACAAAGACACACACTTATATACAAATTTCGCTATTATAATACTAGTGGGACACAAGTAATGTTAGAAATTAAATAAGGAATTTAAGTTCTCAAACAGTGAGTCAAGAATAGAATTAACAAAATCAAAATATTATATATATATATAATTTATTATATTGTCTGGGTGTGTTTATGTATATAAGTATATATATCAGTCATCAGGTTACCATAAAACAGGCTCTGCCTAGTTTGGTACCTGAAGACCTTGTGTGAATGTTAATAAATAAAAAATAAAATAAAATATAGAATAACCTCTTATTCTTAATTATTGTCAATCGACACACGTGGGAATTAACATGACATGTTTTACAAAAATGACAGATGAAACTTTGTCAACCCTGTATACTTTATATAAATAGGCGTTGTAAGGTATGTATGGTATCTGGCAGCAATCGTGATTAGGGTGGGTGCACACCGTACCGTAGACAAGCAAGGCGAAGTATTTGCATAGCATGTCATCACGCGAGCACAGCACTCCGCTTTTCCCGGTTACACCAACTTTTTCTATGTAAATGACGCGCCCAAGCCATTTCTTTGATATACAACGTCACTCACAATCACTCTTAAATTAACGTAACAGAAGATAATTGTTATAAAAGCAGTCCATTTCCTTATGTATTTTTTTTCTGACATGAACAAAATATAATCTTAAAATCTTCGTTCACGCAATGTATACAAATTTCTTAAAATCACGTAAGTTGAAAATGCCACTTAAGTTCGTTGTGATCACATAGGTACTCGTATGCGGATGCGGGCCGCTTTTTAACCGGTCCTTGTGGAAATCAATGAGGGAGGCCTATGTCCAGCAGTGAACGTCCTATGGCTGAGATGATGATGATGATGATGAGGTACTTGTATAAAGTATGTCAACCTCGATGATCGAATAAGATCACATAGACAAGCATCCTTACAATATCTAAAATAGCCCTGATATAATGAACATAACATACATACATTTCCACTCCGGGGATGCATGTGTAGCTTTCGTTAAATGAAATGGTCAGTTCAACAACAGATTCTGCGATGTTTCAAAGCCCAAAGTACGCCGACACGTCATCGCGAATATTGCTTCCAAGCCGGAACCATGTTAAGTCCAACTCCACAATTATGGCTTCTATGCTTCAGGTCATATGAAATCATCACTAGCTTGAAAACTGTGGTCTTTCTCCAGAGTTACAACACGAAGTCGTTTTAAAAAGAAATCAACAGAATTAAGGGCCGGTAACGTAGGAAAGTATATACTAATTGCATACTATGTTGTCATATCAAGTTGTCGGGGCCATCAGGTTGAAAGCGCTGCTCAAAAAAAGTCACAATCGCAGAAAACGGAAAAAGTTTAAAAAAAAACGTGTGACACTCGGGGACTGCCGCGGAGAAGCTATTGCATAGCATTTTTTATCAACTTATGCAATTAATATATTAATAACTTATGCAGTAACGCCGATACAACCAATGCCACCTAGAGGCGAGTTGCTGAACTGAACAGATAAGCGTGATATTTCAAAAAAGTCATTAAAAGTTCTGCTATTCATCGATAGATGGCAAAACTAAAAAGTATCACTGCTGTGCCGATCGGAGTGGGGGGTGTTAGGTTATTTTCGTTACGGAATTTTTGGATTCGGTCTCCACGCTCAAGACCCGCGATAGAAGCTATGCAATAGCTTAAAAACAAAATTCAACTTTTAATGGCATAACGAACAAGCTTCGCTTCAAGCGCTTCATGTAACTCATACTTAGTAGCAATGATACACCAAATCAATCACCGTTGACTAATTGTTACGTTCAAGTTCGACGGTGCGTTCAAAGCCATAATTTACGACGATGATCATAAAAAACTCGAACGCTTCCGATCAATGCTCACTGAAAGTTGTAAATTCAAATTGTGCACTATGCGTAACGGAAAAAACAAAATCAACGGTATCATACGACCATTGTACGAAAGAGGTATACAAAACCTATTTGATGTAACAATTATCTGATCCTCAGTTAGTAGTGAGTAGTAAAATAGTGAGTCAATATCGCGTGCGCGCCATTACTGCGGGCTGTCGTGCGCGACTTGGCACGCGAATGGTCTATTCTGTGTCTGGTATATATCTGTGGTATTTCGTTAAGAGTAAATTGTTTGATAATATCTGCGGAATAACCCAGGTAGTAAGAACACTTTAATGCATTAATTAATTAAGTTGTGTACATCAAATACTATTTAACTTACAATATATCACCAGGTAAATTCTTTGCCAGTTATTTTAACAATTTTATTTTAATATCTTCAGCACACAACTATTATTTCAGCAATATTATACATAATTAATCAGTAAGCAGATAAGAATACCTACCTACACATTTTGAATAATTTATTGAAAAAAAAAAACAACCCGAAACTAAAGAATCCTTAATTCCAAAACTTCAAATAGGTTTATAAGCGACGGGCTTTTGAGATAACGAATAATCAGAAATACGACCCCAATGTGAAATGCTGCATTGAGAAACAAGCGAAAAAACTCATTCGCAAAGGGAAAACCGAATTATCGACCACACATTCTCTCCACTTTCGACGACCAATCCTCTGCAATAATTGACTGCGACGATTCCGACAAAGACATTATTATTATTATTCAAAGACGACACTGAATAATGAGATAGTGTTCATCTCGTTTTCGATCTCGAAAGTAGTCCCAAAATGACACGACTCACACAACCAATGAAATGAATAAAAAAAATAGAGGTAAGTTACAATATTTTAGCTAAGATACATCATAACTTTATGCTTACACTAGCTTTTGCCCACGAATTCGTCTGCGTGGAATATGTAGTTACTTCTAGAAGCATTTTTGACGTGATAACGTTTTATAAATTGATGAATACCAGCAACACTCATGAAAAATAGTAACGTTCCGCGTAACGTTCCACCTGAGTTTTGTATTACATAAAATAATCAAAGTCAAAGTCAAAGTCAAATTCAGTCAAAGTCAAAGTCAGTCAAAGTCAAAGTCAGTCAAAGTCAGTCAAAGTCAAAGACAAAGTCAAAGTCAGTCAAAGTCAAAATCAAAGTCAGTCAAAGTCAAAGTCAGTCAAAGTCATAAATTATTATGACGTTATCACGTAAATCTATCGTCCTTAAACCGACTTTACAGACAACCAATTTTTTTTTCTACGATACTCATGTTGCTGATAATATAACACAGCGACATCATCTATGCTCCGCTCCTTTTAGTCGTAGAGTGATGTTATATAGCCTTGCCTTCCTTGATAAATGGACTTTCCAAAACGGTTGATTTATTTTTCAATTCCAACCAGTAGTTCCGGAGATTAGCGCGTCCAACCAAACAAACCAACTCTTCAGCTTTATAATATTAAGTTTAGATTAGATTTATTTCCTAAATGACCACAAGTAAATCGGATAGTCCGATTTACTTTTGGCCATTTAGGAAATACAACTGTAGTAACTTGTAATTAGTTATTAGTATTTTATTTTAATAAAGACGACACCAAAAACTCATATAGTTCATACGTCTTGACTATATAATTACCTCGTGCACTTTCAAAAAAGAACAGTAGTCTGTAAAAGGTACTAACAGGGCTTTAATTACTACCAAAAAGGCTTTGCAAGTGGCCTGCGCCAACAAAAGGTACTTAACAAGGTACCACATCAAGCGTTAAGAGCTCTCGAATCCGTTTGCAGGGAGCGCAATGACATTCGACTGAAATGGGACATCATACAGAGTTGAATGAATAACTTCTACGTTTCAGATTGGATATTACATATTTAAAAACATGGCCGCTACTTAGGTGTCCCAAAACTTGTACCCAGCATTGGCAGACAGCGAGACAACTCTCTGTCAACACCGTGGTCATCTCTGAGGTCACTAGCTACTAAATGCCCCAAATATTTAAAACAGGTCACATACCTCAGCATAATCCCGTTGAAATGATATACAATGGAAGACAGGTGTTACCTCTGCAGGTTGTCCCAAATATCATCGCCACCGACTTTTCAGAGTTATAAATCAACTTGTGATCATGGGCATATCTTTCACAATTTGTAAGCAGTATCCTCATGGCTATGATCGCGGGGACCAATACCATGTCGTTAGTGTAACTTAGATTATTCATAAATTTTTGACCAATAGAACAACTGTAACAATAGAAAAGCTTATCCCATAAGATACCATAGTCAACTCGGTCAAATGCACGACTCAAATCAAGAAAGCACGCATGTACTTTTCTTTTTCTAGACATATAATAGTCATCTATTTGTTTTAAGCTATGGCCATTTCGGTCGAACTCTGTTTCGTAAAGCCAAATTGTGCACCACAAATTTTTATGTGACCTGATAACATATTTAGCATGTCAGAATCGAAGACCTTAGAACCAGAAGTAGCTATCAAAATAGGTTGATAGTTACAGCCTAGTGACGCACTCACGGTATTACTTTTGAGTATTGGGGTCACTACCGCTCGGAGAAGCTCCGGAGACCCGTGTCTAAAGCAGGCATTCCCAAATACGGTAGGGAAAACAACTACCAATGGCCCACTGAAACTTAGATGCTCGACCCCTATTTAGTCATAACAAACGAACCTTAAAATATGGCGGTTACCATGAATTTCCCAAACAAAAACAGTTACAGGGATTTCGTTGTAGAAGTACCTTGGAACCTTGTGCCTAATAGATCGAGAATTGGTCTAATTGTAACCTTGCCGTGGTGGTACCGGCTTAGAATTATACCCCCCCATCTCTTCCCGTGGGTGCCGTAAGAGTCCGCTAAGGGATCACGTTTTGCCACGGAATGAATAATCTAGATGTTTCCAACAGTTTGCCCTACTTCTAGTACAATTTAATTAAGTTTTTGTGCAAACAGATGCCGAAGCCGAAGTCAACACGTGGTGACGCTGAGGGGGTTTCAGTATTCGCCCAATGGGGGTCAACAACCCGACCACGTGTAAACCTACTATATTTCACTAGCCATAACAGACAATACCTTATACTACATAAGATGAAACATATTTGGGGCGCCGACACCATAATTCATGAAATGTTTCATTGTTCGATTTATGCTCATGTAAGCTTTTGATCGTAAACTTCTCTATTATAATAACATCAAATATGATGAGGTTATAGTTGATGGATGAGAATCAGGTATCAGATCAATATATATATCGTAATAAATACCAGCAAGGCGATTATCTATCTCTGTTGCAATCAAACGCTTGTCAGCAACAAGGTATGGGCCTAACGATGATGGATGCGTAACGAAAAATTGTAATTAAAAAAAAAATAAACTTAAATTATCCATTTGAGAAATTACATAATACCGCAATGTGGAGATAGGTCTCCAATATTTGAGTCGGAGATTGTCGGCCTGTCTCAGAGAGTAGTACTTTGGAGTGTAGGTAGCTACCACCCTCAAATTTGACAAACTGTCACCAAAGACATAGTGTGATAATCTCTGTCTAGCGTGATTACATATTCGACCACATTGTCACTGACCATTAGGTGATATAGAGCCAAACACTTGATCTATTTCTTTCTATTTTATTCTATTATAACTATTGATAAAGTATAACAAAATTAACAATAATGAGAGCCATCTGTTGGCTAAATCTGCGTTTATTTAATATTCAAGCAATTCATACACAATGCAATAGTAATTCAAATTTAATCATAAATAAACTTGGTATTCCACTAAAATAACAATTTTATTGTATCCCTATAGCATTGTAAGTAGGTATTGCATTGAGGTAGAAATTAGATCTGAGTAGCCATGACAATTATACTCCAAGTAGAATAGCAAAACTAGCAAAAACGACAATTCATCAACAATGTATGAGCAATGTGTTAGTAGAATTGACGCCGATCTCTTCTAGAAAAATGTGAATATGTAATATCAAAGCTAAACATGATCAATCGTGGCCCGCATCAATCATGTGACAAAGAAGTCAAAGCCTTTGCTATCTAAAATACAAAAGTCAGATCAAAACATCACAAAACACTTTCCGAACGAACCTATATCAGATGTAGGACTTGTTAATATCGTTCCTTCACTTGGAAAAAAAAGTAGTTCACTTATAATACATGAACAGCGATAATGCGACACTCATCACGTAGAATGGCTACTGCGAATCTCTGATCTATTACAGGTTCCCAGGTGGACAGAGTCGCGGGCAGAAACTACTAACTACTAGTAAAATATACTAAAACATTTTCAACATAAATATTTATCTAATTTATCGTAAGTACAGAGAATTTAAACTGTCGGCAGGCAAGTTTTTATTGAACTTTTAAACCAAACCAAAACTTTCTAAGAACCGAGACACCTGCTTTTGTTTCTGTAATTTCGAAGAACCCAACAGCAGAACGCGAATTGTTTATATTCATTTGGAGAGCCGTAAAGTCTCTTATCTTGTTTAGAGGTCCATAAAAACAGGTTAAAGACAACATCTCTTATCATACAGGTTGGTATGTATTGGTAAGCGTACTTAATGAATTTAGTACGTTTGAGGTAATTTAACTAAGTGTGGTATTTCGCTTTGAGTTAACAATAGTTTTAGTTGATGAATACTTTAATTCTGCGGATCGTTATAGTGTCTATGGTATATAATTTAAATAAAGGTATTCCGTTAACATTCTTTCAATTGCTCACGGTAGATAGCATGACGCAGAAATTTATTCCAAAGCTGAGATCTTTACCAAAAATAATTATGATGAATTCAATGAAATTGAGTGGATTAAACAAGGCCGCAGATGAATTGACATTTAATTTTGGGTCACAAATAACGGAGTTATTCCCGAATATACCTACATTAAAAAACCTTGTGTGTGTGTGTGTGTGTGTACACACACAACGTGAGTCTAGCGCCAAAATACTTGAGTACATGATTAACTAAATGCTTTTATCAAGTATTTTTTGTTTATGTGTAAGTTAATTGAAAGGTATAAGTTTTAACGATATGGGGACTTTTTCTTAGTGTTAATTAAGAGTTTCACAGTTTCAGTAATGTTAGAGTCTGAAAACTATCGCGAGTTCTTCCATAACTGTAATCTTCGAACCGACTAGGACTCACGTGGTAAACACTGGAGAATTACTCTCCGACCAGTTATGAACTTATTTGCAGTTCTTCATCTAGGAGTTATGCAACGCCAGTTACGTCCCGAGGCTGGATGATCGATGATATTGCTACATGTTACTTAATAACGTTATCAACCTGTTGTAAGACAAGTATAGCATTGGTTAAAGCTATTCACACCATTTCCTGGAATGTTCTACAGAACAGTTACGTTTATTTATCAAAGAACGTGATTAAACGCTATTTCTATGTTGAATGGTTTCCTAAAACGCGTTATCAGCTTACACTTAAGCATGCAATAAAATTATGTCATTGCGTTAGTAATAGACGTAACAAAAGGTTAGGCTCCGATTAAGTACCTAAGTATGTACTTCCTGTAATACGACTTCCAAAAGGTGCAAGTATCAATTCTGATTTCTTTTGTTTTTATGCTTCAGAACTTTGTCATTTGGGGTGCGATTTAGATATTTTTTTTTTTTATTACCTAATAAAGGTAGCGTTCTAGTTCAGATGAACCTACTCTCACTACATAGGGCGCGGCCCAATCGCAATATGTTTCAAAATTTGTATTTACTTTGCACACATATTGTGTCCAGAAACTATGAAACAGACCTGTGTGGAAAATTAGCAGTAGTAATTTAGTTAAAGTTGGTTTATATTACAATTTAATCGACATGATTATTTTTACATAAAAGCTAGTAAATTAATGGCCGCCCATTAAGCGGACGAAATCGCTGGCATGGAAGACGTAGGCATGCACGGTATGTAGTGACCATTTGCAGGAGAGAAGAAGAGCAGAAGGACCTTCTCCCAACATCTTCAAATAACACACTAACGCGAACGTTCGTATCATTTGAGAGTTGTATTAGCAATTGTTTTGTAATTCTACATAAAAGAGATAACATTGTGAGTGTGTCGAAAGAGTAAGAGAGATAGATATACTAGCCTATCTACTGACTGCACTGCCTTTATTGTTCTGTTGCAGACTAACTATCAGATGTCTGCACTGCCTTTATGGTTTTATAACATACTAACTAGTTTGTGTCTATGTAAAATTTACGCAGCCCTTTACCGGCTTTTTTAAATATTTTTTTTATACTGTATAGATCTAGCGTTCGACCACTATTTCTCTTGATGGTCAGTGATGTGGTCGAGGATGTTATCACACAACACCTCCAATTCTCGCTGGCTCTCAAGGCCTGCTGCCTGAACACACTATGTGTTTGGTGACAGTTTTTCAAACTTGAGGGTGCGGTAGCTAGCCAGGTGGGTACTGGAAAGTACCCTACCACAAAATATACATAGGTATATACACACTACACTACATAGATTGCTCAATGATTTGCTTGAGCAGGCCCAGGATATTGACCTCTTTAACGGCTCTGACACTGAGTTTCACATGGCGGGAGTAAAGTATCCGATGTATGTAAATTGAAGAAGTAGATAGATTTTTTAAGGCATAGGTAATAATAGTTAGTAATTTAGTTTATGTGTATTTATTGTACCTTATAGTTCTTTGAACCTTGGATGTGGCGCATTGGTTAACTGTAATGCACATCCAAAGGAATGTCAATATAAGAAATAAATAGCTCATGGAAAGCGTTCGGTGACGATGACGTGAGTTCCATGATTTTTGTTCACCCGTAAAAAATTCTCAACGCCCATAGAGATGTTTTCACTTCAAAAACATAAATGGCGCATATAAGGAAATTCGGCAAATATGTATAGTAGCCACATAACTTTCCGAAGTGACTCGACGCGTAAAATGTACTTAATAAGCATGACACTATTACACTACCTATATTAGAGACAACCCATGTATGTGGGTTTTGCTGCCAGAAAGTAAGCAAATTTTCCTTTTTACTTATGTCCATTAATGGCCGATGATATTACAGAGGCTTATGGGTGTTTACAGGCAGAGAGGCGGGGGATGGTGATAGGGCGGGAAAATGAGGAAGTGGGGGCAACCGGGGGGTTACCGCGAGAACTTAGGATAAGGAAGAAATATGGTCATTCGAAAACATTTCTCACAAATAAATTAGCAAATCGAATCAAATTTAGTTCAATCGGAATTAACCTTTACGACCTGTTCGCATAAGTGGTACTTTTTTAAAGTTTATTAGACATGTAGAACTTTCAACAAAATAAGCTGAAAAGATTCAAAATGGTCAAGCCTTAGCTGCATTTCGTTTATTCCAAAAACCAGAACAAACCAATTGATATGATTCGGTGATACGCAATGTTGCTCATGATACTTTTCAAATAAAGAATTCCCACTAATTGTTTTAGTAACAACAGCAGCGGTAATGGAAATATTATTATGTAGGTATAACAGATACACTTATTATATAAGCATGTAATAGCTAAATGTATTTAACGTTATCCTCATGTGAATAAACAACTGGCAATCCCCGACCGCATCCGATAAGCTGACATGTCTGTCAGTACTTTGGTATGCAAATAATCGTAGGTAGGTAGACAGTGATTGTAAAACAAGAGAGGGTCGAAAGACGCAACATATTTATTAATTTTACCGACTTCGACAAGTTATTTCATTGTATTTTTGAGTGTAGAAGTCGGTTCCTTTTTTTGCTAATTTTTTTTTTTCACTCTTTTTAGTGACCTTTGTTACTCATGGGATCAATTGTCATTGTGGTGTAGTAGATTTACCGATGTCTTCACCCGCTACTATAATATCGTGTAGGTATAAGCACGCATTTTTCAGTTTTTGACTTGTAGCTCAAAAAGGGCTCGTCTGATTATGATGAAATTTAAATGGGACCACACGGGAAGCACCAGCTTTTAAATAAAAAAAGAACTATCAAAATTGGTTCACCCTGTCGGAAGTTATGCGGTAACAAACACAAAAAAATCACATACGGATCGATTTGAGAACCTCCTCCTTTTTTTGAAGTCGGTTAAAAACAGAAGTGAACGATGGGATTGTAATATTATAAAAACGTTGCATTATTTGCAACACAGAGCAGAATCACACCGAATGATCTTGTACTAACAATATAGGAAACAAAAACTTTGAAGCCACGATAGCTCAGCGGTTTGATCGTCGGCTTTCAAACGGACGGACGCTAGTTCGATCCTCACCAACTGCACATTCCGGCATACCTTTCGGTGAAGGCAACACCTTCATCAAAGTTTATGTCTCAGGGTGCCGGGCGCACCTACCAACGTATGTTGCTTGTTCTAGAAATTAATCCCATAAAAAAACCACGGGCATTGATATCGCCAAATTAATAAAATCATCATTTTCAAGCAAAGAAGGGAAAGGTCAATAATAATTTGTAGCTGTATTATCGATAATAGCTATTCACTGAACCGCTTAATTACGATTGTATAAGAGCATAGCTTGTTGACTCAACAAGATAATATGGATAATTATGGTAATAACGTAGAACGAGACAAGGTTATCAAATAATTTCGGAAACATTACTTCCGGGAGGGTTCCGCCAACGACTTATAACCATTTTCACCGACGATCCATACATCACTTAGTAGAGATTTGATTTACATCAACGCTTTGAGGACATGTAAACGCCCCTATAGGTGTAGCAAGATCGGCCCCGGTACCCAAACTAAGGGACAGCCAGAGCCTTTCTCCATAGCTGACGATGTTTTTTACACTCATGAAATTCCAAATACGTGCGACAAAGCCAAAACAAAGTTATTATTTGCGCCCAAAACTTATGACTACGACCCCTGTAACCAAAGCATCAAGGCAGTGATGACGTGTATATCTTGCAACTGCCATAAGAACGGCAACGAAAACTGCTACCATACTTAGATGCACGTATTCAAAGTATTACTATAGTTGTGAAGAAAATGAAATTAAGTTAGGGATGGATTTGGCGTGCATGCATTTCCATCCCATTATCCCAAAGGACACAAATGAGATGTCTTAAGAGTGGTCGGTGAAAACGGACATTTAGTGACTCACATAGTATATGAAGACTCGACATGTTTGCAGGGGTTTATTGAACATTTAACATTGTTGTAATATTTCTTACCAAATTCAATTTCTCTTCCTGTCTTTGTAATCTAAACTTCTGCACTAATATTTAAAAAAAGTTTAAAAAAAACTGATTATAGAAAGTAATCTTTGGAACACACTAAAACACTAAACCAGAAAATTTCTATATTCTAAATTCAGAAAGTAGGTATATTTTTCATACAAAACTGAGTTTGTTGGGCTATAGAGTAGCCAAGAAACGGTCAGGATTTTTATTGCAAGAAACATAATGAATGTTTTGTGACGAATTTATTTTTAAAATTACTACTGCTGCCTAGTACGTATCATGTGACCTCAGCTGGCTTGTCCGTGCCGCTCTCCACCCTCTCACTCCGACCAGTATGAATAATTTTGGACCTACGCTCGATTGCTCCGCTCATCCCTATACAATCTTAGGTCATTTGGAACAGTGACGAGTAAGATACGCGCGCTTTTTACTTAAATTGTCATTTAGCATGCTTTAGCATATTTTTGACTTTCCAAGAAAAAAGGGGCTAGGTATTGCTAGGTTCTAGGTATTGATTTATCGGCTGGCGCATTTAAATAAAACTAATTTAATTAAGATAACATTCAAACAATCTAATATAGACACTAATGAATAATGTGAACACTATGAAATCCCTAGTATGTTTAATTGATGGGCGTAAAGCGACCGGATCAACTAGTATGTAAAGTTAAATTGAGAAAACCAAAGTATACCAGCTGTAAAAATACTGTGATAACTATTTCAGACGAATAATAATCAGTCATCAAAAAAAATATTCCAGTTATGCCTTTTGTGTCAGAAGGGCATTAACATCTCCGTCGCGTACCTACCGTTCGAGGTTGTTCTAACGTTATTAGGTGCTCCGCCCCGCGAGTCCTTTGATGCCCTTACGACTTTATTGACATTGAACTAGCTAATAAACAGATGTTGAGAAGATCAAAAACATGTCTTATACAAATCGAACTGGAACATACCAGGCATAAGCAATCCATAATGGTTTATAAGTGGTGTATAACCACCGCTGGGACATTAGCTTATCTGTTAATATTTCCAGGAAGTTAGGGTGGCCTTTAGCGTGGAACGTTACCAGTCATGCTTTGACATTCAAGCGTCGCGTCGTCAATCTTGCCCAGAGAAGATGCTTGACTGACCGAAAATATGCTTACCTAGGCAGTGGTTACATATTTGATCTATTTGGCGTGTAGAAGTGGGTACCTGGAGCATTCGATTTTTCAAAACTTATCTGTTCTTAGTCGCTACGACGCGTAAGCATATATTTGGCTGTCATCAAGATCGTTGAAAGCTATTCAGGCGTGAAAACACAACATACGATATTGGCAAGTAAGCAAATTATCGAAGTGACTAGTACTAGTAGACTAATTTTTAACTACATTATTAACAAGATTTTGTGATAATCGGATCATTGAGATAGGTCTTTATTAATTCTAAAATTAATGGGGTCAAAATTGGGTAGGCCTAACTTAATGTTTTCAAAGACTAGGAAAAAACAAAACAAAACAAAATATATGTCAGACAAACCTGTTTGAGATGTTTTATTTAAAACACTGCGAATTTGTGTGTCACTTTTTCCAATAGTCTCTTATCACCGCTGGCCGCTCCTCATTAGGCAAACCCATCTGTCACTTTCATACCCAACTGCCATTTTGAAGGCAGAGGGATAAAGATATCAAAGAGACATAAACATCCCATATAACAATCGGAGGAGTCTCTCAAAAAATTGCAAAACGTTGTCGGAAACGTGTTCTTTTTTGAAAAATAAACAAAACACAACGCAGCTGTCCATTAGAGTTACCGACGCAAAACATCGATTAGAATCGAATTAAGGACCGTTTGCAGTGACGATAAAAACGGATTCTTTATGTATCTTAACAAGAAACTGTACTTCGTGCGTAAATTTTATTCTCTTAAATATTTTAGGATCAAAATTACAAATTCAATCCTTTTACAATTACATATTCCACACCTCAATCCTGCGTCCTCTATGCCAGGCCGCGGCCTAACCGGGAATCTTTACCCGTTATGAAATCCCACCTCATCTCCAATCTCATTGTTGGTCCCATCCCAGGCAAACCAAACCCACCTTGTCATATTTAGCACTTATTTATTGAAGTATCCATATGTATGTATCCGTGATACTTACTAATTTGTTATTGAGTAAATTTGTAATTTATCTGAATTTTATTCGTTCATTTCAAGTCTAGCTGTTAATTTTTCCTAAAATTGTAAAATAATACAGACGAGTATGTACGAAAATGCTCATGAAACTATAAGAATTGGAAAGAGGCGTGATTATACCACTTACAAAAGTAGCATATATAGCATCGTACAATTTTACTTTTTTCATAATTTTAAATGGATTGAATTATTAAAGATTAATTAAATATGTATCTTTGTTATGTATGTTGAAACATACATCACAATGATATATATTTAACTAACTGCGCACCACGGTTTTACTCCCGTGGTGATGGAAAACGGTGATGATGGTGATGATAAAAACAAACCTATGTGTTAATCCAGGGTATAAGCTATCTCCATACCAAATTTCATCAAAATCGGTGTAGCAGTTTGAGCGTGAAAAAGTAACAAACATACACATAAACACACAAAGTTTCGCATTTATAATATTAGTAGGATTAATAAAGAAGATATTATAATAATTTCAAGCTAATTTAAGGTACATTAGCTTACATATATTCAAAGGCAATTACTGGGCGTGATGTCTTCTATTCATTTAAGTGCATGGCTGAAAAAAGGGAAAGGTGAATAAGCGCGTATGAATAACGTTGTATATATAACTAGCGACCCGCCCTGGCTTCGCACGGATATAAAATATATAGCCTATGTCATTAAAGAATGTTATTATACATAAAAAAAAATTGGTTGTCTGTAAAGTCGGTTTACTGACGATAGATTTACGTGATAACGACATAATCATGTATGACTTTGACTGACTTTCACATTGACTTTGACTTTTGACCTTGACCTTGACTTTGGCTTTGGCTTTGACTTTGACTTTGATTATATTATCTAGATCTAGATAAAACTCAGGTGGAACGTTACGCGGAATGTTACCGTTACTATTTTTCATTTTGGCATTCATCAATTTATAAAACGTTATCACGTCAAAACCTTTCTCTTCAATCACTCTATCTATTAAAAAAACCGCATCAGAATCCGTTGCGTAGTTTTAAAGATTTAAGCATACATAGGGATATAGGGACAGAGAAAGCGACTTTGTTTTATACTATGTAGTGAATGAAGCTCCTGCTGGCTGTTACTCATAGTTAACAATCATAAGGTAAATATGCTGTGTTTCACCTGTCATACAACTTCTGTATAATCAAATAAAATCAACAAACAGAAGCTCTAAGTCATCTCGGGCTTACCGAGAGCTTAATAAACTTTCCGTAAACTTGTTTTCGTAAGAGTAACGACGAGAAGCGAAGTCTATATTATATTAAGTACTATCTATATTACTTTATCTATATTGCCGTGGTGGTACCTACCGGCCTAGAATAGTACTCCCCCATCTCTTCCCGTGGGTGCCGTAAGAGTCGGCTAAGGGATCACGTACCAGAAGGTGGGCAGCAGCGCCTTCTGAGGATATGAAACCATACTGCGCTTGCCAACCCGCCTGCCAAGCGTGGCGAGTATTGGCAAATCCCCCCTACACGGGGAGGCTAATGTCCAGCAGTGGACGTCCTATGGCTGCGATGAATGAATGATGAATATTACTTTATATCTTTTTTCCAGATTGTCGCCTTTAGATACTATATATTATAATTAAACAAACTAGATCTTCCTTCATTTTAACATACATACCTACATTCATATCACACACCTCATCCGCGATAGCGCAACTAAACATTTTATATATTGAACGAAATCAAAACACTATTTCGTGTAGCGAATAATATGAAGATTAACATAAAAAATACAAAACACTCAAGACGTCTAGTTGAAAGGTTATTGACCTAGGGAAATAACAACTCGTGTGTAAATTACACATACGATATATTATACTTATCATAAAACAATACTCTTAGCAAGTACAGCTATTTTATACTTTTGAGTGATGAAGTCGGTTCCATTTTTGGTATTAAAAAAAAATTATTAGCAACCGTATAATTAAAATATAATGGCTCTAATTCTATTAATCACTAGAACTAGCTAAAGGTCACCAAAATAATTGAAAATGAAATAGCTCGTATTCTATTTAAGGTAAAATTCAAATTCGTATAAATCCACACAAGGCTATCCCTAACAGTAGAAGAGTTTTATTCTATTGCTGGTCAATCGCGGATTGTTTTAATGGGCACGATATAAGTAACGACTTATTTGACTTAAAACGAATTTTTACTTTTAATAAAATCATTTAATTTTAGTGTTGTATTGATAAGTGTCAAATTAATTTGGACTTTATCGTAACCATATAAGAAATTATCTTACTTATCTTTTTTTTAGAATTTCAGTTTAGTTTAGATTAACACGAGAATCACAACAATTGTCTGTTCATTTCATTTGAGAGCTTTTTCGGTCTGATCCAACTTTTTCCATCGCAATAATATCATTTTAATTTTTATCTATATCCTTGGCTTTCTTCTCGTTTATTTTTCCATTTATCGTTCACTAGTAGCGCCCCGCGGTTTCACCCGCGTGGATTACAGTTATCCCGCTACCTCAACTATCCCACGGGAACTATACTTTTTCCGGGATTAAAGTAGCCTATGTGTAAACCCAGAGTTTAAACTAACTTCATACCAAATTTCATCGAAATCGGTGTAGCCGTTTGAGCGTGGAGAGGTAAAAACATACACACAAACTTTCGCATTTTTGATATTAGTAGGATAGGATTCTATGTTTTTATGAATAGGTCATCAACATGCTGTCATGTCGCATGTCGATGACATTTATTTTATTTCCTCCTGTTTTCAATATTTCCATTAGGCAAGTGAAATTATTCATTTATTCAACAGCTCTAATACCTGTTCTATATTATCACTGTAACAGTGCTATCGGAAAAGGTGAGGATCAGCATATACTGCAGAAAAAATACCGACAAAGGCAAGCTACCTACGCTCCGACTTCTCTCCCAAAATTTTCTTTTTCAACACTTCCAGTTAATCGTTTCTACCTAATGTCATAATTACATTATGACTCACTACTATCTGCAAGCAATAAGCTATCTTATACTACATGTTCACGACTCAAACAAACAACATCTATAACACCAATATGATGGATTACGAAGCCCCGCCTAGACATAATAAGTAATTATACTAATAATATCCAATAAAATTACTTATACCAACAATATAAATCATTACAAAAACCTGGCCTTAAACCTTATTTTCGAGAGAGCGACTCGCCGGCACATTAGGACAAAAAATATGCCCAAAAAAAACATGGGCGCGTGCACACCTGTGCGCACAAACATCTGCTGGTTGCATATTAAAGACTACCACTAAATTATGGAGCAGCTTTGAATACAGCGGCCGTGATCATGTCGAAGGTACGAGGAGGGTACGAAAGGATTTCATATTTCTGTATTATAATTCACTAGCAGCGCTCTGCGATGTTACTCGCGGTGAACTGTTTGATTTGACGATTTTTGTGTCTTCCCGCCATCCCACGGGAACAGTCAATATCTTCGGGATAAAAGCAGCCTATGTGTTAATCCAGGGTATAAGGTCATCTTCATTCCAAATTTCATGTCAATCCGTTTAACTGTTTCATCGTGAAAGAGAAACAAACATACAAACGACAAATTGGTAACGGCGCGAGGCGGTGGCCAATTAGGTTTCGAAATACAATTTCTTTATTTTCTCGATAAGACACTGGTGCTTTTAACCAGTATCATTTTTTGTAATTTAATTACTGTACTGTATATTTTATATGTTTGTTGATTTACACGCCTACGAACCGGCGGAAATTCGGTGACATGACATGGGGCATACCCGCGTGGCGTATCTAATGTATATAAAAAACCGTGTAACTACCTTCAATTCCCTTCGACGTCATTATTATTATCGCTCTTTTGTATTCGAAATACGGGTCGAATAGTAGAATATTTGTATATCATTTCCCTTGGGTAGAATCTCATTCAAGTGAATCAAAATCCATTCGGTTTGTTGAATTAGTTGAATAGGTAGAAGCGTGTCTCAAAACCATCTTCATTTCAGAGTCTGTCCTGTATTCCAGAAATACCTTGAGGAGGAGACTTGGGCGGACCTAAAACCCCGACATTGTTAGGGTTGTTAGGTCTGTCCGCCAAACAATTTTGATCAGCGTGGTGGATTATATACTCCACTCTGTGAGCAAGGCTCCTGTCCCAGAAGTGGGAACGTAAGAGGCGTATGTGATGCTGTAAACGTCTAGCAGCTATAAAAGAGATGAATGACAGCCCACCAGTGAAGCATATTTACAAAGGTTTTGGATTAGAAACTTTCTCTTTACCAAGATTAAAAGAGGTCACGGAAATTATCGAATTCTCGTGCTCTTCACAACAGTCAGACAATGCACTGATGTGACAGTGGCGTCGTGATAGCGGGGGCAAACGCCCTAGGACCGGGTCACAGTCGTGACCGCGCCGAACATAATGCTAAGCTCATATAGATTTTATAACAAAACGGTACTCTGAGATATCATGGGACGTCGATGGTGTTTTAAGTTATAGAATGGGTCAGTTGTACAGATAGTGCGAAAAAACATTTTGTACCCGAATTTTAATCGTTGCATGTACATGGAAGGCGCAGTGCTTATGCACTTCAAGGCAAGCTAGTACCACAGAATAGCTATAAATAAGTTAGGTGATTAATCAATAGCAAGAGTGATACAATTAAAGGAACGTACAATGCATGATTTTCTTGGCATATCTATTTGACTTAAAATTTACGCATCTAATAAAATTAAGCAGGAACTTTTCTAAAAACAAAATAAACTGTCTTCGGGTGTAAGTGTCAAAAATAAGGGTGAATTATTATAATTATATATTGACCATGCATTCGTAATATTCGGTAAATATGTGCACAAATACCTATAACAGAATGAATGCAAAACAAAACCTTAAAAATATCAAGAAAGTTACAATAAAGTTTATGTCTATCTGAGTAAATAAACAGGGGGTTACGGTTAAAGATCATGCCCAGCATTTTTGCTTACGCTTTCCCGGAAATTTTATAATCGTCACTATTATCGTTTCGTGCAATTTTGACACACAGGTTCAAGCTGCTACTTTTACAAGACAGTTGATTAGGAAGAAATGTTCCTCTAAAAGAAGAAACAATTAATTTTCCATCTAACCCAAGAAAATCTGTAACCAATCTTACGCGTAATTAGTTTCCGAGTAACGATAATTAGGTGAAGACGTTCTGTATAGAATCGGGTTACTAAACTGCCATGAAGTTGACTCTATATTTGTAAGAACACAAGAGACATAAAACCTCCACTGAGTATGAAATTACTCCTAAATACCTCCCTACCTCAATTTATTACTCACTAGTCATTTAGCGTCACTAACCCAGTGTTAGCGACTTAACCCTCGCACATTGGTGGGTTAAATATTTAGAAAATTAACCCTAGGCTAACTCCTAACTCTTGATGGCGCAAGACAAGTTATTTATTTAACCCTGTGTTAGCTTTTAACTCCGAGTTAGTTAGGCTAACTCGGGAACGTGCAAGTGGGCCTAAGAGTGTTGTTTATCCACGCTTATCTTCTATTAGCTTAGGCGCTAACCCGCTTACTAATAACTTGTAAAATAAATTCAGTGTTTTGTTTCGTTCTTTCAACGTCAAATTGTCATGTTAGTGAATAAAGACAAAACAATGAATAACTGTTCAGAGGTTATACAATGTTTATTAGTAAGGAGTTCCACTAAGACACATCAAACGGGGAAATTTAGTTTGAGTGCCAACCTACAATCATGATTCTGATGTACTCATTTTGATCATTCGAGTTACTTATTTTTTAACATCTTGTGCAGCTGTTTAACGTCATATTTAATAACATTGTGTCACTTAAATGTACTTGTATACAGCTTTTATTTTTAACAAGATTAACAAGTTTTTTTTCCACTATTTAAAGTATGCAATAACATTTTCTCCACAACAGCTGTCAATCGCCAGTTTACTTATCGATTTCTGAAAGGAACATTCCATTTAATTCACAAGTGAAGGGAGTAAAAAGATTTTAAAATTCAAGAACGCACCTGACAGCGCTAAATTCAACTCGCCGACCAATTAGAGAAGAGTGCACTTGAAAGGAGCACTCACGTCCAAAATCGACTTTGCCCACATGTAAAACAAAAAACTCTTCAAAATATATCACCGGATATTGATGAAATAGGTTTTCATAAGTAGAACCATCAAAAATTATTGTTTTTCAAATTCATCTGAACAATGACATGAAGTTAATGAGTGTTAGCAGTGAACCAGGCGGTATTAGATCTAATCTCACCTCGGCATTGGGCTTTAGGTAAAAGTAACATCGGCATCAATCCCAATGCCAACAGGTGTGGCAAATTGTGCACCCGCGGCTAACGATTCTATATAATTATTATGTATTATACATTAAGTACCGGGCCCGCTGGCTTCACGGTAAGACACCGAGCCCGCCGCAGACCACTGCGTCGCAGGCCCCCTATTAGACGTCTCACTCATCACTCAGCTACTACCCATCTTGGTGGCTCTCCAACCGATAGGACGCGCCTTAGTCCGCGACGTCCACACACACAGACGCTACCTCGTTTAGGCGATAGCCCAAGCCGAGGTCCAAACCCTTGGGGTGTCCTTGCGCTACTCGCTCCCCCGCTCATCCCAACCCATAATCGGCTGAGTGCCCTCTGCACTCGCCAAAAGTCCGGTGACGCCGTAAATACACCATGTGGTAAACAGCATTTAGTCATTTCTAACATAGGCATAGACATTAAGTACCTGTCTTTAGCGCCATTGGACAATCTAGGTCTTAAGTGAAACTTCGAATTATCACTCATGCATAGAAACTGGGTGCGCTTTAAAGTAAAATAAGTTTACTTTGTTAATTCCGCGGATAAAGCCACACTTTAATAAGGTACAATTATTAACCACTTAGCCCGATACCCTAATTTACACTATCGTTTGTCTATTGGAGCTTCGTTCGCTTGAAGTGAAAGTGATTCCTTGTGTACTTAGTTAAAATAAACAGAAGGTAAGGTAACCTTAGATTAATGTGCTAGTTGAGAATTGTTCTTAACCTAGAGGAAACTTTGTTTACGTAAGGTACCTACTTACGCGGCTAAAAGATGAATTACGACTGGACCACGAAACTAGGTGATTAGTATGATTGATCGTTCTTTTTACCATCTTCCGACATCGTGCACCCTTCTGAACTCCTTTGAACGGCGTTCAAAGATTATCTCTATTATGTTACTGTAAAAGACCGATTTGCCAGTAAAACCTAACATTTAACAACCCTGAAATTTGGTAATGTGTAGTTCAATATTTTGTGATCATCGTTCATTTTGAACTTATACCACCATCTACCGGTAAATTTTAGGTTTTACATTACACGCAAAACAAAATTGGTACATGTTGCTTTTAAGAATAAAAAAATTGGTGAAAATTACGTTATATTACGGCCTTTTTTATGTGTCTAAAGTTTTACATCACTGGTATCTGTTGTCCAAATTATATTCTGTCCAATACATCCATAGTTGGTTTGAAACAAAAAAAACATCGACCAATCATATGTATATATTAAATTTACCACCATCCAAAACGCAAGTAGATAATGTAGTTACGATATGTAAAACTCAGCAATTTTAGAATTTTATGACTTAGCCCAAAAAGAGCCAAATTTAGCGCTAGCTAGCAGTATGTTTTTTACTCTGCGCATCCGTTTGGATGTACAAAAAACTGGACTAAAAAAACATAAGCGTTCAGGATAAGTTATTCATATAAAATATCATGATCAAACGGCCATAATATATATTAATATCTTTCCCAGGCTCGTAAATTTCTGTACAATATGACTGAGCAGAGTTGACTATACCTACTAACAAAAGTATTACACCTTCAATATTCGCAGCGCCAAGAAAATCCGTATCATAGCATCTATAAAAGCGAAGAGTTGCTATCACAAAGATAAGCTTGTTTATGAACATATTTATGTTTCACACTCCCTTCTCCTTTGCCCGTGTTCCTATAAATAAACTTTGTTTATCGTATCCTGCAGATACATTGTCGAGTTGCAAACTTCGAAGCTGCGAGAAAAAGTAGTGGCAAGCTTTTGTTTTCGCTCAAATCTTTGGAGCGAAATCTGTTTACGTGTATCTTAAATATCTTTTTTGGAAATTCTCGTGAGTTTGACACATTATTACGAGTTTACGCTGCCAGATCGCGGAGACCGACTGGTCGCCGCGATCTGGCAGCGTATGCTCGAAACCTAGGTCGAAACTTCGACTATAAACGTGAGTAAAGCCGGATACCACATATGTATAATAATCTTAAATATCGTTATAAAGAATATAGGTTATAGTTTGGAATAGCACATAGGCTACTTTTTATCCCGAAAAATAGTTCCCGCGGGATAATTGAGATAGCGGGAAAACGTAATCCACGCGGGTGAAACCGATAAATAAACTAAGTACTATCATTTCCTATTTAGTTCGGCTATACTTCGCATCTCGATCGTCACATTGCCTGAAACTTTTTTACTTTAGTGGTCGAAGTCGAAGTCAAATATCAAAAACTGCTTTGCATATGTATGCTATATTATTCAACAAGCTATTGTTGTATTTTCTATGCTGTCTAGGAAACGGCCCTAACGATTTGGATGATATTTGTTCATATTGTGCTTAGGAAATGTATCTACATAGGCGTCTTGGAGCGGAAAACGAACGAAGCTCCAGATAGTATGTTTTAACCGAAACCTAAGAACCGGAAAGAAAGCGTTTCGAAAAAACAACAATAGAACATTAAGGTATACGGTCCCTAATGACCGCTAGGCACAAAGCAGCCAAGATTGACCCGTGTACCATTAGTCATGGTATCCATTTTCTTCCCAGGCCGTCAAGACAGGACACGTTACTCAATAATGACGATACCGCAGTGTGACAAGCACATTAGGTAGAAGACAATTTCCAAGAAATGTGAGAACGGATCTTGGAAGGATCGACCTGTGTTGACGCATTGCTGGTGTTGGCGCCCTACATTCTCCAGTCGAATTCCGGTTTTGGTGACGTCATTGGTAAATATGAATAGCAGTTTGTTTATAAAAGACACTGGTCAGTTATGATAACGGGCTCTTATGTAAAGTTCGTGGAAACATTACGTACCATATTGCCTTATGACAATGCATGTGGTGCAAGGAAATTGTGACGAAACTAGCCATTCTGATGTAAGAGAAGTGCCTATTCGTTTAATCGTGAAACATACTTTTAAATAACTGATACAGGTACCTACCCTGTCGTTACTTTACTTATGTATACAGTTATAGTTATTTATTCTTTTTGGGTGGGTACTTTAAGCAAGCCAGGTACCCAATAATTCCTAAGTCTATCTAGTAAGATTATAAGAAGATACGGCACTGAAATCCTTTTTTGAATCCATCAAGCCAGACGCGTCTTCGAAGCAGAAGATAAAAGAGCTAGTAGCTCTAGGCACCAAAATACATAAGCAATATAATTTTTAACTCTCTAGTGGCGGGGAAAATGATAAGCAAAAGAAAAACGGCATTTTTTATTTTGTTTGCACTATTGCCAGTATTCTATGTGTTCTGTGGAACTACCACAATTACCTAAATGTTAATATTTTGTACTCTGCGAATGGCTGGACTTCGTATAAACTTGGGTAGTCTGCAAGTTTAATCAGTGGCGCTTCAAAGTCTTGAAACCGTACACCTTTATAGAACTTGCTGAAGTGTCGTCAAAGCGCGTAAATCTCAGGTAATTAAGTTAGAGTTGTATTTACGTGCCGGGTGGGGCCGCTTTGAAATCAGATACCGTTTTATGAGAACCGTTGCACAGAATAGATAATAGTTTCTTTGAAGGTGAACAGTCATCTAGTAATTTCTGATGGTTGCGGTCTTCAGAATTATATTATGAAACACTAGCTGTCTCCCGCGGTTTCACCCGCGTGAACTACAGTTTTCCCGCAAGAACTATTTTTTATTCCGGAATTAAAGGAAGTCTATGAGGTGTTCCAGGCTATATGTACATACCAAATTTTATTCAGATCCATTCTGCTTGATTTACTCATATAGTTATATATATATATTTAAATTTGCATCTATAGCAAAGATAGATACGCCTTAAATTGCTCCCGATTTCCTTTAACTCTTTACTAACGCGTATTATACGCCTTCCAATTATTAGAAAACTGTAGTACTGGGATGGAAGCGAGGATATCAAAAGGCCTTAAAATTCACATAGACTTTCTTAAAATAAGGACGAAGGGTAATAATTAGCTAGAATCGGTATCCAGACTACATTACATAATGCTATGGAAATAATTTCGTATTTCGTTTAATTATCCTACTTCTAAGTCTAAGTGGATTACGTGTTTCTAGGGAAGTGGCTGATTACAAATACTTGCCATAATTTATTTAGCCAACAAAATCCACAGTTCTTAGATCTGAGTAAACATTAAACATAATATATTATGCTTAAAGCCAATAAAGGATTTACAGTTTATAATACAAATACAACTACATATATAGGTATATTTATCAGCAACAGGCTCTAATATGGACAATGTAAGCAGTAAATTTATTTATAAAATGTGTGATGACAAATACAACTACATATATAGGTATAATTATCAGCAACAGGCTCTAATATGGACAATGTAAGCAGTAAATTTATTTATAAAATGTGTGATGACAAATACAACTACATATATAGGTATAATTATCAGCAACAGGCTCTAATATGGACAATGTAAGCAGTAAATTTATTTATAAAATGTGTGATGACAAAGTGCGTGTATAGCAGTAGTGTCTGTATATACTCGTATAAAGGAAATAAAATAATTATATACAGTAGAGTCACACTAAACCGGCACTTCAGAAATTCGGTACGTTCAATAATCCGGCACCCTCCGCTCGTTCCACAGTCACACACCGGCATCAGTATAAAACTTCAAAAGTTGTCAGAATATCACGTAATATGTGTTACGTGACATTTGAAAATGTCAAAAATGTCAAGTAAAACGGTAACATGGGACTAAATATTCTTAAAATATAAACCTATGCTTGTTTTTCTATACAATCGAAAAATCCGAACACTCCAATAATCCGGCCCTCTTATTTTCAATAGTGCCGGATTAGTGACTTTACTTACTTTATAATATAATGCAAAGAACTTCTCTTATCAATGGGAGCGCTCGCAGCAGAGCCCGCGATTTTTATGGTTCGATCTGGCTGGACCACAGTTTACCCACTATCTGTAGGCAGGCGGTTTGGCATTGAATGGGTGCCACTTCTGGCATTTTCAAATGAGCGCTTACGTGCTTCGGGACCGTTCTACTTCACTAGAAGCCGTCAGTTCCGACTGATGGTTTAGGACAAGTCGGAAGCCCACAGATGATATGACAATTTTGGCCTCTTACATGACCAAATCCAACTTGGAAATTACTACGTAACCAGGGTAGAAGCTATGGAACCTAGCCAGGGTAGGTTAGAGGCTAGTTTAGAGGACTATAAGGGGTCGTCGGCGTCCCCTTATAGTCCTGTACCTAGATATTTTTAGTTTTGTGTGTTGAACAAAGACTTTATATATTATTTCAATCACGTGCAGTCAGTACTCGTAATTAATAGTGATTATATAGTAGGTATATCTTACTTGTCTGCTGAGACATTCCTTGCGTTTGATTATCTAATAGTAATTAAAGTACTCAACCAAATAGGTATGTAGATTGGCATTCCGAGTCTGAAAGTGACATGCAGGTGGTTTTTCGAGCAGTAACACCATTTAACCTTTTCGCTGCCGCAAATAAAAGATTTCGGGTAAAATGGAATTATTAAGTAAGACAACTAGATTCAGATTAGCATTACACGGAATTTCGAAGTCATAAGCTAATGTCTTGGAAAATCCTGGTTAACGAGCAACATCTTTTGTCAAACTATTTATCCTTTCCGCTGCCGCTAACAATAGAATGCGTAGAAAACTATGGCGTGTCCAAAGGCTATATACGCAGTTTTGAATTATATTCTGAAATAGTCTGAATTCTTTTCTCAAATGACGCGAATCACCTGTTTGTAAATTCCTTTTTAATTTTTTTAATTCCGTAAGAGTCGGCTAAGGGATCAGGTACCAGAAGGTGGGCAGCAGCGCCTTCTGAGGATCAGAAATCATACTGCGCTCGCCGTCCCGTCAACGCCAACCCGTCTGCCTAGCGTGGCGAGTATTGGTAAATCCTCCCTATATGGGGGAGGCATGTGTCCAGCAGTGGACATCCTATGGCTGAGATGATGAAATTCCTTTTTCATTCTTTTGGAACTAGAATACAGGTAAGAGGGATTCCACTAATTGGAAAAAAACAAGCTTATGGTGAAATAAACAATCTATGACTCACATCATAGTAATTTTGATACTTTAAACGCCTTGTCTGTCGTGTTTGAAAACGAGTTTGGTTCGTCACCTGTTTCTGTCAGTTTTGTGTTCTACAACTGATGATGACTCATTCGCATTTTTAATATCCCTTTGAAAAGAAAATACCCAGTTATGGCTATTATGGGACTTATTAGATAAATTGTAATAAATATTTAATATTCGGGAAATCGCATCCGTGACCTTTTTACTTTCTATATAATGACTAAAGGAAATCTCAAGTCCGGTAGCGGGTTAATTATGCGATAAATGGATCGTTAACTGAAAAAATACGAAAGGTTGCATGTATGGGATTAAACGAGTTCGCGATTTTATATCTAACTCGAACCAATCACTTTTTTACCTTGTCGTAGTGAAAAAAAAGCCTCAGGCAAATGCTGCCAAACATTATAAAACTATTCAAATACCTAATAATAATCTATGGTGTTATAGTATAACATAGACAATGATCATAGATGAGGGACTTCGCGCCGAGTAGGTAACTTATTGAATTACCTAGGTACCTACATAGGACATATATACTTATTAACAGGAGCAAAATCTTGAAATCGTAGTATGCTAATCCCACATGTGTCAGGTGACGGTGTGTCAGGTCTCGGATTCATGTCTAAAACAAATATCTAAATGTACCTACCCATCACCTAATTAGGTAGGTACTTTAGCGATTCACACGCATTAATTGACGTACACATATATTTTATTATAAATAACTTAGGTATATGATTATTTTTTCAAAGAATAACTACATAGTGCACGCGGTCGCGGTGTACTAATCGGTTAAACTTGCAATTATTGTTGTCAAATCACTCCGGCTGAGTCCGTAAGTTTTTATTAATTAATTCGTATTCTTTTTAATCACAAATGACTTCGCTGGTCAATAGAACGTCTTGTGCAGTAAATATTATTTTCACTCGCTCAAACTATAAAAATACGTGGATGAGAAAGAATACAGGATTACAAATGTAATGGTAATCTAAGAACCAGAAATGTAGGTTTTAGGTAGGAGCGCCTATGTAATTTTTTCCTGGGAATCCTCCTGGTGCGCAGGACACGATAGACTCGATTCAGTTCTCTTTTTTCTAAAATACTGCTACGTGAAAACACACCACGAATCATAATTTAACCCCACAGTAATGTATTACCACCAGCACCATTGACCAACCAAAGCTCTATTGCGAATTAGCAAGGGCTGCATTGCAACCAGGGAGAATTTATACCCATAGGCATTGATGTGGGGAAGTGAATAGCGCTTTGGCGAAAAAACTGGCTTGAATACTTTACCATATATCTGAACACAAAATACACAATTTTAGCACAACATTTCACTCATACATACCCGAAAAATTGAAGATGAAACTCCAAACCCGATGGAATTATTGATCACATGTGTGTATACATAATTATACACAAATCACAAAAAAAAACACCACAGTCAAGTTTATGACTTAAACTATACCGAATTTTAGAGTGTACTCAATCAGTAAACTCTAAAAAGGTAAAACAGAAATGAAATATCAGAAGTTCATTTAGGTTTATAAATACAAGTACACAACAACTCGCAGAAAAACCGCGACACCACTCACGTACAATACAAACAATTTTCGACTGGGAGGAGAGAATGAATGATAATGCAAAGACCGAGCGACCGAGCGATGCGTGCCTAAAAAAGCACTCCACAAGAGAGCGAAATGAATGATTGATTATATAGAATCTCTGTGTACGGTCAAACCATGTACATAGTATGTATTCTATCTAATCTATGGGTCGAACGCTACGCCATCTGTTGAATTTTTTCTAAGCAATTTAACCTGCCATCTGTGATGTGGTAACGAAACGTTTTTCGTAGAATAATTCCTAAAACAAAAGTTATACAAAAGATAAAATATAATCTTGAACCTAGTTTATCATAAATCCTCTTTGATTTCACCCTTAAATTAAACGGTCATTAATCCAAGCCAAACTTAATCGCGATGGTTCACATAGATGCGATAGCTCTATATAGGGTTGCCATTTCATCTCATTGCAATCATAATTTTACTTTGAAGTGCATTCTACTGCTTCACATTCTCTAGTTTCATTTAATTGGCTATCAATATAGCCTTAGACCAGATGTAGAAGTCAGAATTGAAAGTCGAATTATAGAAAGCCTAAAATCTTGAGATGGTACGGATATGTGACATCTCTAAATGTGAATTTAAACTATATTTCCCAAAAATGAGACATGCTTGATTTTATTGGCTAAGCCTTATATAATTATGGTTGGTATCACTAGAGTAAAAGACTTGTAGACTAAAGGCAATTTTACGATGCATGTATGGTAACAGCACTGGAAATATTATTAAATATTAATTTATTATTATATAGATTTATTATTTAACTTTCAAACACCGGAACATACACAAATTATGACAATAGTAATTTAGTCAAATAAAAATCTCTTTTCATTCAATATTTCATTATTCACAACGTTCATTCGGGTTCATTAACCCCATTTTTATTTATTTTACCAGGACCTGGTAAAATAAATAAAATGTTACCGCGTGATCCGGGAGAATCCCTCAGACATATTATTTCCGGTTGTTCTCATCTTGCTAACGGAGAGTATTTACACAGGCATAACCTAGTAGCCAGAATCATCCATCAGCAACTTGCGATTCGATATGGCCTTGTTGAATTCAAGGTGCCGTACTACAAGTACACACCAGGGCCAGTTCTTGAGAATGGTCGTGCGTTGCTCTACTGGGACCGCTCTATCATCACGGACAGGACTATTGTTGCCAATAAGCCTGATATCGTTTTGGTCGACCGGTCCCACATGACGAGAACCTCGTGAAGGCTGAGAAGGAAGAACTCAGCAAGTACCTTGACTTAGCTCACGAGATAACCGCCATGTGGGATGTAAACTCGATGATCATTGTCCCGATAGTCGTTTCGACGAATGGCTTAATAGCGAAGAGCCTCGATCAAAATCTTAAGAGGCTCACGCTAGACGGTTGGATCAATGGTCAGATGCAGAAGGCGGTACTTCTTGAAAAAGCGCGTATTGTGCGGAGGTTCCTCACTCTGCGGCCCAAACCTCCGATAGCTTGGGCCCTGCCCCGCTGCCGGTGGAACTCTAGGTCTAGGTTTTTTATAATATCTCTATTAATTTTTGTTTTTGATACTTATATTGTAAAAAACTAAACCTAAGAAAAAAAGATAATAGTACTAAGGTTTTCTTATAATATCTTCATCAATTTTTGTTTTATATATTTATATTGTAAAAAACTAAGCATAAAAGAAAGAAAGAAAATAAAGAGGATAATAATCATACGTAACTGTCTGCCGTCGTATTATATAAAAAAACAAGATCTTAATAGGAAATAAACTTTAATTCAAACCAATAAACAAAAGTTTTTATAGCCAGGAAACCTAAAAGCATATAATAAAAACAATGTATTACATATTGGCATAGTAACGTAAATTTGGGAAACAATATTATAATCCTGTCTATGAAAAACGTGATGCTATGGATTCCGATTATAAATAATATATGATTAAATTACGGAATTATTTTTCATTTCTTCTCACTTTTATTTGTGAATAAGCGAGAATACTAAAATGAGTTGTAATGTAACTTATCGTTAATCTTAAGTAATTTATACAGTAGACATAAAACTGAGTAACAGTAATTTTCACTTCATACACAATAATTTTACCCTTGCAACGCGGTAATTTACGTATATTAGGTATCATCTATGATTTACGTTTTAAGTATGGACACACTGGCTGGGGCTTTCAGTTATGTTCACTGTTATTTTGTACTTATGTCAAGTGTCATTGTCAATTTACAATTTTTCAAGTGAAGACAGCCAGATAGCATTTTCATTCACTACGTCAAAAATGGAGGAGGAACGTCTCTTCGACGAGCGAGTTTCTATTAGAGAATCAGCTCGGCCTTTAAAAAAATACGGCAGTACATGTAACCACATGAAGAGGAACGAAGAATTCATCAAGCATGCAATGGCGAAAGGTGATACTTTGCAAGGCATCGCCTTAAAATATGGTGTTACAGTAAGTGATGATACTTCGCAGTGACAATATCTCTATTCAGCTGCGTTCGAAGTGAAGTAACTATTGATAAAATTGTTTCTCGTTTGCCGTAGATGGAGAAGATACGAAGGGCAAATCGGTTATTCGCTACTGATAGTTTATTTTTGAGGGAGTACCTACTTATACCTGTCACCAAAGATTCACCTTTCTATGAGAATGGAGAGCGGGTAATGGAGCCCGCGCCACCTAGTCACCGTGCCTCGATTGGCGGCATGCCCACGGGAGGCTTCTCACCGGGTAGTCCGGACGAGAAAAAGACTTTTGACGAGTTTCTCAACAGATTGGATTCTTCCTTAGCTGATATCAAGAAACATGTTGAAAAGACGAAGGAAAACAGCGAGTGAGTAATTATCAATTATATTTACTTTCTAAATTTATTCCATACTAGCGGTCCGCTATGGCGTCGCATGGGGTGAACGGCAAAAATTTTAAAATTATGAATTGTAGGTTCCCTAGTTTTAAAAAAATATATAATATAGCTTTGTCACCCGCAGATAGTGTAGCTTCCCAACAGTGAAAGATTTTTTAAATCAGTTCAGTAGCTTCGGAGCTAATGCAAACAAACAAACAATCTTTTCTCTGTATATTATTCATATTGACATAATTTTTCAATACATATTCCTAATTAGTGAGTAGGTGACTATTGAAATATGTGATGGTATTACACAATAGGACTGAGTAACTCCTAATCCATAACATCTCCAGAAAAATAATTTTTGAATACTGTTGAACGAAAATGTATTGTGAAACATTAACCTACCTCATAATTGATGAATCACCAAAGCTTTAATTTATAAAGTTAAGTTTGATAAAATAATAATGACAAGTATTTTCTAACTAATGAATGTAATGATAAGTTTACCAGACACTCATCTCTATTTAATGTCTTTCGATATGATCTTAAAATCTAGGAAAGGTAAGTATGATGATGTGCTACATTGGGTGTATTGTGAAATTTTTTTATGCTTATTATATATTTGTGCCATATGTCAAGCTTTCTATGTCTTGCAATCATATTATTTCGTTATCTATGGACCAGCCAGGACTTGCATGATATTTACTAGAAATGTTCTTTCCGTCTAATATTATATGTAATATTTCATTCTGCAGTACTAAGTAGTAACCATGGTTCTTATTTATTATTATAGTTGGAATGATATCTGTAGGATAAGAGACTGAAGTCCTGTTTGCAGTTGTTTGTGCGTTCCCTCTTTAGCTTGCCAACAAATCATCCTAACTCCTTAAGGCGCTGTATTTGTTTATACTGAACCAAAATAGTCTGGAAAGGACTGGTCAGGAATCAAAATATAGTTATATATTATTCTCAAAATAGTTTCATTTCATTTTTTATTGATTCATTGATGATGTTGTTCTGCTTGTAGAAACCCTAAAAACCTATGACACATGCTCAAAGCCATAACGGAAAATGCAGATAGGTAGGATTAGAAATGAATGCAAACAAAACAAAACTGATGACCAACTCAACATAAGCCAAAATAGTGGTTTACGGAAACTGGTTAGAATATGTGAAAGAATATGTCTACCTAGGTCAAATTATTATTTGACCTATACATATTATAACCTGTTTCCGTAAACCACTATTTTGTGATATATCACATGAAGATTCTATGACCAAGGAAATACATATTTAAAAGAATAGCCAGCGGATGGTATAAGTACTAGTTACTAAAAGAAATAATGAAGATCAAAGATCTAAGCATGCATATGCACCTGTTGTACACCTCTGCTCCCATCACATGGATAGTTTTCTCTGACTTTACTAATGTCTGTGGTATGCTAGATAGATATAGGCACTAAATGATACTTAAGTTACTATCAAGTGAGATATAGACATACATATATATATCATTACATATATTTGTACCTTTTCTATATGCCTGGTATATATGACAATATTGTAAGCAACAATCATATCTCAATAGTTGTTAGGAATCTTGCACCTGCTATCCAACACTCCCCATTCAAACTTACATTCAATATTAAATGGTTTCTAGCCCAATACTAGCCCCTTTATGAGTATTAATTAGAGCAGACATTGTAATTACTGAATGATAACAGAAAGTGTAAACAAATGTAATAGTTCAGCAATTGCTCTTGAGATAACAAAACATGTTTAATTAATGATAAATATGATATCAGAACACTAACACATAGAAATATTTGGGTATATTCATCATTTAAATCGTATAATATTATGATTAATGAGATTTTACGATATTACTCAATAACAATCTTTCGAAATGAAATAACTTTACACAGATATAACTGATGGAATGTATATCCAAATACAGGGAGAGTAGAGGAAATTGATAAATACAAATAATTGACATTTCAATAATAACATTAGTAAAAATCAAAGGTTTCTTGAATGACAGGCTATGATTTCACGAAAAGTGACATCTTGTCGGAGTTATGAATTACACAATCTGAAAAACCTTAAACACTAAGGTATCAATTGTCTTTAATAAAGCAAGGGTAAGCTTCTCTAAGGCTTAGAGAGAATGCAGTGCAGCTTTACTAAAATAGCAAAAAACTTAATGTTAACCATATGATGAAAGGCTTAAACAGCGGAATCTAACGACTTTACAGAATTGCAGGGACCATGGAGGTCTTTATTATATTTAAGATAGGGATGATAGAGAGGATATTTAAAATAGAGATTTAAATAAAATGATATTTGACCACGACACAAAGTAATCTCTCAACCACTTTTTGAGCAATAGAGTGGTCAGAGCATGAAATAAACATTCTGAAGACCTAGACTAGCTAAGCTTCTTCAGCTTAAAGTTAACCAATTTAACAATCGACTTGAAATATATTTGTTTCACTGCAAACTTAAACCAAGTGACCTATTCAAACATTTTTCATTAGGAGCGAGATAACCGGGACCGCTTAAAACAAAATGTTTAAAACCTTTCTTTAATTGTAAACCTCCTTCCAAAAACAGGAAGAGGTTCAGTTAGATTCAGTTGTATTTTTTGTTTTGTTACCTCAGAAGTCTATTATTTTTAAACCGATTGGAAAAAAAATGTATCTCGTTCTATAGGATATATTTCATATTGGTCCCATAAGAATTTAATAAAAATAATATTTGACCGATGATCATATAATTTATATGAGACCAATTATGATGTATTCACATTTTGTGAGGAAAATTATTTAATAAATTAGTTTATAAATTAGTTCTAAGGTAACCAATATTGAAAAGAAACAAATAGAACACCATCGAGGACTCTCTTCTTTTTTTAAATCCTTTAATAGTACAACCATAACCCGTAAATTGCAGTTTCCTGGAAATTTCACTGGAACAGCAAGGTTTCTTTATAGTCTCGTCTAATCTAATCTCTACATTAATTCCTCACCCGCTTCAGTCACGAGTATCATAACTTTTGTTTTTTTTTTCGAAATGAGTCTACAAACATTACGTGTAACAATGATGACTTCTCTAAGCGTGCTGGTTGCATTACCGCAAGGCGGCAAAAAATATATAAATATTTAACAATTTTCTTGGTCTTGTGAGTCAGTCAAGGTTTCAGCGCGGCCGCAACATTTGTTCAATCCGTGCTCGCTTTCACACTGTCATGTGACTAGTGCCTTACTTTGTTCGCGTGCTGTTTTGTTTACGTATATCTATTGTCTAAATTACTTTCATAAAGTAGGTCAGTTAGTTAGCTATATACAGAAAACATAGAGCGGCGAATGTGCACTGGAAATACATAATTTAATTCCACCACCTCCATTCTATCATCGGTCAACCAGACGTACGGCTATGCGCCGCTACATGGTAGATATTACTACCATTACGCATGAATTGTTTTGCTTCCATTTTTGTAATGCGTATAGGTACTGCCAGGGAGTGGAAGTCACTGCCTGAGTCTGTGTTTACCGATATATATATAAGTTAGATAGGTACAACCCCGGAGCCTTCATGTCGCGAGTGAATAGGTACCTTCTAGTAGTTTTGGAGTTAAATCGTAACAAACAAACAAATCTTTCCTCTTTATAATATTAGCTTAGATTCAAATTTCATTTGCAGTGGTCGAAGGGTTCTACGTTTTTTTTAACGAGTCATTCATACATTTATACATTAGTATCTCAGAAACAGGTCTAACAATATGAATATTTGATAAAAAAAAATAGTTTCATAGTTTTAGTTCTCTCCTGCTTAAAAAAGTGTCACCAAACAGTGTGTTGGGGCTTATTCCTTGATGGCCCGTCAACACATTCATTCTATTTTGCAATAGTAACTCATGGGACTTATGTAATAAAGTGCAAAGACTGATCTTTACGCACTCGTATATAAAATCAATATCATAGATCAATAAATAGCACTGTGACCTTTACGGTTCCAACCAAGGTTAGGCGCTGTGCACTGTGGGTGCAGCATTAAAAATTATTTACTGTACATATTTCAGTAAATCCCTCTGAGAGATATATATCAATAATTGTTAACTTCCTTTAATCTACTGACTAGATGAGAAAACGAACGGTGATTAAGTCAAAGACTTATGTATAAAATTACCGACGCTGCCCGGTTCGCGCCTATCGGCCTATCGGCTATCTACGAAAGCGTGTTTTATTGTTATATTATTTTATTTATAGATTATACACTTACATTACTGATAAACCAAAGCAATGCAAACAGCTATGAGCTTCTTTTTCTGTTGTATCCGTTATATATGAGAATCTTCAAAATCGATTCACTACTGAAAATATGTACCTACATAAAATTTTGCTCGTAAATCAACTCATGCAGCGGACCGCGCCCGTTCTGTTATTTAGCACATATTCCTCATTTTGCTGACGTAACTCTGCTACATAGCCGCAATTTGTATATTGCTCCATAACATAGCCAAGCCACGGTTGACTGTACCCGATCGTAAAGCTGATTTCGCATCTTTGTTTGAAATTTGTCATGAGCTCGACTTGACACATTATTATTTATACACTATAGCTAAACCTGGCTACGCTTCGCGCGTTCTGGCTTTGTCTGATATTAGTAACAGTGTCCAACCGAAATGGGGTTTTCAATATGTTTGACAATATCTACAGCATTACGAGTGAAGCCGTAAGTAAAAAATAGTAATACCAATGTCTCCGCCAAATACCAATGTGTGGTCGCCGAGATCTGATAGCGAGTGAGTGAAACTCACTACACTCACACACTACACATTGAAACCCTACATTATGCGAGTGGAGCTTGGTATAAAATCTACGTATTCCAATAAAAATATCGTGATCGTGTCAACCATACATCCGAAGAATCTCCACACACCCTTCATCTTTGAAAGGCTACGACATATTACCGTCTTTTATCCATAGCTTCGCTCGTACCTATTCGTACATTTTGGAACAGTGATGAAATGAAACAAATACTTTTTTTATCTTCATATGGCAGGATTTTGTCACAGGAATTTCACACTTTTAGTTGTCGGTTGTATTTAGGTTTGTCTCTGTGACTGAAGCCTCCTATAGTTTTGTACAAAATATACTGTACTAGCTGCACCCCGGGGTTTTACCCGCGTGGTGATGACTAACGGTGATTATAAAAATAATCCTATGTGTTAATACAGGGTATAAGCTATCTCCATACCAAATTTCATCTAGATCCGTTCAGCCGTTCTGGCGTGATTGAGTAAGAAACATCCATCCATCCATCCATCCATCCATCGTAACTTTTACATTGATATTATTAGTGGGATTTAAGTATAAAATTAATGTTTAACTTAAAAATTGGAGCGTTGGCAAAAACATGATCTGCTCACGCCCGGTAACCGAAATGGTTCCATTGCAGCCTTATTATTGTTATAAGTTGAAGTAATGAAATATGTATATATATATATATATATATATATATTCTATTTGGGTGTCAAGATCGGGAAGAGATCCATCAAATCTATTACCTCTGTTCACGAGGTCTTTGTGACATGTTTGGAGTTGTGATCAAGAGCATGCGAAAAATGCCCCCCATGTGTCGTCATGAAATGACATTAAAATGTGACAAAATTGACTTTTTAGTGGATGAAATGATCGGCGCGCGATGCTGCGTGTGAACTACGTGTTCGTAGGATTTCCACACACTCATAAAAGCGGCATGATCCTTCTTAATTGTTTCAATCAGGAGACAGAACACGGTAGGTTTTTGTCGCAGGAATCCTTCTAGCTGTGCACCGAATTCCTTTTGATTGCTTTAATTTGAAGAGCATCGTTACTAGCTAGCTAGTCAATCGTTACTAGCTAGCTAGTAACGATTGACATAGAATTGTCAATCGTTTTAAGGTCACTCACCTCTGTTTAATCGAATTTTGAGAGGTAATATCACAAACTATATTATGATGCTAACGCAAAGTAATATGGTATAATTTTGACGCAGGAATCCTTGCCAAGAAACAAATTTGTATTAATTTCTTTACATTGAAGAGTACACAAGTTAATTTATCGATTGTATGTATCCTTACCTTATATAATCAAATGACAATAAATTATTTTATTTATTTTTGCATTCTTAGACAACAAACAGTTGTATTATGTACATTTTTTAAATATTTGATTATGAGAGAGAAACTGTGCAATTTTATTTCAATCAGTATTTATTACTGCGAAAGATGGCGCTTACTAAGAATAACAATTATTCATTACATTAAAAAAGAAAACTTAATAAAAAATAAATAAAAAAAGAAAGTATATATATAAGTATGTATTTAAGTATATATATCAGTCATCAGGTTACCATAGTACAGGCTCTGCCTAGTTTGGGATCTGAAGACCTTGTGTGAATGTTAAAAAAAAAAAAAAAAAAACCAGGTAAAAGGGTGCGCATATGGGTAATTCTTGAAAAAGTTCGATCTCGCAATAAAAATATCACCTATCTCAGAGTGGTTGTTAAAATGGAACAGTTGTTTAAAATCGTATCATAAATTTGTAAGCAGATTACAATCTATTCGATCCTGAACGATATTTATCTTTATTTAGATGTATCGTTATTTAAACCGGCTTTGATGCAAAGTCGCGGGCTAATAAGCTCACTAATATTATAAATGTCAAAGTTTGGATGGATGGATGGATGTTTGTCACTCAATCACGCCAGAACGGCTGAACGGATCTGATTTACATTTGGCATAAATATAGATAGCTCTGGAATAGCACTTTTTATCCCGGTAAAATGTATGACTTCCGTGGAAAATTTGATGGAGCGGGAAACCCGTAACCCACGCGGGTGAAACCGCGGACCGCTACTGTACAGTATGTGTATACTGTACAGCAAGACATGCTAGTAGCAAGTTTTCTCATATACCAAGTGATAACATTATTTGAATAAGACCAGGTCATATGTTCTCTTATAAGGAGGTAGGAAACATAAGATTGGCCAGAATCCCGAGTGGAAATCACTCTGCTTTGCCTCGCCGGGAATCGAGTATCGTATGTATTTGATAGCACAAATACGAATGGAAAAATTTGACGTTGTACAAATATGGCGTAGGAACTGGTAGGTCGTCGCCCTCGACACTAACCCGTTATCACTGTTATCAGTAGCTTCTGTATGACCTCAGTTTGTCGGTGACTTTGCTGCGCAGCATATTGGACAACGTGTTACAGCACACCTCCAAAAAATGTAAAGTTTAAAACAACCTTGATCTTTTTATAGCTTCGCTAAAAATATCTAAAATTATATTTATTTTTGTTTGCCAATGCGGCCTTCGCTGTATAGCTTCGTTTCCGTCGTATGCAAATGTATATCTACCATATTATAAACGTACATAGAAAAGTGAAAACATTGATTGATAAGATCGATCCCTACAAACGGCTCCAGCTTGGTGAAGGTAACACCGTTATCAAAATTTTCCAGCATGGTGTTAGGATACTTTCGAGCACCTTTATGGCTACCTAACACTCTCAAAGAATGAAAAATGGCTCATTAGATATTCCTCAAATGACTTAAGTGAGGCGAACAGAGGGTTCTTGGAATCTCTTAAACAAATGAGTAATTTATGGAAAACAACCAGAGTTTTTTTTTAAATTTTGATATATACTCATCGCCACTATCACAATAAAAACTAAACTCATCAAGCCATTTACGCTACAAACCTATAGATATTTACGAGTACAATTACATTTATACTCGTAAAACATAATCCTTCTTCTGTTGCAATCGGGTAAAAACTTAAATAAAGGAAACTTTAGTATGGAACGTAGAAATTTAAAAGTTGGCATATGAAATCATAGAACACGCGGGTTAAAAAGGAGGATGTTTGTTTGGCTGTCTGTATGTTTTTTTATGTATTTCAGACTCGCAATTTACGATATCTTCATAAATAATTGTGATACAGCTATTTTTTTGGAACGAGCTTCCTACCTCGGTGTTTCCGAGTAGCGACAATATGGGGTTATACAAAAAGAGAGTTAACAGAGTCTTCAAAAGGATTGGCAACGTGTCGTAATGCCCCCAGTATTACAGAATACAGATATCCATAGGCGACGGTGATAGCTTGCCATCAGGCGGCCCGTAAGCTTGTTTGCCACCTGTTACATTAAAAATAAACATACGGGTCGAATTGAGAAACCATTTATTTTTAACCGACTTCAAAAAAAGGAGGAGGTCCTTTTATTAAAGTCGATTAAAAATAAATGGTAATATTATATGGGAGTGTATGTTAATGGGTAGAAACACACGCGCGCTAACAATAACAGTGCTTCATTTCATTCAGAATCAGATTACCAAGTTTTGATCGAAAAAGGACATCCTACTTACACAGAGGACACACTCGGTGTGTATGTATTTTTAGAAGTCTCCGACACAACGGAATAATACTCGAGCGAATAATTGACAAACTTCCTTTCACTTCCCTTCTGAAATCTCAACTTTATTCTCGTGCCACAAGTACCAAATTACTCCGGCAAATGACGTGTCAATATGATTGTTTGAATAAAACCAACAATCGGTGGTCAAATATTTCGTTGAGTGGTTATACGATAATAATGCTACATTTTCTTTGTTACGTTTGCTATTTAGAACGCGTATGTTTTCACTTACGGTTTGCATTGTAATATTCATTTAGGAGACACTCTTAGGTTCATAATCAACCTGCATCTTGATATTTTGATGATTATTTTCGTGTGATACAAAGCTGTAGGCATGTTCACAAAAGCCCGTCGTTGTGGTGGTGATGAATGAAAAGATAGAGTACCTATATATCTAAACTAGTTCCGTTTAAAATATTTAACGTCAACATTATTAAAGAGATAATATGGGTGCTTCCACAAAAAATGGGTAACTCGATGTCATCAGTCAATAAAACGATGTATAGCTATATTTTGTTTATATATTATTATTAATTTTAAAACAATCAAAAGCCTTTTATTTGGTCACCCAATTTGAGCTATTCATTTTAAATTCAAATAAGTAAAACTTTACAATATATTCTCAAAAAGTCAGTACTTTGGCGTGTCACAACCTCAAAAGCACACAATCAAATAGCTGTGTATAAAATATTACTTGTAATAAATTAAAGATTTCTATTTACTATAATCCGTGATGCATTTAATAATACATAATCACAATTTTCTTAATAAAATATTATCACGGTTGTTGTAAAAATTGTAAGAAACTTTGTGTTCAGTTTTATTCGTCAGTCCGTTGTGTGTTGTCCGAATTTGAATTTCGCGCTAAATACCGGCGACTAAAATTCAATGCCGCGTTAAATTTCAAGGTTGGTACTATAGTTAACAGCAGACCGCGCCATTGTTCGGCCGCCATTACTGTGCCAGTGCTAGAGTTGTGTTTGTCATCTGAACACGTGCCGATCCAGACAAAATTTCAGTCCTATGGTGAGTCGCTATTTTATCGTAAATCTGTGTTGTATTTTAATTTATACATAGTCAACTTTAATTTATTAAAATGTAGCTTCTTGATATTCAAAAATATCATAATAAACGTTTTTTCTAAAGATAACCTCAAATTCATGTTAGTTTCGTCAGTCCGTTGGCGTCAGTCCGTTGTCTGATATTGTGCCAAAGGACTGACGTGTTTCCAGGGTACTGACTTTTTGAGCGTGTCTAAGCATTTTTTTTTACTAATTTCAGTTTTTAACATCATGGCTCCTAAAAAAAAACAAAACGTGTCTAAGGATAGAGAAGATATATTAAAAAAGAAAAGAGAAGCCGAAAAGGCTCGCTTAGCTAAAATCAAAAGCGACCCCATTAAATTAGCAGAATACAAAGAAAAACAAAGGTTGCAATACTTAAAGAAGAAAGAAAGGGGACAAAGAAAGAATATTAAAGATATGACGCCTCGGGAGCAACGATTAACTCGAAAAGAATGGAAAAAATATTCATCAAAGTACAGGCAAAAAAAACAACATTTGAAAAATATTACTTATAATTTTGTACGCCAGAATACTCCTTTAACTACTGACGATGAAGCACAACCAAGAGTTGGTGAACTAATACGGCCCATTGTGAACGAAGATCGAAGAGCAAATGAAGCCAAAAGGAGAAGTGAAAGACAAAGAAAGTTCAGAAATAAGCAATTTAAAGAGATGAAAGCAATGGTTTCAAAACTAAAAACCAAACTGAATAATCAGCGTCAAAAATATAGAAGAGTCAAAAAGCAGTTAAAGAAAATTGTAAAATCTGTGGAAAAAACTCCGAAAGCCAGAATTGAAGAAATGAGCGAAGATATAACTAAAAAGAAGGAATTAGTGAAGAAGGCTCTTTTTGGAGAAGTTATCAAAATTCAATTAGAGGAAAACTACACTAAAATAAAGACTCATGAAGATAAAAGAAATTTCAAACAAGCTATATCCGGAAATGTGGTAGACAAATACAAATTATGGAGAATACCAAACAAAGCAGTGACATTTAAAAAAATAGGATATAATCAGCAAAAAAAAAACAAAAATGTCAAAATTAAAATGCAAAGTCTTGTTCAGCTATTTTTAGAAGACGATTCTAACAGCCGTCAAGCAGCAGGCAAGAAAGAATTTGTGACTCGTAAACAAATTAAAAAACAGAAAAGATATTTACAGGATACTATGAAAAATCTTCATGAGAAGTTCTTGAAAACCATTCCATTTAAAATAGGCTATTCCCTATTTACCCAACTCCGACCATTTTGGGTGGTTCCCCCTAAACTTTCAAATCGTGATACTTGTGCTTGCATGGTGCACGAAAACATGGACCTTCAACTTGCTGCTCTAAAAAAGGCACATATTCTGACAACAGTGAATAATCATCAAAGTATGCTGAAAATGCTTTGTTGCGATAGATATTCTGAAAAATGTCTTGAGAGAACGTGTGATGAGTGTTCCTTAAAAACTTTGACTTATGCAGAATTCGATAACTCAAAAACGATCTTATTGCAACAGTGGGTGACTAAAAAAGAGCCTATATTTGATCTGAAAACAAAGAAAGAACGATTTGTAATGAAGTGTAAAAAAGAAACACAGGAAATATTACCTGCTTATCTCATAAAAAAACTTGACAATGACATGGCTATTTTTTTCCGGCATTCTTTTAACATAATACACCAGTACAATGTCATTAAGCATCTGAAAGAATCTCTGTCTGAAAACGAAGCAGTGGTGCATATGGATTTTTCAGAAAACTTTTGTACCAAATACAACAAGGAAATACAAAGCTTTCATTTTGGCGGTTCGCGGACCCAAATTTCGTTGCATACTGTGGTTGTTTACTTGAGAGACTCTACGACTTCATACTGTACTATGTCTTCTAATTTGTCTCATAACGCCGGAGCAATTTGGGCCCACCTAAAACCTGTGCTGACATCATTGCCATCAAACATTCACAAGATTCACTTTCTCAGCGATGGTCCTGTGACGCAATATAGGAACAAATCTATGTTTTATGTATTGGGCTGTAAACTGCAACACATGTACCCAAATATTATGCAATATTCCTGGAACTTTCATGAAGCCGGACACGGGAAGGGAGCACCCGATGGTGTAGGGGCCACATGCAAGCGAACAGCTGATCAAGTAGTTGCTTCAGGAGGGGATGTAACTAACTTGACGGAGTTTGCTTCTGTTATTCGCGAGAGATGTCCAGGAATAAAAGTGACGGTGATTGAAGGCTGTGATATCGAGCTGATGAATACCTTGATTAATGACAACTCGTCTCAAATGATCGCCTTTAAGGGGACGCTCTTGGTGCATCAGGTGACCGGCTCTGCTTACATCCCCAATCATCTTACAATGAAGTCACTAAGTTGTTTCTGCAACGCTGACGCATGCGATCATTTCAAGTTAGGATCTATTCTTTATCAGACAGAGATGATGGCTGAACATGGGACACGTATAAATGTTTCTACCGTATTTACAGACTCGGAAGATGATGATATACCACTATCTACTTACGTGAGTGATGTGGATTACCGTTCCAAATTGGAAAGCGATCTATCAACACCAGGAGTTAGCGGTTATTCACAACGAAGTCTCTATAGCAGTGGTGATTATGTACTGGTAAAATATACAACAAGAATTACAGAATATTGTTATGCAGCAATCTGCTCTTCTGTTGATGATGAAGAAGGTGAATTGAGAGTTACTTTCCTCAAAATTTGTAAACAGAATGGCACTCTATTTCAATTAAATGAAAAAGATGTAGCAGATGTTCCGATGGATCAAGTAGTTAAAAAATTACCGGTACCAAATATCATTACAAAAGGTAATAGAGTGTTTTACCAATTTAAAGAGGAGATTAATGTTTTTGAAAAGTGATTATTTTTGTGTTAAACTATTTAGAAGAATTTTTTGTTGAGAAAAGATCTCATTTTATTTACTTACCTATAAGGCATATATTATTATTTGTAAGCAATATAAAACATGACAGAAGGCTGTTTTGAAGACTGAGATAGTATTACTTGGTAACTGTTATTATGTTAATTGGTTTCGTTAAGGCAGAGAAAGTTATATTTTTGTTTTAATTGTTTGTTTTTTACTTAGAAAATGTATATAATATTGTGAAGTTAACCTACCTCAAAGTACTTAGTTAAGTAAAATAAAGGTAAGTACTTATTAAAAAGCTGCTTTAAAGGTAGAGAAAGTTGTTCATCACAGTATTACGTTTTTTTTTTATTGTTACATTAGTTAATTAAGATTAAAACTGAGACTAAAAATATGTGCCATTAATTAAGTAATAAGTTTTTAAGAGACTTCTTTTAAACCTTAATAAAATTCTTGAATATCTTCTGAAGTTGTGTGTTTTATCAGTACTTTGTCACCCTCGTCAGTCCCCTGGCCGTCAAATTCAGAAAAATCTAAATATCTCCGCATCTACTTTGAAAAGTGACTGGCCCTATCATGAGCAACATATTCATTACATTAGCTATCTTATAAGGAGAATTTGTAGGAATTTGATATAAAAACTATCATAAACAAAATATCCCGAAAAGTTACCCAACTTTTGTAGATTCGCCCATATAAAGAAACCTTCTTATAAGAAGGGTGATTCAAATAGTGTCGAGTTCCGGTTATAACCGGAACTCGACACTATTTAGTGTATTTTATAATATAAGTTTTTATATATTACATAGGATGAGGGAAGATCTACTCGTAATTATTGGTGAGTACGAATAGATGCCAGTTCAATCAAAAACAAAACAAGATCGTGTGCCTGTAGACACCAAATATCTGTTTTTTAGTATCCTAAAGCAGTTCCAGATTTTTAATTTTACTAAAGTAAAAACATGTATCAATTGGTAAATTTATATATATATATAATTTATAGTTATATACACAAATTATTTGAAGGAAAGAAAGGGTTTTTATATTTAGTGCTACACGCATAGTTCGACGCGACTCTAGAACTTTTCTGACGGGACTTGTTATCACAGATGAAGTAATAGTTCCGACATATTTGGTGCAGCATAACAAGTTTTAGGCGAGGCTTCTATGTTGTGGCCGGGTGTAACTGTACCGTAACATATATTCATATGAATAGTGATAGATTAACCAATATTTACTTTATAGGGTTATTTCTTTGAAGTCGAAATATATTTTGACAGCGTGATTCAAATTCAACTTGGCTATGCAACTTCTTACTCGCTGCTACCGTTAGCAGGTGTCCTGATGACATTAGCAGCCTCAGAGTTGATAACAATGATATGTTATTCCATTGTTATTATTTGTGTAATCGCCAAGTCTATAGAAATTATAGGAAAACTTACTTGTTGCGAGTGAGTGAGAAGGTTAATGCTTAGCTTGTACTCTGCAGTGCATCGGAATTTTTCAAATTCGGTCGGCTGTTATTCAGAATACTAAACTAATATTTAAATATCGAATAACTTGTGTAAATTATATGTTTGCCAATGATGAGGACTTGTAATTATTATTTGCTTTCAGTTGTTAATATGCTCATATACATATATGATATGTTTAATGCTGTTGGTATTTCTCACAAACAAAAATATATATGTTTTTGATGATCAGTGCGTCCAGATGATCGGTCTATTATTGTGACTTAATCGATCAGACGACAGTGAACAGTGCAAGTTAGGAACTGTTACTGACGCCTTTAAGCTTATTAGTACAAATTCTACTAAGCCGGCTTTAAAACAAACTAACTAGATGAGACTAAGACCGCTTCAGCCAAAGTATTAAAACCAATAAACATATAAGGCGGCGCTTATCGAGCGACTTCATGTAAAATGTTTCATTAGAAAAAAAAACAACGCATTCTACTAAGTAATCCTACTAATATTATAAATGCGGAAGTTTGTGTGTATGTTTTTTACATCTTCACGCTCAAACGGCTACACCAATTTCGATGAAATTTGCTGTGGAGATAGCTTGTACCCTGGATTAACATATAGGGTTACTTTCGTCATCACCATCATCATCGTTTGTCATCACCACGCCGGTTCAACCGCGGGGCGCAGCTAGTATTATATATAAAAGTTTGGATGCATGTTTGTTACACAAATTTGCAAGAACGGCTGAACGGATCTAGATGAAATTTGGTATGTAGATACCTCAGGTCCCGGAATAACACATAGGCTACATAGGCATACTATTCATAATCATCATCAGTCACACCACGCGGGTAAAACCGCGGGGCGCAATTAGTGTTACTATGAGATGTACTACTAGTATTCTGATACTCATAGTTCATTAACCTTTATGTATATAATATATGTTTACTAGCTGACCTTGCAAAAGTTGTTCTACTTTATAACTTAAAACTTAACTTGTCAAAGTGACGACATTTCATTAAAATTAGTTCATGAATTAATGCTGTCTATGAATATTTGTTCATACAGAAATACTAAAATCGCGGTATAAATGGGGGGTGGCGGTAGGGGGCGTGAAGAATACTTTAAGACCTATTTTCAGACCTAGCGAATATACGCAAACAATTTCATAAAAATCGGTCAAGCCGTTCGGAGGAGTTGACAAACACTGAGACACGAGAATTTTATATATTAGATGTAATATGGACATAAATATTATACATTATGAATTGTACGATTATAAGTGTTTATGTATGTAGTGAATTTCTTTTTCATTGTTTTGTATCATTTATGACGAGGTATGCGCCAGCTTTTTGACATGTGTACGCCTGACAGGTACGACCTGATTAAAGCTACATAATTAAATACATATTGCATCATCTTTTGTGGAGGTTATTAAATCAAACGGGGCTTACGCGCGAGAAAACATTTAGTAATTTATTTACCTCGACGTTTCGACCAAGTTGCATTGGCCGTGGTCACGAGAAGACTCTACCTGGAGAGAGGACGACCAAGACTACCAAGACCCCGTTTGATTTAATAACAATGTGTTCGAATCGCGAAAGTTTAAAAATTACACATCTTTTGTGGATGTTTTGTATTGCTCGTATATTTTTTTATTTTTTTTATTTATATGTATGTATATGACAATATGTATACGAAGAATAGAAAAAAATATTCTTCAGCTATGAGGTTCATAAGGTATGCACACACGGGTGAAACCGCGCGGTATAATAAGTTATTGTATAATGGATGGCTTAGTTACCGGTCTCTGACGTCATGTGCTTAGTAACTATCTCATGGAAATTGCCATTATTCATTTTTTTTTTTTTAAATCACTCAGACCCCCGCATTAGGATTCCCTGTGTCGCGGGAGGCATGGACACACAATCACAACACACAAACACCCGAGACCCGGGACAAACACCTATACTCATCGCACAAATGTTTGCCCCTGCCGGGATTCGAACCCAGGGTCCCGGAGACACAGAAGTCAAGTCACTGACACTGACCACTGCGCCACGGTGACCGTCATTATAATTATATGGAACTTTTCAAACACGCACTCTAGCAACCTTGATACGCAAGCACTCGTATGTTAGGCATTTTATACTTTTGTTATCAAAACTTTCACGAATACTGAGACTTTCAAATGAATTTTCTAATTATTATTATTGATAGCCCTAAGTATTGACTACTGTTTTAAATTATAGGCATGGAATATATGATCACATTTGAGAAGTAAAAACATCAGCTACTCGATTGGCTTGAACTCGTCTACTACGGAAACCCGTCCTGTCGCTTTGCCACCTAAGCTATAGTAGCACATCACTAGCTGTCTGAATTCATCCTTTAATTACAGACACATCTGAGAAGATGTTGCAAGTTCCGCCCAACATGGCATCAATGCAACCATAAAAACTCTATGAAATAGTGTGGTCGGAGGTAGTCCTATACTAGATCGATGATGGCCGTAATTCTGTTAATCACTCAAAGAAGATAAAATTCTTTGAAATTGTTCTTATTCTATTTACGCTAAAATTCTAATTCGTACAGCTCCTTACAACGTGATCCCTTATATTATGCAAGTTTTCGATGGTGCGATCAAAAAACAATCAAAATGATTATCTGTTAAGTTCGCAAGCCTTTTTCAAAGGCTGCCGAACTGGTGAGACTGTCACAATTTTTTTGTATCACAATTTTATTAGTAAAGTATTTTGTATTTACTTATTCTGGGATCACCGTTTAACTAACGTTTTAGCTACCATCGATTAAAAGCTCATCGACACTATGATTGATTCATGACAGTCACATATACTGTGCGATTCAACTGATGGTTTTTGCCATGCACGTACAAAATGTGGAAAGCAAAGTCTTGATCGCCCAACGGGGGCAATTTTACATTATCGCAAATACAATACTTCTAAAACTATTTATCTAATTCGTCGACATCAACCTAACAAGTGAAAAATGTTAGCTATTATTTTGGATTAATTTAGGCCAATAGGTTAAAAATGTGTAAGTATAATCGATATTTACGCATTAGATATTATTTTCTTGCTGCGTGCGTGTCGTCGCTTGAATTATTGATGAGTGAGCAGTTTCAACATAATTTATATGTATATTATGGACCAATTTTGATTCCAATTTTTTGTTTGAAAGCTGACGTGATGAGATGGTTGAATTTTTTTTTTACTTTTTAACCTGTTTAAGTAGCCCTTAACACAAAATTTTGTTAATTATATTTATTACCTAATTCTTATTCAATAGAAGTCTTATTGAAATTAAGCGTATAATGCGTAATATTGTTAATTAATTATTAACATGCAAGACTGACTGAATATTTGTGTATTCGACGAAAAGGACCTGGAACCTATGCTACTACGGGTCGAGATCCTAGTTTAGGAAACAGGCGCTTGATTCGTTTTTATTGTTAAGTAAGCCAATTTTTTCCAAAGAAATCAATATTTTTTTATTCTATCATTTTGACAATTCTCGCTTCGCGTCATAGCATCATCCAATTTTCTATCATCTAATAAAATTACAAAAATCTTCCGAGACGACCCCGCTTAGTATGTACATAATATTAATATAACGACTATAGATCTTTAGTATAAGGACAATATCTAAAAATAAACATGTATTTATTCTGCATAATTTATGTAAATTAGTTTTACTAAACGACACTTTATGAATTTACCCACCTACTCTCTTAAAAAAATCAGTATTAACCTATACCTGCTATTCATAATAAAAAAATAAGCTCCTACCAATACCGTCTGTCTTAATCTTTGAAACATACATAATTCTAGGTTTTTTGAGTATTTTTAGCTTAAGTTAAATATTGTAAAAACTGAATAAATGAAAAAATAAATAAATAAAATTGTGTCAAATTATTGGGTTAACACTTAAAGGTGTTTTTATTTAACTTAATATCATTTAGTTTTTCAGTTCAAATATTTGAAGGAAAAAATTCGGCTGCTAGTGGGACTTGAACCCACGACTACAGAATACCGTCCTGTCGCTTTGTCCAACTAAGCTATAGCAGCCCATACCACTAGGGCCGAATTACTTCCTTCCTTATTAACATCTTGCGGGGATGTTATTACCCACTAGCAGCCGAATTTTTTCCTTCAAATATTTGAACTGAAGTTCTGCCTAGCATAGCGTTAATGCGATACACAATAAAATCTCTTAAAAATCATTTAGTTTTATTTGCGATTTCATACACCGATCATCTTTGCCATTATATGTATATATACCCGCGAAACGTGGAACGAGATTCCTCCCTCGGTATACTTGAGTAGCTACAGTATAGGATTCATCAAATGGATATAATCGTTAGATAGAATCGTAATGCCCCTAGTCTTACAGATATTTAAGCGATGGTGATCGCTTACAATCAGGTGGCCCGCCTGCTGGATTATTATATAAAAAAGTAAATTATCACTTTGGATATATCGAAAGAGGGGGAATAAGGTGTGCTTAGTTTCACAGAGTAACAAGAAGTGTCGCGCAGTAGAGTTCGAAGAGATCGCTTCAAGTTCAGTGTCCTGTACTAAACCGAATTCCTTCAAAGGATTGGTTCAGAACACATATGATAAGCATGTTGAAGATTAAGCTTGTCACGTGCAAACTATGTAAAATCGTATCGATCTAAAAGCATTTACATTTTGTATGTATTGCTTCCGGGCTGTTTGGCCGTGGTCTAAGTGAAACTTGACGTGTTTCAGACGTTTCGTCGATTACTGCGGTCGACATCTTCAGTGGTTCAGGTCTGAGCGGCGACAAGAGCGTAGAACTCTCCTTCGCGGCGTCTTCTCTGTTAGAAGACGCCGCGAAGGAGAGTTCTACGTTCTACGTTTCACTTAGACCACGGCCAAACAGCCCGGAAGCAATACATACAACATGCAACGCCGACCGTGAAAGCCTTAGAGTTTACAGCATATACATTGTTTCGCATTCGGCCCCGCCTAAGGTACATTTCTTTATACACATAAATGAACCTCAGATGGGGTCAAATACGACAGCAATGCATACGTTTTCATGGCGATTAGATCTGGTTTCACTAGACATTTAGTCCATTGAAATGTTACATGAGCTTTGCATTTTTTAGAGGACGCAATTTTATTTTCTGGACATTTGTGGGGGGGTCAATAGAAGCGCCACCTTCCAGCTCCATCATCAGATCAGCACCATGTCATCATAATATTGCATTGTCACGCGATTTACATATGTAACAGTAACCGGGATGTGGATCAAATTTAATTCGCGAGTTTTGATGACAAACATCGGGACAGGTGAATCTAAATAAAAGCTTGTAAAAAAACTGAAGCTGACAGCATCGTAGATCTTATGATATCAACATTTTTGTAAACATTCTTTACCGGATACATATTTTGAAACTGTTTACAGCCATCATCCGTCTGCAATAAATCAATAAATCGATCAATCATAGCTTTTATTTTACTATTGAAATAAAAAAGGCGTTCGTTGCACAAATACAAACAGCTGCGTTTTCTGAATAACCTTTTATTTTCAACTTATATCTTAACTTTTACACACATCGATTCTAACTGCTTTCTCCCCTCCTCTTCTACCCTGGCTGTGAATGCCAGGCGGGTTCGCCTGGCATTCACCGCGCCTACCACGGCCGTCCGTTGCCGGACCCCTCCAGGCGATGATAGCCCAGCGAGGGGGGCGTCGGCTGTCAAACTGACGGACACTGGTATTCGATCCCCAACAACAACTTGAGCTTCCGATGAAGGTAACACCATCATCAAATTCCCGGCATGTTGGTAGGTACTTTCGAGTAACCGCCTGGCTAGCTACCACCCACAAGATTGAAAAACTGTCATCAAAAACATAGTGTGTCCAGGCAGTAGTCCTTGAGAGCCAGTGAGCATTCTAGGTCTTGTGTGATAACATCTTCGACCACATCGTCACTGACCATCAAGTGAGATAGTGGTCAAACACTAGATCTATACAGTAGAAAAAAGTAATTAAATCTTTCTGTCTGTTCATTTGCAGATTCGTGAAAGATCTAGAGGACGGGTTCGTACGGCATAGGCCCACGGCCCGGCTACGGCAGTCGGCGTCGCTGGGCGCTTCGACTTCGTATAACGAGGTGATCCCTCCGCCCCTGCCTCCCCCGCCCGCCCCCGCTGCGCTCACGCAGGGACGCCGCGTCGACACGTCACTGCGACGTCTCGAGAGTACGCACGACGACCTGTTCCAATTGTAGCGGCCGAGCCGGCGCAGGTACAAATAAGTCAAAAACTACTGGTCATATCTGGACCAAATCACATTCGGCCATACGAGAAGTATCAGCTCAAAGGTAGCAGTCCTTGAGAGCCAGTAAGCATTCTAGGTCTAGCGTGATAACATCTTCGACCGCATCGGCACTGACCATAGTGGTCAAACGCTATAGCTATAAGTACCTACAGTGTGTAAATAAAAAAAAAAAAAAAATCTAATACTCCGGCTTCATATAGTTCATTATCTTATCACTGAATAATTCCATATTTTTAGATAAAACCCTATTAAAGTAGCTTTATGTACAAAGACATATTTAGGTCTATATAGTATAAAAAAAGGGAATTCTTCTTTAGAAGTACGAGCCGGGTCATTCCATATGCAAGGGTCAGTAGTAGCTGTATTATGTGAGATTCGAAACAAACTGTCGTCAAATTGTCGTCGAACTGACTTTAACAAGTTATTATAGTTATTATATATAAGTTTAACTATAAGGATTTGGTACGAGAGTACTTTACTGCAGAGGCATCACTCGTGATTATCACAGAATAAATAGTAGTGAGTTAGATTAAAGTAATGGTAGATAATAGTGATGTAACGGATATTCGCATTCGCGAATATCCGCGTATTTTTCAATATTCGCATTCGCATTCGCAAAAGTTATGCGAATATTTAGCGAATGTTTTTAATAATCAAAAAGGAAATTATTATATGCATGCATATGAAATAATAAAACAATAGATAACACTTAGATATTTTTATTAAATCATACTCCTACATCACATATTGTAAAATAAGTCCAAACTTCGCTTCTGTGTGCTTTACCTACTCATGTTTTTATGCCACTTTGTCCCTTAAATATCAGTTAAATTTGAAAAATAATATAAAACTAACCTCAAAACAAAACAAAACTTTTAGAATGAACTTTTTGTACTAAATTCATTCAATTAACCAATATCGGCTCGGCTATGTTCAATTTAAACATGGTCGAAACGAAACGTCAAACCTGTCAAACATTTTACGCGCGCTTTTTTTGAAATTTTAAAATATTCGCATTCGCGAATGTTAAAGATAAATATTCGCAATCGCATTCGCATTTGCGAATGTGAAAAATCCAGCATTCGTTACATCACTAGTAGATAAGATGTCTAGTGCTCATACAAATAAGCGTAGGTCTGACACACTATAAAAAAGATTTATCTGCAATATGAACAGTGCGCTGACGTCAGAGCCGCCAATGCATAATACTTTATTACGAGTCATAAAATTACACAAACACTTTCACGTTCAGTGCTACTGATGGGTTTACTATAACCTGTCAAAATATCTTTTTATTAGCAGCGCCCCGATTGGACTACGGTTTTCCCGCTTCCTCAATTATCTCACGGGAACTATATTTTTTCCGAGATGGGTAGCATACGTGTTATGTCAGGGTACAAGCTCTCTTCATTTCAAATTTCATGCAAATCCGTTGAGCCGTTTCAGCATGAAGGAGTAACAAACAGACAGACAATCTTTCGCCTTTATAATATTAGCGTGATGGAAGCAGAAGAGAAATATGTTTTATATCTAACATTAAGCGCAAATGTTTTTAACAGTCTTCCAAAAAAGAGGTGTATATGAGGGTTTTAGATAGTTTCTAGGTTCTAAACAGAAGCCTTTAGTAAAAAACATCGCGTTCGTGTCCGTATACCATCAGGTGGCCCGTCTGCTTGTTTGCCACCTATTACATTACAAAATCAAATATGTTTGTTATACCTTATATACCATATGTATGGTATGTTGATTAGTGTGTTTACCAGTGGCAACATATGCCACTGGAATTATCAATACTCACCTTTTTTCTATGAATAAATATCAAAAGAATCAAACCGTCGATCAATTGACGTGAAGTAATTTAAATGTTTTGTGTCACTGACATTTTGATAATTCACATAGTATAACAACATTTGCCATGTCACCTAGAAAAGAAATATGCAAAGAAATTATCTTTATACGCTTAGAGATTTCATTCTTGAAGTAGCATAATATACTTCGTTGTCTTCTTCATATCCTTATTCCACACTAGGTGGGGTCGCCACACCATGGTTTTCTTTTCCACTAGTCATCTAAGTGCTTACACTTTTCATAAGCGTATTATTCTTTACGCAGTCCATCCATACTTTTAAGATGTACCTCTGCCTCTCATGCTCAGTACTTTTTAGTTATATGTTTTTCATACCTTCTCATGACATCACAGAATATAAAAATATAAACATTACCATTTCTCTAATTTCCAGATACGCGCGATTTCATTGAACGCGACGGTCCTGCGATGTGCTGAGCTCGAACGCTGTCCACGACATTTTGTCGCCGTCTGTCGCGCGGCACGGTCGCAAGCGTCGCTCACACGACAGTTGTCGTTAGTCGTACCAACGACACTGCTATTTTGTATAATATTGGACTATCGGTGAGTCGACATTTTACGGCTCTTACGGAATTGTGTGACACGATTTTGTAGTGGCTCATATAGTAAAATAAATGTTATAAGGTGTGTATTCGTAATCTGCGAAGGTCTTGGCAATATTAAAATGTATCATACAGTAGTTATTTTGTTTATTATGACGTTTGAAGACACGAACAATGTGAAAAGGTCACATGAGAAAGTCATTCTAACGGTAGTACTAACTATAGTCAGTAATTTTCAAAGACTTCGCGGGTAGCACACGAGTGCGCTTACTCATTATGTCTCTCACAGCAAAGTTCTCGCTTAGCGAAGAGACTTAGTGTGTGACATTTGCGTGCAAATAATCTTAACCGTATATTGTGGATCAAATTTATATTTCGCTGTGGTTTATATTCCTCTGGCAACTAAGCTAAATTACTAAAATGAAACAGATCATATAGATATACGATAAAGTACAAATTGCTGGTGAAACGTGAACTGAACTGACTACAGAGACACAAGGTTACGTTGCTACTACGGTACTAACCATATACAACGAACGCGGACTGCATATACAACTATTGAGCAAAATTACAAAATGCCACGTGTTACGTTTGAAATAAAAAATCGCAGATTACGAGAACGCACCCTTATTTAGTAAAATAAAAACAAATATCGAACTCTACGTAACACCGAAGTCTGTAAAAAATATGAATATCATTGGTAGCTTATCTTAGATAATAATAATGGTATATAGTAAACAATCAATCTAGTACTGATATGTGTAACCTAATTCTTTTTGATAAGATTGAATGTTATTGTTATCAAATGTATCATAACATAAGAAACGTGTCGAAACGAAACTTTCTAGAATAACAGCACACAAAGCTTTGACTAGTAGTTAACTTAAAATGACTAAAATTAAATCTATTATCTATATATGCTAAAATCCAAATTGGTATAACACTTCACAGTTTCAGTACTTAGGTTAGAATAGTACAATTCAATGGCGAGTAGTTTTATAACTACTCATTCAATAAAAGTACCCGCCATTCAATTATAAGTGATATACTAATTTAGATTTTATCGTAAATTAATAAATGACACACTGGTATTTTACTGAATTTTACTCATTTTATTAAACAATAGTATATTTGCTTTTGTCAAGGTTTTCATATTCAATCGATGACATTTATAAGTACCTACTAGCTTAGCTGAGCATGAGATGACTTCGAATAGTTGTCAGGCCCTTAGTTATTACTTATTGACTGGTAAGATCCATGGCTAAATTCTGTGCATGGGAACATGTTATGAGATACATTGATAAAGGTATTCTACAAAATTCTCATTATATCACTACTAGTACTAACTACCTAGTACAAACTAGTACTTTTTATGTTATACTTATATGAATTACATTTTAACTGCAATGCATAACCACACAAATACATATAATGTAAAATAAATTAATGGTATCAAAGATTCTTTGTCTTTGGAATTGACGCACGAGAGAGATACGATAAATATAAACATGAATTCTATTAAATTATACGAATTGGAAAAACGTCATCGTTTCGATATGATTCGAAATGCGTTATTGTTGGATCTGTCCACTAAACAGTTCACACTGTTCACGATAGATGGCGTTCTTCTTAACCGTAGGTATAAGATGTCAAAGTAATGGTGAATTGAAATTCTTCCAATCCCTTTAATAGGCAATGTTATAAATGAATGGAATGTTAAATAATCAAGATCAGTTGGCTTGTTAGTTAAATCACTGTGTCACAAACTACCCTCAATAAATAGGTCGATTTACAAACTATCCTAATATGATGCATAATCGTTCATAATGTATAGGTACTACGGAGCCATTTTATTATTATTACATATTGTATAAAACGACTAAATAATTAATATATTATGATAAAGGCACTGATGTCATGTTAGTGCAATAACAATTGTTGAGCTTGAAAGTGTATATAAACGTATTATGTAAATGTAAATATGTAATTCATGTTAAAAGAGCCAATTCTTTTTGTCCATTAAATTTTAGAGAGTCAATAACAATGGCCAGTTGGAATTGAATGGGTACTCAAAATCGTACGATTCGTTTTTATTTTGTCCCTGCAGACGTCGTCCTGCCCGGAAAAGCATTAAGCGATATTTACATTAGAATTACAGTGGCGCCATCTGTCGAAAATTGGTCATACCAACTCAGAAACCTTTGGCTCATGCATAACAACTTTGATAAAGATCATCACATGATCAAATGCATAGTTTACGATTCTATAAAGGACATACAGACATTCATTTTTATATGTAAGATTATTGCGTATGTTAAAATATGAAAATGTTAATTTAAGAATTAACAAAGGGAGACTTCACCATACCCGCATATACTTGAATAACTGATTTAATATTATGTATAATTTATTTATTCAATACTTTAAAATGTACATTTGTTATTTAGTCCCTATAACTAAGGAGAAATCAATTTGGCTCATCCATATCAATTATCATTTATATATACATACAGATAAAATATATAAATGTTGATTAGATGTTAAATACATATACCCAGTTCATTGTAACCTAATGACAAACTATAAAATTTGTTTGCGGAGTATTAAGCAGCTAAAGCTGGTATTAACGATATACTAAATATTGTAAAACAACCACACTATAACAATAATAATCTATATAATAATCTCTTCAGTGGCTGGATTAATCAAAGGAAGGAACATTGCCAATATCAGGATACGCCAATTTAGTTTAGTAGTTTTAATAGGAAATCGCCAAATCCACAGATCAAATACACTATCCACAGACAGTAATTAAACACAATCATTAATGATGAAGGTGATAATCTCTACGTTTACGTTCTATATTTAGGTAATACAAGACTAACCTAAAATATCTCAAAATTAACCATTGCCCTGACAATTCTGTGCATTTGTAACGTTTTATAAAACATATTATAATTATATTCATTCATTCTATGCGTCATTATAGAGACAGTTTAGAGATTATTAAAAAGTTATATAGCTATATAGATAGTTAATTGTTATACATGTATATAATCATTAAAAGAGTGCCTTGTGATACGATTGTTGATGTTAGTTCTATAGTGTTATCAAAGCAGCTGTTTTTTTTAATATCTTGCGTACATGCCACAAAATGGTTCAGAATTCACCCGTTTTCTCCCGAAACCCGTGTGTGAACATACGGCATAAGTACGACATGAAAGATTTGTTAAAAGTAACAACACTATCTCACTTGACATCAGGTGAGATAGTGGTCAAACGCCTGTCTATTGTGAATAATAAAAAAAAATGATATTAAAGGACGAGGGTTTCTAAAACACATTAAGGATGAGCTCTAGCTAAGTTTTGTGCGTCGACATTGTCTATAAAGAAAAAAAAAAGGGGAAGCTCTGAGTTGTATCGAAAATTGTTATTAATGCGATATTTTTTGTTAAAACTGATTTATGCCCAGTGTAAGGTTATCTTACGTATTACCTAATAGGTGACACTACACTCACGCGATCCAGTAACTTCCACCTTTCAAAATTATACGTTTGTATTCTTTGTATATGGATATTTCAGCTCCTTTCGATGATGGCAGCTGATTTTGACAGTTGAACATACCCAGTAGTAGTATTTTTTAAGTTGTAATTGTAATGTAAAATGATAAGTAATCTACTTGTTATCATAGTTGGTGGCGCCATCTGTTATTTTATTTTAGTACTGCGTTCGAACAGTGGTAATAGATGGATTGAACACTACTAGTTGTTATACTGGCAAAAACCTCGTAAAGCTTGGGGATTATATATTAGTTTAATAGTCATTGTATGTCAATATTTGAAAACGATGCATTTTTAATGTCTCAATTCTATATCTAATTCAGTTCTCACTGACATTCATTTCATTGTATTATCTGAAGTCCAAAGCTTTTTAATGACTCACCTTCATGTACGAAAATGTATAATTTTTCTTTTACTGTACTGGTGCTATTACATAAATATATTTGTATGTTCACTGTATATATTATTACTTCAGTTTCACTTGTAAAATGTGATTATATAATATGTTTTTGACATAATAGTAGATAGAACAGTTGACCCTGGCTTTAGGAAATGGGAGCATGCATTTGGCGGCAAGAAAAAGTAAAATATGGGCGTGAAATGCCCCTAGGTCTTCTCCCCCTGCAGAAACTTAAGTGCATCGACTAACCCTTGCTGTCTCCGAGATGCTCATAACATGCATTTTGTTTTCAATATAAATTGAAGGCAAACGTTTCTCCGACAGACGAATGCGAGAGTCGGTCGGGACAGTTTTACATTGATGCGAGACTGACGCATATCATTGATTTTTTTTTAACGTATGACCTGATTTTGGTTTATCCCATATTTCTTTGTTTTTGTAATGCTATAATATTATTTATATTAAGGATCGAGGAGAAGGGGAAGAGGATTGAGGATCAGAAAGAGGAAAGGAGGATAAAGAGGATATTAAGGATATTCAATAAAAGAGAAGTGTCCTCAGTAATATAAATAATACAAATTTCTTTTTTCACGGAAAAATTAAACAAAATACACAATGAAAGCCTTGCCTGCTGCTTTAGTACACACTGTGTTGCAGCAGACTGTGTCTAATAATAATATAGTGTTACAAAAACAACGAAACAATAATTTAACATCATATATTATTTATTTAACGTGATATAAGGCTTTTATAAACGAATGTACCAATGGGTTCCGTCAGGTCAGAACCGTTAGGGCATAGAACCTTTATACATGTAGGAAGCGATTGTTGTTTTGAAATAAGGATCATATACATTTTTTAATATTTTATGCATCAACGTTAACGAAGCTTATATCATATGTACATTGTACATTATGTATAATATTGTTATTTACGTAAAGTAGTTATGTATGTAAAATGTATAATAAGCGAACAAGTGTTTAAACTTACTAATTAGTCTATGCTTATATGTTTTGTAAATTATCCTTTTTGTTTATTTATGCTAGTTAAGCTTTAATAAATATTTTATTACTCGTTTTATCAATGTTTCATTGTGCAACAACTAGATCCGAGCGTGGCGTGAATTAAAATGAATCTCCAATTATTTAAGTATGTATGAATAAATATTATTTTTTTGTTCTGGATATATAAGTGAAATAAGTATAGGATAAATTAAATTTTCAACAAAACTGCCCAAACGGTGTACAAATATTAAGCTGAGTTGATACATTTAATGAAAACTTGAGTTTACCTTTAAATGAAGTGACGATCTGCGCAAATTTAAGGCAGCTGGCAGTCACTGGACGAACACAGCTGAAAATCGAGGCCAGTGGCGCGTACTGGGAGAGGCATATGCCCAGTCGTGGACTGATATAGGCTGATGACGTATCTAAACCTTAACATGGAAAATACAATTATATATATATATATAGCTAGACACAAAAAAACCAACCATAGTTTCAACCATATTCAGTGGTCTTTTTCAAGGAGAATACGGGGCGCTCGCGGAACCGGTCGCGGTTCGCCTAGTACTGCGGGCCGCCGCGCGCAGCGCACGCGATGACTAATGTTCTTGCATGGTGCGGGCGAGGCGGGGTGCTCGCAGCCAGCCAGTAGCACCCCGCCCCCCGCAACAACATTTCATTTTTTTTTACTCATACCATCACCACCACCGATTTCAACACTGAAAAGTGTAAAATAACTTGTAGAAGTCGGTACCATGATAGTTCACAAAAGTAACTATCATCACAATATTGTGTAAACATTTTTTTTTTCACCCTTTTCAGTGACCTTCGATACTCACGAGATCAATTGTCATTGTGTATGTTCTCCGATGTCTTCACCCGCAACTATATAATATTATCGTTGAGGTATGCGTAGAACTTTTCAGTTATTGGAGTGTAACTCAAAAACCGCTTGTCGGTTTTAATGTAATTAAACGGGACCACCACGGAAGTATACCCTATCAAACAGAAAAGATCCATCAAAATTGTTTCATAAACGACGAAGTTATCCTCGATAACACAAAGAAAAAGTGTATAATTATAGATACGGTCGATTGAGTAACGTCCTTTTTTGAAGTCGGTTAAAACATATCCAAAAGTATTTAAGACCACGTAGATTTTTGTGGTCAAAACATTAATATTGCCAGATCAATTTGTTTCGATATTTTGATTAATTCATCACTTTTATTAAAAAAAAAAAAAAACTGGCTAAATGGCGATCTTTATATAACGGTCTACATATTGCTTATTATACCGTAGGTTACATATCGCAAATGCTAACTAATTAAAAAATATCCAAATGTGTATCCTAAACATTAACCTGTGTTTTATCTTTAGATTGCAGAAATAATCGAAAAAACAGCTAAATAAATATTTTATGTCCAAATTAATTTTCTGGATCTTCCGTGATCAATGGTACATTTAAAAAAAAAAGTGCTTCTGTTTTGATTACTTGCTTACTCTGTTCTTCTTTTTGGATCCGCAAAAAAATAGTAGGGGTCATGTAGGTATTATGATGCGGACATAAACTCCCCTAAAGCCTTAAATCGTACCCGTTACTGATATGATTTAGCGAACTAGTTGGCATTCAATTTTGACTCCTATAATCGAAACAAATCCTGTGGGAATACATTTTGACAAATCGCAGGGTGCTCCTAGTAGCACATAATTTGAATATTGCACTGGAGAGTGAAAGTTTTGAGTAGTAATTTGTCCACTTTCTAGCTTTCGGGTATTAACGTCGTCTAATGCACTTCTCGAGCAATTGAAGGTTCACCGAGAAAACCCCGAAACAAACAAATTTTCAGTCCAAATGCTTGAAGGATCATCGACAGACACTTTCTAACTATCGATAGTCCTCAAAACATTAGACAACTTAATAAAAAATTGGTTGTCTGTAAAGTCGGTTTACGGACGATAGATTTACGTGATAACGACATAATCATGTATGACATTGACATTTGACATTTGACATTTGACATTTGACATTTGACATTTGACGTTTGACGTTTGACGTTTGACGTTTGACGTTTGACGTTTGACGTTTGACGTTTGACGTTTGACGTTTGACGTTTGACGTTTGACGTTTGACATTTGACATTTGACATTTGACATTTGACATTTGACATTTGACATTTGACATTTGACATTTGACATTTGACTTTGACTTTGACTTTGACTTTGACTTTGACTTTGACTTTGACTGACTGACTTTGACTTTGACTTTGACTTTGACTTTGAAGTTTGACTTTTTAATTTGACTTTGACCTTGACCTTGACCTTGACTTTGACTTTGACTTTGACCTTGACTTTGATTATATTATCTAGATCTAGATAAAACTTAGGTGGAACGTTACAGGAATGTTACCGTTACTATTTTTCATTTTGGCATTCATCAATTTATAAAACGTTATCACGTCAAAAAGTAAATTACTTCACCTAAAATCATTTAAAAAAGGAACATTTAATGGTCTACTTAATACAAGTACCTATAAAATGCCAAAAAATAAACAATTCATTATTACCTACGCTTTGATCAACTCGGCAAAAGCTTTTCACAAAAAATTTTCAACATTTATCGCATATTTTTTGTTTACTTAAAGGTACAATTGTTTACATTCAGCCGTATAATGAACGTGGTTGGTTACACATTTCAAAGGATAGCGCAATAAACTCAAATATGTTTATAACGAAAAATCATAACCTAACAAATACCTGTTATTATTTACAGATCCCTAAATTGGTTGAAACGAATTTTTCACCCAACCAAGCACAACATAACCTCGGCAACTTCAAATAAAATTTAAAAATATTGCAAAAAAATATTTTATTACCAATTCAAAAGGTGGCTATCAACTTTTTACGCCTAACAGCTATTGCCGTTCGGTGGAAATGTTGGTCTCGCTGAAGTTGGTTTGATAGTCATTAATTCCAATCTACATAATACAGCACAGGAGGTTGACCAAACTAGATATATGATCAGTGTTCACTGATCATGTATACGCAATTAGGAACATAAATTTCATTAGTTAGTTAGTTACCTATTACCTAACATTTAGTTACCTATTACCTAACATTTCTTATATTTATAGTTCATGGAAGAGACTAGCCACCCACAACACAGGGTATCCTAGTGTGGGGGCTAGAGTGACTTGCTTGACACCTACCTAAACCTTTTAATTTTTTAATTTTTTTTATTTGTGTACATATGTGAATGTCATACGCAACATTATAGTCATAGTATATAAGTCTAAGTAGTTAAGCATGTAAAAAGTGCACCATTTAAGAAATAAATGTATTTGTATTTGTATTTGTATTAATACTAGTCTGTGTATTTTCTACCGTGTGTATAACAGGAGGTGTTTTGAAGAACTATTCAACCTTATTCCAGCATCAAGGTGTTACAACCATGCTAGGCGACATTGATTGGAACCTCATCCACTTATGATTGACTCATGGGAATCACACTGTGCAATTCACCCAATCGTTGTTGCCATATACCTGCAAAACTGGGACGAGCTTCCTCCCTTTGTATTCCCGAGTAGCTACAATATGGGATTCTTTAAAAGGAAATAACTTTCCTTTTAAAGAATCTCTAAACTAGAGAGAGTCGTACGATTAGGAAGACGGATTAGCAACGTATCGAAATGCTCAAGTGTTACAAATATCCAAAGATGACGGTGATCGCTTACCATCAGGCGGATCGTTGCGCTACTACTAGTATGTAAATAAATATTCTTTTAAGTGTATGGTATGTCCCTGAAAAATAGGAATATATCTTGTAAGAGTATGTTTTTTATACTCGATATATCTAGAGTTTGACCACTACCTATCTCACTTAATGGTTAGTGACGATATGGTCGAAATTGTTATCACGCTAGTTCTAGAATGCTTAATGCTTACTGGCTCTCACGGCCTACTGCCTGAACACATGTGTTTGGTAACACCAACCTCAAACGGGAGGGTGGTAGCTAGCCAGGCGGGTACTCAAAAGTACCCTAACACCATGCTGGGAATTTGATAACGGTTTTACCTACACCGAAAGCTCAAGCCGTAGGTTGGGATAATATAGTCAATGCAAATTTCATTAAATATAAGTGTTAAACAGGAAAGTATCAATAAGTGTGCATAAATTAAGTAATTAACTCATCATTGGCCCTAATTTTGTTAATCACATAAACTAGCTAAAATTCACTAAAATTCTTCAAATTGAAATAGCTCGTATTCTATTTACGCTAAAATTCAAACTCGTATAACTCCATACAACGCTCTCACTAATATTAGACGAGTTTTATTCAACTGTTGGCCAATTGCGGGTAGTTTTAGTAGGCACCAAATAAATGGCAACTTAATTTCGCTAAAACTACCCGCAAATTTAATAAATATATTCAAATTTTAGTGATGTTATTGATAAGTCTCATACTAATTTAGACTTTATCGTAACCGTATAAGAACTGATTTAGTTTTCCAAAATTTTAGCTTAGTTCAGTTGAATAAGCGAATCACTACCAATATCATAATAATCCAGTTATGTTAGACTCACTCTATGTGAGTTTCACATAGAGATGGCCTAATGAGTACTTATAAGGAATCCGCTTTGCCTTTTGAGTACGAGATCCAAGAACTAATTAAAAAAATAAAATAGAAACTTTTTAATCTTGTCAACCTTTACATTCAGAAAAAGTAACATTATAGCATTTTTCTGTTTCATATTTGGCTTGTAACTTTACCGTTTGGGATGCAAAGATCTTTGTTTTTGGCTCAATTCATGATTTATTCATAAAACCTTAGCTAGGGCTCGACAGAGCCGATTTGTAAACAATTATGTATGTATTCGTATTGAAGATGTTTTTGATTCAAAGGAATAGTTATTTGTGTTCTAAAAATATTGGATGCTGACATTTTTCTGAAGAAAATACTCTTCCATCTCACAAAAATCACAATCACAAATCGCATTTACTTAATATGAATTTATTTGTCTTCCCGAAGTTTGAAACGCTTTTCAGCGATCGTGCTCTCGAATAAACTGGATGACATTTATAATACACTAGCGGTCGCCCGCGGCTCCGCCCGCGTGGATGTCGGTTACCGCTGCAAAAAGCCTACCCAGGAAAGACACGGTCAGCAAAATGATTCCCAGGTCAATTCACAGACACCGACAGTAACATTGACTACGCAGTCATTATCCGCAGGCTGCACAGATTATCTTTCTGTGTATGTTAAGTTGTTAATGATGAAAATATTTAAATGTAATGAATACTAAGTTTTCATTTATAATACATGATCGATATCATAATCACCGAAACGTTTTTAATACGACGAGAAATGTAATTAGCATAAACATTTGAGAGATTTATGCTCTAGATGCAATTATATGATTGTAAACGAGTCGTGTAAACTAAATCATTTTTTTCTAATACCTATAATACATGTGAATATTTAAGTGCAACTGAATGGATCCGAATGAATTTTGTCACAGAGATAGATTATAGCCCTAAATAGCAAACATGCTACATTTTAACCGACTTCAAAAAAGGAGGTATCTTCGTCTGTATTTATTTTAAAAAATCAAAATGGTTGTTACCTCAGAACTTTTCAGTGGGTGATCCGATTTTGATGATTTTTTTTTATTTGAAAGCTGGTGCTTCCCGTGTGGTCCCATTTATCAATTCAAATTTATTTATCAATTTCATCAAAATCGGTCAAGCGGTTTTTGAGTTACACTCCAACAGTTGAAAAGCCAATCTGGATGACTTCCTTATTGAAGGTGAAGAAATCGGAGAACATTATAATGCCGTAAGTAGCAAAAGTCAATGAAAAGAGCGAAAATTTTTTTTTGCAAAAATTGAAACCGACTTCAACACTCAACAGTGTGAAATAACTAAACTTGTCGAAATCAGTACCATGCGCACAATATTTTGATACCTAATAGTTACTTTTGAACTATCATGGTACCGACTTCAACAAGTTAGTTCACACTTTTGAGTTTTGAACTTGGTTCAATATTTTGGTAACGTTTTATAGCTTGCAAAATTTACGGTAATTTGAAAAGCGTACCTAGTCCACTCATGTGAAACGGCGGCGGGGAGCAAGTATGATATACATTTAAGAGCATCTTAATTATAAGCTTGTGATATTGTCATAATAGTTATACAAACATACTACCATACTACCTACTACCATATACTATAGGTTAAATATTTCGATTGCTTTCTGAATCTGAAGCAGGAATAACTTGCGTCACAGTAATCGCAACGGATTCCTATAAACGATTGAATAACGCTCGTACTGACCGCACAAACTATAATTTCTCTGTGTCACAGTTGTACTACATAATATAATTATGACAGTTAGCATTGAGTTCAATCGCTCAATGCTGTTTTAGCTGAAGCAGGAATTACTATGGCAATCGTAACGCAGCCGTATCGGAGCGTGAAACAATTGAACTCAGCACTAACTGTCATTTATCTAACAAATCTGGGAAGCAGTTAATTGATAGTGTGTACGGACAGTACGTGCGTTATTCAATTGTTACTACAACTGCGATATCACTGTGATGCAAGTTGTTCATGCTTCAGGCACTGGTTCTATTATCTTCACGTTAATTGTTAGAGAATACGTGACGAGCGCGATTCTAATAAACTTAGCAATGGTATCTTCAATGCTTGCGTGGCTTGGACTTGAAACACCCGCTTGATCCTATAGTAAAGGTTAGCAGGATTTTCAACCTAATTCCTATATTTTGATGATAAACAATAATAGTGCTTAATGTGCTTAGCTGTAGAGGTAGAATGCCGGTCGCGATAAGCCTTTATACGCTTACGGAATGGATTGTTTAATCTCGTGAAGCCAACACAATACGGTCCTAGAATAATAATGTAGGCAGTTCTGAAAATGATGGATCTTTCAATAATCAAGAGGCACTGTTTTGGTTACAGTAAATTTTGTAGCATATATTAAGTTTGCGACAAGGTGTTAGATTTGCGTTCTTGATTTTTGTCACGGGACTTTAGCCTCTCCCAAAATGACACGAAACAAAACAAATTAGCGGTGTGACTACATTCACATAATAAATATAATTATAAAAAAATAATTAAATGACTACGATATGACTGATAAAATATCATCTTTTGTTTATGGTGATCCAATGTCCACAACCAACATTATTTTTCATAATTAAAACACAGAATAACGGTAGTACTAATTAATGGGTATGGTTAAATCTAGTCTTGCTTTTTTTTAGTTATGTGGACCTTAAAGCAGACCCTATCTTTGTTATTTAAATTAAATCTTTGATAAATTGGACAACATTTATTGTTATCAATATTTTACTAACCTAAGCATCTACCAATAGAAGTATAGCAAGATATTTGTGTATTTACGTCGACTTAAGATATATTATTACAAAAACAATCGTTCTGTGCGAGACGGGACGTTACGACAAACGCACCGCACTCAAGATCCTGATAAAGACTTTGCGAAAAAGCCGAAACAATTGTCGATCGTGATATCGACTACGCGTAAGGGCCACGTTATACCCGTAGAAACAGTATAAAATAATTATGAACATGAGTTTTAATAATCATCCTCATAAGATGAACGATACAAGTTTAAATTACTAATTTTAGAGATGAGTAAAGAGTACATAGTCAGGGATCAAAATAGTTTTGGCTTTAATATAGAAAATGTGATTGAATGGTACTATAATGTAAATAAGAAAAAGGTAGACCAAATCGCAAAGTCATTATGAAAAGAAGATTCAGCATACGTAAAGTTTCCTTGTCCCTCACGGTAAAGTATAATATATATGAATAATATTATATATATATAATATATGAATAATATTCAGAACAGGAAAACACGGAAGAGTGCGACAAGGTCAGGCGGCCCGACACCCCGCCGCGCCGTCAGTCTCGTCGTTCCTGTCGATTACACACAGCCGCTCTCGAGACCAAGAGGAGTTCTGACTTGAATTGTTTCGTGCCTCACTATCATTTAGTTTTTTATACGTTCCGACAAATTTGTGTTCATCTTGCAACTCTTGAAGCGATAATAGCCTATCATTGCTATCTCGATAGGTTGGTACGAGTAACATCGCGTTGGTTGACAGCCCGAGCTCACACTGGCGTTGGCTGTAAACCTGATGGATACTGGTTTGATCCCCAACAAAGGTTTCACCCAAGCTTTTGGTCAAGGCAGCACTGTTATCAAAATTACATTGTGGTATGGTACTTTCTAGTGACCACTCTCAAGTTTGCGAAACTGTACCATAAAAATACAGTGACTTCAGTCTTTCAGAGTCAGTAAACATTATAGTTCAAGCGTGATTACACCTTCGACCACATTTTCATTGACCACTAAGTGAAATAGTTGTGAAATGTGCTCGATATAAGTATTATATTTAAAAAAATATTTCTACGTGCCCGCCACATATTCAACAGAATATTAAATTCAACAAACTCACAAATTCCACTAAAGTTAGAATAGAAAAATATCTGTGCACACCCAGGCTATTCAAATAATATTTACAAAACCGGGAAGCGTAGTAAATGGCCGCATAAAGATGTCGTGTGCCATACGCCAATAAATTCGTAGATACCTCGGAAAGTTATTAGTATATCGAATGCCAGTGAGTTGTATTATAACTGTATAAAATATGCATTGTATTTACTACATATCTTCTATCGGAAAAGTTGAAGGCATAAAGCAATTTAAGAAAATCTTACATACAGAATGCTCCGGGTGGTTCTCTTTTATAAGTTTTATGGTTCATTCCATTAACAACACCCTAGGCGGAACCTACGTTCAAATTATTTGAATTAAAAAATTCGGCTACTAGTGGGACTTGAACCCACGACCACAAATTATATAGAGATACCTACAGTACCCACGACTACAGAATACCGTCCTGTCGCTTTGTAGCCTATCTAAGCTATAGTAGCCACTCCACAAGCGTCCGAATTTCTTCCTCTTCCTTTAACATCTGAGGGGATGTTGTTATTAGCGCCACCTACCTTTTATTGTATGAACGATTAACAGGACTAATAGACCAACATTACTGTTTCGTATGAAGCGAAGGCACCATACCAGTTCTTTTTTATCAAGGTGATTAGCACCGCTGCGAATTTAACTACTTTAATCTTCAAGCTGTCGTGGGAGATAATTTATGGAGTGTGTTCAGGCAGCAGTCCTTGAGAGCCAGTTAGCATCATAGGTCTATCGTGATAACATCTTCGACCACATCGTCACCAACCATCAAGTGAGATAGTATTCAAACGCTACATTTATATTGTATAAAATAATAATAATAAAACGACATCAAATTTGGATGGTGGTTTAGGATACACGGAAAATACACGAGAAAAAAGTAGAATTAAAACATCTCTAAAACTTTTGTCACATGTGTGGCTACCAAAATGTAAATATAAGCACATATAAAACTGTCGTTAGACTGAACTTATCCAGGCATAAACTATGTCCTCTATTCTAATTCGAGATTTATATGGCAGTACACAACGTTATCATGCTGAAAGCTGTAGAATAATTAAGTAACTGCAAGTACAGCAAACGAACATTTTCACTACAAAGACCCAAATAGCACAGGATACGCATACATTTGGTGGCTATGTTTTTAGTTAAGATTGATGCAACGGTCACAGACCGGATTGCTACGAGTGTATCAATGACTCTCCGTTATGCAGAACGCAATCACACTGCAGTGCAATATGACCTATGTTGTTTTATACTTGTGTTTGTTCGCACAGTGCTCCCTATCCTGATTTGTTTCTATTATGTTTTGTTTATGAGTCTCATCTCAGCAGGACTTTTGATGTGTTACAGTGCCTTTTAAATTTAAACACTATAGTCCTACTAATATTATAAATGCGAAAGTTTGTGTGTATGTTTGTTACGTCTTCACACTCAAACGACTACACTGATTTCGACGATATTTAGTATGGAGATAGTCCATGGAGGGGGTTTTGCCAATACTCGCCACGCTTGGCAGGCGGGTTGGCGAGCGCAGTATATTTTGTGACCCTACATCCAGGAGTCACAGCCCGGGCCCGGTACACAAGCGGCACTGGGTAAGTGGCCTAAAATATTATCCAAAACTGAGCTGATCGAAAGATTTCCCCCACTCCCTTACCTATTAGCCTCATCTGTTTATGTTGTTTTGTGTATTTACTTACGACACCGATTTTAAGTGAAATAATATGTAGTAACCTTGCACATGGGTTACTTATACGCTAACTTTGATCTTAAACAGTACTTTTTGACTGTGTGTTAATGTTTTTTATTTTAAATTAATGCTTATTTTATTGCCTATCCAACAGTATTAGGTTGCCTACTTAAAACTGTGTTGAAAACATGGTTACTTAGATTTTAAAAGTTCAGAGTGAAGCGCGAGCACGGAGGGTGACAAGAGAAGCATTGCGCGCGCTACTCCATGCGAGTGACAAGTACGCAGAGAGATTTGTATAATTATTGTGTTAAGTATAGTAAAGTATAGGTACAGGGCTTAGCTCGGCAACCCATGTGCAATTTATCCATCTACAAATAATCTAACATTTAATAATCCTTCTCATCATTAAATAACACATGAGGGTATATATTTCTTAAGCAGTATCTTAGACTATTATAATTATCACCGTTACGATTACATACTTCACTTAAATGATGTGACATTAAAAGTTTCCAGTCCATACTATTACAATAATAATATGTAATTATAATGAACTTGCCGACGTACATCACTATAAGCTTCAAGTTGGCAAAAGGCAGCATAATCACTAAAGTTACAACACAAGTTGCGAGAAGCTCTAGTTGTTCAACTCGTTCGAATGAGTTACGAGAAGCGAAGTTAAGTATAGTTAGTTAATATGCAAATTGTTGTTTTGTTAACATTGTTTTTAACATGTTTCGTCGATATATAAAGATATTTTGTTTACTTATTTTTTGCAGTTTGTTAGTCTACAACGTTATTACCTGACAATGAATACCTTACAGGTGAGACTGTGATCCAACGCAAGTTCTATTATATTAAAAAAAAAACTTTCCCTATTTCATAGCATCAAAGTCAACCTTTAAAGACTTTTACCGTCGGAGCTGCTGAAAATAATGTCGATTGGTTAAAAAAACATACGGGTCGAATTCACAGCCTCCTCCTTTTTTTTAAGTCAGTTAAAAGAATAGACGAATCCTCTAAACAGGAAAAAAACGATATAGGTAGGTAGAATCATTTATCCAAATTTTTAATTTTTTCTTACCACCGAGATAATCGTAAAAAAAGATAAGAGAAAGTAAATAAAGAAACAGCTCTCATATATCTTGTCGGAATACAAATGTGGAACTAACAACACAGCATTTACAAACCTGTGTAGCTCAGGTATCCATTAACCTTTGGGCCCACAATTTAGGAATAATTCGGCAAGCACACAAATTATCTCATATTTAGTGAGCTGTTTGGAACGTATCTTCTATATCCGGCTATTTGGGAGACTGATTAGGGATCAGTCCGTACTGGAAAAAAGGTAACCAAAATATAAGGACCGAATTCTTCATTAATTTATTTATTCTGATTGGTTACGAAACTTCCATTGATGAATAATATCATCAATGTCGGTGTCTCATTTCAACGGTTAGCATTTTTCAAAATGTCAATCAAAAAGAGTAACTATGTGTTTGTAGTTAGGATTCATATCGGTATGCGGTATGCGGTATGCACGGTTGAGTTTTTTGTCTGTCAACTCATATAAACGTAATGTTCCTCACCCATTACGAAAGATGTTATTTTATGATTTTTTCAAATTAAACTGTCGTCCTTGCTCTGGTATTATGCAATAAAAGCGACGTAAAAATCTCATTTGCTCTATATTATTATTAAAAGCAGTCTCGTCTGTTTGCGTCAGGAAGAGTATAAAATATTGTCTGTTATCATTATATTTTTGCTTATTTCTTGTTATGGTAAGTAGTTAAGTAGGCATTTTATTATAACTTTTATAAGGCGGAATTTATGTTGCTTTCTCTACAGAAACCGTCTTCAGAATTCTTTCAGAAATCATCTTTTGCAAAGACGATTTGTGGCCTGTGTGCTTGGATTGAAACCCACGCGACGCTCAGGTTACAAAACACGAAACGCGAAAAAACTTTACTGATCAGTGAAACACAACAATTTTCAGCGCAATGACTAACTAACGAGATACTAGCAAGGCGCGTTGCGGGAAGGGTCCTGTCCGTAGTACCTTTTAAAACGCAACGGCGCGGCGCTTGCAATCCTGTTTATGCAAATGCAAACGCTTTTCAATAATACCATTCATAAAAGTCATTTCTATTCCTGTTTATTATGGGTCCTTGTAATACAGGAAATAGACTTGGAACCTGTTTATGACAGGGTTTATTTAATGCAATGCAGCTTTTAGTTTTAAATCAAGAATGGTTATATCCGGCCTCCGTTTTCTGTAACTTCTTCGTGAACATTTGACGGTCGCCGTGGCGAAGTGGTTAGTGTCAGTGACGTGACTTCTGTGTCTCCGGGACTCTGGGTTCGAATCCCGGCAGAAACAAACATTTGTGCGATGAGTGTAGATGTTTGTCCCGAGTCTTGGATGTTTTTGTGCTGTGATTGTGTGTGTCCATGCCTTCCGCAATGCAGAGAATCCTAGTGCCGGCGTCTGAGTGTAATAAAAAAAAAAGAACATGGCTTGAATTGAACCAACGCGACGTGAAAGTAAGTCTTATATAATTGCCGCTATCTTATTTTTATGTGCTTGCCATCCCGAAAAAATAGTGCGTAAACAAGTCACGTTCACCGAGTAATTTCACTTGGAGATCTGTAAAATTGGCATCGAGACATAATACGGGGCCTTTATTAAAATAAAAAACTACAGCTACTACAATAATATTTGAGCAATCCACTAGCCACCGTTAGCCTATAGATAGCTATGCTATGTGCTAGCAGCATTGCCCCGTTTCATCATCCGTCCGCATCATTCAACCAAATTTCATCAAAATAGGTTAGCAATCTGAGCGTAGAAGCGTAACAAATAAAAAAAGACGTGTGGCACTCGGGGACTGCCGCGGTAAAGCTATTGCATAGCATTTTTTACCCGACTGCGAAAGAAGGAGGGTTATATTTTTCGAGTGTATGTATGTATGTATGTATCAATAGATTCGTCTTGGTTGTGAAAGTGACACTGGGTACATCAAAATTAAAAAAAATCAATATATAGGATTTATGGCGCCAAAATGTACTCTCGAAAAACTGCCGCCGACTGCGTTTGTGAACACTGTCAACTAAGATCATTCAAAACCAAAATAAAATATGGAAATTAAAATCTTGTTTCTATCTTTTCATCAGTTGTTCAATTAATTTAATTAAAATGGCAGTTATTGATGCAGTCGGGTTTTTTGTTTTTTTAATTAATAATTTTATTATCAACTTATGCAATTAATATATTAATAACTTATGCAGTAACGCCGATACTACCAATGCCACCTAGAGGCGACTTGCTGAACTAAACAGACAAGCGTGATATTACAAAAAAGTCATTAAAAGTTCTGCTGTTCATCAATAGATGGCAAAACTAAAAAGTATCGCCGCTGTGCCGGTTGGAGTGGGGGGTGTTAGGTTATTTACGTTACGGAATTTGTGGATTCCGTTTGCACGCTCAAGGCCCGCGATAGAAGCTATGCAATAGCTTAAAAACACATATTCACAATTATAATATTACTAGCTGCGCTCCGCAGTGTTACCCGCGGTGAAATGGTATGTGGTATTGACGATTTTTGTGTCTTTCCATCATGTTCCCACGCGAACAGTCAAAATTTTCGAGATTTATGGAATAGTTGCACATATGTTATTGCAGGGTATAAGCTAAGATTCAACGTCATACAAACCCGTTCAGCCGTTTCAGCGTGATGGAGTAACGAACATACAAACGACAGACAAACTTTCGGCTTATGATATTAGTGAGATAGTGTGACATGCGATATAGATTTACTGCTAAAAATGTACAGATGGATTTGTACGCCTCAAGCGCAACGAGATCAAAGAGACTGCTAGTACTGTGTAGGTAGCTTCGCGTCGTCGGCTATTTCATGAATAGATGTAAGTCGTCGCATAAAGACGTATTAAGGATATCTAGTTTAGGGGTATTCCATTCTTCCAAAGTGTACATACTTTTCACAGTAGCAGAGTTTAACTATGTGAGATTTTTTTCTAAAACTTTATTAGGTTTGCCTGTGCATGCAACGGAATTTCTAAAAGTGATTCTAGCCCCATGAATAAATTGGATTAATTTAAAATGTTGTAAATACACTTACCAACAACCGAGGACAATAATTTGAACAGATGGTCCTATTATCCTTAACAGGATTCCCAAAGCTGTCGATTTCTTAAAGCATACAAAAAGTGTAAAAAAAGAGTTTTTTTTTTCGTATTTTAAACTCATATTATTTTACCATATTTTTAATAAAATCAACTATATCAAGTTTTCTAACACTTGCATTTTGGTGCGATATTTTGATTACAACGGATTGTTAAAGAAATGAATTAATTGTTAAATTTCCAACATCTAACACTACTTTGTTATTAAATCAAACGGGGCTTGATCGCGAGAAAAACATTTAGTAATTTATTTACCTCGACGTTTGATTTAATAACAATGTGTTCGAATCGCGAAAGTCAAAAATTACATCTAACACTACAATCAACTTTCCAATACAACGGAGAGTGTTCCGAAGAGCTCTTCAACAATTTGCCGGCATCACGGTTACGTCACCGCCCTAGCTGACACCACTTGAAAGCTCATCCACAAATTATTGACTCATGAGAGTTACATACTGTGCAATGTTACCGATCTTATTTCACGAGTAGCTACAATATGGGATTCTTTAAAATGAGAGTTAACGCAGTCTTAACATTTAGTCGTATTAGCAACGTATCGGACAGCCCCCAGTAATTACAAACCATAAGCAACGGTGATCGCTTAACATCAGGCGGACCATCTGCTTGTTCGCCGCATCATCATCATCATCTCAGCCACAAGATGTCCACTGCTAGACATATGCCTCCCCCATCGATTTCAATAAGTAACGGATGGAATCGGCCCGCATCCAGCCCTTGCCCTTGATTTTAGTCAGGTCGTTTGTCCAGCGTGTCGGTGGCCGTCCAATGCTACGCTTGCCAGTCCGTGGTCTCCATTCGAGATTTATTTCTTCTTCAGGCGTGAAGAAGAAAGAAGAAGAATGAATAAGATTTATTCCCATCAAAAGAATGCATTACAAGAATAAATTTAAAATCACACAATTCAAAATTTCACAATTACTGGCAGTGTTGCCCGATGCCAGGAATGAGTTTCCAGCATACGGAGCAGATACGGAGCGGCTACTCTTAATGTAGAGTAAAACATTAAATAATTTGTTTCGTTTTAAATACAACACAAACCAGTGCAATATACGAACAAATAATATGCGGGTTAAAAAGAAGTCGATTCTCCAAGTGAGTAAACCGAAAAAGATCGGTACTTTGAGTAATTATTACATGAATGATTTTCACCCTTATATCCCAGCTGTTAAGCTTTACTCGGGGTTGGAATTTCATTTTTCATTATAACGAACGATACATTTCGTTTTCAATTAGCGCTCTGTGAGTTATTGCTGCTTGAGTCCGTATCTGCATCCTTTTAGATTCTTTTTCACTTCTGGTTCTTGCCAGGATTAATGTGGGTTTTAAATGGTTTAATATATTAGACGCGTTATTGCACATTAATATTGTTGATTGGTGGTTTTGCTTACTTATTTTTTTATTATCTTCTTAGACGAACATTCTTGTCAGAGGTTGTCAAGCTGCCAATACAAGGTAGATCGTCAATGTCGTCAATCTTCTTAGCGGGGGTTATTGATCTGATATTGCATCTCCATTTGTGTCTATTGGTATTATAGTTCGTTGGTTGCGAGTACCTACACTATGTCATGGAGGACTGTGTTGTCGTTTTCATCAGTCATTTCATCAGTGCAGCGAGTTGTGATCTGCCTCTTCCAACATATCCTAAAGATTCCTCGTGCTGAAGCGAAACACGTGTCGAAGAGGTGGCGGTTGAGTAAGATTGCATGTGTATAATTATCGTGGTGTATACTTACTGAGTGCAGTTTATGTACAAGCTAAGGCGTTGGAGGCATTCTTGCCTGGAACCATTTATCATTTTCATATGGATTCGCAAAGCAACGCCTGAATCTAAAAAAAATCTTATTGTGCGCATTTGTCATGTAACTGGAATTAAACACCTTGCATAGCCAACCAGCTTACATAAAAAATAGATGTCGAAGTAATCGGTTGCTTGCTGAGTCACAAATGAAACAGTTCGCAATGGAAGTGTGCTCAACCAAACAGATTACGACCAAACCAGCAATTTGAATGTCAGACTAGCAAAGTGTCGATCCACATAAACAGTATGGGTGCATTGAATATCAGCGATCTTTCTATTTAATGGTAATTAACGGGTAATCCCACTAATATTCTACATGTGAAAGTTTGGATGGATGCATGTTTGTTACTGTTTCACGCTGAAACGGATTTGGATAAGTTTGGTATGGACATACTTGCGGTCTCGAAATAACCATAGGCTTCTTTTCATCATCATCATTAATCATCACCACGCGGTGCTTATAAGCGGTAACGCGGTAAGCTTGGTACATCTGAAGTAACTATATATGAAAATTGCAACAACTGCATATATTAACTTTTATGGTTTGCTTATTTTCTGGTAAAATTCAATTTTTTACACCGAGTAAAGTTTTTAGCTGCATCTTGTAATTATTGACTGAGCAAGTAGTCACCAGATTCTACAACTAAATGACGTGTTTAAAATATGTGGGTCTTAATTCACTTAGATAGAGTCGTGATTAGAACGTACGTTCATATTCTCATTTATTGATTTTTAACCGACTTCAAAAAAGAAGGAGGTTCACTATTCGACCCGTATATTTAATTTTATAATCTGATACTCGTAAAATTGACGAGATTGAAGGATTTACACTAAAGTTTATTAGATTTTATTTGTTTTTCAAAAAGAACCTCATTTAAGAATTATTATTATCTACATCTTTCTGCATAAATGTGTGTAATTATGTTCTGTCGTACAAATCAATGGATGTGTTATTTTCAACCCTAGAAGCAAAATTTTCTCATCATGCTTGTAGCTTTCGATTATGAACTAAGAGGAACTGTAAAGTTGCGTTACTGTTTATAGTGTTGATGGTATCGTAAAGTGCACTAGAAGCACTCCGCTGCGACAGGAATCCAGTGACTGAGAGCAAATTTGCAAAGATTTATCGCGCGGTTAGACTTTCATGGAAATGGGGGCATAACGAGCATAAAGCTGGTTTTGCATGCGTGAAAGCATAATTTTTTCTGTATTACAGTTCGGTTGTTCAGATTGTTTTTAAAGCGAGTCACGACGATGCATTAAACATCTAAACATGAACGTATGTTTTTAATTTTTTTATACTGATCTAGCAATTGACCACTATCTCACTTGATGGTCAGTGACGATGTGGTCGAAGATGTTATCACGATAGATCTTGAAAGCAGTAAGCAGCCCACAAGGACTGCTGCCTGAACACAGTATGTGTTTGGTGACAGTTTTTCAAACTTGAGGGTGGGCTGTGGCGTTGCGTAGGGTGGGTTGAGCTAGCCGACTGGCTAGCTCAACCCACCCTACGCCTACGGGTACTCGGAAGTATCCTACCATAATGGGAATTTGCTAACAGTGTTACCTTCACCTCAAATAGTTAGGGCGTCGAACCAATGACCGTCAGTTTGACAGCCGACGCTCCCAGCACTGAGCTATCATAATCTTCAAAAGATGGTTAAATTTTTTTTTAGAATTTTATCATTCTTTTTATGGATAGAGGATGTTTTTGTGTATGGATTCTTGAATTAGATACGTTATATAATTCCGTAACCCCTAACAGTCAATTGAGGTTATGATCTGTCAAAATGTGATATATTGCTGGACTCACTAGTCACGGTCGAAGCGCGTTACTTTAACTGTGACGTCTACTTTTTTCAAGATTTATCTTATTTTATGTCAACCAACGATTTATGATATTTCGAAAGATAGGGATGACTACCAAAAGAAATAATTTATGGTCACTATGTGACAAACGCTGTATAATTTTATATCACGTTTCTTAGTCCGGGATGTTGTTATGGCAACGTGGTTGATTCTTTTAGCGTTTCATTTTAATCCTCAGTGTATTGAAAATCTTGAGTGAAAATTGCAACCAAATGTATATCCAGTAGTTACGAAAACGTACAAATACGAATACTCTTCATTGCATACCATAAAAGAGAAAAAAAAATATCAGCCAAGTGCGAGTCGGACTCACGCACCGAGGGTTCCGTACAAAAGAAAGGGGTAGTAAGTTTAAAATTATTTAAAAAATTTAATTATTTAATGTGACAATTGCGTGCGAAATTGTTCGTTTATCTCTGCTATAAGACGTTGCTTTGTACCAAATTTCAAGATTCTCAGTTCACGGGAAGTACCCTGTAGGTTTTGATTCCCATGCTAGTGTCGAAAATTTACAGCATCAATTTTAAACTCATCGCATAAATGTTTCCCCCTGCCGGGATTCAAATCCTGAGTCCCGGAGACGTCATGTCACTGACCTCTGAGCCAAGGTGACCGTATATCATATAGTTCTTAAGTGTCCTTATCTTAATAATGCCAAAGATCATGATGATCCTTTAGATCCCTTATAGGTCTTTGTATATCGGGAACATGGCTTTCGAAGTCTTCTCGGGAAGGCATTAGGGCAATAAAAGCTAACTAAACCATTTCCGATAGCCAATAACGAAGAAACTCGCTTACAAGGAAGGTAATAAAAAAGCAATAAGGGTATTTCACGGTAGATGAAATTTTTGTTGAATTGATGATGGAAACATTCTTAGAAAGTTGAGAGCATAAGTACAATTCATACTATTGTTAACACTGGGTAAAATATGCTATTAAAAAGAATTAAAAAGTTACTGAATGAAATCAAAACGAAAATAACAAGCGGGCCAAAGAAACTCTCCTTCTACTGCAGTTGAGTAAATAGTCCGGTTGATCGATGTGACTTTAGCATGGTGGTAGGGTACTTTCGAATACCTCAAGTTTGAAAAACTGTCACCAAATACATAGTGTGTTCAGGCAGCAGTCTTTCAGAGCCAGTGAATATTCTAGGTCTAGCGTGATAACATCTTCGACCACATCGTCACTGACGATCAAGTGAGATACTGGTCAAACCCTAGATACCTACAGTATATAAAAAAGGTATTATTTTTGTATGTGGGTGTGGGTGAAAGCCTTCTTCAGGATTTTCCACTTAAAGGCTTAACATAATGCCGATGACTCAAAAAAACTCAAAAAAAGAATCACGTTTTTAGACTTTTTGATTTCCTATCTTCTGGTGTAAGACACAGGTCAAGCGCATTTGTTGTTACCGCGAGAATGTAAACTAATAAATGTGGTCGTACGAAAACATTTTATCAATAATAATGTTGAAAATGTAACCAAATTTTGTTCAATCAGAATTAAACTTCATGAACTGTTCTAATAAGTGATATTTTTAAAAAGTGCAAAATAAACTATTTGGCGTTCTTTTTTATAAACACAGGCACAACCCCGCTTTAGGATACTCTGAGTCGCGGAAGGCATTTATTTATTTATTTGAACCCCAACATAATGTACACTGATACAAGAAACTAAAAAATAATGCTATAGTATAACAAATGCTATGTGTCACTATAATTATAGGGGAAGACAGCTTGCGTAGAAAAGTGAGCGAGCAGTATCTAGCCTACTATTGATGGCTAATGCCACAATGTGGAGTAACATTTAAAAGGTTGGCCATCAATTTACAATACAAAGAGAATAAAATTTATATTTTACAATATTTGAAAAGCAGTAGTTAAAGGTAAATAGAAATCAGGATAGTTTGATCGCTAATTTAAATTTGCCAAAAGATTCAGTAAATAAGTCCACTCTCTCGTTTTTGTGTATGTACACACAATTACATTACACATACATCCAAGACCTGAGAACAAATATATATATATATATATATATATATATTCATCGAAGAAACTCTCGTCCCAGCCGGGGTCAAGCCCGAAATGGCGGTTCTGAAGTCAGTGTCCTTGTTCACTAAGCTACGTCGAACGCCATTATTATATTCTCTATTATTGTTACGTACACAGACAAATCGAGCAGACGGGACCAATTTCAATCAGGCCATCTCTATTCATTTCTTGTTTAGTATTAAAAGGACCGAAAATCTTGGTGGATTTGAACATTCTTCTCAGCCGGAATCGGTTTCCACGTACAGACCCTAAAAAGTTGCGCTGTAGATGTTTAGAATTTTAAAGACTTTCAGTGACATTGGGATATCTGAAATAGGCTCAACGGCTGCACTATAATATTATGCTGACTACATTGATGTATAATCTATTGTATGCTTATAATACCTGGGGTCTAAGTCTACTATTTAATATGGCATTAAGATCGGTTCATAATTGGTGAATTTGACAGCTTTGATAGTCCGCTATTTTTAATTCGTCCATATTGAATCAATCTTGATTCAATTCTAGATTCAATGACACAGCGCGGTATTTCCGTAGTCTGTTAGTACATTAAATATCAAATACTCTACTAAATCGACAAAGGCCGAGCATAGATTCAACAGACTCAGGCTGCTATGACTTAGCAGACAACGGATTTTTGACGTTGTCTTATTGGCATCGGCTCGGCCTCGCAGCAGGCTGAATATGAACTTTGAATTAGTAGACTTGACACCCTTGCCTTCTCATTACTTGAACACAAGGGTAAAAAAATATATTTATATTATATACCACATGCAGCCTGCAGTTTCCCCCACGTGGAATACGTTTTTGACGCTACCAGAGGCACTTTTACAGAACAAAAAGTACCTTTGTCTTACTCCAAGATCCATCTATCTCTCAAAATGAGATCTCAAAATTTATCAGAATTGGTCGGTTTAGACGTTAAAGACGTGGCAGATAGACAAAGTCACTTTCACATCTATAGTCATTAGGTTTTTTTGATACATACATTTTTCTAGGAAGAAAACTAGCCATGAATGTAATCCATTCATTCAAATCTATGAAGGTGTTAAAGCGTGAATGGGCAACACACAATAAAATAACCTTTTTCACTTATATTATTAGTGTGATACAAATTTGCAAAAAAATATGTATAATAAGATATGTTCTATTATGATTACGATAGAATCTAAATTAGAATGACACTTATCAATAACAACAATAAAATAAGATGTTAATTTTTATTAGAATTGCGGGAGTTTCAAGTAACATGAATCGCCACTTATTTAGTAAGTACTTTAGCCGCGATATGGCACATCTCGTCTAATATTAGAGATAGCGTTGTGTGGTTATACGAATTTGAATTTTATCTTAAAAAGAATACGACCTATTTTATTATGAGAATGAAGTGTAATTAAGTATAAGTGAATTTTAGTTAATCCGAGTGATTAACAGAATTAGGGTCATTGTTTATTTATGCTTTCTCAAAAACACATAAACTTCACGAAAGTATAGAGTAACGATATATTCTTTAGCGACTTAAATTTTGACTCAGAATCTTCGCAACATTTTACGAACAAATACGATCCGTTAACGTAGAATGTTGCAATAACTTTTCATGTATGATCATAAAGTTTTATAAAGTGAGAATACATCACTTTGCTCTACGGAACGAACGGTTTCAGGAAAATGTTTTTTATCGAACCGTGACACTAGCTTTACGTTTAAAAAGATGTTTAATACAAAATCATTATCATCATCATGTCACCCATAAGACATGGTTCATGCCAGGACGAGGGACTACGGACGCCATATCTGCTATTCGTCCAAAAACTGCAAGGCACATGATGTTTGTCGACCTTGAAAAGGTGAACGATAGGTCCAGAACAGACTGAGAAAATGGCGGGAAATATTGGAGAGTGCCGGATTGAAAATCAATTATCCGTATCAGTGTGAAATAATTTGTCAAAGTCGGTATCATGGTACCGACTTTGACAACTTATTTCACACTTTCGAGTGTTGAAGTCGGTTCCATTTTTTGGTAAAAAATATACGGTTGATTTGAGTAATCACCTTTTTATGAAGTCGGTTAATAAGGAATGAGTATATCATGAATACATTTTCTCTCTACGCAACTTCATTGTTCGGCCTCTTTCAGAGGAAGTTTCCGCTACGCAGATAGCAAATGCTGGAATAATATTTCACCGCCGTTGAGGAATCTGCGAAATGTTCATACGTTTACACTTAAAAAAATTATTACTGAACACCAAAAGAGGACGAAACTTTAAAGCACTATACGAATGCAATATAAGCAAACTTATTTTTAAGCCATTATACATATACGTTCCCATTGTGTGGTACAGTTATACATTTATAAAATATTGCGATTCCTTTGTTAAGTTTTGTATGATACACGTATATATTTTTTTATTTTTTGTTATGTATTTGTTTATATTTTTTTATTTTTGCATTTATTAGAAGTCCATGTATGTATGCCTGTACGTGACGTCACCAAATGGCTCCAACGGAAGACCAGCGTTGGCTAGCAGCCAACATTATGCTGAGTTGGGGCCAATTTCTGACATTTGTTGTACTTTTTTAAATCCCTTGTTAACTTTATCTGTACAAAATTGTGTGTGTATGTCACAATTAATTTTTTTCTTTCTTTTTTTTTTTAGGCGCATAATAAAAGCTAAGTATATTGCATAGTATAGCTGGCCTAGCTTGCTATCAAGGTTGAAAAGCTGTGAGCAAACACATAGAGTGTTCAGGCAGCAGTCCTTGAGAGTAGTTGAGAGCCAGTAAGCAATCTAGATCTATCGTGATAACATCTTCGACCACATCGTCATTGACCATCAAGTGAGATAGTGGTCAAACGATGGATCTATACAGTATTTTTTTTTTTTTTTTTAAATAAAAGAAATACACGGCTATAGTCTGATTGTGCCCGTAGCCGTCTTTCTATTGTTTTTGTTTTGTTCGTATATATCAATGACCATTAATCAATTCCTGTATCACTTAATGAAATGAAACGGAACAGTGCGTATATCGGAAATTCGATACAAAGAAGATTTTCACAGATCACTAACCGCGAAAGATATAGCTAAAGATTCAATACCGCCGAAAGTGAACACACTATTCTTATTACTGAGCGGTTCTACTTGATGTATTTCTTAATGGTTTTTGTTACCAGGATTGTAAGCTTAACCTATCCCAGGTAGGTCCTGACCTACCTTACACTACTACATTGTATGAACAATAACTTGTAGATATTTTGTATCGCCATCTTTTATCAACGTTTTGGCGCATATTTCATGTGAATTTAGCCAGTGTCACGTTTAATATTCGTTGAGATTTTTCAACCGACTTCAAAAAGGACGAGGTTATGTGTTACACTTTATATTTTAATTTATTTTTTATGTATGTTCACCGATTTCTGCCCCATGTTTGGATCGATTCTCAAAATTATTTTTTTAGATCAAGTTGTATACCTACAAAAATAGCAACTCGATAGACCCTGGTTTGTCTAGTTGTAGGTATGCTTATCTATGAACATTGACAAGCCTACTCTGGTCAGAACCATCAAACAGAGAAAAGTTGGATATCTGGGACATGTTTTGCGTCATGAGCGCTACCAGCTGATGCAGATAATAATGATGGGAAAAATTGATGGCAAAAGAGGCGTTGGCAGGAGAAAATTGTCGTGGTTGCGGAACATAAGGGAGTGGACAGGGATCAAAAGTGTTGAGGAACTGTTTAGGTTTGCCCTGAACAAGGAAAAATATCAAAAGATGACCGCCGACCTTCAGTGATGGAGAGGCACCGGAAGAAGAAGAAGATGCTTATCTAGCAGCGTTCGCGCTGCTTGTTTTGAATAAGCCCAGGCCTTACTCACCGATCCGATACCGATATACCAAATATAAACTATTTATAAACTTATAACAACTTACAATCTTCATCATCATCTCAGCCATACGACGTCCATTGCTGGACACAGGCCTGTCCTATTGATCTCTTTCAATACACGTAATAACTTCAATATTAAAAAGGCTTAACTGAATGCTACCATACTGATTTCTCCACCCGTAACTATAATATCATCGACGCGTATGCGTATGCGTAGCACTTTTCAGTTATTGGAGTGTAACTCAATAACCGCTTAACCGATTTTAATGAAATTGCACACGGGAAGCACCAGCTTTCAAACAAAAAAAGAACGATCTAAATGGGTTCAACCAGTCGAATGTTATGCGGTAACAAACATAAAAAATACATAACGGTCTAACTGAAAACCTCCTCCTTTTTTTGAAGTCGATTAAAAAACAATTAAATACGTATTTAAATGGCGGTTGTGTGCAGCTCACTGTATGGCAGCGAGCATAGCCGCGGTCAGTTAGGCTAATGGTCGATAAATCAAGCTCGTGTGTTACCAAATGTACATTTCGTTAAAAACTCTGCGTGTACGCGTAATTTAATTTAATTTAATTTAATTGATTTAGGCGAACGGTTGAATGTTTTCAACGCTTACGCAATTTGTTCCTGAAACGCGTTAAGGTTGGTTTGTGATGATAACACGGAGGAAGCGGTGGGTGATTTGTAATTTTTATCGGCAATTATTCTCGCAAATATAACGTACTAGCTACGCCCCGCGGTTTCACCTGTGTGGTGATGATTGATAATGATTAAAAGTAGCATGTGTTATTCCAAATTCGTCCAGCTGTTTGAGCGTGATTGAGTTACAAACACCCACCCATCCATTCAAACGTTCGCGCTAATATAAGTAGGGTATTTTATATAAAACGTGGGTAATGCACATTTTTATTTTTATGAGCAGTCAAAGTTTCATTTCTATGAGTTTTGGTTTGATGTTAATCATCAAAGCATCCAATTTTTTATTCGAAGCGCTTAAAATGCAAATAACAATTAATATAAACATTTGGAGTGTAGAAGGATTGTCTTTGTGACACTGCACAGCTTGTATTGTTGTAAATAGTTCAACACGGTGTTTACTAGATGGCGCCAGTGTCGCACGGACAATTCCTACATCGCGCAAATGTATGTGTCACGAACGCGCGGGAGCTTGGGTGAGATTTTGATATTTGTGAGAATTGTTTCTGGAAGCTAGACAAGTATATATAACATTAATACACGACTCAGTACTATACCGGTGTTTAATTGTATTCCTCGTACATGGAGACTTCACAATTGTAATCATCAACTAGTTTAGTATAAACAAAATGACAATTTTCCTGGTTTGAATAGCTGTAGTGGTTGAGTAAACACAAGAGTAAATATCATTAACTCTTCCCATTTTATGTGTATGTTTGATAATTTATTCACTGCAAATATGAACTTACCGCATTTAGACAAAACGCTCAGATTTGTAAATTACTTAAGTAATACGATACAACTTATATTGATTTCAGTTAAGACCAGTATTTGTCTCTGTGGCTTTATGGCTGTCACCAAACACACTATGTGTTTTAGACAGTTTTTCAAACTTAAGGGTTGTAGCTAGCCAGGCGGGTACTCGAAAGTACCCTACCACCATGCTGGAAATTTGATAACGGTGTTACCTTCACCGGAAGCTTCAGCCGTTGTTTGGGATCGAATCAGTGTCCGTCAGTTTGACAGTCGAAGCTTCTTCCGTTGAGCTATCATCGCATTTGGATATATCTAGCAATAAAACTTACTTCTAGCAAGTAGGAAAGGTCATGTAGTAAAGCTAACTCGTAAACCTTGTTCAGATTTCATGACAGTTTTTATTACGCTTGTTACAGAGCTATTGAATAGCAATAAATCACTTTATCGATTAATCAAGTTATAGAATAAATTTGTTTTCTGTTATCCTACCGTACATTATAATCAGCCCACTTTCTCACTGCTGGGAGGCACCTTCATCTGAAAGATAAGTTTTTGTCATAGAGCGCCAATCTAGTTGGCAGTTTTAAGGCCGCACTAGGATAAGTTTTTTTTTACTTATAAGCTTAGCAAACTTAGAAGGTACCTATTCACTTGCGACTTGAAGACTCCAGGACTGTACGTATCGGGATTATATATATAATATATATTTAATTAACGTATTAGTACATATTCATTTCAAAACTTATTAAGTTAGTTAAGTTCTAGCTAATTATCTTTCTTAGCTTTATTACTGTATTTTGTAGCTTTTTTAAAGTTGTTTTAACATCTTTAATAAGTTTTGTCTTATTGCTCGTTGTATGTTATGTTTTGCTAGTGAAAACAGAAAGTAAAGCCTGCTTAATTAAGGCCTTTAATATTCTACTTACATTCTGATCTTTAACCATTTGATATTTTAATATATTTCATACTAGCTGATGCTCGCGGTTTCGTCCGCGTGGTGATTATTATTTCTTCAATTAAAACTTTATAAGAATGTTAAATTGAATGTAAAAAGAAATGTTTAATTTACCGGGATCATAAGTATCCTACATGTTGACCAGGGATATAAGATACTACCATACAAACTTTTATTTAAATCAGTCCAGTCATTTCGGCCATTAATTAGCCCGTACAAACAGACAGACAAACAAAGAAATGAAAATTATAAAAAAATTAAATTAGTTCTATTTCACTTCTTACATCCCCCTGACTCGGTTTTCAGCATTTTTTTATTGTACGGAAATACGACCTCTACAGTTTTATTATATCTATGTATTGAAGATAAGTTACGTTATTATATATTAAGTTTAGTAGTGACTACAGGAAATAGCTTAGTAGTCGTACGAGTAACACAGAGACCATAGCACGGCAGCTAAAGGCCGTTTACATATCATATTGTACTTACATTCTTATCTTTATGCATTTGATTGATTTGATTTGATTTGATCTTTTGGTATATACTATTGTATACTATGGTATATACCATAGTATATACCAAAAGATCAAATGCATAAAGATAAGAATGTAAGTACAATATGATATGTAAATGGCCTTTAGCTGCCGTGCTACGGTCTCTGTGTTACTCTGTGTTGTATACTATGGTATATACCATAGTATATACCAAAAGATCAAATGCATAAAGATAAGAATGTAAGTACAATATGATATGTAAACGGCCTTTAGCTGCCGTGCTATGGTATCTGTGTTAATACAAAGGAGAGTGTTATGTGTGAATATATTTATTTAATTTGATTTAATGTTTTTTTTATAAATCTAGTAACCCCTTAATGGTCATTGACGATGTGGTCAAAGATGTAGTCACGTTAGACCTAGAGTTTTTGCTGGCTCTCAAGGACTGCTGGCTGAATACACTATGTGTTTGGTGACAGTTTTTCAAAATTGAGGGTTTTTTAATACTGTATAGATCTAGCGTTTGACCACTATCTCACTTGATGGTCAGTGACGATGTAGTCGAAGATGTTATCACGCTAGACCTAGAATACTCACTGGCTCTCAAGGAGTGCTGCCTGAATACACTATGTGTTTGGTGACAGTTTTATAAACTTTAGGGTGCTAGCTAGCGAGACAGGAATTCGAAAATACTCTGCCACCATGCTGAGAATTTGATTACGGCCTTACCTTCACCGAAAGCTCAAGCGGTTTGTGGTCGATCCAGCGTTCGACAGTTTATCAGCTGACACTGCTTGCGTCAAAATGTAGGTACTTTTACGTAAAATAATTCTTCATGTGCAAATTATAAACATTAAAACTACCGCAAAGGAATAAAAGGTTTTTCCAAAAATAAAAATAATTATACTTTTCCAAGATGTAACAGTTCACACACACACAGTTCACACAATCACAAACAAAGGCTCCGCGCCTTTGTTTGTGATTCTAACGTAAGGCTCTTTGAACATTTGCGAATGCGACGGTAAAACAGTTTGTCATCCAGCAGAGTGAACGAGGTAGAAAGATACCAATAACTAATGCAGATGCGCGATGCAAACATACATTAATTAAGTCCAGTCACTAATGATACAAACATAGATACTACACAGCCACTTGCAGGCAACCCCAGAGACACATAATACTTACGTTGCAACTATTGTACGAAATTGATTATTAACGCCAATAGAATAAGAGCGACCGTGTTTGAATACCCGTGTTCTACATGGAGCGACTGCCTTTCAGACCTCCACAACCCAGTTATTGGGCAACAAGATACTATTAGATAGACATCAGTCAATCCCAGTCAGGCTCAGATAAATGAAAAGTCAGGTCAAACTTTCTGGCGTCCTATAACGACTGTCAAAGACTGGCCGGTTGGCGCAGTTGGTAGCACTTTGCCTTCTGAACCGCTAGTCCCAGGTTCGATTCCCGGACAGGTCAAACATTTGTGTGTATGAAAATGTCTGTTTGACCTGTGTCTGGGGTATATGAGTATGTATATCAGTCATCAGGTTACCATAGCACAGGTTCTGCCTAGTTTGGGATCTGAAGACCTTGTGTGAATGTTGATAAAAAAAAAAAGATCTACGAATGACATACAAGTATAGTACTTTGACATATATTGACATACAATACTTTATACTTATTATAAAGTATGCTATATATATATAATAAAAAAACATAGAAGCATTCTTGCATATAATGGGAGCTAATTTATACTGTAATCAACTATTTAGAGTAAATAATATTTAGCTATAAATAAGTAAGAAATATGAACCAAAGTAAACAAAATAGCCCTTTGTAGTACCTGGTTATCCAGCGGGTGGAATCGTAGTAGCTGTGACACAGGGAATCCTAGTACAGCTACCAACGACCATCCTAGGTATATAAAGCTAATTTGTATCTTCTATTCCAAATGTTTTTGTAATTGCTTACTTTGTTTTTGTTAATACTTATGTATTCCATTTTTTCAGTAATAATCAATTTTAAGAGATCACTTATAAAAATACATACAGACGAATTAATAACATCATTATTTTTTAAGTCAGTGAAAATAGTGTTTTGTAAAGAGAGCAACCTTAACATAAACAAATTGGCTCGCCTCCAGCTTCTCCTTGCAGTGCTAGAAAGAATTAAACTTTCAACGGGACATTATTGAGAAGGCAACGGCTTTTATTTTTTAATTAAATAACAAAAACTAGCAGTTTAGAATTATGCAAACAATTTAAGCCATTTAGACGAGAGTTCTCGACAGCAGACAAAATGCAAAAAAGAAATATGAAAGTGTATTTCCTTAGCTTATCTTGATTTCCGCAATGCGGTTCTGTAAAATAAAATAAATTATACATATAAGCCGTAATAATTTGTCTATAGATAAAAGTCATCAAGGCCAATTCATTTAAAACAAACTTTTGTCAGTCATATCAACCTAAAAACTCTTAAAATAATATATTAAAAAGTTAATAGACAAAATATCTTTCTACGCACTTATTGACCAAGCAGTTACTCAAAAAATTAAATGATGCTCTTTTCTTCTTGAAGAGATGATAGCTCAGCGAAGGGAGCGTCGGCTGTCAATCTGACTGACACTGGTTTAATCCCCAACAGCTTGAGCTTCCGGTGAAGGTAACACCGTTATCAATTTCCCAGAATGGTGTTTTTTTATGCTGTAAAGATCTAGCGTTTGACCACTATCTCACTTGATCGTCACAAGGTAGGGTCGCCCCCCCATAAAACATAACCCCCGTTCATTATTTAAACCGTTCTTTATAATTCTCTGAATTAAGTAACCGAACATTATTCAACCATCGAAGCTTTGAAATGTGAAACATTGACATATATATAATTGAGTCATATGACTCACATGCTATGCTGCAACTCTAGTTCATATATGTGTGCACAATATGGAATAATCTTCCTTCCTCGGTGTTCCCGAGTAGCTACAATATGGGACTGTTCAAAGGTGAATCAACAGAAGCAGATAGATTGGCATGTTGACTGGCCGGTTGGCGCAGTGGGTAGCACTCTGCCTTCTGAGCCGCTGGTCCCGGGTTCGATTCCCGGACAGATCAAACATTTGTGTGTATGAACATGTTTGTTTGACCTGTGTCTGGGTGTGTATATGTATATAAGTATGTATATCAGTCATCAGGTTACCATAGTACCGGCTCTGCCTAGTTTGGGACCTGAAGACCTTGTGTGAATGTTGTCCCATATTATTATTATCTCTTTATTTTCTTTTTTTTCTTAGGTTTAGTTTTTTTACAGTATAAATATCAAAAACAATTATTATTATTGTAAACTCTAAGGCTTTCACGGCCGGCGTTGCATGTTGTATGTATTGCTTTCGGGCTGTTTGGCCGTGGTCTATGTGACCGCTCGGACCTAAACCACTGAAGATGTTGACCGCAGTGATCGACGAAACGTCTGGAACACAAGTTTCACGTCAAGAGCTATCATCGCTTCAAAGGGTAAAGGAGTACCTTTACCCTTTCAAGCGATGATAGCTCAGCGGGGTGAGCATCGCCTGTCAAACTGACGGACACTGGTTCGATCCCCAAAAACAGCTTGAGCTTCCGGTGAAGGTAACATCGTTATCGAATTCCTAGCATGGTGGTAGGGTACTTTCGAATATCCGCTTGACTATCTACCGCACCCTCAAGTTTGCAAAACTGTCACCAAACACATACTATGTGTTGTATGTGCCTGAACACACTAAGTGTTCAGGTATCAGTCCTTAAGAGCCAGTGAGCATTCTAGGTCTAGCGTGATAAAATCTTCGGCCACATCGATACTGACCATCAAGTGAGATAGTGGTCAAACGCTAGATCTATACAGTATATGAAAAAAACAAATTAATTGATATCTTGACAGTGAAGAAACTATTTCCCAAAAGTATATAGCGCCATCTATGAAGTACTTTTATTATTAACAAAAAGACTTTGATTTTAATTTAATACTTAATTACATTTAATCATTTACATACAACTTATTTACTAACATCTAGACATCAGCAAAACGGATTCAAAATGGAACGGAACGGAAAACAAAAAGCTTTTAATTAAAATCCGTTTTGCTGATGTCTAGATGTTAGTAAATAAGTGGTATGTAAATGATTAAATGTAATTAAGTATTCAATGTAAATGATGTAAACTATTTGATTTGGTATTTCATTTTGATATCCAGAAAATGTATAATCTGTAGCAGGATAAGTGCTTAAAATTGAAATACATTTCAACACAATTCTATAAGTATTATTACTAGGCGATCTTCGGTTAACGTCCCTAAAAAACCTGGAATCATCCAAATGACCAAAAAAATATAATTTCAAAGCAATTCAACTTTTCTCCAATCATAATTCAAAATTGGAGAGGGAAAATTTGGGGCCCTTTTTTCCAAGATCACGAACAAAATTTCAAGTTACAAGATTAAGCTGTTTGTTTTCAACTCAGTCTTTAAGGAAATTGATTGGTTAATGGTAGAAATAAAGTTATTATGTTAAACTTTTACAAGTGACTTAAGAGGTAAAATGCTTGCTTAAATTTGTTTTCGTCTTAGCTTAGACAGTTTAATTTGAGTTTAGAGTTTATAGTTTTAAGATTTTTTTTTTTTTTTAAATATATTTGCTAATATTTAATTATGAAATTTATATATTAATAATGTTTTTGGTTTTATAGTTTTAAGATTTTTTTTTTTTAAAATATATTTGCTAATATTTAATTATGAAATTTATATATTAATAATGTTTTTGGTTAATGAAGTCGTAACGTCTGTTCAGTTAAGGCTTGACAATTTGTTAAATAGACAAGTTTATGTCTTTTGAGCGTCTTTTTTTGAAAGTCCTACATGTCTAATAAACTTTTAAAAACTACCGTTGATAAGGACAGTTCATGAAGATTAATTCTGATTGAACAAATTGGAAAAATGTTTTCGAGCATAGATATTTTTCCTTTATCACAAATTCTCGCGGTAACGATAAATGTTTTTCAACTGTGTCCCTCATCACAAAAAAGCAAATTAAAACGTCTTAAAATTGTGATTGAGCCCGTAGCTCATCTGTAAAGTACATGTTTGTAATATTTTAAATCACCACGCATCAGAATTTGTCCCGCCCTCTCTGCCTGTAAACACCCGCGAGCTTCTGTAATGTCATCGTCACCTGTTAAGCCCTTAACATACCTACTGTGACAAAAGAACGTTGAGGTGTAGTAAAACATAACAAAGATAGAAAAAAAGATGGTTTGGACACGTGACCCTGCTGTGTGAGTATGGATCGTTGACTCGATAAAATTTGATAGTAAGTACCTACTTGTTCAGACACAGCGATATCCGCTCGGTTTGGAGATCTCCATAGAGTAATAGAACCGCTCGAGTACCGCACTATTTGCTTGTACGCCATGTCTGAACAAGCACTTACTGTCGAATTTTATGGAGTGGTCGATCCATGCTCGCACTGTTGTGATGAAAAACGCTACAACCCGGGTAATATTGTTTTATGATGAAACGGTGCTATACAGATATACACATATATATACATATATATATACACGGTATACGATGTACAGTTTCAATTAGTCCTACATCCTAGTGCACCCCGCACTAGGGTTCCACTGCACATGTGCGTGTAAAAAAACATGAAATGAAATCTAGATAGACTAAATTTGTAAACTGGCTGTGCCGTAAGGGTTCACCCACATGACCACAATAACGATGATGATAATGAAAAGTACTTTATGACATTCACAAATAACGTGGGTTCTATTGGTAAAAGTATTTTCGAAATCGGTTTAGTAGGTCCAGAGATTACAACCTCACAAACTCACAAATTTCTCCTCTTTATAATTAGGTAGTAATAACATTATATAAATAAATAAAAAAACATAATAATAATAAATGCGTATCGTATTTTCTCATCTAACGGTAGTAACGATTCGTATTTTTTATTTATTTGTATTTGATTTTTTATTTAACGACACACATCACCAAAAACGAAAACATATTACAGACCAGACACACAATAGTCTCATAGCCCCATCCTTACCTTACTTCAATAAAAGTCCAGTTCGCTGTATGAACTTCGTATGGTTTGGTTTATTCTTTAAGAAAAAAGTACCATATTTGAATAGCTATTCTTCAGAATTACTCCTAAGGGTGGTAAAAGTCGAGAGTAATTCTTTCTCCCGATGGAATTACTCGACAAAGTGTGCTATAAATACAAATAACAAGTTTTACTCACTTACGCAAATAAAAAGGAGTAATTGAGGTGGTAATACAATCTATTACCGTTTAGTTTACGAGACGATAACAACAATTACATAGTATTAATCCTAGTTAGTTTAACAAGAGTTTCTTCGGTCTGTTAACTAGATAGAAAAAAATAGAAAATAGTTTACATGGTCACTCACAAATGAGGCTCGGCGACTGTCTAAATTTAACGAAAACTCAATTACACTACTTCAGACACATATTATTTTAAGGGAATAATTAAATTCAAAACCATTTAGAACTAACATTTGATATAAATCAGATATTTCTTTAAATAAATAGTAATTTCGCAGCGTATGATGCGAGAAATAGGAATGCTTTGCATGTGCTACGAGATAAAGTAAACACTACGAATTTCACGTAGCATCTTCTACGAGGTTATGTAGCATGTGCTACGAAGTTCAGAACTGACATTAAGGGCTTACAGGTGTCAATGAGAGTAGCGGCTTGCGGGGGTGTACTGGCAGAGAGGGCGGGACAAATCCGGATGCATATTGAACTAAAATTTTAGAAATATGTACTTTGCTGACATATGGGCACAAAAAAATACCAATCACTTTTATACTTCTTTTTTCTGGTGTAAGACACAGTTCAAGCGCATTTTGTCTTTACTAACGGGACTTTTTGATAAAAGGTAAATATTTATTTTCACCAATAAATTAACAAATGTAATTACAATTTGTTCAATCAGAATCGAACTTCATGAACCGTTCTTATTAGTGGTTTGTTTCAAGTTTATTAGGTGCAGGGCTTTCAACAAATACGTTGATAAAACCCAATTATTTGTCTATTTAGCAAATGATAGACATTACCGACAGACTTTAAATTTGATAGACAGAGTTACTAAAAAATATAATATATATTATTTATATGTTCTATATAACTTGTGCAAGTAAGAACTATACGATTGAATGAACGGAAAAAATGATCAAAAAATCACACTAATATTATAAAGGTGAAAGTTAGCCGGTCGTTTGCCATATGTATATTCGTTACTTCTTCACGCTGAAACGACTGAATATATTTGCATGAAATTTGGAAATGATGTAGTTTATAACTTGGAGTATCACATGCTACTTTATACCCCGAAAATATTGGTATAGTTCACATGTATCTAACTTTGTTTAAACACTTAAAAACGATGTATTCGGGCGAAAAAACGAAAATAAAACAAATATATATCAAAACAAACCTGCGTAATTATAATGGAAAATTGAAAGAAAGAAAACAAATACTTTTATTTATAACATGACACATAATTGACAATAGTTCCTTTAATCACATCTACATCTACCTACACCTTCATTGAATAGCAAACGAGAAAGTGTTCAAACGGTAGGCAGGTCTTTTAAATACAAAAAAAACCGATGGTCGTTGGGGTCGAAAGGTTCTCGAATGGAGACCACGGACTGGCACGCGCAGCACAGGACGGCCACCAACTAGATGAACAGACGAGCTGGCAATAGCTGGATGCGGGCCGCTTCCAACCGGTCATTGTGGAAATTAATGGGGGAGGCGTATGTCCAGCAGTGGAAGTCCTATGGCTGAGATGATGATGATTAGTCGTAAGGTTGAAATAACGTTTAGTTTAAACATAACCAATTAAGCCAAATGGCAAATTTTAGAGGACCTCCTTTCTGGAAAGCATTATATTTTCATTTATTTTATGCATCTAAAAAACTTACAAAAATATAAAATTTTTAACACTTTTTTTCTTCTTCTTCTCTTTTATACTTTTGTTTAGACTATATAAGAATATTTCATGTAAACATGTATGCACCAAATCTCACATTTACGTGCATATATGTACATATATACAATAATTTATTGTCTTTTCATATAACTGATTTTATTAGTTAGCACGAACTAGGCAATACTATGTACAAATGGGAAGAGAAAATAGTCATACCAAGATAGGGAATCCTAGTGGTGTGGTTATTTGCAACCAACCAATGTTTTTTTGTAACCAATTCCATTATTGTAAATAATTTTTAGCACCAATTAATTTATTAAGCTATTGCATAGCTTCTATCGCGGGCCTTGAGCGTGGAGACCGAATCCAGAAATTCCGTAGCGAAAATAACCTAACACCCCCCACTCCGACCGGCACAGCAGTGATACTTTTTAGTTTTGCCATCTATCGATGAATAGCAGAACTTTTAATAACTTTTTTGAAATATCACGCTTGTCTTTTTAGTTCTGCAACTCGCCTCTAGGTGGCATTGGTTGTATCAGCGTTACTGCATAAGTTATTAATATATTAATTGCATAAGTTGATAAAAAATGCCATGCAATAGCTTTAACGCGGCAGTCCTCGAGTGCCACACGTCTGTTTTATTTATTTATCATACTCTGATCCTATCACGTAGATCCGACCAAATAACCCTCAGCTGCCGAGCTATTCATTCCGGACCAATTTGTTACCAATGTGATTTGTGTTCGCGCCGTCAAGAATATTAACTTCACTTTGAGGGAAAGTGAGCATAACCAAAATAAATATCGTGGCGGAAAAACATATTGTTCTACGTGGGAAAATCCCAAAGCCAAACAATAATACCTACGTGACGAAATTCCGGAATATGAGGAAAACATTATTATTTTGTGAGCATTCAAAGCGGTGGAAACATCAGCCGTCAACCTGACGTTTATTTCACCCCCATCGACGGCGCGAGCTTCAGGTGAAGGCAACACCATTATCAAATGCATAGATATAAGAGCTCCTATTATCTAGTGATATGTGGAGCCTTATGGCGCGCGCGACTCGGTGTCACGTGCCGCGCGCATGCGTGGAAGATGACAACCACCTTACGCTAGTGTGCATAGTTCATGTTGCTCGCTGCTCGCTCACCGATGTTACTTTTAAACGTAGAATTAACTACCTACCCTACAATCTTGTAATGTGTTCACTTTTATAAATTTGTCAAATATGTAATGTTCCCGCTTAAGCTTACATAATTGTATATATATATATTACTATCAGAACTTACACGTTATGTCATATACATTAGAAATAAGTACCTAGAACCATGAAAAAAGTGTTACATAAGCGTTTCAGCTTGTAAAACATATATTACTATTGATTTAATTTCTTGTCGCTTCTAGGATATATTACCTACACTAGAAATGTACAATAATGTAATTTTATGGTTAATAAAGATATTTTGAAATTGAATTGAAAAATGCATAGATAGCATTGTGAGCACTTTTCAGTACTTGCTCGGTTAGCTATAAAGTTAGAAAAGCTGTCACTAAACTCACAGTGTATACATGAAGCAGTTCTTGAGAGCCAGTAAACACTGTAGGTCTAGCTTGATTATATCTTCGACCAGTTTGACTTCAACCAATATATTTCTATTGCTTCTTATATTAAGAACTAGTGGTCCACCCCGGCTTTGCACGGGTCAAAACATAAAAAAATATAATGATCCCTAATTTCTTTGAAAATATAATATAGCCTATACCACCCGGGGATAGTGTAGCTTCTCAATAGTGAAATAATTTTTCAAATCAGTTTTGCAGCCTATTCAATGCAAACGAACAAACAAACTATATAGATTAGCAGGCCCGTACGCAGTTTTGCTCTTCCAATGTCATCGGGTCATCGGCTTCTAATAGCGCCTTAATGACAATGTATTATTATATTTATTACATAGAAAGTTGAGTCCATTATTTTTTTAGTTAGCGTAGTTCGGTAGCCTGGAACATGGTTTAGAAGGCCGTATAAAATAATTGTAGTAAAAATGATATAAGCCCATAATTATTCTCTAAGACTCACGTAATATTTGCTAGTCCTAGCCTGTTCTTAGATAAAATGATGGACGAAACCAGCGCAAGTTTAGAAGACTAGTTACAATTAAACTAGTTCATTTAAAAGGAACTTCATTTAACGTAAGAAAACGAGAAATAGATTTTTTTTGTATGATATTGTTTGAAATATTTGTACATTTATACAACACATTATAGACTGAAAGCAAATCGTCATTTTTGAGATATTTTGATCGGTATACACATGGTGTTCGACTAGAAATTCCAAATGGAAGTTCACGCTTCATTTCACCTATTTACGTGGATGTCCTTTCAAGTGACTGTGAACAAAGTGGACAAATTCAAACAAGGAATTCCTTTGTATATTTTGGCTTTGATCTCCAACGATTCTATGTAACGTTGTTATCTGTTTATGAACCTTACAGGGAACAACAAAGGGGGCTATAATAGTTTCTTTATAAAAACCTCTCTACTACTAAAAACAAAATATTAGAACAACCCAAAATGTACAATGAACACTGACACGGATCGCCAAATTATAAAAATGTAAACTGCATTTATCATGAGCTCTTGTATCATATTTATGAAATGTGAAATACGTAAATATGTAATGTATTAATAAACTCATTTATATGTTACGTAGATAATAATAAAAATAAAATAATAATTGTACTTACATTCTAGTTTTGTAATCATTATAATTTTATTTCGGGAAAGAATTTAGATAAAACACTTTAAAAAATGTGAAAATGCAGGCAAAATGCTGCATATGACCATTATCACACCTGATGGTAAATGGTGATGCGGTTATAATTAAATAAATAAATTAATACCCACTTTCTGACTACGTATCGTGTACAGCATTCAAACTCAAATCATAGAATTGACATACGAACGGGATGCCATAATATTAAGGAATCAAAAAATAGAATTACAACGTAGAGATTTCAATAGAAAGCAAGTAATTCGCCCATTCAACATTATTACAAACATTAAACTTCAAAGCAGCTTCTGTATAGAAAGAAGCAAACTGATTTTTTCAAATTGTTTAAATTTTATTTATCTAGTACATACAATGTTACATTCTAACCTAACCATATGACTATGTACAATTAAATTTATGTAAAATACAATAATATGCATTTTAAAATTATTAGCTTAGGTATACTTTGGTAGTGATTCGCTTATTCAACTGAACTAAGCTAAAATTTTGGAAAACTAAATCAGTTCTTATACGGTTACGATATAAGCAAGTATAAGTTAGTATGAGACTTATCAATAACATCATTAAAATTAAAATATATTTACTAAATTTGCGGGTAGTTTTAGCGAAATTAAGTTGCCATTTATTTGGTGCCTACTAAAACTACCCGCAATTGGCCAACAGTTGAATGAAACTCGTCTAATATTAGTGAGAGCGTTGTATGGAGTTATACAAATTTGAATTTTAGAGTAAATAGAATACGAGCTATTTCAATTTGAAGAATTTTAGTAAATTTTAGCTAGTTTATGTGATTAACAGAATTAGGACCTTTATCTAACTTATATACAAGTAGGTACATACGCTAAGTTAGTTTATTTGAGCTCTAGCTGTCGCGGTTACCCTGAGTCTGCGATGGCTAGCTGACTTCCGAATTGTTCTTTTGTGGTTGTACGATGCTTGTGATTGAAAAGTAAATAATATACAACACAATATACAAGTTTGTACTTGGTGGCTATTATGTATGAGTTTGTGCTCAAAGCTGTTTTGGTGAAAGTAATTGAATTTAACAATGATATTATATGTTTATATGAAGTAGATGTCGCACAAGCGCCCGGAAACTGAGGCGGCAAAATTAAGTCAATTATAGTAATTTTCATTACGACGCGTATTTCCAGCGCAAGTCTAAACGTATAGCTATCCTTTTCTATATTATTTGTACCGTATTATCTGTCGCAGTAAGCATGTTTATGTCGTAAAGGAACCAAATCTGAGCACCGCGCAGTATGAATATACGTCATCTTTAGTAAAACATCATTGGAATTCCATAATTAAATTTGATAGAATAAAAATTATAAAGGAATGAGATCCTACGATATGGAACTCCTGGAGATTATCCTTTGCATCTCTAATGGATCACCTCCACCTCCAGAGACGGAGTCGTTATGTGAACACGGAAAAACCAGTTCTCATACTACATACGTCATCACTTAACATCAGGTGACACAGTTGTCACACGCAAACTTATAATATGTAAAAAAAAAACATGCTAGTAAAAGGTGCGGAGTAAGCTTTTCTGAGAACACACAATATATTCACACAGTGTAGTGTTCTGATATCGGACGCGCGATCATATGATGTGTGCTCTTTACAAAAAACAAACCCTAATAAATTCCAAAAATTCAAATTCAAAATTCATAATTTAATTTGTACATTCAAGATAAACCTGACGCGGTGGTTAACTAAGGAATGTTTCTACAGTTTAAAAGAATGTATGTACTATATATTATAATATGACTAGTAGGGCCCCGCGGTTTCACTCGCATAGATTACGGTCCCGCTACCTCAATTATCTCACGGGAACCATACTTTTTCCTGGATAAAAGTACCCTATGTGTTAATCCAGGGCTTAAATCTCCATACCAAATTTCATCGAAATCGTTGTAGACGTTTGAGCGTGAAGAAGTAACAAACATACGTACACATGAACTTTCGCATTATAATATTAGTAGTATTATGGTAAAAACGTTAATCCCATACTTGATAATAAATTCCTTTATAAGAATTATACCATGAAACTGGACTTCAGGGTTCTATTCTTGTAAGTACAAAATATTACCATCTATAAATTCGTGTACCGCTTTAGAAGTAAAACTCAATAAATTAAAGGAACGAAATTTGCACCAAACAAATTACATATCCGACACCTGTGAAATTGGGGGAATAAACATGTGCGCGAAGTTGTCGAAATGTTGAACTTAATGAGGGTACTTTAATGTTTATTATCCCGTTTACTTCGGTAATTATAGAGGAGTGGAGTAAAACATGACACGATTAATTTAGGGGAATTTAATACTTACTTTACTCATTTGACGTGAAGTAATCAAATATTTTCCTGTGGGATAAAATTTGGTCTTATGTATTTTTATGCTGATATATCGCTGGTTAATATCAAAAGGGCCACAAATAAAAAAGGTAAACATAGGTTTTTTTATTCCGAATAAAAATGGTATTTTTTTGATACGAGAAAAAGATACGGTTATCGCACCATACATACGTAAAATATGTTCTTAAATTATATGTAATATTAGACATGAAATAGGTATTATACAATTGATGGTCGCCGTGGCGCAGTGGTTAATGTCAGTGACATGACTAATGTGTCTCAGGGACCCTGGGTTCGAATCCCGGCATGGGCAAACATTTGCCACTTTGTTTTCATACAGTTGTCATTGAAAACAAGTAATATATGTAGGCGCGTACGCGCCAAATCTCCAGTCAAAGCACAGAACAGAGAGATGTAACAGTTAGAAGATATCACAATAGATCACTCGCAAATATTCCACTGCGCATCCAACCCTCGCCTCTAAGTATGGCGACTAGAGACTCCTGTTGGATAGTATCATTAACTTCATTTCACTATTAACAAAGGTACCTCTGGTAATACCAGAACGTCTGTTTGGTACGGCTTCCCCACATAGACTGGTCGCCAACATTTTTTTTTCTAACGGACTAATGCTGTTTGCCTCTATCGGCATTTACAGCTGCACTGGAGGCACCCAACTGGTCGCTGACAACTCTTGCCACAGCTTATGTAGGTACTATCTTTTATTTCATACTACCCTCACTTATTGACACAAATCGAATAACACGTGCTACCTACCTTCACTTAGTTAACAAATCGAGTATTAGCAAAACCTACATTCAAATCTATTACAATTAACGCCTTCTATTTTGTTTGAGTATCTCACACAATCCGACATATACATTTGAAAATTATTCAGATACCGTAACTGCATACATGGTTTTATCTTAACCAAAGTACTTCACTCAGAATTTATTCGGAATCTCGCAGTTTATAAACCGCTGTTTCTAAGACAAAGGAAACTCGCTTCCAGGCAGAGCGCGACTTCCCATACGGATGACTTGAAACAAAGTACCTTGTGTATTTGTTAACCATCCCGCGATGGTGAACCAGATAGCATAAAGAACGAGGAAATGCGCACCTGGATGGAATTGTATATGGAGCGCGTAATTCTTTAGTGCGCGTTCCTTTTTTGTTTTGTTAGATAAATATTGGAGCGTACCAACTCAACAAAATATATCAAATGCGAGATTTGTTATTGTAATGTTAGCTTTTTGCCAACGGTAGAAACATAGAAAATCTACTTTTTTTCTCTTTTGACGTGACAACGTCTTATAAATTGGTTTGCCGGGTGACACTTCAAGAAACTGCGTTACGCTCCGCTCACGTTATGCGCTCACAATGAGAGCGAGTGAGAGGCAGGCGTCCCTTCCACTCGGGCATGGTTAGCCCGCCTAAGAGCGAGAGAGACAGACATAAAAAGTGAAAGGCACTCAAAGTCGTTGTCACGTAAAACTTTCGCCCGTATACCGACTTTACAGGCAACCAATTTTTTTTTTTTACATACTCACACCCCCGCACTAGGATACCCTGTGTCGCGGGAGGCATAGACACACACAATCACAATACACAAACATCCAAGACCCGAACACAAACATCTTTGCTCATCACAGAAATGTTTGTCCCGACCGGGATTCGAACCCGGGGTCGCGCTTCCAAAGTCAGTGTCGCTGACCACTGAGCCACGACGAACGTCAATTGTATCACAGTGATATTATAAAGGCGAAAGTTGGTCTGTCGTTTGTATGTTTGTTACTCCTACACGCTGAGATGGCTTAGCGGAGTTGCATGAAATTTGAACGAGATGTCGGGAAGACACAAAAATTGTCATCACTCGACAACAATCGCGGGTAACACCGCGGGGCGCAACTAGTATCAAATCAAATAATTTATTCATCATAAAATATTCTACTAATATTACAAATGCGCAAGTTTGTGTGTATGTGTTTTACCTCTTCATTCTCAAACGGCTACACCGATTGCGATGAATTTTGGTATGGTGATAGCTTATACTTTGTTTTAACACACATGTTTATTTTACTGATCACCACCATCACCGTTTTTCATCACCACGCAGGTAAAACCGCGGGCGCGGCTCGTTAATAATAACTGTAGTTAGTACATTATAACTTATTTTGTTATAAATAATTATTTTTTAATATTATATTTTTAATTAATATCAACCCAAAATTTTGAATGTGACAATGGGAGCTAAGTTAATTAATGTAATATATAAATATATCATTTCACGGTGTTTTATTTGTGGTTATTATGTTATGTTTATTTATTTGTGGTCACACTCCTCTTCGGCGCGCGACTAATTTGAATGAGTTTTTGTATATTAGTAAAGTATTTTTCCCTTCCCATTCCCTATTAAATGACAGAGCAACGTTTGCCGGGTCAGCTAGTATTATATAATATATATTATATAATTATGGTGCAACTAACTTCGTCCTGCGGTTTTACTCGCGTGTTGATAATTGATGATGATGAATAGTAGCCTATGTGTTGTTCCGGGACCTGAAGTATCTACATACCAAATTTCATCCAAATCCGTCCAGCCGTTCCTCGAGTTACGTGCTGAGGCTCGCGCCCTCCGCCTGGCACGATCATAACGATGAAGAATTGCAAATAAGTTCGAAACTGGTCGGAGAGTAATTTTCCAGTGTTTACCACGTGAGTCCTAGTCGGATAATACATTACAATCCTCGGTTATAAGTTAAGAAGTTAACGAAATCAAAAGATTATGCTTTGTTCACGCAACATATTTTGATGAGGTTATGAAATTTTATAGGGTCATTATCATAAATATCGGTTATTTGTGTTTAAAAAAAGATTATTTTCTTAGAGAGTATGCTGAAGTTATAAGTTATAAATTATAAGTTTTATTACCGGGCTGTAGTCTTTGTCAAAACGCTATTTATTCTGCTTGCAGAAGATAATTTTTTCTGCGAATCTTACTATGCTAGCCGTTGTGTTAAACGCATGCTTTTTCCAAACTGACTGTACAACGATACTTTTGAAAAGCCGCTATCTTGGAGCCCTTTTCATCAACCAGCTCTAGTAAATTGACTTTGTGTTTGAGTTTTAAAGAGGTAATTAACACGTTCGAGAATTTTAGCTGTTTCCAATTAATTATATGTCGAGGTGAATAGACATTAAAATTTAAGATCTAGTTATATTACTGTTAGGGAAGTCTATAAAATTATGATTTAGAATTGGTTTTGATTCCGTTGTTCAACTAAACTAAAGTTGTGGACAATAAATTGTTCGTTATATGGCTACGTTAAAGTCGAAATTAGTATGACACTTTCAACAATAATACTATAATTCGTTCTTTTTATTAAAATAGAGGGTAGAAAGTCGTCACATTTTTAGTGCCTACTAAATTTACCTTCAATTAGCCAGCAATTGAAAAATGAATAAATGCATATGAAAAAAACTCGTATAATATTAAAGATAGCGTTGTGACGAGTTATACAAAGTTGAGTTTTAGCGTAAATAGAATAAGAGCTTTTTTATTTTAATTTATTTAAGTTAATTTATGTTATTAACGGAATTAGGAGCGTTAAGGTTTCACCATTAAGTAAATGGACAATTTTAGTGCGAGAATTGGCAAACTCTCCCTATATGGGGGAGGCATAGTCCAGCAGTGGATGTCCAACTGCTGAGAAGAAGAAATAGATAAGTTTGAGTCTTTTCAGCTTATTTTGTTGAAAGTCTTTTAATGCATAAGTAATAAACTTAAAAAAAAAAACTTATAAGAAAAGTTAATCAAAGTTAATCATGATTAAACGAAATAAAAAAATAAAAATGTGATTTATTTTTAGAGCCTGTACGTCATCTGTAAAGTACATATTTGCAATATTTTGTCCCGCCCTCTCCGCCTGTAAACACCCGCGAGCCTCTGTAATCTCATCGGAATATCAGTATGTTTTTACACGGCTACAATAATAAAAGCTAATACTTACTGTATTGTTTTCAATTCGATAAGCCAAAATGCTGTCACAAAATATAGAATTTATGTATTGATTTCTAGACAGTACAATGTAGTGCAGTAGAATGCGGTGAAAAGCTGGACTTTTCACCGCGTTTTCTTAAATATACATATTACGCAGAATTAGACCCCTAGATCAAAATACAACGAGACGGCGAATTTATTTTGTCTAATATCAGCTTTAATTTTTTTTATTTCACATTTACGATTCTTGCATATCATCATCATCAGCCTGTATCCGTCGACTGCTGGGCATGCGCCTCTCCCAGTACGCGTCACTGAGCTCGATTTTCACCTCCATTTTTGCTCATCCAGTGACAAATTATTCTTATTATATAATTCTTGCAAGCTGCCTCAGAAGAATAGGAGAATTTTAGGAGCACTGAAGATCAAAGACAAAAGAGAGGGATTTATTTGGAAAACGCGGTATTTATAGGAAAATATATCGCTGACATTACTTGATATATTAGGTTCGGTCTGTAATATTCATTGTGTAACCAAGCGAATTTCAGCCGCCCAAGTATTGAGTATGTTTTGTAATAAATCTTAACAATTTATGTGTATTTTTTATATAATGATAAAAGAAAAGTAAAAGATAATGCGAAGCTTATATTGTAATTTTACGGATCCATCCTACTGTGACTGGCCTAGTAACATAATAAACGGATTTTTTTCAAAGTCATAAACAGAACATCATTGTCAAGATGTTCTGTTTATGACTTTGAAAAAAAGTTTCGTTCCGATAAACAGAACATCATCGTCAACCTTAACAAAAAAAGACTTAGCCGTTGTTGCATGTAGTTCAACCCAGTCTTTCTTTGATTTTGGTTTCTTTGTAAAAAGAAAAATCTGTTTACGCTATGAATTAGTGATCATTAACCAATACCTCTTGAATAAATGAAGCGGAACAGCGCGTGTATCGAAAATTCCATTAAGGCAGGTTTTCACGGATCATCAGCGATGGAAGCTATAACTGAAGATTTGACGCCGCTGAAGCGTGAATACACTGAAGTGTTCTACAACATTTATTTTGTGAAAACTTCTTTAGCGTTGTGCACTTTTGTATGGGGAAAAAATGTTAAACTCGCGTCAGGACACCTCGCATCAGAATGTCAGAACGACAGGGTCAGGACGTGACATTATCGAATTCGTCAGACAGAGGGAGAGTACACCGCCGTTGAAATTTAAATTTTATTTAATGTGTTACGAATAAGGAACATTTACGTTTGTTGGTAGTTTTAGTTGATAAAGTCGTATTGTTAAAAGTATTATTGAGTTCGGTTATCAAAACGCTGATATTATAGAGAGGAAAGATTTCATTGTTTCAAAAACCTATTGTCATGTTTGTGTATGATAGCGCAATAAATGAATATTGTATTTTACCACATAAATGATAGTACTTTTATGCTGATAAATAAAGCCATTTATGTTAATGTTTATGTGTCAAGTTTTCACTTCTTTCGGAACTCCCGGAGTACAACCGGTTGTTATTTATTATTTTGTGGATTTAAGACGTCTTATTACAGGTTTGCGTGCTTTTTAGACCATCTGAAGATCTGAGTCTGAAAATCCATAATGACATAGATAGCAACTCTTGCCGTAGCTAGGTCGTTGACAGAGACCAAAAGCAAAACCAAAGAGTATAACTGGCCAGTCGCTCATGGATAAAACCTTTTTTTGCAATACTCTCTAAGTAGCCTGGTATGACTTGTTGGATTCTTTGAGGACTAAAGGCTTATATTGGAATGAAAACATTTTAAATTATCAGTTTATTCTTTTAATTTATATTATTCCATACGCAGATTGATCGATTTTGCTCTATTAGGACTATTTGGCCATATAGACAACCAAATATAAAAATAGCTAAGAAACACGTTCTACTTCTTCTTAAATTATGGCATCTGGGAAGCAACACGTTACTTATATTATCTTGCGTTCTAGATACTTTGCATACACTAGCTAGACCCGCGGTTATCCAGATTTATAACAGCTTATTATGTTAATGTGACACACAGCTAAACGAATTCACAAAATATGAGCAGAAAAATACTTATGAGTGTTGTGTCGTGATACTTTTGCAAATATAATAATAAGTTTGTTGCTTTTAGATAAATTTTATGGTGGGACCTTGAGATGTTGAGATTGTATTTTTTTATATCAAATAATCGAGAATGACGATGTGGTCAAAAGGTAGACGCGCTAGAGGTATACAGTATTGTATTTAGGAGAGCTGTTGTAACACGCTTTGTGTTTTGTGACACTTTTAAAAACTAAAGTGAGGTAACTACTGGTAGTGAGTAGCTTATTCAACTGAACTAAACTAAAATATTGGAAAATTAGATCAGTTCTTATATGGTTACAATAAAGTCTAAATTATATTGAGACTTATCAATAAACATCACTAAAATTAAATGAATTTATTAAATTTGCAAGTAGTTTGAGGTAAATTAAGTCGCCACTTATTTGGTGAAAGTACCCGCAATTCACCAAAAATGGCATAAAACTCGTCTAATATTAAATGAGAAACAGAAGTTTTAAAATGATTTGCTTACTTCACAGGAACAGCTATTATTTTCGGTACGAAAAGTATCCTATGAGTTATTCCATGGTCTAACCTAACTTCATACAAAATTTGATCAGAATCGGTGGAGCCGTATGAGCTTGAAGGAGTAACAAACATACCTACACACATACAAACTCTTGCCTTTATAATATTAGTGGGATTAGGTTTTATTGTGTCCCAGAGGAACCATACATTTTTTTTTGGGATATAAATTAGCCTGTGTATCAGGTTATAAGGAGGGACATGGTAAAAAACATACACAGACATAAACTTTAGCATTTATAACGAATTTCAAAAAGAATTTCATTATTAATATAATTTCAATAAAATAGTAACACATTAAAAAACCCACGATCCGGATATTTCCGTCAAATTCTTCATAATCATCTTAATTCGTCAGACATAATTATGAGCTTGAGATAAATTAATCTCTGTTCGTAGAACATTAATAAATCGCATCAATATTAAAATAATTTGTAGAACCGCACGCATTTTGTAAATCATAAAAGTTACCTATCCGCTTCCGCAAATATAATAATTCCTATCATCATCATCTCAGCCATTGGACGTCCACTGCTGGACATAGGCCTTCCCCATTGATTTCCACAAGGACTTGTTGGAAGCGGCCCGCATCCAGCCCTTGCCTGCGATCTTAGTCAGGTCGTCTGTCCACCTGGTCGGTGGCTGTACTATGCTGCGCTTGCCAGTCCGTGGTCTCCATTCGAGAACTTTTCAGCCTCAATGGCCATCAGTTCTTCGAGCTATGTGCTCTGCCCACTATCAATATAACTCCTATATTGACATTTAATAAATCACATATTCAATTCTTTGTATGCTATTACTTCGATGTGCCCATAGACACGCCTGCGAATCGCTGATAAGATACCCGCTATTTATAATATAACCACATAAGTGCCTACTCCAATAATGTTTTATTTATTATGATATAAGCAGCTTTACTATTCCATCAACCTAAACTTTACACAAATCATTGGGAAGAATTAGTCGAAGAATTAGTAATATATTATCTAATTCTTCCCAGTGATTCTATATTGGAAACAACTCCGAGCCACTCAACTAAATAGGCGTTATTGCTAAATGAATAAAGTTTCTTATTAGTATACCGAAGAACTTGCTTCATTAGTCTGCTGAATAGCAAAACAAATACACATATTGGAGAAACAAATTAAGCTCGCACTCTGACTTCGAGTTCCTTCTGATAGTCTATCTCTATTGAGAATTGATTAGGAATGCTGAATAAGAAGGCAGTTCTGAGAACATCTTTGACTCGCCATGTATCGAAATGAGTTTATTATTGTATACTTTTTTATCGGATACATTTCGGGGAGTGCGCTCTAGAGTTGCATAATTAGATTCCGCCATCCCCATTCCATCTTAGGACGACCAGACGGACGGCAATGCGACATCCATACATGGTGGACGTTCCAACTTGTCGCACGAAGCGTTTTGCTTCCACATTCTTAGTGCGTACAGCTAACGAATGGAACTCATTGCCTAACTCTGTTTTTCCGAAAAAATACGACCTGGGTATCTTCAAGTTACGAGTGAATAGGTATCTTCTAGGCAGGCGTGCTCCATCGTAGACCGCACACTTAACATCAGGTGAGATAGTGGTCAAACGCCTGCCTTTTCCCAATAAAAAAAAAACAAACTTGTTTACGTACAAAATCATGTACTTACACGCAATGATATCTTTGATATTTACACTAAGGTATATACACGATGCAATTTTATGTCGACACACGGAGAGAAAGTACCCTAAATACTGGAAATAGCAAATTGTACTCATAAAATGCATTCCTTAATTTTTAAAAAGAAATGAAACTGATTTCTGAGTATTTCGAATACTCCCTTGTTACACTCGGGAATAGAACCGGCTAAAAATTCGAAAAAATAACACCCCGCACTTGTATGGCATCAATCGATAGGGTCAATCATAATGATTTCTGTAATAAACATGGAAAATGAAATGATTATTATAATATGAGATGGTATTTTATTATCATTGAGGTATCGTATATACAATGGAGTCAGATTTAATATATATTTTCTGGTTCTTTGGTCCTGGCTAAAACTAAACAATTGTCAGTGGCAACATAATTGTTGTTACCATAAGTCGGCTGTTATGCGCATAATATACTGTCCGCAATATAAAATAGTACAAAGATCCTATTTATATATTATCCTAGGGGATCTATATATATATATGATTTCCTTCAACATAATACAGCGTAGTATAAACAGCCCCATACGGTCCCACGGGACATGTTTATCTGAAAACAAGCCTCGAGTCATAAGAACACTGGGCTGAATGTTTGGCAAAAGTTAACTAAGTTTGGTGTTGTATATAACAAAATAAAGTTAAATAGCTTATAAATAATACAAGATAAATAGAATAAACAGGCATTTGACTATCTTGCCTAATTTAGTAATGATGCGGTATACGATGGATCACGAACTCAATTATGCTTCAAGTTTCCGATCGCTGTAAAAGACGGTCGTGCTCAAAGGTCCGCAAACGAGCAAAAAGAAACCTTATAAATATTTAAGGGTAAAATATATCCGGAAGATATATCAAAGTAGAATTATTTTTATCCGGAAACTAAACTTAAACGTGAACTGACCTATTTTACACAAATACCCTGCAGCAATATAACATGAATAATGTTGGTGCAGATGGATCGGGAAGGGCGGGTCTGAGTTTTTTTTTAATACTGTATAGATCTGGTATTTTTCCACTATCTCACTTGATGGGCAGTGGTGATATGGTCGAAATTGTTATCACGCTAGACCTAGAATGCTTACTGGCTCGCAAGGAATGCTGCCTGAACACACTATGTGTTTGGTGACAGTGTTTCAAATTTGAGGGTGGTAGCTAGCCAGGCGGGTACTCGAAAGTATCCTACCACATGCTGTGACTACGCGTAAGTACCACGTTATACCCGTAAAAAACAGTGTAAGGTCCACATATATTAGGTATCTTATTTATTTTACACAGAGCTGGAATCATTTCACCTCCTTCCAAGCTGCTTAATTAAGCAGACGAATGCTCGTAGTTACCGAGCGTGGTTTTAGAGTTTGTGGTACAACTTAACAAGAACGTTTACTTGGAAAATTTCACGTTGCAAGTTGTTACCGTACTCTGAAAATTTGATGCAGATACTAAACGATGTAACTCACGTTGTAAAATTTTTTTGATAATGCTCCTAATTCTGTTAATCACACCAAATGAAATTATTTAAAGCCAAAAGGATCTTTTTCCATCTAAGCTATAATCCAAGTTTTCATTTCTAAGGTTAGGAGGGCTTTATTCAATTGCGATTTGTTTTAGTCGGTACCAAATAAGTGACGCTTTATTTTACCCAAAAGTACGCGCAAATTTAATAAAAATATCCAATTTTGGTATTGTTATTGATAAGTGTCTTATTAATTTGGACTTTATTGTAACTGAATAAGAACTGTATTATTTTCCTCAATTTTAGTTTAGTTTGGTTGAATAAAAGAATTTTAAAGCGATCATAGCTCAGTGGTCGTCAAACAGTGGTCGTCATCGGCTGTAAAACAGACGGACGCTGGTTCGATCCCCAACAACGGATTGATCGTCCGGTGATGGAAACAAACAATTCGCGAATTCACGCAGTCGCTGATCGTATCTGAATGATGTTCTGAACTTGAACTGAATGTTGAAGGGAGTTAGCGCTTGTCCGCTGTTAGCGTCAATTCCCATGTGTGTAAAATGTCTTAAATTTATGATTGCCTCTACCTCTAATAGTAAAGTGTGTAATACCTCCAATCGTGGAGTCTTTTCAAAGTAAATTTCAGCAAGTCTTTATTCTCCTCAACAGGCGTTCCCAGCAGCCACCCATAAAAGGCGACGCATACTACACAGCGAAGTTGTAAAGGTCAGGTAAGATATTTGACGCACCCTATGCTCTACTGCTGTGATTTTGGTTTGCCTATGCCATAATAGGCAAACCAAAATAACCGCAGTAAGCAAAGAACAGCTGTAAACCATTCAAAGTTTTTTTGGAAGTGCCCACAATAACCCAAATGGGGGAAAATAAATCACGAATGAGCAAAACGTAGACAAACGAATATTAAAATAAAATCTCTGAACAGCATTTTTTCTGAAAGCGTGATTTAACACCGGAAAAAATGAAGCGGGATTTCATTACGTTAGACAGAACACGAAAACATTGTGTTATTTTTGCATATACTACTTTAGTGAATTGTTGAGTGAGGGATTAATGATACACGAGACGAGCGGGTTTCAGAATGAATTTGCACTTTCATTCGTCATATTTGGATATTATTTCTATTAATACATTATTAACGGGGAAGCTTTTGGAAATGAATAAGATTTAACTTAATTTTTAAGATAGGTTTATAATTGTAAATATAAAATATAATAAAATTCATTATAAAATTTGAAGGTCGGTATATACGTTTAGCTACAGCATGGGGAGAGTATCAGAGATTTAAAAAGGATTGGCTACACATCGCTACGCCTCCAGTGTTACAGATATCCATAATCGACGGTGATTGCTTACCATCGAGAGGCCCTGCTTGTTTGCCGCATATTGCATAAAAATAATTGTAGTAAAATAGTATGTGTACAATCCTAGGCTGTATGTTTCTGTTGCTTGTAATATACACCCCTAAAGCTGAGAGCTCTAGAGAGATCACAGCTCTCGATGACAGCTCTCGATGACAGCTCTGTGATCGAGAGATCGATGATAAGAGAGAGACGATGGATCAGCTATCAACTCAGTAACACGTTAGACTCAACCTCATAGAGCTGGCTAATCAGTCGCACTATTAACTACGCGGCCACTTTTATATAAGATGTTTTTTTGATTATTTTTATTTTATCACACTCCAACCCCCGCACTACGATACCTTGTGTCACGGGAAGCATGGGCACACACAATCACAGCAAACTAACAATCGGGACAAACATCTACACTCATCGCACAAATGTTTTCCCCTGCCGGGATTCGAACCCAGGGTTCCGGAGACACAGACGTCATGTCACAGACCACTTCACCACGGCGACCGTCAGATATCTAACATGACAAATGGTTCAAATATGGAACCAATACCTAGGTAATGGTTACTTGTTTGAACCATTTGGGGTGGAGACGTTGGGCTCGTGGGTATTGGGAGCTCATTGGATTTTATCAAATTAACAAAGCGATTGATCGATGGGACTCGTGATCAAAATACTGGAACATATTTGGCTCAAAGAATCAGCATTGCAATTCAACGGGGCAATGCAACTGGTATTTTTTTCTCCATTTCATTCATTTTGAGTCCGCTACCGAATGATAGCGGATTAGAGAATTTGAACTGTGTAAGGCGGCTAGTGGATTGCTGAAATGTTATTGTAGTAGCTTTAGAATTGTAATCAATTATAAATATTTTATTTTAATTAAGGGAATGGATTTTCGCTAAGTAACATGTGTGTAGCGCTGCAATTCATATAAAACATTAGTTAGTCCTTCAAGACATTTTTAATATCCAGGAAGACAGATATCTAACAAATATCTCGCCATACTATTGAACACATGTATTTTAAATTGGAATCGAATGTCAGTCAACCAAACATGACTTAGCTTCTTTAAATTGCTTTGCCGTGGGCGGAAAACATAATGACTACCACAGTTCTTCCATTTGTAATTCTAATACATAGCATTAAGGTTGATATTAGAGCACTCGTTAAAAAGAGTTTGCAGAGTTAAAAGTAGACGATATATGTTCGGGATTTTTCACAGTATTGATACAAATGTCTGTGACATAGGGTTGCATTTAGAATGACTGGTAGAACAGAAATAAGTTGTTTCACAACCACAGCATGTACATGTCAGACTAACTAGTGGCTTTAGTGATCATGGGATGTGATTGGTCTGAGGTACAGTAAAAATCCCGCAGTTCAAAATAAGGCAATCCCGTTCGCTTTCGTTTGAACTGCGGGATTTTGTTCTATTCTGTCAAGCTCTTTCGCCAAGCCTAGCATTGGGAATCGCCAATATGTAAGAAAATGAAACAGTGAAAGCTTTACAACTATTGTTGAAGAACTATACAAATACAACTTCCGCCTTCCTAAATGAGTGTTACATCATCACCTGTAATGTGTGTGTGTATTGTTAAGAGATTTTATTGTGTATTGCATTAACGCTATGCTAGGCAGAACTTCAGTTCAAATATTTGAAAGAAAAAAATTCGGCTGCTAGTGGGACTTGAACCCACGACTACAGAATACCGTCCTGTGTTTGTGTTTTTTCCTTCAAATATTTGAACTGAAGTTCTGCCTAGCATAGCGTTAATGCGATACACAATAAAATCTCTTAAAAATAAGGGTAGGGTGCCTTCGTTTGATACGATATCAACTGTAATGTTGGTCTATCAGTCCTGTTAATTAATTGTTCATACAATTAAAGGTAGATGGCGCTAATAACATCACCGCAAGATGTTAATAAGGAAGGAAGTAATTCGGCCCTAGTGGTATGTGTGTATTGTGATTGTGTGTGTTCATGCCTCCCGCGACACACGGTATCGTAGTGCGGGGGTGTGAGTGTGTGGAAAAAAAACTTTTTTATATCGAGCCTGGCATTTCTAAGGTTTCTTAGACTAAATAACAAGAATAAGGAAAGTTCGTTGCGATTCAAGAGACCAAATTATGAACTAGTTTGGTATAAAAGGTACATGATATAGTTCTAGTTCAGGACGTGCTGCTAACTCTGTAAACATGAGCATCGTAATTACATCGCGCACTTTGCGTCATAGTTAATGAGGTGCTGTGATGAGGATCAATTAATTCGATCAAATAATTTGGATCTTGTATAGTGAAGAGCCGATATGAATTGTAGTATATCAAACCAATGTTCTTCGAATATACAAAGGATATCAAATTACCATTATAATAGAATTCTATTGATGAAATTGGTAAGGTTATCATAATTTACCGACGCTTAATATTGCATATTGTGAAAATTGTTCAATTTTTTTAGAGGAAAAATTTCAGTTGCTGGTAAGATTTGAACCCATTGATTTGTAAACAGGACGGTATCAAATACATCTCTAAAATCGGTTCTAATACCACTAGTACCCGAAATTGTAATGAATTATTCGAAAAACATTTGCCATGAAAATTTTTATTTATTGATTAGCTGTATTTTAAAGTAAGTTTATGTTATCAAAAATTAAGTATTCTAGTAGCTGCATTATTATCAAATTTTTAAGGTTTTTGTATTAAGTTACATTAGTAATTGTTATCAAATGTATAATACAAATAATTTCAAAAAAAAGTAGCTTGCTTTTAACTTTTTAGTAGTAGGACTTTTAAAATGTTATACTAAGATACAAGCGAGCTAAATTGGTTCATTTCACACGAGGCTGTGGGCTGCAGTGGAAGCCGTAGGCGAGGGCGTAACTCAGCCGAGTGTGTAATATAATGAGCAGAGCTCACACACAGTGTTTCATACACAAAGCAATGCGGCATACAACCGCCGCGAGCAGCTTAGATCGGCAATTGCTGCATGGTTTCCTACAACGTCAAATAAACACATTTTTGAGGAAAAAAGAAATATAGATAGATAAATATCTACACTTTATTGAACATATTTTAAATTAAAAAAAATACAAAAATCAGTTTACATTAAATAGCGTTATGTAACCGGCGGTCTTATCGCTATTAGCGATCTCTTCTAGAAATATGCATTTCTTGTAATACATTAATATAGTGTTACCGAATCCCGTTTCCCACAGACCGGCCTCGTTCGTTATTTATTCCTTTTACTCTGCGCGCACGTAGTATCTATTGTAGCTGATCTATGTCTGCGCATGGCGTTCGGCTCTTTTCGTAAATTAGTAAATTATTATCGTTGTATTGTAATTAACTTTATAAGTGTTGTTCAGAGTTGATTTTGTCATCCTGCTTTTTAAATACTCAAATTACCTTCTGATCGATAAGAATAGTTTAATTAATGAATTGAGAATGATCCATATTATTTACTCGCATATAATTTGCAGTAAGGTACTAATTTAACTTTGATTCCGGACTAGTGTGTCATTTTACTAATCACGTGTATACTAGTATTATAGGTATATGGCTCTAAAAGCGATGCAATAGGGCTCACTTTACGAGTAGATAAGACAAATTACCGTGTTATTCGGTGAAATAACGCGGTAATTTATTGTGTTCTAATAATTCACCTGACTTTTTTACAATTGCTTATTATTCATACTCATGCAAGGTGACAATTTATTACGCGTTTTATTTGCATGTACACAAACATACATGAACATATTTTCAACCGGTTTGTATGGTGAAAACTCGCGACCTTTTTACGACAAAACTGCTGTTTACGTTAAAACTCCGCGCCGTTTGTGAATATCAAAGCAGGCAGAGTGGTTGAGAATTGATTGATTGGCTTACAGAATATTTTACTTAAGGGTGTGTGAAAAAATCTGGTACATATGTAGCACAAAGAAAAGGAAGGCAATGGCTTATTTTTATTACCTCTCTCAGTGCAGACTTGTTGCAGTTTACGTTAAGGGCTTAAGAGGTGGCAAAAACATTACAGAGACTCGCGGGTGTTTACAGGCAGCAGGGGCGGAACAAATTCTGATGCGTATTGATTTCAAATATTACAAATATTTACTCTACAGATGACCTACGGGCTCGACATTTAAACAATTTTAAACATTTTAATTTTTCTTTTTCTGGTTTAAGGAACTGTACAAGCGCATTTGTCGCTACCGCGAGATTTTTCGATTGAGGAAAATTATGGTCGACCGAAATTACTTTTTTCACTAATAAATTAGCGAACGAAGTGAAATTTTGTTTATGCAGAATTAACCTTCATGAACTATTCTCATATGTGCTATTTTTTATTATAATAGAAACTTTTTTTTTCCTAGTATAGTACGCATACAAATGCATCCTATAAATATATTACAAATCTAGCCTAAAAAAGCTAATAAGTAATTTAAGTCTAACTTAACTTGCTAAATTTACTGTACTAAGAATGTGTTCATTAACACTTTTCTGTCTCTATTTAAGGGGGAGACACTTTCTTCATGTGTTCTCTGTGAGCAGTATTTTAACCACATCACACTAGCACACTGTCATTGAACACTGCACTAATTCGAAAGGTTTTGTTCTTTTGAGTCTTCTCACTAGATCGGTCTGGTCAAGGAGCATAACTGCCTCAACATTAACGTGATGATGAAGTCTTTGTTGGTGAGCTTCTGCATAGTTTTTAATCACTTTGTCAACAAACTCTATTTTAAGGTCCCGGTGGAGGTCGTTGTTTCTTATGTACCAAGGTGCGTTTACTATTTCCCTTAATACTTTATTTTGGAATCTTTGTATAATAAGGATATTGCTCGGTTTGGTGCATCCCCACAGCACATCCCCATGACCACCCACATGACTTTAAAAAATGAAGCGGAAAATACTCAAAAAAGCACTCAAAGAGCTTCCTCTTGAACTCAGTTTCAATGTCAATCCAATCCTAATCCGAATCCAATCTAATTCAACGTCATTTTGTATTTATGTCAAATTACAACACAATGAACTCGATTCCAATCGTGCGTTCATGAGTATCAATCTGCGCGAAGTCGATCGAAAACACCATTTACGATAGGAATCGAGTGTCAAGAGTAAGCCTCCTGCCTCTATAATATTTCCCTTTTAACAAACAACAGATATCAATTCTGTAACGCAACGTAATTAAAATCTGTTCTGTGCGGAAGCGCTTCCTAATCATTTATTGATGAGCGTGTTTTGTGCGGCTTCATTCTTTATAGAGGACGTATTCCACAAGCTCCAAATAACACGACCAAAATGCGGATGTCCTATTTTAATATGGGTTTGCGGTTGAAAATTGCATATGAGAACGTGAATTATACTGCGGAAATGACACGAATACTGTATTGAGGTTCAGTTTTCATTTTGAATTAATGTAGTCTACTTTATGACCGACTTAAAAATGGAGGAGGTTCTTAATTTGTCCCTTATGTTTTTTTTTCTTAATGTTCAGAACTTTCGACGGCGTGAATCTATTTAGATGATTCTTATCATCTCATTTTTATTTGAAAATTGGTACTTCCCGTGTAGTTTCATTTATATTTCATTAAAATCGGTCGAGCGGTTTTGAGTTACGATCCTATAACTAAAAAGTGTTACGTATACTTGGACGACATTCTAATGGCGGGTGGAGAATCGAAAAGGGTTAAAAAAATTATTACCCAAAAATGGAACCGAATTCAACACTCAAAATTGTGAAATAACTTGTCGAAGTCAGTACGAGTAGTATGCGCACAATATTTTGATATTAGATACTTTTGAACTATCATGGTACCGACTTCAACAAGATATTTCACATTTTTTAACCGACTTCAAAAAAGGAGGTTACTCAATTCGACCGTGCATATGTTTTTTTTTATGTGTGTTCGTCGATAACTTCGTCGGTTATGAACCGATTTTGATGTTTCTTTTTTGTTTGATAGTGAATACTTCCGTTGAGGTCTAACTAATAACAAATAGGCTACGTTTCATCATCATCTTCATTATCAAACGTCACCGAGCGGGTAAAACCGCGAGGCGCAGCTAGATTTAGATGAAATTTGTTATGTAGATACCTCAGGTCATGGACTAACACATAGGCTACTTTTCAGCATCATCATCAATCACCACCACGCGAGTAAAACCGCGAGGCGCAGCTAGATTTAGATGAAATTTGGTATGTAGATACCTCAGGTCATGGACTAACACATAGGCTACTTTTCATCATCATCATCATCAATCACCACCACGCGAGTAAAACCGCGAGGCGCAGCTAGATTTAGATGAAATTTGGTATGTAGATACCTCAGGCCATGGACTAACACATAGGCTACTTTTCATCATCATCATCAATCACCACCACGCGAGTAAAACCGCGAGGCGCAGCTAGATTTAGATGAAATTTGGTATGTAGATACCTCAGGTCATGGACTAACACATAGGCTACTTTTCATCATCATCATCAATCATCACCACGCAAGTAAAACCGCGAGGCGCAGCTAGATTTAGATGAAATTTGGTATGTAGATACCACAGGTCATGGACTAACACATAGGCTACTTTTCATCATCATCATCAATCACCACCACGCGAGTAAAACCGCGAGGCGCAGCTAGATTTAGATGAAATTTGGTATGTAGATACCTCAGGTCATGGACTAACACATAGGCTACTTTTCAGCATCATCTTCAATCACCACCACGCGAGTAAAACCGCGAGGCGCAGCTAGATTTAGATGAAATTTGGTATGTAGATACCTCAGGTCATGGACTAACACATAGGCTACTTTTCATTATCATCATCATCAATCACCACCACGCGAGTAAAACCGCGAGGCGCAGCTAGATTTAGATGAAATTTGGTATGTAGATACCACAGGTCATGGACTAACACATAGGCTACTTTTCATCATCATCATCAATCACCACCACGCGAGTAAAACCGCGAGGCGCAGCTAGATTTAGATGAAATTTGGTATGTAGATACCTCAGGTCATGGACTAACACATAGGCTACTTTTCATCATCATCATCAATCATCACCACGCAAGTAAAACCGCGAGGCGCAGCTAGATTTAGATGAAATTTGGTATGTAGATACCACAGGTCATGGACTAACACATAGGCTACTTTTCATCATCATCATCAATCACCACCACGCGAGTAAAACCGCGAGGCGCAGCTAGATTTAGATGAAATTTGGTATGTAGATACCTCAGGTCATGGACTAACACATAGGCTACTTTTCATCATCATCATCAATCATCACCACGCAAGTAAAACCGCGAGGCGCAGCTAGTATAAATAAATAAAGCAAAAAGCGCCCGACTAATAGGTTAATATTGATCAATTCGAGTGGGTATCAATGTGATGCCAACCAATTCCATGCCGTTTATCCATCAGCTAAGTGAAAAAGCACGCATGCGTAAATAGCGTGCGATATAATCTCCTAAGAGATTAATGATAACAAAAAACAAAAGACAAAACAAAAATAAAGCTGAATTACTCGAGAATAACTCAACTGTAAAGTGAAATGTGCTTTATTCTTACACATTGCTAAGGTAAAAGCCGCTTTAATGATACTGAAATGCAATTACCACGATGTTCGAATGACTTCTCATAACAGGTGTCATTATCAAATCAAATCAAATGGGTTTTTTTGCAAATAGTAAAGATATTAGATATCAGTTGGTAGTGTTAGTAACGTTGCTTATGTTATCTATATTTCACCATTACTGGTATGCAAACTATTAGTAATTAATGTAGGCATTAATTATGTCTGTACTTCTCATATATACAATTTACATATTTATTTACAGTTCTAGGATACCATACATTATATTACAATTCAATTTTACAATAAATGAAATAATTTTCTTCTGTCAAAATAATATGGAATATGGTTCAATTTTAATTTAAATGTCAAACAACGAAATATACCTAAACTATTTAGAACTTACAAGAAGCGATCATTTAGAAATTCATTTAGACCTTTGAGACCACTACCAAAGTATATTCTAACAAACAAAAAAAGAAACATCGAATTCGGTTCATATACGACAAAGTTATCCGCAAACACACATAAAAAATACGGTCGAATAAAGTAGCCTCCTTTTTTGAAGTCGGTTAAAAATGAAACACGTTTTACGAACATAGGCACTAAGTAAAGCTTAAGGTAAGCATGAGTAGGTACTTAGGAAGCTTAATAGTCGAAATACTTTAGCCTGAACATCGAAAGGATTTCTAAAAACACATTAATGACCTATAGAAATCCGACCTTTTGCTGGTTCGTTTAATTTTCGTTTATATTCATTGACTCAATCAACGCCTTTCTTGAAATTATTATTTAAGGGGAGTGTTGGGTTTTCATTACTGTGGCTTGATACTGTGAGCGATCCACTTCCCGCCATAAAACCGCCTCGACACAGCTAGACGAGGAGGAAGGGTGCGAACCGGCTGACAGCCCGGAGATACGTCACTGTGCCCGCCATCTTCTAACTGCGCGCACGCAACGTACCAAAAAGAGACATTTTTCAAGCAAACAACATATTATCTATTTACACACTGTTACCTACAAACTGTTTTTAAATTGATTGTGAACACCAGTGCACCAGTTTCGTCCCGGGACATCCTCGACACCAGGCAGATGTGGTGAGTTTTACGATATCAACGCCACAAAGTGTTTACAATTAATTCTGTTTAGCCTTCGATCGAACAGGGAGGTTTCACCGACAGTTAAGCTTTTCTGGACATTCGTAGAGGGGAGATTCCAGAGCAGCTTTAGTTTGATCTGATCTTGGTCTGTGTAGCACACTACTAGTGAATTTTTATCTGTTTTTGGAAAACTTGTTTGTCTTGTTTTTACAGATATGCTCGTCTGTCAACGCCAGTAAAGAAAAAAAAATATATCTCGTTATATATCCTCAAATACTTCGGACACATCGTTCGAAACAACCACTCCATGGAACGACTCGTGGTCTAGGGGCCAGTAGAAGGCAAACGGTCCGCGGTCGATCACCCACGCGTTGGACAGACCTTATAAAAGCTGCAAAATAAAATTATAAAAAATATCACAATACATTACTCACAAATATTCTACTGCGAATCCAACCCTCATCTCTAAGTATAAGCGAATAGAGACTCCCGTTGGATTGTAACGCTAACTTTACTAATTAACAAAGGTCCCTGGTACTACTCACACGTCCATTCGGTGTGGCTTCCGCGCCTAGACTGTTCGTTGGGACTGGGTTTTTCACCAACTCATCTCTATTTATGAACCAACCCCTTATTGGCCCAAAATCGAATGTCACGTTTTACCTCCCTCCACTCAGCCAACCAATCAAGTGTAGGCAAAACCTTCTGTCAAATATAGGATATTTAACTAAATTTGAATATCCAAAACGCTTTGACAATGCCATCTATCATGTTTGTCCGACACTAGCAACACCTAGTTAAACCCATGCTTTACATTTAACGCCATCTATACTGTTCGGATATCTAATTCGCTCCGACTTTACACTGTTTCAAATCAAATCAAATCAAAAGGTTTTATTCGCAAGAGTACATTATATTGTACAAGGTCTTAAAAGTATATTGGTAGTATGTATTCAGCCTGCAAGCAGGCGTGCAAATATTATAAAAAGTTACCGTAATAATTAAAATTGTCTACATAAAATACAATGTCAAGTAAGAACTAAAAGCGTCTACATACAATACAATCTTAAATGAATGCCAATGTCAAGATTATTTAAAATTACATATTACAAAAATGTCAAGCCTTCATCAGGATCTTGAGTGCGGTGCGTTAGTCGTAACGCACAACGTTGGGACGACGACGACGGAAGAAGCCGAAACAATTGTCGATCGTGATATCGACTACGCGTAAGTACCACGTTATACCCGTAAAAAAAAGTGTAAAGTAATTATGAACGTGAGTTTTAATATTAATATCGCTCCAACTTATATATTTACAAGAAACTACTATCAGGTATGTATGTGTATATAAACTATGTTAAGCACCAAATAAGATTCATATGATATGAGGACACTTAACTTGTCAACCCCTGCCCCGCCTATAAAATTATATGACTATGAGGGCTTAGTTGAGAGTTCCCTAATGTAAGCAAATTGCTGCGGTGACCGGACACTGACGTAAGGAAGGAAGTCAAAAGTCTTTGATGTGTACAGTTTAAATAATGAAAGTATTTAAACTGTAGACATCAAAGACTTTTGGAAGTAGTTCAATTTTATGTATCCTGTGAGTTAAAATTAGGGGGAAGTGTATATTTGAAAATATAAATGTAATACTAATGTACATGTAGGTATCCCGTGGTCTTACTTTTACATACAAAATAGATGAAACCTTTACCTAACCTAATCTTATAAAAATGTACCTCATTATTAAATAATTCAGCGTGGCAATGCTGCTAGCATTCTGGGCACGCTGCCGGCCGGTAGCGGGTTAAAGCATTTGAGTTATCTATAGGCTACCAATAGCTAGTGGATTGCTCAAATGTTATTGTAGTAGCTGCAGTATTGTAATTAGTTATTAGTGTTTTATTTTAATAAAGGCATTTGCCCTATAAAAAAAATAATTAAATAATATACTTATAAACTGGATTGTGATGGTGAAAAAGAGAAACTCATTCAATATTTTATATCTTCTTGAAACATACGTTAGGGTTAGTTAGTAATCCTTCCTACTAATATTATAAAGGCGAATGTTTTTATTATGTATGTGTGTATGTTTGTTACTTGTTAAGCTCAAACGGCTACACTGATTTCGATGAAGTTTGGTATGGAGACGGGTTAGACCTAGGATTAACACACAGGCTACTTTTCATCCTGAAAACAATTATTGTTCCGGTACAATACGCAAATCATTCATAAACCTTTGCTACTCCTTCACGCCCAAACAGCTGTACCAATTTCGATGAAATTTGGTATCGGGACAGGTTAGAGCCCGGAATAACATATAGGCTACTACTATCTCGGAAAAAGTATAGTTCCCGTGGGATAATTGAGGTAGCCCGAATAATGTAATCTACGCGGGTGAAACCACGGTGAGATACTAGTATAATAATAAATATATAAAATATATCATTTTATAGTTACACCGCGGCTAATGCAGTGGAGTAATTGGAGCGGCTAAAATATGCTAACCTAGGCATGTGATGTAACCAAAAACGTTGGAATATGCTGCATACTAACTTACTATTGGTCCTTTTGTAAATTCACTGAAGCACAAGATTCAACGGTGCAAGTTCTAAGCCTGGACTGATATGTATATACTTCAGTTTCTTGGAATTCTTTGATATTAGTGTATCGGTCGACGCTGTTAATAATCGCTGAATTATATATCCTTCTTACTAATATTATAAATACAAAAGTTTGTGAGTATGTGTATATGTTTGTTACCTATTCACGCTCAAACAGCAGTAGTTCTATGAAATGTGGTATGGAGATAGTTTAGACCCTGGATTAACACATAGGCTACATCGTCACAGGCTTCATCATCATTATCATTATCATCAATCATCACCACGCGGGTAAGACCGCGGGGCGCACCTAGTATATAATATATGCAAAACCGTGTTTATTAAGTTTTTTTTATTTGAATTTGTTGTAAATATTTGTATAATATTTATCTTTTACTGCATGCCTGTTTGCATTTTGTCAATTCAAATATAATAAAGCATTTAACTTAACGACAGTATTTGCTCGTGGAATCAAAATGCATTCAACTGTAACAGTTGAGAATGGTTTAGAGCTAAGGGAACGTACCCATACTACGTGACCCATTTTTTATAATATTTCATCCCCTCCCTCCCCTCGGTGACCACCCGTAGTATATGCCAGGACCCCCTCCCCCTGTAGTGTTAAAAAAAGTCATTTGCTTCATATTTATTTTTTATAAATATAACGCTCGCCGAGTTAGTTATCTTTTGTGTATTGATAAAAACGCTGAGCGCCATTTTTGAATACACCTAGCTCAAAAAAGCACGAGATTTCCATGGACGATCGAAAACCTAAACCCTCCCCCGCCCTTATGACCAAGTGTGGTATTTTGAAGACCCCCTCTGAACGGGTCACGTAGTATGGGTACGTTCCCTAAGATACAGTACTCCAGCTCGCTACACAAACGATCTCAATAAAGTTTGTTATGAACCTGGTGACGGTATCGAAGCACTGCTTTAACTCTTGTAAAAAGCTTTAGAATCGCTGCTTTTTTATTTAATTGTAGGTCAAAAAGCTGCTTTTAATGTAGATTCAAATTTCTTATTTATTGTTTCCATAACACCAGTATTAAAATAAATTAAATCCATAATATTTAGTGTTAATTCTGTGAGATCAATTATTTCAGCGGTGGAGCGTCGGCTGATTATCAGGCTGAAGGATTTGATCCCCACCATTCCAGCAAGCAGTTCTTAAATGCCAGCAAACGTTCTTTATCTAACGTGATTACACCCTGACCACATCATCTCTGATTACCTATACACGTGCCATAAGGCATAAAATGATTTAAAAATTATGCCACTTGTTTACAAATTTTAGAATCCATAAAGGCTTCAACTGCTTAGGTGCAGTGTCGAAAGAGTGTAGAATACCTCAATGTCCTGGCAACGGCCCTGTGCTATTAGGTCATCACAAAGTTAATTCCTTTCATTATGAGGCGCTCAGGGTGTATTCAGGCTGATTCAAAGGCAAATAACTTAGTACATGCTTCGCAGTACTTTAATTAAAGTAATGGCTTGGCATTTTCATTCCTATTTGAAACGTAACTTGCCAACATTGAGTTAAAGTACATGGTTGCGGGGTAACTTTTGTAGATTAATTTTATTATTTTAATTTCTGTTTTACCCCGTTTTTTTACGCTTTTTAGGTTTCAATGCTTGCGGGGAGAGTACATGGTCTTCACGGGTATGTATATACATACTTAGGTCATTGTGACCTTGGTAAATAAGCTGTTTGGCATTGTAAAGCTAGGAATATATTATGTTATTGGCACAAAAATGCAACTCGTTCTTAAATAGTTTATAAATTTAGTGGCGTTTTTGGGATGATAAAATAGGTCATAGTAAATTTGACACAAATTATAAGATTTTTAAGTGTCCATGTGTGTATAGTGATGTTAAAGGGTGTAACTTAGTAACAAATAATGGTGAGTGAAAGGAGCGAAAGAGGACTGTAAGACAAGATGAGGAAAGCTTTGTAGTAATGTGAGACGCATAAGGTATCAAAATTGAAACGAAGCAATGGCACTTATTCTCTTATTAAATAGGTGTTAGTAGTGTAAAGAGAGAAAACGAAGCTAAACGAAAAAAACAAGTACTTTTAGTTTCCTACATATATAATTAAAAAAAAATTAAGCATATATGTAATGATTTGATAAAACTACATAAGTATAATTAGAAACTTTAAACCCCAATGGCATCTCCCTTAATGCACCCCTGGCAAAAGTTTTCATGATTTAATTTAACCTTTTAATGAACTACTAAATTAATAACTAGTCTTGAAATAAAGTCTTGAAGACTTTAACTTTATAAATAAAGAACTTTCCATTTAAACTTTAAACCCCCATTGTACACCCTTAATGCACTCATGCATGCTCATGCTCATGCTGGCATATTGTATTGATAACACTTATTTTTATTTTGAATAAGCCACCCTTAAACCAAATTTCATTGCTAGAAGTTTAAAAAAAAACAAGTTTCATACCCATTTACCCATATTTACCCCATTTTACCCCCTCAGGGATGGAATTTCTAAATATCCGTTGTTAATACACGTTTACGTACTAAAACAAAACGGAGGGTCCGTTGTCTTATAGACCAGTCAGTCAGTGAGTATGGCAGGACAAAGATTCTTATAGTATTAGAATAGGTTATTGTATATATATAATAAATTCAAAGCCTGCAGCACCGACGTAGAGCTAGCTGATCGGTTTTTTACCGGATACATTTCGGGAAGTGTGCTCTGGAGTTACATAACTTGGTACCTCCTTCCCCATTCCATCAAAAAACGACCAGACGGAGTGCAATGCGACATCCATACATGGTAGACGTTCCACCCTGTCGCACCAAGCGTTTTGCTTCCACATTCATAGTGCGTACAGCTAACGAGTGGAACTCATTGCCTAAGTCTGTGTTTCCACATGAATACAATCTGGGCATCTTCAAGTCACGAGTGAACAGGTATCTTCTAGGGAGGCGTGAATCATCGTAGACCGCATCATCACTTAACATCAGGTGAGATAGTGGTCAAACGCCTGCCTATTGTGAATAAAAAAAAAACTGTTGTTTTCCAGGGGACCATCAATTTTTTGGGATATCAATTCCCTATGTGTTAATCCAGGTTATAAGTACTTTCCGAATTTCATTGAGATCTGTGAAGCCGTTTTTTAAAGCGTGAAGAGTTAAGAAACACTTCGTCACACCTTAAGACATAAACAGTCGCATTTATAATATTAATGTGGTGTGTTACTAGACAAGTAAAAGCCTAGGAAGTGTAGAAAGTACAGTCAATCTAGAAGATTGGGGTTATTATTTTTCATTTTGAATAAACAAGAACTGAGAGAGGCGCGAGGCGCTTTGTTTGCTCTATATACTGGCTCCAATTTGCATAAGAGAGCATCTCTAGGCTGCTCCTATAACAGCCTTCCAAGATTACATCTCACAACCAGCAGGATATAGTGAAGTGTCTATTATAAACGCTAAATATATCAAGGTGAGTTCCCGAGAGAACTTTTATTGAACATGAACTGAACAGTTGTGAAAGGTATACTAAATTATAATCAAACTCGATCAATGACCCTTTTATAGAATATTACAATACAATTAAACATACTATCTGCCATAAAATATGTTTTAATGTATTGCAGTAAACTGTTTTACCATAAGAAGTGTCCGTCATTTTGAAGGCAAGAATAATTAGATTAGATTAGATTAGAAAGGAAAAAGTTGCTCTTTTACGTTTATATCATAAGAAAAGTGCCGAGAAAATCAATAATTACGCAGTAACATTGTAAATCAAAATTGTAATAAGTCAACAGTCACAGTCACATATGCTTTTATATATAAGAAATATATTATAGAATAAAATAATAAATATAATAACACTATCGCACTAATAAAGGCGAAAGTTTGTTTTTCGTTTGTATGTTTGTTATTCCTTAACGATGAAACAGTTGAACGGATTTCCATGGCATTTGGAATGCAGATAGTTTTTACCCTGGAATAACACATAACACTACTTTTTTACACCGAAAAAGTATACCCTTGGGATAATTGCGGTAGCAGGAAATCCGTAGTCCACGCGGATGAAACTGCTGGACCACTGGTGGTAAAATACATACTAGCTGCTAGCTACTAGATTTACTGCTATTAGATAAATATGTATAAATTTTTATTGACCAATCGCGTTTTATCGTATCTTTTCTTATCTTAATTTAATATATTAGGTATTATGAACCACTTTCCTTTGGCCAGTTATGTGAAATGAAGCGGAACAGCGCTTGTATCGATAAATTACATTTAAGGGCTTTTCACGGTTCACTAACGATAAAAGCTCACCACACACGCTATAACTATATAAAAATTCGACATCGCTGAATCTAGGTATACCATGTTACTGAGACTTTTTGGTAAAACAAATAAATCTTTCCCGTTGTAAATAGCTATGGTTTTGCAATAAAATCCCCCCCTTGTAACAAGCTTTTGTTTTTGCAATAAAATCCCCCTGTTGTAACTCGCTTTTGTTTTTGCAATAAGATCCCCCTTTTGTAACTTGGCTTTGTTTTTGCAATAAAATCTCCAGGTTGTAACTCGCTTTTGTTTTTGCTATAAGATCCCCCTGTTGTAACTTGCCTTTGTTTTTGCAATAAAATCTCCAGGTTCTAACTCGCTTTTGTTTTTGCTATAAGATCCCCCTGTTGTAACTTGCCTTTGTTTTTGCAATAAAATCTCCAGGTTGTAACTCGCTTTTGTTTTTGGTATAAGATCCCCCTGTTGTAACTTGCCTTTGTTTTTGCAATAAAATCTCCAGGTTGTAACTCGCTTTTGTTTTTGCAATAAGATCCCCCTGTTGTAACTTGCCTTTGTTTTTGCAATAAAATCTCCAGGTTAACAGCTAACTCGCTTTTGTTTTTGCTATAAGATCCCCCTGTTGTAACTTGCCTTTGTTTTTGCAATAAAATCTCCAGGTTGTAACTCGCTTTTGTTTTTGCAATAAGATCCCCCTGTTGTAACTTGCCTTTGTTTTTGCAATAAAATCTCCAGGTTGTAACTCGCTTTTGTTTTTGCTATAAGATCCCCCTGTTGTAACTTGCCTTTGTTTTTGCAATAAAATCTCTAGGTTGTAACTCGCTTTTGTTTTTGCTATAAGATCCCCCTGTTGTAACTTGCCTTTGTTTTTGCAATAAAATCTCCAGGTTGTAACTCGCTTTTGTTTTTGCTATAAGATTCCCCTGTTGTAACTTGCTTTTGCTTTTGCAATAAAATCCCCCAGCTGTGACTCGTTTTTGTTCTTGCAGTAGGGAAGGGTTTCTGAAGGGAAATTCAAATCGGTTTAAGTATTTATTTTTAGCATGAGAAATAAATATGTGCTGTAATTAAAAAATTGTAAAACACATTTGCTAAGAATGACACCAAGTTTCTCGCCGCTTCTTCTCTAGGTTATATTTTTATTTTGGAACGCAGCGTTAGAAGTCTTTTTACCGGTTTTCACTAACGAAGAACAAAGCGACGCGTAGCTAACCAACTCTTATCTTAAGCAATGTCTTGACCAAAATTATCTGTTTCATCAACTAAGTTTTACTAAACGAGTTTTAAGTTAAGAGGTAACTTTTTTTTTCTGCCAATAAATACATTTCTCTTAAACACATTTTTCTCTTAAATAAATTAATTCTAGCTACGTGTAGGCTAATAAAGTATTAAAAATAACATAGAACTAATTGCCATTCAATTAGCGTTTTGCGTGGTGAACATTAGTCAGAGTTAGATTATAGTCTGGTATAGCTCAAACGAAACTATTACTTGAAAAAACGTACGGTAACGGGCAAATTATAATCCATGGGAGGTGCCAGGTGAAACCGTGTGGGCGGTTAGTATTCATACAACCCAAGGTTTATAAATATCAAAAAATATCCATAACAACAATGGCAAGGATTACAGGAGCTTACTCGAGATTTAGCTCCTTTGAAGGTTTTATTCACAGCTTTCATTGCTCGATTGTAATACAATGTTATTTTTCTTTCTTTTGTATATTATTTTGGAGTAAATAAGGATGTAGCGTTTATTGGAAATATAAAATTAAATTGATTGAGAAATGAAAATTTTGCAAGAAATGAAATTTTTTTGTTATAACTTAAAGAGAGAAAAGTAAATATTAGTAAAAATATTTTGTTATTAAAACTGACGTGATTTTGACACATTACGAATGTATAAAACACGGGAATTACTCACGTAATAAGTCAGAGTGTTCAGAATTCCGACTATAGTTTCAACCACATTCGGTGGTCTTTCTCAAGGAAAATACAGGGCGCTCGCGGATGCAGTCGCGGACGCAGTCGCGGTTCTCTTAGTACTGGTAGTAAAAATATGTTGCTGTAATCAGCCTATTAAATCACACAATAAAAATACTGCCTTTTCGTGTCTGTCGAATAAACTCAAAGCACCGCAACTAACCACTAACAGTTTTATTGAACCAACAGGGTTAAAAACATATATACGATCCAATTGAGTAAAATTGACTGGCTGGTTGGCGCAGTTGGTAGCACTCTGCCTTCTGAGCCGCTGGTCCCGGGTTCGATTCGCGGACAGTGGATTGCTCAAATGTTATTGTAGTAGCTGCAGTATTGTAATTAGTTATTAGTGTTTTATTTTAATAAAGGCATTTGCCCTATGAAAAACAAATCGTTAGACATTTATGTGTCTTTATACATTAATGGTTTTATTTACTTAGAAAAAATCTAATAACATGATAAAATACATACAATGTAATTTAGTTAATGTAAGAAAATCATCTAATAACTGGGAATCGTAGTTCCATACATATGTTTTTCGATTTCTGCATGGAAAAGAAGCTAACACGACCATAATAACTAGACAAATATTTTAGATGGACAATGGATAGCCTTACGCTAATTCTTATTGAATACTATTTTTTCAAATACGATTCTTATTATATACTCGTATATACGGACGGGTGTAACATGACACTTGACGCGTAGTCGATACTACGGTCGACAAGTATTCGCACAATATTTTGATGACATTTACCTTTGCACTATCATAGTGCCGACTTCGACAAGTTACTTGACACTTTTGAAGTCGGTTCCATTTTTTGGTAATTTTTCTTGACAATATGATTATTATCTATGAACCGGCTAGGACTCTCGTGATATTTGCTGGAAAATTACTCTCCGACCAGTTTCGAACTGATTTGCAGTTCTTCGTCTGGGAGTTATGATCGTGGCAGGCGACGAAACTGGAATATTATGATTTATTTAGTTATTTCTTTTTTACAACAACCGGGACCAATGGATGAATTTTCCGGTGCAACGAGGCGTTCTGTTGAAAACGACAGCCGTGGTCACCCATCTAATCCCCGACCAAGCAGTAATAACCGGTTAGGATCGGTTAACTTCCCGCTACGACGCTTTCCACTACGTCCGCTTCCGCGTGTCTAAATACACTTAAGTGATATAAATAATCTAAATCCTCAAATAAATGTGTTGGTATTTACTAACACAATAACATAAATTGTTTTCAGTAGAACAAGCAGTAATGTGCACTATACTTCACCACAAATGGTTCCTTTTCACAAAGCTCGGCAATATTGGAATCAAAGTGAGTGCTGACTCAGTACATTAACTTGTGACTTATTTCTTAATAAAAGTGGTTTTGAATCAATTTATAGATATCGTATTAGGTACTGCTGGTACCTAATTTTTTTACATTACTGTCAATACATTTTTTTTTAGTTGCTTAAATGTGTATTTCACCAGCTGCGGGTAGCAGTTGTTTTAAAAATAAGACAGGAAACTTAAATAATTAGAGGTTTGTGTTCATAAAATGACTATTAAAAAAAAGTCATGTATACCATATAATTATATTAAGTCATGTATATTAATAAGAGCCTAGAATTTTGCGTTGTATGAGCATTTTCTGCTACAACATAACATTTGAAGCGATGATATTTCAGCGGTGGGAGCATCGGCTGTCAAACTGTCGGACGCTGCTGGTTCGAGCTGGTTTGAGCTTCCGCTGTAGGTTACACCGTCATCAAATTACCATCATGATGGTAGGGTACTGTCCAGTACCCGCCTGGCTAGCTGTGGCCAGGTTTAGTTTTTCATAGCAACTGTTTTCCAGGCGACAGTTAATATATTTCTATTGCTCCGCATACTAAGAATTAGCGGGTCCATGCGCGGTTTTGATCATCCAGGTTTTCGGGTCTTATAAGCTCACTCCTTAACAAGAAATGATTTACACGCAAAATCATCACCACATATTCTTTAATTATTATCACATATATGTGTGTATTAAATTAAACTCTCCGATGACGCAAACAATGGTTTTTAAGCGATCCATAATCTACAATTTTCTACTACCCTCTTTCACATAATTATGTACACTAAACTCAAATTTTTGGGTACTTAACTTAGTTTACATACAGTCCAATTAGGTAAGTCCAACTTTGAGAAAGAGGCCAATCGTCGAATCCAACTCGGCTGGGCAGCGTTCGGAAAGCTCCGAGACGTCTTCTCGTCCAAAATACCGCAATGCCTGAAAACGAGGGTCTTCGAACAATGTGTGTTACCAGTGATGACTTACGGAACTGAAACGTGGTCTCTGACTATGGGCCTTCTGAACAGGCTCAGAGTCGCACAACGAGCTATGGAGAGGGCTATGCTCGGGGTTTCTCTACGTGATCGAATCAGAAATGAGGAGATCCGTAGAAGAACGAAAGTCACCGACATAGCCCAGCGGATTAGCAAGTTGAAGTGGCAGTGGGCAGGGCATATAGTTCGAAGAACCGATGGCTGTTGGGGCCGAAAGGTTCTCGAATGGAGACCACGGACTGGCAAGCGCAGCATAGGACGGCCACCGACTAGGTGGACAGACGACCTGACTAAGATCGCAGGCAAGGGCTGGATGCGGGCCGCTTCCAACCGGTCCTTGTGGAAATCAATGGGGGAGGCCTTTGTCCAGCAGTGGACGTCCTATGGCTGAGATGATGATGATGATGATGAACTTAGTTTATAACTCACAAATATGTACAAAACATTTCTCATTCGTATGCTGTTGTTACTTTGTCAACCACAATATGCAAAATAAAGTTGCATTTTACCATATCACAAGATCATATCTTAGTGTGGACTCTGCAGTAAACTTTAATGTAACTAAAATTTATGTGTGGTCCGAATTTGTAATTTTACTTAATTGTAAGTTTTTCTGTAAAATAGCTACTTTTATACTTTATAATGTACAAAGCACACTAATTCGAGTGCCGAATCGAATAGGTAGAAACAATTCTGATTCGGAAAACTTTGGTTTCCTCACTTTTACATAATCACAGACTACTGTAATTATATATGTACATAATAATACACAAGTTAACGGTATCTATTCAATACACTTCAAAGGAAGCATTTCATGGTTCATTGCATTAGCATCATGCCAGGAGGAATTTATGTTCAAAATATCCCCTCAGATGTTATCAATGGAGGAATAGAGTGGTAGAGCTAGTAGTCTGTGTTTCCCGATATGTACAATCCTGGAGTCTTCAAGTCGCGAGTGAATAGGTACCTTCTAGGTTTGCGTGCTAAATCCTAGACAACGTCATCACTTAACATCAGGTGAGACAGTTGTCAAACGCATACTTATAATATGTAAAAAAAAAAAGTACAAACCAACAAGTCTAAGATATCATTCTCATATATATGAGGTTCATTAAAAAATTCAGCACATCCGTCTCAAGTTTCAAAACGCATCCTTTTCATTAAGAATTTTAATTAGTGAAGCATTCTTTTCTTTTAATTAAATTCACATCATTTCAGGCCTCGTTTCTCGTAATCTTTATGAGTTAATGAATATGTTTGAGATGAGTTAAAGTGCCTGAGCTAGTTAAAATCCTCAAGGGTGAAAAGACCCTGTCTCATTGTATGACATCCAGTGTAAGGGATCATCATTAGTTATGCTGCAGTTTTTCACGTATTCAAATAATTGTGGGGATCATTTAGTTGCGAAATTATGAGACATTTTAAAAATAAATGCTGAGTGATAGTTCAGTAAACTAGCATATTATTACTATTTATGATATTAGTGTGGGACGCTACATGCGTTCACACTTTGGCGCCGTCTCATTGTCCCGAGACATGTTACGGCTGGCGCTGCGACTTATTCGGCGAAGCAATTGAAACGGCGAAAACATGCTAACCTAGGTGGTGGTTACATATTTGAACCGTTTGGGGTCGAGACATTGGGCCCGTGGGGACCGGGATTCATAGGTTTTCTATAACTTATCAGAGCGTTTGATCGAAGCGACATATTTGGCTCAACGAATCAGCATTGCGATTCAACGTGGCAATGCTGCTAGTATTCTGGGCACGCTGCCAACTGGTAGCGGGTTAGAGCATTTGAGTTATCTATAGGCTGCTAATAGCTAGTACATAATTGCTCAAATGTAATTGTAGTAGCTGCAGTATTATAATTAATTATTAGTATTTAATTTTAATAAAGGCATCGGCCATATTTAAAAAAAACATTAACCTCCAATGGCTGCCATATTCATATCGATTTTTGTCAGCATCTTATTTGCTATAATTTTGTTTTAGCCAAGAATTTTCATAATCAACCTTTTGATATATCACATATCACATTGATCATGTACACACACATCATGTGTCACAATATCATATATCACATTTTGTTCAAGTTCAAGTTGTTTCATCAACCCTCTCAGGTTGGTTGAGGCATCGCGCTCTGAGATCATGGCCTTTGCTGGTCCTCCGACTGCAACTACAGTCGGGGTTTTCCGACGAATGCGTCTCGATCCGAACTGGTACTCGAGAGCCGTTAAAACTCGATTGCATACCGACGCAGATTCATTAAACTCGATCGCCCGAGAGCGCGAGAATCGCTAGGACTCATTCATTTTTAAAACAAATATTTTTTTAATGAAAAAAGTTAAGGTTAATATGCTGTAACTTGAAATACTGCTCATTTTTTTGGCAGCAAAACCGGACGGTATAATTCCATCACATTCCGGGCAGATGTTCAGCAGTGGATGTTGCTGTGCTTCTTTCGAAGATGTTACTCATGTCCATACTTTTATCATTATTGTCTGTTTTTTGCATAATTGCCCATAAACAGCTTAAGTAGAGTGTTTGTGCTTACGTAATTAAGACATTTTATTTACGTCTTAAATATAAGATAGTGATATTCTGAAAATATTTTTATAGTTTTAAAATATAACTTCTAATAAATCTTCAATTGGGATTCCCGATCTTGTTCGTTTATCGAGAAACTCAGCCAATAGCTATTTGCCGAGCGTCGCTGACCGCCGCACCGTCTGCAACTCCACTACAATAAATGTATTCAACTCTTCATGTGACAAGTTACATTCAGCAATGCTTGCCAAATTTCCACCAGCTTGCTGCTGAGTTAGTCGAAGAGACAGATCTATTTAAAATGATCCTCACCATTCGAATTCACAATTTTGAAATAGCCCTCTCTCATAATCACTTAACATCAAATTTCTTAGAGTTTACAAACGTCTACCTATTGTTAGTTAAAAACTAAAACTTTGTTTATTGTTACTGTCAGAAGTGTTATTGGTTACTCTATACTAATATTATTAAGGGAAAAGATTTTATTGTTTCTTTGTTTGCATAGAATAGGCTCAGAAACTAGTGAACCATTAAACTATTTCACTGTTTGAAAGCTACATTATCCCCGGGTCCATATCCACACCTTGTGTGATGTTAATAAATAAATAAAATATGCTATATTATATTTTTATAAAAAATAGGAATCATTGTAATTTTATTTTACAAAATATAATTTAGAATAATAAGCCGGGGCGGAACCCTAGTTCTTAATAATAGTATTATTTTGCATTTATTCAGACTACGCTTAGTACCTATTTACTTACTTTGGAAAAAAGCGTTTCTATATAGTAACTATTTAAAGTATCTATCCGCGCCCCGCAGTTTTTCCCGCAAGGACTACGGCTTTACGCTACCTTTTTTTTTTTTTTTTTTTTTAACGAGGTTAATCCCTTTACGGACTTCCGCCTGTGATATGGGACACAGACGGCTTCTGTCGGAGTCTGTTTAATGGTCTCACACCAACCCGACTATAGAATATAGCCGGGCCCCTACCGACTAAACCACCCCGGCGAGCAGACGCAGCCTGTCGGGGAGAGATGGGGAAGTACTTTCCATCCCGCCCCGGCTTAAGGTCCGGTGCCATCAACCGGACCAACGGCAGACGGAGCGGCTTAGCTCAGACCTTCAGCCGCTCCCCGGCACGTAGGGCCATTGAGTCGGTTGGGGGCCCATAAACCCAACCGATGACCCTACTACACGGGTGGGGCGAGGAGGCGATCTGCAAATCGCCTTCTCCTCCCTCCCGTGCGCCGACGTCGGAGAGGATCAGCGAGGGCGTCGACCTCTCTGATCCTCTCCGCGGCCTCCTTCTGCGAAATCACGATTTCGCAGAAAGAGGCCACCGCCTGCCAGGATCTGTCGCTCTCGAGCATGGCCCGTACCACGCTCGGCAACGAGAGATCCTGGCCCACTACCGCTGAAAGCGTGCACCGCTGTGGGACCCACGCGGTGCACGCTTCCAGCGTGTGAAGCGCCGTATCCTCCGGCGCTCCACACTCGTGGCAAGCCGGGGTCGCTTCCCTCCTTGCGATTCGATGCAGGTACCTTCCGAAGCACCCGTGTCCGGAAAGCACCTGCACCAATCTGAAGGAAAGCGACCCGTGTCGCCGCCCTACCCACCTCCCGAGGACCGGGCGGATGGCGTCCACCGTCCCCTGGCCGGGGACGGGTGGTGCCAGGTCCTCCGACCACCGCCTCAACAGGGCAGCCTGCGCCTGCCGTCGCATGCGCGCCACCTCCTCCCACCCTGGGGGCTCCCCGCGCGACTTCCTCGCCGCTACAAAATTGTAGATCTCGGCGAGGATTTCGGCTTGGAGCTCCCAGGGCGGGTCTCCGGCCAGCACGCATGCGGCTGTCCAGGACACCGTCCGGTAACCGCGTATCGCCCTCGTCGCGATGACCCGCTGCGGACGTCGCAGCAGGGCCTTATTGTCGCGACCGAGGGCGTCCGCCCAGACAGGTGCCCCGTACAGGGCCATACTCCGGATTACTCCGGAGTACAGCCGACGGCAAGTTGCGCTAGGGCCGCCCACGTTCGGCAGTAGTCGCCCCAGGGCGGCTGCGGCTCCCACGACTTTCGGGGCCAGACTGGCGAAGTGGGCCCCGAAACCCCACCTCCCGTCCAGGACGAGACCCAGATATTTCATCTGGGTCCCGACCCGGACAACGACCCCCTCCAGGACCACATGTGTTCCTGGCGGGGGTCGCCCCCGAGGCCCGTGGAACAACAGGGCCTCGGTCTTGGGGAGAGCGACGCGTAACCCCAGGGCACGGATGCGGTCGACCACGAGGGATGTTCCCACCGTGGCCAAGTGCACCGTCTCCCTGAGGTCCCTCCCCTTGGCCACGACCAGGGTATCGTCCGCGTAGCACGCCACCCGCACACTGGCGGGAAGCGTGCCACGCAACACCCAGTCGTAGCCAATGTTCCACAGGATTGGTCCTAAGACGGACCCCTGTGGAACCCCGCAGGAGACGCGACGGTGCCTCACTCCGTCGCGTCCTACCACCAGGACCTCGCGGTCCCGGAGGTAGTCGGCCAACAGCCTCCGCAAATACAGGGGCACTCCGTGATAGCGGAGTGCCTCCTGTATGGTCCCATGCGGGAGGCTGTTAAAGGCGTTGGCAATGTCGAGAGACACTGCCAACGCCCTGTTTCCCTCTGCGACCGCCTCCTGCGTCCACCCCTTGAGCCAGAGCAGGGCGTCCACCGTTGAACGCCCCGCTCTGAACCCGTACTGGGCCTCCGACAGGTCGGGCCCAGTCCCCCTCAGGTGCCGGACGACACGGGAAGCAACCACCCTCTCCAACAGCTTTCCCGTGTCGTCCAACAACACAATCGGCCTGTATGCGGAAGGAGAGTCTGCATCTCGACCCTCCTTCCGCAACAGGCACACCCTCCCAACTTTCCAAGGCTTCGGGAATCGTCCGGACGTGAGGCACGCGTCAAACAGTTCCCGAAGCCTTCCACCCAGAACACCGCAGCATATCCGCAAGACCCGGCCCGGTATTCCGTCCGGGCCGGGAGCCGTCCTCTTACGTAGACGGCTCACCGCTACCTCCATCTCCGCTTCTGTGACTGGCGGGATGGAGGCTGGCGCCAGCTCCTCAACAACTGCTGGCGCCATCGTCGGAGGCGCGTGCTGAGGGTCCGCGTCGGGAAATAAACCCACCAGCACGCGCTCGAGCACCTCCGGCTCCAGGGACTCGGCTACGGGGGGCGTCGGGCCGCCGAGCTTTTTGCGCGCAGCCCGGTACGGACGCCCCCACGGGTCCCTGTCGAGGCCCTCCAGGACCTCTGCCCGCGCCTCTTCCTTGGCACGGCCTATCGCCAGCTCCAACGCCTCCGTCGCTACACGGTAGGCGTCATAGAGCTGGCGCTCAGCTGCCAACCATTCCGGTGGCAGCTGGTCATCCGTTCGGCCGTGCCGCCGCCTCCTACTCCGCAGGTAGGGCCGCCGCGCGCGTGTGCACTGCACCCGGAGCTCCGCAATCTCGGAGCTCCACCAGTACACGGCGCGGCGAGCGGTGCGGCAGCGGGCCCGCGGCATGGCCGTGTCACACACGGCCGTTAACGCATCCCGGAAGTGACTCGCTGCGACGTCAACTTCCGGGGGCGCGGGCCCTGCGAGCCACGCTTGGACTATCGCCGCCTCCTCCGCTAATTGCGGGTCGAGGCGGCTGAGCGCCCAGCGTGGCAAGTCGGCGCGTGCGACGCGCCGACGCCCTCCATCCAACCCGTCGGAGTTGGACACCTCGAACCGTATATATTTGTGGTCCGAGAGTGTCTCCACCTCCGACTCCACCCTCCAGGCCCGGACACGTGCTGCGACAAACGGTGTGGCGAACGAGAGGTCCACCACGGACCCTCCGTTATGCCGCACGCACGTGTGGACCGACCCTATGTTGAGCAGGGTCAGTCCGCTGGCGACAGCCCACTCCCTGACTAACTCACCACGAGCGTCAGTTCGTGGGTTGCCCCAGTCTCGGGCCTTGGCATTGAGGTCCCCCATGAGGAGGACCTGCCGGGGCGCTTGACGACCGACCGCTGCGGCGAGGAGGTCCAGGTATGCCTCCAGGGCTGCAACGGTCTTGTTTGGGGAGAAGTACGCGCCGACGATCGCGTACTCTCCCCACTTCACGACAACGTAGCCCGCCCCCCTCTCCTCAACTGTGAGGGGGGCACCACCCACCTTCGCTATGACAGCGACGGAGTCGTCTAGGTCCCCAGCCCAATATGGATGGGAGGGGACATAGTACGGCTCCGCTGCGACCGCCACATCTATCTGCCACTGCGCCAGAGTCTGCATGAGCAGATCCTGGGCCCTGGCGCAGTGGTTCAGATTCGTCTGTAGGAGGTTGTGTTGTCCGACTTGATCCATTTATTCGGACATCACAACCTCCTGTATCACCTCCGCTGGGCGAATCACGGCTGGGGCGGCGGCACTAGGTGCTGCAGCCGGGGAGCTTTGGGTCCTAAAGCTCCCCTTAGTCTTCGGGGGCGCGCAGCTGCGTCCTCCCATTACGTGCGCTGACGGCCGCCCCGACTCTGAGCATATGGCGCAGCGCGGAATGTTTATCGCGCACGCGGCCGCCTTGTGACCTGTGCCTCCACAACGGAAGCACAGGTCGCCCCTGTCTGCGGACGCCGGGCACTGAGGACGCGTGTGCCCGAGCCCGAGGCACTTAAAGCAGCGCATCGGGCGCGCCTCAAGTGCCTTCACGCGCACGGAGCTCCAGCCTATTAGGAGCCTGCCCTTCTGCAGCACCGCCTTCGCGGCTGCAACCGGGCAGGACACCAAAGAGGCGCCGACGCCGCCAGGGCCGCGACGAATGTCACCGGCCTTGACTTGGCCGACGTTGCAGCCTCCCGCCTTTGCGATTGCCGCCGCCACCTTCTCCTTCGTGGCTGCGTCATCCAGGCCCGTGACGTCCAAGTCGGCGGACTTGTGGGGCCTGGAGACGGTCGCCACCTCCGCCAGGACCTCGCGGAGCTTCTCCGCGAGCCTGTCGGCCTTCTCGCTGCTACCAGAGCCGGGGATCTCCATTTTCCTGGCTCCGGTGGCCGTCTGGCGGAATCGCAGTTGGTCGATCCCCAGCTCCTGGAGATCGACCTTCTCCTGAGCCGCCTCAATGACGGCGCTAAACGTCACTCCTTTGCCCGCCGCCTCAGGCTGCAGGGAGAGGACTACGACTGCCGACTTGGGTGTCGTCAGCGCCGTGCCCTTCTTCTTCTGTTTTTGCGGCGGCGCGGCAGCGGGGGCACGCGCTGCCTGTACAGGCCGAGAAGCGGGCGTCCCCTTGCCCTTTCCTTTGCCTTTTCGCACCACTGTCGCCCAGGTTTCGGCCTGGGGGAGAGGAGCAGAAGAGGCAGACGTCGTAGGCACCGACGGTGGCGGTGCAGTCGACGTATTTGCAGCCACGCGTGGCTGTGTAGAAGCCGGCGCACGCGCCTTCTTTGCTGCCGCCTTGGGTGCAGCTTTACTGGCAGTTTTACCAGCCACCGGCTTTGTCGGCGCAAGCGTAGGCGCGGGCGTGGCCAACGCAGCTTTCTTCGCGTCTGCTCTGAGGGACGGCCGCACGCTTGGGGCAGGCAGAAGACGCTCCTCGATACCCGCAAATCGAGCGTTTATAATATCGCCGATGGTGGTTATTACCGAGCGCTTCAGTTCCTCGACAATTTCCGCACCCTCCATGACAGTGGGGGGCGCAGAACCGGCAGTGGCAGTGGCAGTGGCGGTGGCGGCGGCAGCGGCGGCTGCCTCAGACTTCGCCTCGCTGAATCCACGCCTCAGCGCCTTAACTTCTGCCCTCGCCGCTGCGATATCCAGCCGGAGACGTGAATTATCCGCCCTCAGGCGCCGCGTTTCTTCCGCTTCGCTTCTTCCGGCCAGAGTGTCTACCACTTCCCTAAGGAGGGACGCCGACCTCTTCAGGCGACCCACAAACTCGCCCTTGAGGTTGCCAGACTTTTTGGCAACCTCCAAAATGCAGGCGAGTTGACCACCCGCCTGCGCCCTCAGTTCCTGCGCGTTGAGCGCGCTAATGTCGCCCGCTCGGACACCGACCTCGGAATCGCTTCCAGTGTCAGTGACGGAGACGGACGACCCCTTCTTCATCAGTCTCGCCCTAAGGACCTCCTCCAATTCGCTGTCCGAGCAGACGACGGACGGTTTTAAAAATTCCTCTCTCGAGGCGCCCGCTTTTGCGGACCTTCCACGTCCTCTTCGGGCCGTGCTAACTTTCGCGGCAATCGTCGACTCGGTCTCCGTGTCCGAGTCTAAATGCCCGGGCACGAAGAACGAGGTCGACGGCCGCTTACGCTGCGTCAACTTCGCCGCAATCGCAGTTTCGGACCCAGAATCCGACATCACAACAATATTCTCCCCATCAACAGAGTCGATGGGAGAGGCCTCCGGGCAGTTAGTTTTTTTGAGGAACTTCCCCGAAGCATCCCTCAACGGCTTTGGCATCTCAAAACCAGAACACACAACAAACAACCAAAAGAAACTAAACGACCTGTAAAAAATGAACTCAAACCAACGACACAAAGAAACAAAACATTTTAATTCCCCCGCGGGGGTACCCTTGGGGCAATCCTCTCAAAAACAATGCCACCGTATAGGCGCCCAGTCCCTTCACACTCCAACACAAAAATATCCGCCAATATGCACAAATTACAATTTTTAGAAATTTTTATCGTGGAGACACCTTACAACACGTCCGCTCCCGTCGAGTGGCGAAAGCAGACCACCACGGCTTTACGCTACCTCGGTTATCCTACGGGAACCATATTTTTCCTGGACGAAAAGTGGTGTATCTCCTTTTCCAAGGTCCCATCTATCTCTATACTAATATTAATATCTATGCATCACATGCAGACACGGACAGAAAAAGGCAGAGTTACTTTCACATTTATGAAGTTTTTGTTGTATCCCAAAGAAACGTTTAACTTTTTCGGGATATAAGTGTTAATCCAGTTTATAAGGTTATAATATATTATTATTGTATTATTAGCATTCAAATCTATCAAGCCGTGATGATGTGAAAAGGAAACATAGGCATAACACATACACACAGGCTTTCGCATTTATAATATTAGTGTGGTATCGATAATTTGATTTTCATTCTTTCTTTTGGTATGTTTATGACATACAAATATTAATCATAATATGTAGGTTAAGAATAGTTATTGATTATTGTTATTCATCAACATTATCTCAGCCATATGACGTCCTAGAGGCTTGCCCCATTGATTTCCATAAGGACCGGATGAAAGCGGGCAATTAACCAACTTCAAAAAAGGAGGAAGTTGTCAATTCAAACCGTGTGTTTTTTTAAAATTTAAAAACAATCGCTGTCATAACATCATGGTGTTTCCCGCGTGCCAATGAAAATACAGTCCTAATTTAATTTACCGTAAGCCGTTTAATGACAGATAAGGACGGAGAAAATAGATAGGTCTCGTATCTCTTTACAACGAACTTTACGCGGTAGGTATAAATGAAAAAGAAACTTAATTCTGTTTTAAAAGCAACTAAATCTTATATTTCTATACCAACCGGACACATAACACCAATAGCGCGGTAATTTCATCAGGTAAAAGGATGCCACTGTTACTTTTATTTAAAATTCTTCAAAACAAAAGGTTGACTGGAAGAAATCGCTTTAAGCGATAAGTCCGCCGTTTGTTTCTCCAGAATAGTTTATGCTCTAAACATCATTATGTGTATTAAGTTCCTTTGTAAAACTTGGAGAAACAAAGCGTTTTCTATCTATCTATCTATGTATCATATATATATATATATATATAGATATATAATTTCTGAAAAGGAAGAGAAGGAAATCGAAGAACGAGAGATTTCTAATACTTCGAAATAAACAAGACAAGTCTACTTTAGTTGCTGTATATGTTCATTCAGATTTTAATCATGCTATAATATCATAAATAAACATTTTACTTAGTGAACTATTAAGTACTACTTCTCAAATTGGTTGGATTATACTAGGCCGCAAACTGTTGGTCGCTAATTTCAAACCGGTTATTGCATTTTTCTGGAGGCTTATAAATATGCTATATTTCTCTTTCATACATATATAAGCGCAACTAGTTCTTAGCAATGATGTTTTACTAAAGATGACGTATATTCATACTGCACGGTGCTCAGATTTTGTTCCTTTACGACATAAACATGCTTACTGCGACAGATAATACGGTACAAATGATATAGAAAAGGATAGCTATACGTTTAGACTTGCGCTTGAAATACGCGTCGTAATGAAAATTACTACAACTGACTTAATTTTGCCGCCTCAGTTTCCGCGCGCTTGTGCCACATCTACCTCATATAAACATATAATATCATTGGTTCTTAGTATAAAAGATAACTTATTGATTTTCTGAAGTAAAGACTTAGAAATTAATTTTCTAAGTAACAAAAAAAACTTAAATGACTTAAAACTTCATCTAAGTACAAAAACAAATTAATATCTGGTGATTGGATTAAAAAAATCATTTTTTGAAAGATATTCTATATATAGTGCCTATTCAGTGAAAATAACCTTTTACCCGAACTAAAAGGTTTAGATAAGAAAAAAATATAAAATATGTCAAAAAGTTTTCGTTTCCAAATTTATTCGTTTAACATTAATGTAATATATTTTTTCACGATTCAACTTATAATAAGATTATTTTGTCCTAAGAAACAGTAAAAGTTTTTAAGTACACAAAAAAGTTACCCGTATAAAATAAATTTGGAAGAACATTGTTATGTTTTTTCGGTCGCAAAGTTGCTAAATTAGAAGATAAAGAAAAAAAAAAAAAGCGTCAGAAATTGCCAGGTCTCCAGTGGCCCATAAACTCTGTTAGCAATGTTATTTGTACCGCCCCGAGCCAATTTCTGATAGAAAACATTGAGAGCTATTGTAACTATTCGCATTGTGGAACTAGTATTTAAAAAATATCTACGAACATTCATTACTGGTTGTGGTCTTCTTTTTCTTTATACTTAAGAGTTTTACCAGAAAATGGAGCCGACTTCAACACTCAAAAGTGTGAAATGACTTGACGAAGTTAAATGATTTATTTATTATAGTATCGCCCCGCGGTTACACCCGCGTGGATTACGGTTTTCCTGTTACCTCAATTATCGCATAGGAACTATACTTTTTCGGGATAAAAGTACCCTGTGTTAATCCAGGGTTTAAACTATACCCATACCAAATTTCATCGAAATCGGTGTTGCCGTTTGAGCGTGAAGAAGTAACACACACACACACATACACACAAACTTTCGCATTTATGGTATTAATAGGATTTTTTTTTTTTTCTAACGGACTAATGCTGTTTGCCTCTACCGGCATTTACAGCTTCACCGGAGGGGAGGGGCGAGCACAGATGGTGCTCAGCCCGGTATTTGTGCGGGCGCAGAAGGCGCACCGCCTAGTTAGGCTAGCGCTGACGGCGCTGTGCCACTAGGAGAGGGCGAGGCGACTAGCTCAAGGGCACCACTGAGGTTCGGACCTCGGCTTGAGCTGTCGCCAGGACAGGGAGTTATCGGATCGACTTGCCCCGGTACCAAAGTGGTCCGTAAGTGGGCCCTAAGGATGTTTGCTCTTTGACTATTGGGAGAGAATCTAACCAGGATGTTTTTGCCTCGAGCTCGCCGTCGAGCTCGGTGTCGGACTGTATTAATACGATTATTTTTTTTCTCTTGTTTAACTAAACTTAACTAAAATCGATTAAAGTCAAAAGGCTCTTATTTTAGTCGGGATAAAATTAAAATTCGTGTAACTCCTCAGAACGCTATTTCTAATATTACACTAGTTTTATTCAGTCGCTGCTGGCTAAACAGTCGACACCAAATAAATGACGTTTTATTTTACCTAAAACTACCCGTAATAAAACACCTGTTTTTAGTATTGTTCTTGATAAGTGTCATACAAGTTTGGACTTTATCGTGTTACACAGTGACAGAAATAGATCTTTTTTTTTGTATCATATGTGATATAACTGATATAAGTACTTCACGATTTTAGTCTATTTGAGTAAGATAATCACTACTAATAGTGATTGGATTAGCACGAAATAATAGCGATTGGATTTCTCATATTCAGGTCATAGCCCATTCTTGGGTGTAAAAGTGATCCATTTCTTGATGCTAGGCATGATCTCCAGGGATCATACATTGTAGGATCAGATTTGCAAGTCCTCTGTAAATAAACAATGGTTTCAAAGTTTAATATACAAGTACCTACTTGAAAAGGGTTGATTAATGAATTCAACCGCTTGCTCGTGAAGTTTGTAATTTGTTTCGAGTTTCGGAGAGGGGTTTAGATTGAATTTTATTTTGACGACTCGTATTTGTGCCCATGATATATTTTAGATTATACGATTAAACGAATTGACTGTTCGCGATAGGCAAGAATTTTATCATGACGTCTAAGTTCATCCAGATCAATGCCATCAAAGAATTTTCGGATGCAGAAAACCGTAATGTAAGTGTGTCGATTTGCACGTCATTTTTAACCGACTTAAAAAAAGAAGGTTAAATTATGTTCGACTGTATGTATTTTTAGTATTATTTTGTATGTATGTTCACCGATTTCTTCCCCATTTTTGGACCAAAACTCAATTTTTTTTATTTTTAGAGGTGTTGCCCTCCGAGGTGGATTTAAATTTCATCAAAATGGAATAAGCGGTATTTGAGCAACACTCTAATACGTTAAAAGTGTTACGTCTACTTGGACGACTTCCTGATTGCGGGTGAAGAAATCGATGAACATACGGTGCAAAGTGAAGGTCACTAAAAAGGTTGAAAAAAAATTACCAAAAAATGGAACCGACTTGAACACTCAAAAGTGTAAAATAATTTTTCGAAGTCGGTACCATGAGCACAATATCTTTATAATAAGTACTTTTGAATAATCATGGTACCGACTTAAACAAGTTACTTCACACTATTGAGTGTTGAAGTCGGTTCCATTTTTTGGTAATATTTTTTTATTATATTATTACGTGTCGTAAACATTAGTAAGGGAAATGGAGAAATAAACTAATAACTAATAAATTGTATTTACTACACAAACAAATATAATCATGAATGCTTGCAAGTTGCTCAGTGACGATGTGGTCGCAGATGTTATCACGCTAGACCTAGAAATGCTTACTGGTTTTCAAGGACTGCTGCCCAAACATACCATGAATTTGGTGACAGTTTTTAAACTTGAGTATTGTAGCGAGCCAGGCGGGTTACTCGAAAGTACCCTACCACCAAGTTGGGAATTTGATAACAGTGTTACCTTCACCGAAAGCTCAAGCCGTTGGTGGGGATCGAATCAGCAACCTTACCACCAACCACTATATTCTTGCCACATTGGTCCAGCTGTCGTCTATTATAGCTTTTGTTTTTAATAACTAAGACTAGAAACTGTAAATATCTACGAAGGCTATTCGTAGATATTAACAATTGGCCTTAGTGAACACTCGGCTGCTAGTGGGACTTGAACCCACGACTAGAGAATACCATCCTGTCGCTTTGTCTAACTAAGCTATAACAGCCCGTACCACTAGGGCCGAATTTCTACCTTCCTTTAACATCTGATGATAAAGGAGGGATGTTGTTTGAAGGAAAAAACGTTTCCTTCAAATAATTTGAACGTAAGTTCCGCCTAGCACATTGTTAATGTAAACCATAAAACTCTTAAAATAATTATCTGTTGTAGCGGTGTCACAAAAAAATGATAGGCGATACTGTCGCTGTTTCTGCTTCAGTAATTACTGATAACTTCCGTCCGATAATGGTCTCGTCGAAACTCTTCCCCAGAGAGACACCGTCCGTAAACGTAGAGCCGAGAGGGCTTAAATTAACCGGGTATACACGGAATTACGGATTTAATATATTTACTTTACATTTTAATATTAACAGTGATGTACGGAGCTTTTTACCGAATCATTTTTTATTTTTTAAGTACATTTATAAAAAGCGAGCACGCGTTTCCTTATATTGAGTCTAGAGATTACACAGTTAACTACTTAGTTTCGAATTTATAATAATAATAATAAATAAACTTTATTGCAGACACAAGGATCCAAACAAATTTCACAAAAAAAATAATAAATAAAATTATACATTACTAAATATATCCGTATAACCTAAGTATCCTAAATATTTATATTAAACATATATATTATGTAATCAGGCTATATGTTAGCCTAGGCTATATGTCAGGCTATATATTATGTAATTTAGCTAACAGTTCGTTCAATACTTCCATATTAAGATGTACGTACCTACAAGTATATATATATAAATAACTACACACCTACTACCACGCCATTTAAGCCATACATACACAGCTGATCCAGGTGCCTTTAATACCTATTTTTCTTTTCAAAAGACAAGGAGCTGTGACACTCAATTTTTTTTCACGATACTTTTATCAAGTTCTATGTTAATGTCTCTATAATTGATTCTTTATAATTTTATTTTGTGATAATTAATGAATTGTAAATTATATCTCATTTAATATTTTTCTCATACAAAACTGTATTAATATAACTAAATTAATTACCGCGACCGCGTCCACGAGCGCCCCGAAAATACAAATACAAATACAAATCATTTATTCAGTTAACTTAATCTAATTTACATTTAATTGGTTTGGGACCCTCTTTTAAGTATGGAAATACCTGTGTTAGAGGATCCCGCTCTTCCGAAGTAGTTTAACTATAACTGATTGAGTAGGTAAATAGAATAAAATAAAATAAAAATAAATATAAAGTAAAGTAAGGAAAGGGAGTAGAAAATGACCACCGAATGTGGTTGAAACTATAGTCGGAACCCTCTGACTTATTACGTGAGTAACTCCCGTGTTTTATACATTCATAGTGTGTCAAAACCACATCAGCTTCAGTAACAAAATTAATTATTCATAAAACTCACTGATATTAGAAATAAAATATATTTGAAATTTTAATATGATGATGATTTTGAATATGCGAATCTGTATTCAGCACCATGCGACTGCGGGCTCCCAAGATACAGGCCACGCCTAGTTCGGGGCCCATTGTTTTCAAAATTAATTCGCTATTATTATCTGGAAATTTGTAATGTTATTTAAATAACTTGTTGTTGAAGTCGGTACCATGATAGTTCACACAAAAGTAACTATCATCACAATATTGTGCTCATGGTACCGACTTCGACAAGTTATTTCACACTTTTGAGTGTTGAAGTCGGTTGCATTTTTTGTTAAAAACTATTTTTTCACCCTTTTCAGTGACCTTTGCTACTCACGGGATCAATTAATTGTCATTGTGTGTTCTGCGATATCTTCAACCGCGACAATAATATCATCAAGATACGCGTAGCAGTTTTCAGTTATTGAAGTATAACTTAAAAAACCGCTTGTCCGATTTTGATGAAATTTAAATGGGACCACCACGGAAGTATACTTTATCTAACAAAAAAAGAATCATCAAAAATCGGTTCATAAACCACGAAGTTATTCCCGAACACACATAAAAAAAAAACATATATACGGTCGAATGAGTAACCTCCTTTTTGAAGTCGGTTAAAAACAGATAAAAAATGATATTAATAAAATAAATTATCTTATCTTATCTTTTAAAACTGCGTCAATTGTGTAATCACAGGTTTACTTCAGTTAGGGCTGGTTTTAGTACTATTGGAATCAGTTAAAACTTTGGCTCATCTGACTGGTAGTAAAAGTCTACTGTTAAATTTTACTGATTTCTCGTTTACGTTCAACGGAATGTAAATGAGGAACAATTTTCATCAATGACTTTCCAGAATTAGAGCGTTTATTCCATTTCTTTTTTTTTGTTGATTACTGGCTGCTAGGTACGTCATATAAAAAAAAGTTGGTTGCAGTTGATTTGTTTTTGTTTCATTTTGCTGAAATTAATAAAAAACAAAACTAAAACTTATTACAGAAATTATCAGCTAATACAATTGTGAAATTGGGCTATTTATGTAATTTAAACCCACGACTACAGAATAACGTCCTGTCGCTTTGCCGTCTAAGCTAATAGCACTCTACTAGTAGTCAGAATTTACTACTTCATTGTTTTTATTTAAATTTGTATTTAAGTTCCACCTAGCATGATGAATTGTGTTTTTTCCTAAGAACTTAAAACTAAAAATTTACTTTTGTTGCTAACAGTACTTACAACAATTTTGGTATGCGGGACGAATATGGATAAATATTATCGTGCAGGACGAATAAATACTTTTTGAAAGCGTGGGCCGAAAATCCGGGACGAATATGGCATAAATCTTATTTTCTGGAGAGCCCAGATAAATAAAATAAAATAAAATAAATAGTTTCAAAATATGTTTAGTTTTTTTAAAGTTTAAAAAAACTAAACATTTTAGAGGCGCTCCGTTGTGACGATGATGGAGCAAAATTTGAGGGTTGTAATAATTTCAATGGCGTGGGTAATTTTCAAGTCGATCCTGGTCTCATTGATATAATTCGGCATAAATGCCCTTGTCACATTTAGGATAACAACAGAATTGAATATAAACAACCAAGAAGTTGATTTTATTAAATTATACGGAGCCACACAAGGAAAGTTGCAAAAAACTTTGTTGAAGTTTTTTAATAAAAAAATACGGAGCTGGCTCGCTGCCGTTACCAATGTAACTATAGTTTTTACACAAAATTATTTAATGCAACTCGCTAATTCTTATTAATGTCTCTTTAGCATGTATGTGAGAAAAACTAAGTCAAAATTTGGCAAAGACAGTCCCAATACATTCATGTTCACGCCTCTTTCTGGTAGGAGTAGGCAGAGACCACAGCCTTCCAAATAATACGATCAAGACACACTTCTTGCGCTTCATCCACGTTCTTCAGACCTTTCGTACAAGAGCGTCGGTTTGGGGTACGTACTCTTGACCTGGCCCTTTCTTAGAACTTCTACAATCTGATTTCCGAATGCTTGTCTGGGCATTCCTCTTTCAACACTACCATTCACTTCACTCATGTATCCGCATAGCCAATCTCTTTTCGTTCAATCTCTTTACATGACCAAACGGTCTTAACATACTTTTCTCAACCTTAGTCACTACATCTTCCTTTACACCATGACATTTCCTTATCTGTCAAACTATTCTCTGTCACTCTCTTTCACTCCAATCATACTCTCTCAGAGCTCTCATTTCAACTGCATTTATTCCGCTTTCATACTTTTTCTGCCACACCCAACTTTCACTACCCAGCCCCAATACCTGTAATATTAATTAAAGGACGTTTTTGGCTTGCCTAATATTAGCAGTAATACAAATATGTGCCAGTCTTGTGTTCTGATTCCTTTACAATAAGGTTTGTTTTTTTGTCTAGGAGAGTGCCAGCCAAGCTTCATTTACTTACTTTGACCACGACCCAATTAACCCAAAATAATACCCAAAAAATAACCTTACCGTCGTTGAAACCGGGTAACACAAACCTTCCATTTAATAAAGCAGCTGACCCTTAGATAAGCCTCTGTAATCCTTGCTACTCTCGTTATATAGAAATCTTTGTTAAAATATGAACCCTGGCTCTTATGAATCACCTATGTTACGCACACATGTATAAATATGTACCCACGTAAAATTTATGGCTCGCTTCTAATGTCGAAATATAACCCTTTTCACACGCGTTTCTTTTGTTTTTGTTACCATAAAAAAGCGGTTTTAAATTTCAAGGCGTCAAATTATGAAAATATGGATAAAATTGTAAAGGCTCGATAGATTTTAATAAAATTCAGTATGTGGGTACTTTCCATTCCAACAAAAAAATAATCTCTGGGATACAATACTGTGGATGTCCGATTGCTGAGAAGGAAGGGATACAATAACAACATAATAATGTTATAAAATATCTAATTACTTGATGACAATAATTTTGATGAATTTCTTTAGAGAGATTGATGGAAACAGAAACTGGGAAAAGAATGGTTCCCGTGAGGTAGCTGAGGTAGCAGAAAAACCATAGCCCACGTCGGTCAAAGCGCGGGGCACAGCTCATATTATATTGCATCTGAAGGGATCACTTGGTTGAAAGATTCGTAAATCTATTTTTCATAGAAATTTATTTCACGCGCTCTCTTTCGCGTGTGCTCAAGCGCGTTCTCTCTATGAAAAAGTGACTCAGAAGGTCATGAAACCGGTCGGGATACCTACTCGACTAAGTCGAAGACTCGTAAGTTAAACCGTTGTTTAAGCCAAATAATTTGAAAGGATGTTTTCCTTAGCGCCATCTACCTTTCTCCGTTGCTCAGTTAACCTACAACTATATTAGATATATAGGCCACAAGTCTAAGGCATGGCATTCTGCTCACCTGCGAGCCTAGAAAAAGTAATATTCTACAAGCGTTAACGCTAGAGAAAACATAAAAAAATGTATGAGATTGAAACTTCAAAGCGATATATCACGTGATCAACGAGAACGAATATCCGTCGCCAGCGGTTAGAGAGAGAGTGTTTTGTTGGAGCTAACACCACTAGTGAAGGGTTAAAAAAATTTAAAGGTTAAAACGCCGAGCAATTGAGAAAAAATGCCACAGATCATATCATTCATCTCCATTATCCAAATAAAAGTGTCGAGTAATTGAAATGAAACTCCACCGGTCATATTATCTATTACGATTATCCGAATGTAATTTGTAAAATACCCTATACATTTTTCGAATAGAGCGATGATTGAAAAGATACATTTGCCCAAATAAGTATAATATAAAAAGCGTGTTTACTAAACAGAGAGACATTTCTCAAATTTGGATATTGGGATAATGAAACGAAGGTAAGTCAAGACATCAATAATAAGGAAATAAATTTGTGAAATGTGTATTGTAATAGAATAACTGTCTTGTTTCTTATATTCGATATTATGCTGTACAATATCTGTTTTTTGTACATGTTAGACTCGTGATACGTTGTCAAGCAAACAAGCTTACTATAGGTTTTTTATGCGAAAACAATTTAATGGTGCATAGAATCTTATATTTTATCACATTAGTTATACTACACTGTTTGTTTTCCGAAGAAAATAAAATAAATAAACAAATTTCTTTGTCCTATTTTCTATTTGCTTTTTTATAAAAATAATAACCATGGTTTTGACCAAGTTTTATTTTGTATAAATCTAGTTGTCACAAAGATATTATACTATACCTTTATAGTATAGAGGCATTGTTTGATAGCTCTAGTATTCCAAACATACTTTCATACAAACGCTATTTCAGCCAAGTTGCCATCGATGGATACCTTTGCTTTGATGGGTCTAAGATTTAGAACAACTACTATGACCCCGTTCAAGTGGCACAAACATTTATCTCAAAATTTAACTTCGAAGAACATGAAGAAATGTAACTCAACCAACGATAAATTTCAACCCAAACCCGTCGAGGCTTAGCCCGAAAATGTCAGCGACCAAAATCGTTTCCAAGTATCCTCCTATCTATTTCCTTATGCATTGTGTCTTCTGTAGACATTAGTTGGCCCAAGATTAAATATAACCAAATAATAAATAAATAATAATAAATAAATCAAATGTTTTTATTGCGTTCACAAAAAATACATTGCACTCACATGGATGAAATCTCCTTTTAAGTAAAAAATACCTGTCATAGGAGATTACGCTCTTGCCCAGATCTATTTCTTTATTTCACGAAATGGCTAATAAATAAAAACAAAGTGTGAGTGTGCGTGTGGTGAGTGTGTGTGTGAATACGCGTGTGAATTTGTGAAGATGTAATGTAAGGAGTGTGAATTTAACGTGACAATACTGACTTGTAATGTAACAAGCCGACTAGGACTCACGTGGTAAACACTGGAAAATTACTCTCCGACCAGTTTCGAACTTATTTGCAGTTCTTTATCTGGGAGTTATGATCGTGCCAGGCGGCGAGCGCGAGCCTCAGCACGTAACTGATCATAACTCCCAGATGAAGATCTGCAAATAAGTTCGAAACTGGTCGGAGAGTAATTTTCCAGTGTTTACCACGTGAGTCCTAGTCGGTTTGTTACATTACAATTATGGAAGAATCTCGCGATAGATTTCAGACTCAAAATACTGACTTTTAGAAATTCATCGATGCTATGCTTGACATCTAATAAATTTGGACTGATAAAAACTCCTTACATTGCCACATTCTCGACGCAGAAAACGAAGAAGTAATTTCGCACGTTCGATCAATTTTCGCAAAGATAAGTTTGTTCCCTCACGTGGCTTAACTTTGAACATGCTCATTTTTCCTCATGATTAATATTCTTACCGACGCCTACACCGTATAAATAACCGTGTAAATCAAATTGCCAACAAATTGGTTCGATTCCTCGATTGCAGGGTGTTATTTATTTACGTGACGCAGCCGGGGAACTTATAATAATAATAATAATAATGCCACGTGGGATGTTGACTCGACGATCATTGTCCCGATAGTCGTTTCGACGAACGGCTTAATAGCGAAGAGCCTCGATCAACATCTTAAGAGGCCCTCGCTAGACGGTTGGATCAAGGGTCAGATGCAGAAGGCGGTACTCCTTGAAACGGCGGAGGTTCCTCACTCTGCGGCTCTAACCACCGGTAGCTTGGGCCCTGCCCCGCTGCTGGCGGAACTCTAAGTTAAGGTTTTTTATAATATCTTTATTAATTTTTGTTTGTGATATTTATACTGTAAAAAGACTAAATCTAAGACAAAAAGAAAATAAAGAGACAATAATAATAATAAGAATCATCCATCAGCAACTTGCTATTCAATATGGCCTTGTTCAATCTGAAGTGCCGTACTACAAGTACACACCAGCGCCAGTTCTTGAGAATGGTCGTGCGTTGCTCTACTGGGACCGCTCTATTATCACGGACAGGACTATTGTTGCTAATAAGCCTGATATCGTTTTGGTCGACCGGTCTCAACGCCGGGCAGTGCTCATCGACATCACCATCCCCCATGACGAGAACCTCGTAAAGGCTGAGAAGGACAAACTCAGCAAGTACCTTGACTTAGCTCACGAGGTAAACCGGGGCGGTTACGCCATGTGGGATGTTGACTCGACGATCATTGTCCCGATAGTCGTTTCGACGAACGGCTTAATAGCGAAGAGCCTCGATCAACATCTTAAGAGGCTCTCGCTAGACGGTTGGTTCAAGGGTCAGATGCAGAAGGCGGTACTCCTTGAAACGGCGCGTATTGTCCGGAGGCTCCTCACTCTGCGGCCCTAACCACCGGTAGCTTGGGCCCTGCCCCGCTGCTGGCGGAACTCTAGGTTTAGGTTTTTTATAATATCTTTATTAATTTTTGTTTTTGATATTTATACTGTAAAAAAACTAAACTTAAGAAAAAAAGAAAATAAAGAGATAATAATAATAATTCATTTATTTCAACTTTTAGTCATATTATAGAATTACATTACATTAAAAATATACATACCTGTCAACACAAGATTATTAAGTATTTAAAATTTTACAACTCAGAGGGCACATAACCCATTCGTTATTAGTCAGTACATGGACCATTTAAATGGATATAAATGGATAGATGGATATAAATAATATCCTTTTTTTTAACACTTATACCTCTGCACTAGGATTCCCTGTGTTACGGGAGGCATGCACACTCACAATCACAGCGCACAAACATCCATTGTACCTATAAATACAGGATTGGTGTCTCAACTATAGACAGGTGTTTGACTACTATCTCACCTGATGTTAAGTGATGATGCGGTCTACGATGGATCACGCCTACCTAGAAGATACCCGTTCACTCGTGACTAGTATCCATGTGGAAACACAGATTTAGGCAATGACTTCCACTCGTTAGCTGTACTCACATGAATAAGGAAGCAAAACAGTTCATGCGACAGGTTGGATTGTGTACCTTAAATGGATGTCGCATTGCAGTCCGTCTGGTCGTTCTTTGAAGGAATGGGGAAGGAGGAATTAAATTGTATTATTTATACTTATTCTAGATTCAGAGCGCACTCCTCAAAATGTATCCAGTAAAAAACCGATAAACTAGTGACTCCACGTCGTCGGCTTTGAAGTCTTGACTCGAGTAAAGAATCCTCAAGAATGTTCAATGTTATGTTAACGTAAAATGAATATAAAAAAGTATCCGAAAAAGGCCTCGTAAAAATGCGTATCAAATCAGGTATGTACTTTAGGAGGCGTTTACGGCATAATGACGTGTTCACAAACGCGGCTGTCCCGAGAGTATGTCTCGTAACCTTTCGTTCGAGAAAGTTACATAACTACAGTTTCTCGTACTTTTACTTACAGTTCAACTGCTTACTTACAGTTTGAAGCGATGGTAGCTCAGCGGGGGGAGCGTCGCCTGTCAAGCTGACGGACACTGGTTCGATCACCAACAACAGCTTGAGCTTCCAGTGAAGCTAACACCGTTATCAAATTCCCAGCATGGTGGCAGGGTCATTTCGAATACCCGCCTGGCTAGCTACCACCCTCAAGTTTGAAAAACTGACACCAAACACAGTGTGTTCAGGCAGCAGTCCTTGAGAGCCAGTGAGTATTCTAGGTCTAGCGTGATAACATCTTCTACCACATCGTCACTGAATATCAAGTGAGATAGAGGTCAAACGTTAGATCTATACAGTATAAAAAAATAGTTTGTCAGGTATTTGGTATTATTATGGCTAAGATTGTAATGATATTTTTGATTAGGATTCACAAAAATAAACTCGTATGAGAATATTTCCAATAATCATCTGCCATTTGCATTGCATTGTAATCAATGTGACGTATGTGTTGCTGCTATGATTAAGTTTCTTTAATATGTCTTAACCTCCACAGGATCTTCGGATTCTTTGGCCACACAGCCCGCAAGTCAGATGACAACCTTGACAACTATAAATAACCGAACGTCTCTGGTATGGTTCTGGAAGGAAGAAGTCGTATGCGCTGGTCAGACCAAGTCCGCGCCACGCAAGAGATCAATATGTCAGAAGGTCTACACCTCGCTGAATGTCGGAGCTGGTGCCTTAACATAATAAGACCCCGAGATGATACTTTGGACATGACCCCCAGCATTGGGGAAACGATTCAAGGAGGAGGATGATTAAACTATGTAACGTATCTTTTTCTCATATGTGTGGTATTTATTATCTATGACATATTTTTGTTTAATCGAAATATTATACAACTTTGTTCTTTCAATTAATTACTAAAAATATACTACACATTTAATAGTATATTATGTATGGTACAAGAGTGAGCTAAGTCAGCTTTATACAGGGGCTGAGGGTTGCAGTGGGAGCCGCAAGTGAGGGTTTATTTCAGTCTAGCGTGTAATGAGCAGAGCTCACGAAGCACGTGTTGTTCATGCCATATGATTCCACATTTTTCAACACATTTGATATGATATATGCTGTGACCAAATATCCCGTGAAAAACATCAGAATATAAAAGCATTATAAGTATTTAAGTCGTAATGTAGTCCATAAAATAAGTACTCACTTGTAATGTTACAAACCGACTAGGACTCACGTGGTAAACACTGGAAAATTACTTTCCGACCAGTTTAGAACTAGAGAGTAATTTTCCAGTGTTTACCACGTGAGTCCTAGTCGGTTTGTTACATTACAATTATTTTTTATTTTTTTATGGGACAACATTCACACAAGGTCTTCTGGTCCCAAACTAGGCAGAGCCTGTATTATGGTAACCTGATGACCGATATATATACTTAAATACATACTTATATATATACTTACATACATATAAATTATGGAAGAAACTCGCGATAGCTTTCAAAGATGAATATGTCCCCATTCTTCTTGTTCTTCCGGTGCCTCTCCATCACTGAAGGTCGGCGGTCATCTTTTGATATTTTTCCTTGTTCAGGGCAAACCTAAACAGATCCTCAACACTTTTGATCCCTGTCCACTCCATGTCCCCATTAGTAGTGTTAAATTAATGTTGCAAATTTAGCATTAATACAAAGATTTGTGAGTATGGTACCGTTTCATGCAGGTTATTTGATAAGCGAGCCAAGTTTTTTACCCACAAAAACCTTTTTCGTAAGACCATTTCTCTAAGGGCATGACCGGAAACACATTTATGAATTCTTTGCGTACGTTTGGGTATTTTTTTGCGTTTGCGGGTTCTTGGGCATGGAACATGAAACGCCTATTAATGTTTTAGTAGGCGGGTATCAAAAGAAAGAAAATTCAACGTTTGGAAACATTACAAATGTAAAAAAAATTATAATAAAATATATACTATATACCATTAATATTATAAATGTGAACGTTTGGATGGATAGATGTTTGTTACTCAATCACGCCAGAACGGCTGCAAGGATTTGGATGAAATTTGGTATGTAGATACTTCAGGTCCCGGATAACACACAGGCTACTTTTCATCATCATCAATCATCACCACGCGGGTAAAACCGCAGGGTGCAGCTAGTAAACTTATAAATGTCAACGTTTGAATGGACGGATGGATGGATGGATAGATGTTTGTTACTCAATAACGCCAGAACGGCAGAGCGGATCTAGATGAAATTTGGTACAGAGATAGGTTATGGTCTGGAATAGCACATAGGCTACTTTTTATCCTGGTAAAATCTATGATCCCTGTGGAGTAATTGAAGTAGCGGGAAAACCGTAATCCACGCGGAAGAAACCGCGGGGCGTACAATTAAAAGTGGCAAAATGTAAATATAATGTATGAACACTAAATTATATTCATCGCGTGAGTTAAATTTCGTAGTATTTCGTCGTCTACTTTACTCAGACAACCAAATGATAGACTGAGCTGTTGTTCGGTCCCATTGTCCTCAGGTATGGCCGAAGAATCGCACTAATCTCACCAATATTATAAATGCAAAAGTTTGCGTGTAAGTGTGTATGTGTGTATGTTTGTTACCTCTTCACGCTCAAACGGCAACACCGATATCGATGAAATTCAGTATGGATTTCGCTTATACCCTGGATTAACACATGAGCTTATTTTCATCATCACCGTTTTTAATCACCACGCGGGTACAACCGCGGGGCACAGCTAGTGTGAAATAAAACCGTTGATATATTATATACGAATCCGGAGTAATAAATTCTGTCGTAACTTTAACGTATTACCGATTTGTGATACAGATGTGTCTCTCATCCATACCGCAGTGAATTATTGAGTGAAGCTCGTGGCGTCTTTCTAACAAATTACACTCACACATTTGTGTGAAAGAGCGTGTGTGGGACAATGTGTGTGTAAGAAGAGAGGGTGTTTGTTTAGCATTTATACTTTGATAACGATTGAATAATAGGTCTAGCGTGATAACATCTTCGAACACATCGTCACTGACCATGAAGTGAGATAGTGGTCAAACGCTAGATCTATACAGTATAAAAAAAAGACGATCGCCGTGGCTCAGTGGTCAGTGACATGACTTCTGTGTCTCTGGGGCCCTGGGTTCGAATCACAGTAGGGGTAAACATTTGTGCGATGAGTGTAGGCATTTGTCCCGGGACGTGGTTGTTTGTATGCTGTGATTGTGTGTGTCAATGCCTCCCGCAACACATGAAATTGGAGTGGGAGAGGATAGAGTGTAATAAATAAATATTGCTTTATTTCTCTAAAAGTTAAGTAAGTTTAACTAATGTATATTATAATAAGTGTTAATGGTACCAAAACTGCCTAGTTGTTTATTTCGAGTCTTCTGGTTCAGTCCTGATTATCAGTACTCAGTGTGCAATAGCACACAATAAAAAAAAGTTTAATAGTAATGTAATAATTAAGATTATTAAGTAATTAAGTATTAGTAAGATTATTATTCTTATTTTTCTTTTCTTTTGTAATACGATGAGTAACAATGTGAGAACCGCTCATGTTAACTGTATCTGTTCAATTTTACTTCTTTGTAAATCTGTAAATGTAGTAAACTACTTATTACAAAACAGAAAAAAAAAAAAATAATAATTACGGACTTAGGTACACAACATGTGATGTTCTTTCGTTTGTTACCTGTTTGTAAATGTTTTAATGTTATCCCATAAGATTAGACTTAAGATGTTTTGAGCTTTGTACTAAGAATGGAAAAAAAAAAACCTGTGAGTATTATACAAAGATGACAATGTTGTGGCAGTATAATAGCCACAGTATTAACTGTTAATTAAAAAAAATAAAATAAAAAAAAAATAGAATGTTTGAAAACTCATAAGAGAGACTATTAAGAAACAAAGCAACTTTTTTTACATTAAGTACATATTTATATAAAATGCCTTTTCCTCTTGACTTGTAATCAATTAGAACGGTGACGCTGGCGTTCCAACAAACACAAACGTTCATAAAAACGAAAATGTGTTCAGAATTAGAACAGCTGATTGCAAGTTGTCCCTCGGTGACCGAATACAAATGGTGTAACATTTAGAAAGATGCCGGGCGCTGAACTTGATGGACGGCTAGAGATTTTTTAGAGAAAAGGATTCCTTTGTGTAAATAACTAAAGGTTGGATAGGTATATCTTTTGAGGCATTGTTCTGATGCAAGATTACAGTAGAATTTTAAAAAATAGCCAAAAAATAGAACCGACTTTAACACTCAAAAGTGTGACAGAACTTGTTGAAGTCATGCTACCGACGCATGAGCGGTAGCGACTTCAACAAGTTATATCACACTTTTGAGTGTTGAAGTCGGTTCCGTTGTTTAGTTAAAAAAAATTTCACCCCTTTCAGTGAGCTTTGTTACTCACGGGATCAATTGTAATTCACCCTCTATAAGGAAGTCATCCAGATAGACGTAACAATTTTTAGTTATTAGAGCGTAACTTAAAAACTGCTTGACTGATTTTGATGTTATTTAAATGAAACTACCTCGGAAGTATACTCTGTCAAACCAAAAAAGAACCATCAAAATCGGTTCATAAACGACGAATTTATCCGCGAACACATATAAATATATATATACGGTCGAATTGACTCCTTTTTTGGTGGTGGGTTTTTTGGTTAATAATATTTATTATTAACATGATGACATACATTAAAAAAATATATATTAATATTTTGTTAGGTATAGCGTAACATATTTACTCAGTTCATTTCATTTTGTTTATATAAAGTTTAAACATGATTTCCTACTGACTTTTTATTCCATGATCCTGCGATTCCAGAACACCTGTTTGTGAAAGTTACTTCAGAAATCGTTTACAGCTCTTGCACATATAATTGTTTTGGCCAAATACCTGCAAATTCTGGAACGAGCTTCCTCCCTCGGTATAACCGAGGCCCTACAATTTGGGATTCTTAAAAAGGAGGTTAACAGTCTTAAATATATAGCCTTAAGGTGTTTTGAAGTTGGCACAGATACATTCGACTCCTGTATCTGAAAGAAAGGTGCCGTGGTGGTACCGGCCTAGAATAGTACTCCCCCATCTCTTCCCGTGGGTGCCGTAAGAGTTTGCTAAGGTTCGTACCAGGAGGTGGGCAGCAGCGCCTTCTGAGGATAGAAAACTGCGCTCGCCAACCCGCCTGCCAGGCGTGGCGAGTGTTGGTAAATCCTCCCTATATGGGGAGGTATATGTCCAGCAGTGGACATCCTATGGCTGCGATGAATGAATAAATGAACTATAACTGAATGTCAACACCCTAAAACGCATGTCTTACGTATTGCTCATATGGAAGTAAAGAACTTATACATACTCCATTAAGATTAGAAAATAAAATAAAACTCTGTTTTTAGAATTAAAATCGCAAACTTTTTTATTGAACCCTTAATTCTAAACAAAAAATTGAATTCTTGTAACGGAGAACTAAAACTCCCCATAATACCTTTTTACTGTACTATTTTACGACAAAACGAACGGTAATACTTTTTAACGTTGTTTTTTTTTCCCGTTTATTACTATCTGACGGCTGTTTAATGGGATGCGACGGGTGTGGCCGGTAATAAAATGACTTATGTCTTTTTCGTCCAAAGTGAACAGTGAGAATATACACTTTAAGCATTGACATTATTTTTATGAATTTCAATTTATTTATTTAATAACTGAAAAGTGCTACGTATACCTCGACGACGTTATAATTGCGGGTGAACCAATGATATTATATGTTTATATGAGGTAGATGTCGCACAAGCGCGCGGAAACTGAGGCGGCAAAATTAAGTCAATTGTAGTAGTTTTCATTAAGACGCGTATTTCAAGCGCAAGTCTAAACATACAGCTATCCTTTTCTATATTATTTGTACCGTATTATCTGTCGCAGTAAGCATGTTTGCTAGCTATCTTTTAGCAATGTATTTACTATAATTAATACCCTGAATTAGAGCCATTGTTATTATTGTCAGGTGATTCAAATTTTGCCATTTTAAACTTTGTTTTAATTAAAATCTTGTGATCACATAATGAGAAGTTCATTTATATAAAGTACTAAAGTACTCTATCTACTTAAAATAAACTTTTACAATATTACACTTGCTATATTCCAGACTATAATAAAAATACAATAGAGCATGTCAACGCCGTGGACACAAGCTTTCAATAAGAACAGCCCCGTGAAGAAGCAGGATTTTAGTCGTTCGGAAACGGTAAGCCATCGGGAATGCAATACAAACGGAAAAGGATTGACCGAATTTTCTCGAAGGCATTCAAAGGTTTTACGAAACTTTGTCGTCTTTGATACTCTTTGCGTTCTTTGTTGTTTTGCCGACATGCGAAAACTGTTTCGTGTAAGTAATATGATGCTCGAAGACTGATTTGGTGGTAACAAGATAATTTAAATATATATATAATACTTAATTAATAATATATTTAATACTCGCAATAATTAAAATTGCGAGTATTGGCAAATCCCCCCTATATGGGGGAGGCATATGTCCAGCAGTGGACGCACATGGCTGAGAAAAAAAAATAATTAAATACGAATCTAAATATCTAAGACACGATGCAGTATTATGTTTCTGGGAACTATTGAAAGAAAAGATTATTAAAATCTACCTAAGATAATAAGTAAACCAGATTAATACGGAATGGTGTTTAAACATGGTCGCGATGGTAAAGGCAACAAATTATGATTGTCCAGCACTGTAATCAACACATCATCACTTAGAATCTGAAATGAAATGGAATAACTTTATTCATAGATTTCGGGTAATACATGATGTTATAAAATAGTTCTGTCCTGCCAAAATCTGCCTTTACATACGTATGAATTGGTATAAACCACATATACAATAGTTTTAATAATGAGTACAGACTTTTTTATCAGCTAAACAGTTTCGTCATATTTGGTCAGTATCGTTTGGTCTGGTACTTTCGAGTACCCGCTTGGCAAACTATCACTTTAGAAAAGCTGTCACCAAAATACATAATGTGTGCAGGCGGTAGTTCTTGTGAGCCAGTAAGCATTCTAGATCTAGCAACATCAACATTACGCTAGGCCGAACTTACATTCCAATTTGTTGATACAAAAAATTCGGCTTCTATTGGTATTTGAACCCACTACAGAATGCCGTCCTGTCACTGCGTCGTGCAATAGCTTATATGGAAAAGCGGCAGAACGGTTTCCTGTAGTCGTGGGTTACGTCGCTACTCTCACGAGTAGCCGAATTTTTGTCTTTCCCAATTTTAACATAAACCTTGAAGGTTAAACCCAAGTTTTGGCATCGTTAAGTAAAAATGAGTTGGGTTTGGAATCACCCTTATTCAATTTGTTAAAAATGAAACCATAATCATGATTTGTTTATATTAGATACTAGCGGTCCACCCCGGCTTCGCACGGGTTAAAAACTTAAAAATTATTAGGATTCTTAATTCTTTGAAAATATAATTATAGCCTATGTATCCCGGGGATAATGTAGCTCAACAGTGTAGGATTTTTTTAAATCGGTTTAGAAGTTTCGGAAACTATTCAATGCAAACAAACAAACAATCAAATCTTTCCTCTTTATAATATTAATATAGATAGGTGATATAAAGATTATGTACTCGTTTGAATCGTCGAATCCAACTCGGCTGGGCAGCGTTCGGGAAGCTACGAGACGTCTTCTCGTCCAAAATACCGCAATGCCTGAAAACGAAGGTCTTCGAACAGTGTGTGTTACCAGTGATGACTTACGGAACCGAAACGTGGTCTCTGACTATGGGCCTTCTGAGCAGGCTCAGAGTCGCACAACGAGCTATGGAGAGGGCTATGCTCGGGGTTTCTCTACGTGATCGAATCAGAAATGAGGAGATCCGTAGAAGAACGCAAGTCACCGATATAGCCCAGCGGATTAGCAAGTTGAAGTGGCAGTGGGCAGGGCACATAGCTCGAAGAACTGATGGCCGTTGGGGCCGAAGAGTTCTAGAATGGAGACCACGGACTGGCAAGCGCAGCATAGGACGGCCACCGACCAGGTGGACAGACGACCTGACTAAGATCGCAGGCAAGGGCTGGATGCGGGCCGCTTCCAACAGGTCCATGTGGAAATCAATGGGGGAGGCCTATGTCCAGCAGTGGACGTCCTATGGCTGAGATGATGATGATGATGATGATGACTCGTTTGAAGATACATGTTATCTAGAATGTTTTTAATATAGTACCTCAGGCGTTCTGAATAATGTGTCGCTGATGAATTGTAAGTGTTTTGTCAACAGACTTTCTTTACGTATATGGTAAGAGCGTTTTCACATTATCCGATCCGATATCGGTATCGGACGTCGAAAAAGATATCGGGCTAAGTAAAATATATACCTGGTTTTCACATTGTCTACCTCGATTTCGAATATCGGAGCAGCCACCGATATATTTGCGGGACCATCTCAAGTTTTCTATTATGGTCTGCCTTTGGTATGCCTATTAACCCTGTACGCACATAGAGAAAATTAGAACGATTTTAGCCTGATATCGAATGTCTGATATCGGCTACCGGTGTCCGATACCGATATCGAATCGGATAATGTAGAAACGCTCTTACTTCTCAACGAGATGACAGCATAACAATTCGAGACGCGGAGACAAACGCCCCACTCTAAGCATTCTCAAGCCCCTTTTACAGGAATAAATTTCTAATTTATTCAGATTACGTCCCCGCTTCTAGCCAGTGCTAACCTATAAATTGGAAGATGCAAATACCGCAGTCTATTGTGTAATTCTTGGCTCGCCACAGAAATGCAAATGATTAAAGCGGAGGGCACAAAATGCGGAGAGAGAATGGCTTTAAGGTGCTTGTGACCAATATTTAAGATTTTACGAAGCTGCTTCGGTAGTGTAGTATATCTGTGCTGTGTTTTTTGTTATACAAGACATCCAAAAAATGTATTGGGGATAAATCAATCGGGGCTTGATCGCGAGAAAAACATTTAGTAATTTATTTACCTCGACGTTTCGACCGAGTTGCATTGGTCGTGGTCACGAGATGACGGTGACTCTTGATGGGTTTATTAACAATGTGTTCGAATCGTGAAAGTCTAAAAATGACAAATGTATTGGTTGAGTTTGGTTATTGAATAAAATTAAATATAATATAATAAGAATCATTTAATTCTTAACAATCACACAACAGCAGAGTGAAGCATGGTTTCGATGTAGTTACGGCAGGAAAATCATTTTAGTTTTATATTTTCGTCTTTCGAAAACATGAGAGCGAGACTGGCATCCAAAATGGGTTCCCATGTGTTATGATTATCAGCATTCATCTCTCTCTAATGTACAAAACAAGTGCTAATAATGATTGATAGAATGAGACAAGTACACAATGATAAATATAGATGTGTGTATAATGTGTGTGAGTGCATGAGTATGTGTACTAAAAGGGTATATGTGCGTGCATGAGTGTACCTATGTTTAATAAACTAGAGTAATGTTTTTAAGATGTGAAGAATAAGAAAGTATACACTTACAAATAAAACGGCATAGACAATCAGTATAATTATAAAAAGTTAACAATCTAATACGTTTTTATAACTATTTCATTTAGAAAATGTAATGTTTTCAAAATGTAGACAGTCATGTATGGGCAAGTCTGAAACTAAAAGACAGAGTTTGAAAAGCAAAACTGCATTCATAGATTTAAATAAAACTTTGTACTCAATTCGGGAATCGAACCCGGTCGTATTGAAGAAAAAACTTACATTATTTCTGTTTCGATCCCGATCGTGTCGGTCACCAGCAGTAAAAGATGGTAAAAGACCTGATGCTATGACTTTTATTCCCTGAAACTTAGAGCGGCCTTTAGTGTGGGTCACTACATGCGTTTATGCTTTGGCACCGTCACATCTTCCCGAGATACATATTCGACGCGAGACCAAAATGCTGGCACATAATTGTGTGGTTCTACGAATCAGCATTCCAATTAAATACAATTATTCTGGGCACGCTGCCAACTGGTAGTGGGTAAGAGTATTTGAGTTATCTATAAGCACGACAACAGCTAGTGAATTAATCAAAAGATAATGTAGCAGTATTGTAATTTGTTAGTAGTGTTTAATTTGAATAAGGAATCGACCTCAAGCAATACATTTTACTAAGAAACTTGATAAGTCTAAAATGATTGAAATGCATTGTATTTAAGTTCCGTTTCCTGCTGCTAGTGTGATAATTCTTCCAGTTAAATCCAGTTACAGTTTACATTAAGCTATTTTATCGCCTTTTGTTGTCTGGTTAGCTCGTTTTAAGCGCAACGTTAATCTATGATAAGACTAGTGGAACACTTTGTCTTAGTTTATGTCATCCAGTTTCCTCCAGTCTAGAAACCAAGCCGGTTATAAAATACTTCTTTCTCCTAATAACTTTAGTGACTGCTAATAAAAAGCAAAGGTAGGCACCATTTTTTTTTTTGTTAATTACACTCATACCCCCGCACTAGGATTCCCTGTGTCGCGGGAGGCATGACACATACAATCATAGCACACAAACATCCAAGACCCGGAACAAACACCTATCAGATAAATATTTGCCCCTGCCGGGATTCGAACCCAGGGTCCCCGTGGACCAGAAGTAACGCCACTGACGACTGAGCCACGGTGACCGTCTATAGTGCCTAAGGGCGCGCCGTGGATAATTGCATTCAGTGACTGAAGCAATCACTTGCGTAACAATCAGAGTATCGCAATCGTATAAATAATTGTATATCGCACGTACCGTCCATTCAAACTATCATTTCTCTGTGTCACAGTTGTAATAGATAAATGATAGCTAGTACTGAGTTCAATTGTTTCTTTTTATTTGGACTATGCAGTAAGCTTGTTATCTTTTTGCGCATAAGGAAAACTATATTTTCTTCTGTCATATTAGCCGGAGCTGTTATTAAATTAACAAAAACAATTATAAATTTTTCTTTGTTTATGACTAGAAACGCTTTATTGAACAATGCGGTGGATCAAATGTTAAAAAAGGCAAAAATAGCACATATACAAATTAACAAACACATACATAAAACGTCACAATCACAACACAAAATCTCTTTCGAAAATAAATATCAAAAATATATAAGGACGAACTGAGTAACCTCCTTTTTTGAAATCGGTTAAAAATAACGCGTTCACTTCAAAATTCTAATGATATAAAATAACGATATCATTTATGGTTTAACGTTGTACGCACTCTAAGAATATTCCTGTCTACACAAGTTTCCTTAATAAACATATCATAGACGGTCGGGAAACTGCACAGGCGATTGACGATTCAAACGGAAAATCGTGAAGGAAACTGTCCACCGCTATTTCCCTCTAATTAAAACTAAAATCCCTGAAGAGACTTGTAACTAAAATTAATTGCGATACCAATTGGTATTCGAACTCAACAATTCTTGCAAAAGTTTTCAGCAATAATGCTCTGAAAATTTCGATATTTCCTACAGAGTATGAAAATGAAACCGATTGTCCTCTTTGTTCCAGCGTTCTGTTTGAGAACTTTTAAAATAATCACTGCATTCAAACAATTTTGTTAGATTCCCGGACAGGTCAAACATTTGTGTGTATGAACATGTCTGTTTGACCTGTGTCTGGGTGTGTATATGTATATAAGTATGTATATCAGTCATCAGGTTACCTTAGTACAGGCTCTGCCTAGTTTGGGACCTGAAGACCTTGTGTGAATGTTGATAAATAAAATAAAATAAATTTAAATTATATTATATTAAATATTATATAAAAAAGCTGTCTAATACTGAGGAGGTCGAGTTAAATTTCTTTTATATTCATTGATTTATTGATATAATCATATATATAGTTAAATAGGAAATATATTTTGCCATATTGACTATTTTGAATGGAAACTCAACACGCACGTTATTAATAGAACTCTGGAGGAAAATAGCAAATACAATACAAACAATATAAAATGTTTTATTCATTAATCAACGATACAGAGATTTATCCATTGTTGAATACACCTTTTGTGTATTTAGCAATACTTGTGTTAGTTTTTCTTACTCAAGTTTCGCTTTTGCTCTTTCACTTAACGATTGTTAAGCATGATTGAAAGACCCCTTATATTATTGGGATATGCTGAAAATCAAAGTTCTAGAGTGACAAGCGCAATTAACTGCTAATTTATACTGAAATCTTTTGGTAAATACTACAACTCACTGCCTGAGTCTGTGTTTCCCGATATGTACAACCCCGGAGTCTTCAAGTCGCGAGTGAATAGATTCTTTCTAAGTTTGCGTGCTCCACCTTAGACCGCGTCGTCGCTTAACATCAGGTGAGACAGTGGTCAAACGCAAGCTTATAATCGTTAAAAAAAAAAAAAAAAAAACAGCTTATTTTTAAAAATTACTTTACCCCTTCTAGGATTCCCTCTGACGCGGGAAGTAAAGACACACACAATATCATCACAACAAATATCCAAGACCCGTGGCAAACCCGTCCCAGGATTCGAACCGAGAGCCCCGGAGATCAAAAGTCATGTTACTATTATTTAGGTAATAAGTAATATTATCAGTACGTATTTTTTTTATTTAAGGCTATAAACACTTTAAGCTCCATTACGAGAACCAAAACAAAAATTCTAAATTTAAATCTTATAAAGTTATGATACAGTTTTTACCGAATCACAAAATTTGTTACTGACAACAAAAGCAATTTTTGTGTTCATTTCGCTCCAAATGAGTAAATTCAATTTCTTATTGTTCAGAAGGAGGTCGAAATCGTAAAATGTTACAACTTTGAAAATTATGTATCAACCTTGCGAATCTTTTAAGTAGGGTGGAGATAGGAGGGGGGGTTGGAAGTGTTAATGCACATTTTTAAGGTAAAATATCGATCCAACTAGGGATTTGTTATTTTGGATGTTGAAAATGTGGTTCTCTGACGATACATATACATTTGTAAAGACTCCGCATCGATTTCCCTGAGTGTCCGATTTTGTAACCCGAAACAGATGGGATAATGATAGGTTTCGCATATATTCTGGCACGATAGCGTTGCTACACAAAAGTGTTCTAGGTATGGCAACAGCAACATCAAGTGAGATAGTGGTCAAACGCTAGATCTATACATTATAAAAAAGAGTTATCTGTCTTGTTAGGAGTTACATTATTTTGTGGCTAAAAGATAGATATGCTAGTACTTCCGTAGCTAGTTTCATGTTTAAAAACCATCGTTTTGACCATGGCTGCGTTCAGGAGCTTCGTCGGCTAAATGTTGATCGACCAATATTTAATCGATGTGTCACGAACGGCTACTTCATAGCATGTTACAGAAGTAGGAGAAGAATTCACTTACATTGTTCATGGATCACATGATAGTTAGTACTGGATATGCCACTTTTGACAGCCGACCGAGATTTGATCGATTCTAGAGGTAGAAAGATTATGGTCTCCTCGAGCATAATTTGCTCGGACAGGTTGACGTGAACGGTCATGATCAAATATTGGGTGGAGCAAATAATGTTCTAATTGAGTTCGTGAACGCCGCACATCCGCTGTTAGAGCACAAGATATAGCTTGGCCGATGGAGCTGCCGAACGCACGCCCGTGAACGACGTATACCTATTGGATTTACAAACGATAAAATGATGAAATGTTTATAGTAATTCATATGTATATATATAATATTTAAATTGTATTAATTTGCATTTTTAATATGACAAACTATGTATAATAAAAGTGAAAGGACGAGAGTACTAGCCTCCGGGGGGACGGGCATTCGGACAGGCAGTTTAGCTGGAGCTACCGACAGAAACGGACGAATACTTCAAAAATATTAGTGCAAGGTCTACTTACTTTCAACGTTAGATTAAAAATACCTTCTTTTTATACTGTATAGATGTAGCGTTTGACCACTACATGATGGTCAGTGACGATGTGGTCGAAGATGTTACCACGCTAGACCTAGAGTGCTCACTGGCTTTCAAGGACTGCTGCCTGAACACACTATGTTTTAGGTGACATTTTTTTTTAAATTGAGGATGGTAGCTAGGCAAGTACAAGACAAGTACTCGAAAGTACCCTTTCGAGTACCCGCTTTACGGGTACTCGTATCTCGAGTCTGAGATAGCGAGAGAACGATAAAGTCGTTATATTATGTCTATGGAGCAGTAGAGAGGAATAAATTATTTTTTTTATACAAAGTTAATTACATGCTTATATTATATACTTATATTTCAAAACATACTTTTATTCATCACTTAGCCAAGATCACAAACATCCAAGAATAAGGAATTTAACATTCCAGCAAAGTTGCAAAATATTGCAACGCTTCCTACATTTTAGACGTAGAATAAAATTAGCATCAAGATTAATAACTGAAGATATCGAAATAAACATAAAACCGGCGTGAGATTGTCGCCCGCTCCGTCTTTTGCCAAACGAAATATTCAACCCCGAAATTTAATTATTCAACTCTGGCACTGCGAGTGATGTCTACAAGACTTGTAGACATATAGACACGTATGCGACTACCGAATGTATTATTTCTTTTAGATGTAGACATACGAGTCCTTGAGTAGCTTTAAGTTGCGACTCAAGCGCTGGCTTATCGGGCAATCGTTCTACAGTTATAAGAATTTAGTGACTCTGCTATTAACTCACATATTGTTATGCAAGTATGCGGGTAATAGTAGTAAGGTATTTACAATAAATAATTTATTTATAGATTTATTATATTAAATACCAAGTATTGCATATCTCAATGATATGACCTATTTAATTAATATTATTGTAATTGTATTTGAATTTTGTAATGGTATTTAGATTTTTGTAATATAGAGTTTATTTCTAATTGATACAAACATAATATAAAAATAATTTAGCATAACAATAAAATAATCTAACTTAAAATAAAAACCTTTAACATTTAATAAAAACTAAATTAAATTTTTGTAATTGACGTGTAATGACCATTACCAATAAATTGAGTATGAGTATGAGTATGAGTAGGTTTATATATGACAAAAAATATATAAACCTATGTCTACATCTAAAAGTGATCTTTGCTACTCACAGGTTCAATTGTCATTGTGCATTGTCACCGATGTCCTCACCCTCAATTATAATGTCGTCGAGGTATACATTTTTTTTGGATTTTTATGTGGACCTGAAGTAACCAATTATCATATTTATCATATCATAATTACTTTTGGATCACCCCTAGTACGTAGCGCTTTTCAGTTATTAGAGTATAACTCAAAAACTGGTTTTTAAACTAAAAAAGTAGCTCATGTGTTATTACAGGGTATGAGCTATCTTCATTCCAAATTTCATGCAAATCCGTTCAGCGGTTACAGCGTGAAGGAGTAACAAACATGCAAACGATAGGCAACTTTTCGCCTTTAGAATGTGATAAGGAAAGTTATAAGATTACAAGCTTAAAGATTCTCACGCAAAACATCTGGCCCCGAAGGAATACCATTTTTATCACAGTATATAACGCTCATTGAGTAGCATTATACTTTTAAAACAAAGAAATGATAAGCTCAGTAGACAACGACAGGAAAAATACAACCAGTAGATAAACATTTAACGTAACAAAGTAACTTTCTTCATCTGTGACTCAAAAACGTAATGTGAATGACGTATAAAGTTTTGTGACATGATATACTATTTAATTGGGCAGGATATGCACTGAAGTACACCCAAATTTGAGACAATGGAATTATAATAATAATAATTTATAATTACTCGTTACAGTATTTTTTTTTTTATTTATCAATATTCACACAGTCTTCAGGTCCCAAACTAGGCAGAGCCTGTACTATGGTAACCTAATGACTGATATACATACTTATATACATATACACACCCAGACACAGGTCAAACAGACATGTTCATACACACAAATGTTTGACCTGTCCGGGAATCGAACCCGGGACCAGCGGCTCAGAAGGCAGAGTGCCACCAACTGCGCCAACCGGCCAGTCAATTCAAATTTTATTGGAAGGAAAATCCGTTGACATGTCCATTACCATTTCATCATACTTTTGGTCAAACATAAGACGTACACATAATTGTGATGATTAATAATATTATCAAGACTTAGTATAATATCACCCTCTTATCGAATGATACAGGTAATATTTAGACAATTTATTAATCAATACGTGAGTCACATACAGATAAAAGAGCCACTAATCATTGTATTACGCTGTCAAGTAACAACAACCAACAACCGAAGTGGCAGTAATAACGTCTTTTTGTGTTAATGTCTTTACAAATCTATAAATTAAGATTTATGAAATATTATAAAATAGATTATAAATTACACCAATATCATAAAGGTGAACAAAGACGTGAAAAAGGATTTTGCATGAAGTTTGGAATTAAAATAGCTTATACCTACCATGGAATCATCCATAAGCTACTCTTTTCTCGAAAATATTGCCATTTTATGTTACCGGGGGTGACACCGTGTGGCGCAGCTCGTTATCCAATTCTGTTTACAATTAAACATACAGTATGTTCCAGTTGCCGTGGTGGTACCGGTCTAGAATAGTACTCCCCCATTTCTTCCCGTGGGTGCCGTAATAGTCGGCTAAGGGATCATGTACCAGAAGGTGGGCAGCAGCGCCTTCTGAGGATAGGAAACCATACTGCGCTCGCCAACCCGCCTGCCAAGCGTGGCGAGTATTGGCAAATCCCCCCTATATGGGGGAGGCTTCTGTCCAGCAGTGGACGCACATGACTGAGAGAACATGTTACCGGGGGTGACACCGTGTGGCGCAGCTCGTTATCCAATTCTGTTTACAATTAAACATACAGTATGTTCCAGTTGCCGTGGTGGTACCGTTCTAGAATAGTACTCCCCCATTTCTTCCCGTGGGTGCCGTAATAGTCGGCTAAGGGATCATGTACCAGAAGGTGGGCAGCAGCGCCTTCTGAGGATAGGAAACCATACTGCGCTCGCCAACCCGCCTGCCAAGCGTGGCGAGTATTGGCAAATCCCCCCTATATGGGGGAGGCTTCTGTCCAGCAGTGGACGCACATGACTGAGAGAACATGTTACCGGGGGTGACACCGTGTGGCGCAGCTCGTTATTCAATTCTGTTTACAATTAAACATACAGTATGTTCCAGTTGCCGTGGTGGTACCGGTCTAGAATAGTACTCCCCCATTTCTTCCCGTGGGTGCCGTAATAGTCGGCTAAGGGATCATGTACCAGAAGGTGGGCAGCAGCGCCTTCTGAGGATAGGAAATCATACTGCGCTCGCCAACCCGCCTGCCAAGCGTGGCGAGTATTGGCAAATCCCCCTACATGGGGAGGCATATGTCCAGCAGTGGACGACCTATTGCTGTTATGAATGAAACAAATGAAAAATGTTCCAGGAAGTAGTCCAGAAGAGCCAGTTTACATTCACGGTCTAGCGTGATTACATTTTCACTGACAACAAGTGAGATAGTGGTTCAACGCTTGATTTATAAAGTGAAAAATATGCTGTTTAATAAAATCAGGTATATGACGTTAATATGAAGAGAGAGAGACCACGACCACTCTGACTATAGTGCGGCTAAGAAGAAGAATATCCAAAGCGAGAAATTTCAAGCTCAAGCAGAGAACGCGAGATATCCAACTTTTGCCTTTTTTTTCTGAATTTTCCTTCTAAAAATCTTGGATAGGTTTCCGGCGCCACTGCTCCTGCTCCGACTGCGCGAATGATGGATGGATGCAGCAGTGCCCTTCGCTTTTTACAAAGATTCCTTACTGTTTCAACCCTGTGCTGGCTATATTTTCTTAAACAGTAGGCATGCTGCCTATTTACTGAAAGGTCTCGTAAATGTCCTTATCATTATTCAGCGTGGCATTATAATAATGTTATTCTTACTGAGCCCAATAACAACAAGGACACGGTTAGACTCTGACAATCATCCTGAATGTATCTCTTTGAGTAATACCATTATATTAAATTTATAATAATAAAATTTAGAATGTAGATACATAATAAGTAAACGTCTTGGGAACTCAAATAGCCTTTACACATATACAGGATGGTCCGTTGGTTGGTAGGTTGTCCAAGTTGGACAATTTAGATGGGTAAGTCTGACACTATAACAGATGCAACGATCTGTTCTTAAAATTATTTCATAAAATTTAGTGAAAAAGAAATTGCTATTAAATAGAATCAGACCATCTGACCAACTTGTCACGTGTTATGGACGTTCTACGCTGCGCTTGCCAGTCCGTTGTATCCACTTGAGAATTGATTGGTTCCCCAAGCTATGCACCCTGCCCATTGCTACTTCAACTAATTATCCTTGTACTTCATTGAGTTAACCTTGGCGTTACATACCTTCCAAGGGTAATTATTTGTATATAACTAATAACAGTGCTCAACTTGACAGGGAACGCGGTGAGGGACAACAAGAAGACCAGGATAATCCGGCGTCATCTCCAGCTGCCGATGGAATGACGGGGAGTTGAACAAGTTGTGATGGTGACCATCAAAGAGGAACCTATCGAACATCCAGGTCGTTCTCCTGCCAAAGAACGCTTCAGCTTCTATCACCACTATTACCTAGAAAACAAGTTTGAAAAACTATCACCAAACACATAGTGTGTTTAGGCAGCAGTCCTTGAGAGCCCGTGAGCATTCTACATCTAGCTTGATAACATCTTCGACCACATTGTCACTGACCATCAAGTGAGATAGTGGTCAAATGCTAGATGTATACAATATAAAAAAAATAAAAATAAAACAATACTTTTTTAAGAAATAATATTTTTTTAAAGAATAAAGTTCTTAAAACCTCAAATGTGGAGCCTGTAACTAAAACATATCGTTACTAACACAAAAATAAGCAATACAAAGAGGGAACGCTGCCAGCATCTTGGGTACAATGCCGCAGGGGCCCTTTTTAGATTTAATTTAGTTTTTAATAAACTTTTAAGGTTTTTTTTATTTTAAGTTAGATTATTTTATTGCTATTCTAAATTATGTTTAAATTATGTTAATGTTACCTTGTAAATAAATATATAATTGACACAAAAATAATATTATACGCCTTCTTCTTCGTTCTTCTTCAACTTAGAATTCCATTGTTAGGTAAACTTTTAAGTTGGGCAACTACTGCGAACATTCGATTAATTAAAAGTTTGACGGGAGAAATCGCGCAGCAAATTTTTTAATACCAACAGATGAAAATTCTCGAGCGAAAAGATTGCCAAAACAATACTTAGGAGAATTCTTTAATAAACACAGTTTTCGCGTTGTAGGTAGTTTGGCATTTAGCAACACGTTTCAATAATAATACCTATGGAACCTATACAGTTAAGTGGAGTTGCTTGTGAGATTTAAACAAAATTTTTGAAGTGAAAACTTCTTAAGTGTCCTTGTCAACTTTTGTATGGGGAAAATATGTTAAACTTGCGTCAGATCGTAAGACGTAGGGAGAGTAGACCGCCATTGGAATTTAAACTTAAAAGTGTTACGAATAAGGAACATTTTCGTGTGTTGGTAGTTTTATTTGATAAAGTCGTTTTGTTTAAAGTATTATTGTGTTCGGTTATCAAAACGCCGATAATGTTGAAAGATTTCATTGTTTCAAAAAAAACCCCATAAAGTTAATTCTATTTGTTCCACTAATATTACACATCTGTAAGTTTGGGTCGATGTTTGTTACTCAATCACGCCAGAACGGCTGAACGGATTTGGTCGAAATTTGGTATGTAGATACTTCAGGTCCCGGAATAACACATATGCTACTTTTCATCATCATCAATCATGTTCAAATTTTCACTTCTGCTGGCACTCCCGGTGTGCAACGGGTTGTTTTTTTTATAGAGTTTACATTCCGGGGCAAACCTCTTTACCCCCTCTAAATTGTAACAAAAAATGTGTTATTGGTGTCAATCGCTTGAGTATGATGTATTTTAGGCTTAGAGTTTTTTTTAATATGTTTTTTTGGAAATATTGTATTTATATACCCAGAGAGTCTGAGCAAAAATTTACTCGTTGTGATTCTTGTAAGTTTAAAGTGATAAAAAAAAACAGGAAAAAGAAGACTTTTAAGCCTATGGTGTGCTGACTATCTGAAAAAAAATCGAAATCGGACAATATTCAAAGGTATAAAAAGGTTTTTCTTTTTGTACAGACAAGTACACGGTATATATTTATTAAAGCACTTATAAGACCCGATAACCTTGGAAGAAGAAAACCGCGCACGGACCCGCGGAACCATAGAAATATTCTATTGTAACTGAAGCCTGGTCACATCAATAGTTACCTTCAACAATTACATGTACAGTTTGTCAGGTAGATCATTACGAAAAAAAATGGATATATCTATAACAGTATAGTTTAAGAATTGGATAAAATTTTATACATTAAAAAGTTTCTTTTTATACTGTCTACTATCTCACTTGATGATCTGTGACGATGTGGTCGAAGATGTTATCACGCTAGACCTAGAATGCTCCCTGGCTCTCAAGGACTGCTGCCTGAACACAATATGTGTTTGGTGACAGTTTTTCAAAATTGACGGCGGTAGCTAGTTAGGCGGGTGCTCGAAATACGCTACCATCATGCTTGGATTTGATAACGGTGTTACTTATACCGGAAGCTCAAGTTGTTGTTGGAGATCGAACCAGTGTCCGCCAGTTTGACAGGCGACGCCCCTTCCGCTGAGCTATCATCGCTTCTAAATATAATTATAATCTAGTATAATATATATATAATCATAATATGTTTTTCGCATTATTTTAAGAGAAATAACATTGTTTTAAATGTGGAATATATAGAGAAGAGATTAATAAATTTATTTTTTTTAGTTTATGTTTAGTTGTTCATGAGTAAAATCCTTAAATAGAACCCCAATTGGATCTATTCTTCACCTAAAGATATGATTTTATTACAATGATTACCTTAACTTTTTCGCTGTTGTTAAATTAAAACTTTCATATGGTAACAATTAAATAATACCAAACACACGTTTATTCACCAGAATAATTGCCAACATAAAATGCAAATTAACCACCGCTTATAGCTCGACAGCCCACGCCAATCATAACGCGTGGGGCGAACAACACAAACGCGTAAGCATAAAAACCATTCCAGTCTGTGTCAATAGAATACATTTTGTTTTTACGCATATTTTTAACAACATGCAAATTAATGTAATACAACATACGGCTGGCTGCGGCCATATCAGCTGTCACCCAAATGGAATAAATCCAGACCTGTTTATGTATTTTATTGCCATATGGTGCTCATAAATGCGCGATCTGAGTGTTTCTGTTACACTTTTTGCTGATTCAAAGTTTTTTAGTCACGTAGGACTATTTGATACGCGTGTGTACTGAAATTTCGCAGAGCGCATTCGCTTTATACTTATCTGTCAGATCTGGCGACTCGCAACAGTGCTCATAGTGCGTTTAATTACGATACATTGATTGTTTGCTATGTAGAAGGTTTCTTTTTTCTTTGAAGTGTAGATAATAGTACTATGGCTTATATTAACTTTGTAACTTAGTATAATATTTAAGTTTGGTAACCTTGTTTGAAGCAGATTTTTTTGCATTTTTAGGCTTTAGATTTTGTTTTACTATTTTTTAAGTATTAATGTAATAATCATTATTAAGAAGATGTAATACTCAAGACAAACCTATTCTAGGTTTTGGAGTATTTTTAGCTTTTATTAAGAAAAAATATGTTTTATATGATCAAACTTTTTAAAAATCAACAAAAAAGGTAATTAAAGACTTACATATTTTTAATTTTAAAATTTTTAAAGTGAAAACTTCTGTAGCTGCGTTGTGCAATTTTGTTTGAGAAAAATATGTTAAACCGGCGTCAGGACAAGTAACACTGATCGAAAATTCGTAAGACGCGTGACGTCATCGACTTCGTCGACGAAGACGAACGGTGAGTAGAGCTAATGTAATATAAATTGTCATGTTTGTGTACAATAAATTGAGTTATTATTATTATAGTTATTTCACACTTTTAAGTGCTGAAGTCGGTTCCATTTTTTAATAAACATTTTTTTTCACCTTTTTCAGTGACCGTTGCTATAACCACTTGGCTAATTTTGATGAAATTTAAATAAGACACAAGAAGCACCAGCTTTCAAATAAAAAAAATCATCCAAATCGGTTCACCGAGTTGACAGTTCTTAGGTAACAAACATGAAAATAAAAATACAGACGAATTGGGCACCTCCTCCTTTTTTGAGGTCGGTTAAAAACTAAAAAGGCGAATGGATGGCTCATTGAACCATACAGTGCACAAGAAACTTACATCGCTAAAAGCTGTATCACTTGTTTTCCTAAAATTATGTTATTTGCGGCAGCTGTTATTATTTACAAAAAACCCATTAAAACTGATGATTTTCATTATCACATTACGGAAGTTAACGCGCCCTATAATATTAAGGGCATTTTTCTCACTAAGAATTTTAATTAGCGAGGTATTTTCCTCATTAAGACTTCGCATAATTTTGAGCCATGCCCTTCATGATTTAACGAGGTTTGTCAAGCATGGATGAAATGAGAGAATTAATCTCATCTTAACAGTAGAGGGTGAAGTTGGAAGGGAGCCATTTTATTAAGCTGCTTTAAACATTAAAGAATGTCGTGGTATAAAAAAAAAAAGTGGTAAAAAAGTTCTAAATGAATCGCGTGACACCATATATTTCTTAATGAAATAGTTGGCAAACAAGCATACGGGCCGCATGATGGTAAGCGATCACCGTCGCCTATGGATATCTGTAGCATTGAGTGTATTATGATACATTGCCAATCCTTTTAAGACTCTGTTAACTCTCCATTTGAAGAATCCCATATTGTAGCTACTCGGGAATACAGAGGGAGGAAGCTCGTTCCACATTTTGCAGATTTAAGGCAAAAACGATCGGTTGTATTACACAGTGTGTGAATCCTATGTGTCAATTATATGTGGATGAGCTTTTAAGCGATTTCGGCTAAATACGGTAATAAAACTTTGATATGGGAATAAGGTTGAAGATTTCTTCAGAATACTTATGTGCAACTATTGTAATTAGGTCGCTTGAATGCTCGCCGACTGAATTCAGAAGACGCCCTTAGTGCCTTAATTTTAATCCTTTTCGGAATAAGTGCAGTAATAACCAGGGCTGTATCCGAAGACTACTTTTTAAATTATACAAATCGGACATTCAATTCAAAAGATATCATTAATTTATATGAATGACTTTCCGGTTGAATGAATTTTAATAACTAGCCGTTTGGCGCAGCTGGTAGCACTCTGCTTTCTGTGCCGCTGGTCCCGGGTTCGATTCCCGGACAGGGACAGGTCAAACATTTGTGTGTATGAACATGTCTGTTTGACCTGTGCCTGGGTGTTTATATGTATATATATATATATCAGTCATCAGGTTACCATAGTACAAGCTCTGCCTAGTTTGGGACCTAAAGACCTTGTGTGAATGCTAATAAAAAAATAAAATAAAAAAATAGATGAATTGATATCAAGAAGAAAAATAAACACTGCCGCGCCACGCCGTGGTGCGCGATGCCTTGCAAGTTGTTCTCGCTAACTCAACAATTCCACTACATTTTTCAGGGACAAAGTAGCCCATGCGTTATTCCAGGGTCCACAATATCTTCATAAGAAATTTTATCGAAATCGCTGTAGCGTGAAAGTAACAAACATACACACATACATACAAACTTTCGCCTTTATAATATTAGTGGGATTTGGTTTCCGCATTTGCAACGCGACTTGTTTTTATACTGTATACATCTAGCGTTTGACCACCATCTCACTTGATGTTCAGTGACGATGTGGTCGAAGATGTTATCACGCTAGACCTAGAATGCTCCCTGGCTCTCAAGAACTGCTCTGCCTGAACACACTATGTGTTTGGCGACAATTTTTTAAACTTGAGGGTGGTAGCTAGCCAGGGGGGTATTCGAAAGTACCATTATGCTAAGAATGTGCATTTTTTTAAATATTTATAAAGATGATTAGAAATGTCTTGTAAGCCGTGATATTGGTTCCGGATTCCTTCGCACATTGCAACGACTTCAAATAGCTACAAATAATTGTTGACTTTATTAGGTTACCAGTTTTCCTGGAGAACTGATCAAAAGGAGGACGGTGCTAAACGAAGCGAGAGGTTCACACAAACATTGACGTAAATTAAATAATCTTTGATGTTGAAGTGGGAGCCAAGTAAGGGGAATTTTAGATATAAAACCGTCAAAACCAAAATCAACTGTTGTTTTTTATTGTTTACTAGCTAGATACTTTTCGGGAGCGACGAATTGAATTTTTAAAAACTATTTAATTGAAATAACTTTATTAGTTATTATAATTAATTAATATTAATTCTAAATTACACGTCCGCTTGTAGAGCTGGATACAATACGAATGATTCTAGACACCGGTGGTCCTCGTCACGTTCCCAGCGACGGATGCGATAACATTCTGCTGACAATGCGTCTGGGAGAGTGGCGTGACTCTAGAATGTTCCGAGAAAGGCGGTGGTCCTCGTCACGTTCCCAGCGACGGATGCGATAACATTCTGCTGACAATGCGTCTGGGAGAGTGGCGTGACTCTAGAATGTTCCGAGAAAGGCGTTATGGGAACATAACTCCTCCCCCCTTAGCTCGAAGTTATTGGGAATACGTAGTTTTCCAATAACTTCGCTTACATCTAACGAGTAACTAACAAAACGGGTGGCTGAGGCTGGTTCTCATGTTGATTGACATGTAATTCACTAGCCTGCTCTCTTCCACGCCTTACTATAATTATATTCTTATATCTAAGGTAAACTAGATAACTAACACATGATACAATTATTAACACATACAGTACTATAATAGCGACACTGACACTGTTGAGATTTTCACTATATTGCCCATAATCACTTTTATCACTTTTCACACTTTTCTTTAACAGGTAGTTTAGATGCTGTACGTCGGCTAGGTCGATCCCCTTAAGATCGATGGCTTCGGTGTTTGCTATAAGGCTATTTCGCTGCTGTTCGTGGGTGAATACATCAGGTAAGGTAATGATCGGAACGGGGTTGTATTCCGTATCCAGTGGGTGATAATGACGTCCGTATATTACGATCTCATCTATTGACACGTCACATGATTCAAGAGTGGTTAGTAAGTATGTTCCTTGCAGAGTATTACGGGTGACATCATGGCTACAAGTCTGAGTAAGTATCTTGTCGTATTTAAAGTACAATATCCAACGGGTTGATCCTATTCTCTGGAGTTTGAGATCCTCTGATAGGACCTTACGCGGAAAGCACCGGGACAGGTTGCGCTGGTACTCCATCAGCTGCTCGATACAGGTCTCAGGGGCATATGGATTAAGGTCATCTTCAGAACATAAGTATTCGTTAGCGGTTATTTCCTGGCATGGACGGGCGGTTGGACGATATTTCTTACCTTCTACTAGCAGGAAAGGATATTCGGGAATAATGACGAAGGTTTGGGAATCGTGTGATACGGGTAAGGGGTACAATTTGAAATAATTATAAGTACTATTAATAACTAATGGAACATCAATTATAAACCTTATTTCATCATCTTTAAGGTAAGCTCTCACGGAAAGTGTTTCTTCAATGTTAATTAAGTTTTGCTCACTAACTGAATACATTAAATTGTCATACTTTGACACTTCATGCAGAATGGTTAAGAGTTCATTCGAATCGATTACAGATTTGTGTAGTACAGATACCTTGCTAAGTGCTAGAGCTGTTTCTAAGTTGTTAAGTTTAATATACAAAGTTCTAAAGTTTGCAATGAACATATTCAGGACGTTAGTTAAGTATGATACGAAGATATACATGTTTTCTCTAGATAGATCTGTCACAATACTTTCAATGCGTTGTAAACGCTCATTCATAACTTTAGTATTTTCATCGATAACTTGAGTAGTGTTAAGGAAGTGGTCCATCATTTCGGATATAAGGGTGATTTTGTTTGAGATGCCCTGTTCTCGAGTCTTAATTTCAGAAATAAGTTTGTCGTATCGTATTGCGTCATCATGATCCAGATTACCGGTAACAATTTTTAAGATAGAGCCGAGGGGATTGATTAGACCGCGTTTGTATCTTTTGGAGGGAATCAATTGTTCTATTTTGTTTAGGGTTTCATCACGAAGGTAATTAACCTGGTTGGTTAATTCTAGAATTTCGTTGATATACGACCTATTCTGACTAATGATCCTCACGAAATCAGAATATTTCTCTACATTATAATTTGTATCTGTAATAATGCCTTTGAGGTTAGTGACCTTAATTATTGACCACTTATTATGTTGCAGGAAAGCACGACCTTGTTTGACCGGTAATATACCTGGGTTTTGTTCAAGTTTTACCACTTGAAGGCCCTGGCTGTGGGGAACTTGGCAGAGGATGATCCTGATCATCGTCGTCCATAGTAGGACATGGTACCACCTGCGGAGGACGTTTAATGTTTTTAATAGGAGTTTTGGTGTATCTCTCGTTTATTTTGACTGGTACAATATTGCGTTCTATTTGTCCAGTGACTATGGCCTTATGGAACTTTGGTTTATCTTTAGATTGTCTCTTGTTTACAGCTTTGGCAAAGACCGTTTGTCCTATGCTTAAATCTGGTCCTGTCTCACCACCACGTTTCTTCACTATTTTTTCCTTAAAGGTATTCATTTTGTCAGAAAGATGTTTATATAGTTCGTGTGTCCTTTTTTTGTGATCTTTTATTAACTGTTGCCTGTAAGATTTGTCAAAGTCAATATCGAACGCGGAATTAAGTTCTGTATGGCCGAATACGACTTCAAATGGAGTTAGGTCTGTTGCACTATGTATTGTGTTATTATAAGCCATAACGGCGTATGTCATTACGGATGCTGTGTCTGTGTACTTTCTTTCGTACTTGGCTAAGCGATAAATTTCGATTATTGTTGAATGAAAGCGTTCAATCATACCCATTGAACTGGGATTATTGGGTGTTCCTATATGCAGTTGTATCTTATGTAAATCCGTAAGTTCCTTAAGTAGTTCATTATTGAACTCAGTACCCGGGTCACAACTAATTTTGCGTGGGATACCGTAGAATGCAAAGTATTTTAATAAGGCCCTGACTATTTCTGGGGTGGATCTCGATGGCACTTCGATAGCTTGTCCGATTTTGCTAAATGCGTCTATAAGGGTAAGATATTGTTTGGATTCTATTGAAAATGTATCAATGAAGATCTCTTGAAACGGAGCATCATGTGTTTGTGTAAGTTGTAACATCGGTTTTATTGGTTTACGGTCATATTTGGAGGCTCTACATTTTACACAGGCGTTAAGCATTGCCGCTACTGTCTCGTGCATATTTGGCCAGTAATAGCTACGCCTGATCCGTTTAATTGTTTCTGTGATTCCGCGGTGACATGTTTTCCCTTCGTGTATTTTATTAACGATCGCCTTTTGTTCTTTCTCATCTTCTATATATATGACTCGTTGTGTGCACTCGTGGAAATTAACTGTTCCTCTCTTAAATAATGTAATTATGACTTTACTAAAATCTTTGCGATGTTCTTCATTTTCGAAGTAAATGAAGTATTTGGTTTTTGGCTTGATGTACTTCTTTAAGAAGTCTTTTATTAGATCTTCGTTGTGTATGGGTAGGAACACTTCAAGTACTCTTTGATTATTTCTTGATAGATCCTTGACTTGCATATTATTACGGAACCAACTGAATACTAAAATTTGGTTTGGTTTGGTGTCTATTGCTTCGTGTAATATGGGAATACCTAGCGATTCCATATCGTTAGCGGAATGGATTGTCTCTGTGGAATCAGATTCGGATCGTACGGGGTATTGTGTTTGCTCGTTGGGTATATTTGTGTCGTGTATAGATTCGTGACTAACAGAAGCCGTACCTTCAGAATCAGATACTGTTAGAGTCCTTGAGTCATCTGAACGTCGTTTTGTCAAAGTCGCGATTTGTTCTGTCAGTTGTTCTAAATGTTCTTGTAGCTTGTGCTCACTATCGTCAATATTAACTATCATAGAATCATTGTCGTCGTTTCCTAGTGCATTCAATTGTATACGGGATAGAGCATCGGCGTTCGCATTTTGTTTTCCGTTTTTATGTATTATATCAAAATCGTATTCTAGTAAGCGTAAGCGCCAGCGAGTTAGTTTGCTACTGACTTCTTTAAATTTATTCAACCAAGCAAGGGGCTGGTGATCCGTATATACTGTAAACTTTTTGCCGTATAGGTAAGGTCTAAAATGTTTTGTAGACCAGACTATGGCTAATAATTCTCGCTCAATTGCACTGTATTTTCTCTCTGTGTCTGTTAAGGTCCGGCTAGCGTATGCAACCGGTTTGTCGGATCCAACTGGTCCTTGTGATAGTACGGCGCCGATTGCTACTTCCGAGGCGTCTGTCGTCAGAATAAATGGTTTGGTCATGTCAGGGTATTGTAATATAGGAGCATTCACGAGGAGCTCTTTACACTTTTCAAATGCTTCTATGAACTTATCGTCTGTCACTACTCTTTTGCCCTTCTTAAGGCAAGCGGTCAAAGGTTGCGTGATTTTAGAGAAATCCTTGACAAACCTACGGTAGTAACCGACAAATCCTAAGAACCGTTTGATTTCTGTTTGAGTTTGTGGTATGGGATATTTCAGAACTGCTTGTATTTTGTCGTTGTTCGGTCGGAGTCCGTCGTTGGTCAAAGTATGTCCTAAGTACTGTACTTCCTTGCGTAAAAACTCAGATTTGTCAAGTTGTATTTTGAGGTTAGTTTGTCTAAGTCTGTCAAATACGGCGCGGAGTTTTTGAAGGTGTTCCTGTAAGCCATTTGAGTAAATTAAAATGTCGTCCAAATAGACTAGGCAGTGGATGCCCTGCAGCCCTCTTAAAACGTTATTCATCGTTCTCTGGAAAGTTGCAGGAGCCGTTTTAAGCCCAAAGGGCATACGAAGGAACTCGTAATGTTCGTTTTGTGTAGAGAAGCCTGTCTTCTCTCTATCGCACTCTTCTATTTCAATTTGGTGGTATCCTGATGCTAAATCGAGAGTAGTATAGTAATTACTCTTTCCGAGTTTATCGAACAAGTCACATATGTTTGGGATGGGGTACCTATCATCTACTGTAATCTCGTTAAGTCTTCGATAGTCCACGACCATTCTATATTTAACTTGCCCAGAGGCGTCCATCTTTTTCGGAACCAAATGAACAGGTGCACTCCAAGGCGAATGCGACTCTCTAATGACATTATCTTTAAGCAACTTTTCGACCTGACGTTTGATCTCTTCGGCTTGGGCCGGTGCCTGTCTATAGGGTTTGACGTAAATTGGGTCTTCATTAATTGTCCTAATACGATGTTTTACCTGATTCGTAAAGGTCAGAGGTAAGCTCTCGCAATAGAATATATCCTTATATTCATTGCAAAGTTGTTGAATGGCCTTGCTTTCTTCATCATTAAGGTGGTCTAGTCGTAGTTTGGATAAATTGTCGGTCAAAAGTTCGTCCATTTGTATGTCACTAAAGTCAGAACTGTAATTAACTTCACATATGTCGTTATTAAAGTTCGTTACTGTAAAAGGTGCCGTTATTGTTAGCGTGACGCGGTTTTCTGTAAGGTTTTGTATTACGGTGGTTGCAAAATAGTTTTCACACCGGACTATTGCTGTAGGCATACGTACGCCATCATAGAACTGCTTAAAGTTTAAAATTGCGTCTCCGTTTTCAAAATTTACTGGCAATGTCACTCGATGTTCAGAGCGTGGTTGGATTTCGATGACGTGATCGTCATTATAAATGATGGGTATTTTTGAACACTGTGTTTCTAATGTCTTATCTTTAAGGTTTATGTTAGCTTTGAGCCGTGACATGAGGTCACATCCTATAACCCCGTCGTAACGTCTATCCACATCATACACATAGAATTTATGATAACCATCTTCTTTAAATATGGAGAAGAGTGGAATATTAACGACTTCACTGTGAACGCTGGATGCATGGGTGCTGGTGACCATAAAAGGTTCATAACTTTTTAACATGGCGAAATATTCATTCGCTTTTAGTGGACTCAAAAACGAACGCGTACTTCCAGAGTCTAGCATAAATTTTCCATCGATATCTGATATGTATATGTAAGGGAGTTTTAAGGAAGCATCATAATTTATTTCTATCATTTCGTGCTTGTTGGGTCTACGCTTATGTGAAAATTTTCCACAGCACTACATACATCTTGATTGTGGGGCGCTGAAGGCGTACTATCGTGTGAATCACTTTCGCAGATTTTATTATCAGTGGGGTTGTTGTCGATTATAGGCTCGTCATATATGTAAAAACCGTCATATGCGTCAGGAGTCATGTCATAGTAACAATCATAAGTCTCATAAGGCTGGTAATATTCTTCATACTGACCTTCCAGTGCATACGTTTCGTTTATGGGTAGCTGTTGAGGTCTCGCTGCTGGAGCAGTCCTCATAGAAACGTCATTGTCATATTTATGACTGACGTAGCCTTGAGGCTGTGGTGGTTTATAGCCAAACTGTCCAGCTTGGGGTCGGAACCCAAACTGGTTTACCGGAGGCCTATATCCAAACTGATTTGTCGGAGGCCTATATCCAAATTGGTTTGGCGGAGGTCTATACCCAAACTGTCCTACCTGAGGTCGGAAACCGAATTGTCCCGTTTGTGGTCTTGGTCCAAATTGTTGTTGAGGGGGCCCACCTGGAACTACCGGTGGTTTGAAACCCATTTGTGCTGGAGGTCGGTATCCAAAGGTACCTACTTGTTGGCGTGCAAATTGTTGGGTTGGTAATTGTTGCCGCACCAGATGCTGACTGGTCTGGTTTGGTATACCAAATTTGAACTGGGTCTGAGGTTGTGGTGCCATAAGTGGCCTAAAGTTAGACTGAGATGGAAACGTTTGAGGTCGATTCTGTAACATTTTGGTGCGTTGATTATATTGTTCTTGAAAATTTACTTCTTCTAGCACGTGTTTTAGTGCATCTTCTAGCGTAGTGGGGTTTTTGATTCTTATAAGTCTCACCATGTGCTCTGGTAGATTATATAGGAACACATTTAGAGAGGTATTGTTGTATATAATTTGTTTAGCTTCTTTTAACTGTGCGGAATGATTTTGATTAACTTTAGATAATAGAACGGCCCGAACGTCCTGTATACGTCCACAAAATTCTAAGAATGTTTCATTAGGCCTAATTTTTAAAGTTTCTAATTCGATGGCTACACACTCCTCGCTTCGTGGGTCACCGAAATGTTGGAGAAGGAGGGCTTTTAATTCATCGTATGTTACGAAGTCGCTTCTTTCGCTAATTAAAGCCGCAGCTTTGCCCGATAGTCTACTCGTCACATATTGCATTAGGAACTCATTTCGCTCCTCGGTGCCTTGATAACGTTGAATGACATACTCACATTTTCTAAGAAATAAATTTAGAACTTTGGTGTCCCCATTAAACTCGGGGATGAGACCTAAAATTTCGCGTGGCACAGTTTGTTGATTTGCCAACAACCGCGGTAAATCAGCGGGCGCTGCTGGGGCTCCAAGTACCCTTTGTTCGTTAGCCATAATTATATAATTCTAGCGGACGTTATACAAATTCTATACCTAATAGTATTCCCTAAGATACTACACTATAACTTATATATATTTCCTTATACTATTCTATTATATGCCTAGCAAAACAACTCTAAGTTAAAGACATACAAGGCTAAGCGCAATGAGATTCGCTTTCGACCTTAACGTAACCTAATGTGCAATTTTATTCACATACAAACTAAGTATAACAGTTTACAAAATTCAGGGAGTTTAGGGCAAGGTAGGAAGTAGAAGGATTTTACTGTACTCACTGTCCAATCGCCGAATAACTCGCCATAATTTTCCGGTCCCCTGTATCGTATTTGTTTGGTTCGAGGATAGCCGCGTAGCACGAATCACTGAGTCTAAGTATAGTCGCACTAACGGATGCCACTCGCGAACTTTCACTTAAATGTTCGGATTATACGAACGCGGACTTCGCGATGGCACGTGCCGGCTATCCTACCGGCTGCGCCAGATACTTTTCGGGAGCGACGAATTGAATTTTTAAAAACTATTTAATTGAAATAACTTTATTAGTTATTATAATTAATTAATATTAATTCTAAATTACACGTCCGCTTGTAGAGCTGGATACAATACGAATGATTCTAGACACCGGTGGTCCTCGTCACGTTCCCAGCGACGGATGCGATAACATTCTGCTGACAATGCGTCTGGGAGAGTGGCGTGACTCTAGAATGTTCCGAGAAAGGCGGTGGTCCTCGTCACGTTCCCAGCGACGGATGCGATAACATTCTGCTGACAATGCGTCTGGGAGAGTGGCGTGACTCTAGAATGTTCCGAGAAAGGCGTTATGGGAACATAACTAGCTATGCCCCGTGGTTTTACCCGCGTGGCGATGAAAAACGGTGACGATGGTAATGATTAAAATAAGCCTATGTGTTAATCCAGGTTGTAAGCTATATCCATACCAAGTTTTATCGAAATCGGTGTAGCCGTTTGAGTGTGAAGAGGTCACAAACATACACACAAAGTTTCGCATTTATAATATTAGTAGGATAGTCTTGCTTTTGACAATTAAGTCACTTGATGATCTGTGACGATTTGGTTGAAGATGTACCTAAGATGCTCACTGGCTCTCAAGGACTGCTGCCTGAATATACTATATATTATGTTTGGTGACAGTTTTACAATCTTGAGGGTGCCAAAAGCCTCAGTCACTGATTTTCAGTCCCTGATACCCATAGACCTCACGATTTTCAGGACAATAATAACATTCACTAATAAACCAAACTAACACGAATAAAAGCTATCTTTATACATAAACTTATCCAAATCACAAACTCTGAGTTTTACGAAGACTCATTAATACTGATCTGGACGGAAAATATTCTCCAACACCTCATTTTGGGCCAAGGTTCATTAATATTAATTAATTATAAGATTTCCGGCACTTGGGCCCTCACCTTATCTTTCAATGACGGTCTTACGATGTAATTAATCGACTAAAACGATGAAATACCCATAACCACAAAATTATTCTTGTTCTGGAAAGGAAGTTTGAAAAGTTTTATAAGAAATACAAAAAATACTTTGAATATTGAGCTTCAGTTTATATATATACATTATACTGTCATATGTATGTCGTACATATATATACGACATCGTATGTCTGTATATATATATATACATATACATATTATGCATGTGTATATATATATATATATATATATATATATATACACATGCATAATGCATATACAAATATATGTACAATACGTACTCGTATATAAATACACATTTTTGCCTGTATTAGCTTTAAAGATTTTTTAGATGAACTTTTTATAAAAATATCGCTTAAAAATAAGAAGAAAAGTAAAAATAAAATAAATAAAAAACATCCATGACACTTGGGCTAAAATTATTCACCTCATTATTGTTATATATATACATTATGTACAATGATTGATTTATGTGACTCACCAATAACATGTAAGTAATTATAGCACTTTGATAGTCAGCATGTGATTAGTACTCCTATTAAATTATTATATTATATTATTTTTATTATCTCGTCATGTTATCTATAAGGGTCGCTTGTTTATTCTAGTTCTAAAAAAAGAAAACGATTTAAGGCTAAATGTAAGTTTGTCATCTTGAACCTACAATCGTTTGTAAAATAAAGCTCTTTGTTTTCCATGTAAAATAAAATAAAATAAAAAATAAAATTGACAATTTTTTTTAACAAAAAATGTTTATTTAAATAAATTATAAGAACTTGATGGTTTGTTGTGTAGCGCATGCAACGTGCAGATTTCTTCATACACAAGTTTTTATTACTATATAGTACAAATTAAAATGATATTGAATACATTTTGCAAGTTATTTGTCAAGTTCAAGTTATTTATTCTGCAAGTTAATTCGGCGAGTTTTATTCCAGACTATCATAATATATGTGCAGGCGTATAGCACTTGCGTGAACTCACGCTCAAAAATACAATTTACAAACACACAAGAAATACATTTTTATTTGGTTCATTATTTTTAATGTCGCCTTTATGTAGACTGTGAAAAAAAAACAATTTTTGATTAGTATACATTATTCTATATTATTATTTTTGTTATATTACGCTTTTCAGTTTTTTAAACACACATCTGATTAATTTCACTGTTATTTTAATGCCTCACTTTCTCAAAGTAATGCTTCCGTTGAAAGTAATTTCTGAAGACGAGATTAAAGGACCCACAACTTTGGAACTTGATAGCCGGGTCATTACCCGTAAATTAAAATGCCTTTCAAAAGGTTTGATTTAAGAAGGGCTCCAGTTTGCTTTTTTAGTAACGTTAGACTTGTTACTAGATTTTTTATAGAGAAAGACATTTCAATAGAAAAGGTCTATGTCCTGCTGCAACTGTCCAACAGCTAAAACGAACGAATTCTTTTCATTTCCCATTAGTGAGTTCTCGTATTCTGCTTGGCGTCAAGTAGCTGCAATTGAGGATTGACTTCCAATGATCCATGCATTATATTGAGCTAAATATTTCTTTTTTTTTTCATTAATCAAATGCCTTTATTCAAATAAAACTAATGTTGTTTGTTTTTTATTAAGTATGATGTTTTCTGAAAAACTCTGTGCTCGTGCCACGTTCGTGTGAAATATATATCTATAGTTTATTAAAATATCTGTTGATTGACATAATAAAAATCTGATTGTTATTTAATGCCTATATTAAATTACTTAGCTTTATTAAAATTAGCTCCAACCAGTTGAAAATTATTAACCGGATAATATTTGAATCAAAAGACGAAATACGCCGTTATTTACTTGCGATTGACGTTTTTTTTTTTTACTATAGTGTTATGTCTGCCAACAACGGTATATACGACGATAATAAAACAAGGAAAAGCAGCCGATGTGTTACATTAATATTGAGAAAAAATTTATCTGAGCGTTTGATCGATGCGACGCGTGACCAAAATGCTGGCACATATTTGGCTCAACGAATCAGCATTGCAATTCAGCGTGGCAATGCTGCTAGCATTCTGGGCACGCTGCCGGCCGGTACCGGGTTAGAACATTTGAGTTATCTTTAGGCTACCAATAGCTAGTGGATCGCTCAAATGTTATTGTAGTAGCTGCAGTATTGTAATTAGTTATTAGTTTTTTATTTTGTTTTTATTTCATTTTGGATCACCAACACAATGTTGTGTTTAATTTGTAAAATATATAGTCCCATGTTTTTGGAATCCTTAGTATCTACTAAGGATTCCAAAAACATGGGACTATAGTCGACCTCAAGTAATTTTTTTTTTTTTTTTTTTTTTTTTACATATTATAAGTTTGCGTTTGACAACTGTCTCACCTGATGTTAAGTGATGACCTTGTCTAGGATGTAGCACGCAAACCTAGAAGGTACCTATTCACTCACGACTTGAAGACTCCAGGATTGTACATATCGGGAAACACAGACTCGGGCAACGAGTTCCATTTCTTGGCAGTACGCATTAAGAAAGTGGAAGCATAACGGCGCATTACGTCTTTTGATTCAAATATTATCCGGTTAATAATTTTCAACTGTTTGGAGCTATTTTTAATAAAGCTAAGTAATTTAATATAGTAATTAAACGACAGTCAGATTTTTATTATTTTTCAATCAACAGATATTTTAATAAACAGGGAATCCTAGCACAGCTACTGACGATGCCTTTAGTGTTATATTGTAGTTTCTAAGATAATAACGTTCTTTATGAATAACATCAACACTCAAGATGTAAATTAAGATTTTTTTGTATAATTGGAATGAATAAATGAATTATAATTAATGAACTATAATGTACATTAAAAAAATCCTAGAATACAATTAAACAACAAAAGCTTATTTACATTATAATAAGAGGTAATAAGAGGCCGATTACATGCAGTTGTAACAAATATCTTAAATAATATTATATCTATCTATCTATTATATATATAATAATATTATATATATCCTAATATATCTTAATATATTAAATACTAAATCTTTGTATCTCACTAATATTATAAATGTGAAAGTTTGAATAAATGGATGGATGGATGTTTGTTACTCAATCACGCGAGAATGGCTGAACGGATTTGAATAAAATTTGGTATGTACATACTTCAGGTCCCGGAATAACACATAGGCTACTTTTCATCATCATCATCAATCATCACCACGCAGGTAAAACCGCGGGGCGCAGCTAGTAGGTATATAATTCTACTGTACGTGTGTATGTCACTGAACTCCTAAACGGCTGGACCGATTTGAATGAATTCTTTTGTATGCGTTTAGGTGGCGCCCTGGATGGTTTAGATTCACAAATCAGCCCGGTAGATAGCGCTGCTGTCATAAAAATTTTTTTATTTTTTTGCGGACCGGACAAATCTATCAACCTATATGTTAAAAATAAATATATCACATATAAAATAGTTACAGCACCATGGCTCCGAATGCCTTTCCTACATTACTTTCGAATAAATCCAAATTATTCGGCTTAGAAATGCTTTAAACGCACAGGCGACCTGACTAAGATCGCAGGCAAGGGCTGGATGCGGACCGCTTCTAACAGGTTCTTGTGGAAATCAATGGGGGAGGCTTATGTCCAGCAGTGGACATCCTATGGCTGAGATGATGATGATGATTTTAAAGTCTGTTACAGTTACAGTTACTAGTGTGTTACAGAGTCCTGTTATTAGGTTTATTATTATTAGGTGCATGTTGATCGCTTGAAGCTTGCGATAGATGTAATAGGGTAAAAAAAAATGTCTACCAAAATATTTCAACACTCAAAAGTATGAAATAACTTGTTGAAGTCGGTACCATGATAGTTCAAAAGTAACTGATATCAAAATATTGTGCTCATGGTACCGACTTCGACAAGTTATTTCATACTTTTGAGTGTTGAAATCGGTTCCATTTTTTGCTAAAATTTTTTTTTCCCTCTTTTTAGTGGCCTTTGTTACTCATGGGATTAATTATCATTGTGGTGTAGGTATGTTCACCGATGCCTTCACCCGCTACTATAATATCGTGTAGGTATAAGCACTCATTTTACAGTTTTGACTTGCAACTCAAAAAGTGCTCGTCCGAATTCGATGATCCGATCCGATCAGATTTTGATGAAATTTAAATGGGACCACACGGAAAGCACCTGCTTTCAAATACAAAAAGAACGATCAAAATCGGTTCGCCCAGTCGGAAGTTATGTGGTAACAAATACATATAAAAAAAAAGAAAAAAAAACATACGGGTCGAATTGAGAACCTCCTCCTTTTTTGAAGTCAGTGAAAAATAATTTGATAGAAGTTTTGGTGTTTCTAATATTCTATTAGCTAGCTTATAAAATAATAAATATTACATTTATCATGCATTTTCGATCTTGATGGGATTCTCTGACATTACGTGACTAATTCCCGTGTTTTATACATTCATAATGTTTGGTGCCGTGGTGGTACCGGCCTAGAATAGTACTCCCCCATCTCTTCTCGTGGGTGCCGTACGAGTCGGCTAAGGGATAACGTACCAGGAGGTGGGCAGCAGCGCCTTAATAATAAAAAATAATGTTAAATTTGACGTGTTTGTCTGTACATGTGTCTGAAGCTAAAAAATAGATGAACTGTTTTTAGGAGTTTGAAACGTGTCTAAATCCAGAGGTCTGTGTCCTAGCTCTGTAATTTATTGTCAGGGATTTTTAAAATTTGTTTGTAATTTGTTGCTAACTTTTGAAACTTGCGTGCTGTTGTCAAATACGAACTCCGTCGCAACAGAAACACGGCACAGAATGATGCGATATTGAGTGAGGTCATGTTAAGTGCAACATTAAAACATTGGATCAAAAAATTAAAATTCTGTATAATCAATAATATACCCACTCATTTGGAAATTCGCTCGCATATTACCATAACTAGAATTCCTAGATTACTTTTTTAGAGTAGCTAAAGGGTTTTTATAGTTTCAGATGCAAAAAAACATTCGCTCTTAATTATAATTAATACGGGACATATAACGTGCTTGTAGATAAAACTGTTTGTTTATACTTCTCTAGCTCAAATGTAATGAGATTAGCTTTAATTTTTTTATTTTTTTTGTCAGTGAGGTGCAATATATTGGCTAGCAGATTTGCACGATGTACTAATGAGGTCAAAACAACATTGTTCAAAGCGTATTGTCAATCCTTTTACACGTGCAGTCTGTGGGTCAAATATACGCAGAAATCTTACAACGCTCTGCGAGTGCAGTATAACAATGTTTTCAGGGTATTGTTGGGATTGCCACGTTTTTGTAGTGCATCAGGGATGTTTGCAGATGCACACACGGATGACTTCTTTGCTATAATGCGAAAAAGGTGTGCTTCCTTGGTGCATCGCCTGCGTGGCAGTTCCAACAGTATCCTGGCTGGAATCGCTGAAGATGTGTGCTTCATGAGACACTGGTAGACGAGGCTCCAGCCAGTGGCTCGACTAGTGTCTCAGTGATGGCGGCACACATTCACTTAATTTTTAATATTTACTAACATAATTTTAAGTTACCTATTTGCTACTAACACATTATGGATCAATGGTCTGAAATAAAAGATTTATTATATTATTATTATTATTTACATTTTAAGTGTTTACATCACGGCTATATCTCTAGTAGTGAAAGTAAGGATAAGACTAATTTTTTTGAAGCTATGATAGATCAGCGTTGGGAGCGTGGGCTGTCATCCTGGCGATCGATTCCCATCAACGGCTTGAGCTTCCGGTGAAGGTAACATCGTTATCAAATTCCCAGCAGCGTTTTTGGCGATAGGGTTATTCCGCGTACCCGCCTGGCTAGCTACCACGCTCATGTTTGAAAAACTGTCACCAAATACATAGTGTGTTCAGGCAGCAGTCCTTGATCTTCTACCACATCGTCACACATTAAGTGGGATAGTAGTGAAACGCTCGATCTTTATACTGTGTAAAAAAATGTTCTAAATCTTGAAATTAATGGTAGCATGTCACTTTTTAGTGTCACATTTTTTCATAAATAATAAACAAAAAAATAATAACATAAATTGTTTTAGTCGTAAAGTTAAGTAAATAAAGTTTTAAATTCGATTCTTGTTTTGGGAACGCTTTGTGTAAGTTCAATAGTGTCTTGCACGTGCCTGATCCAATCCATGTCACCTTCAGGCTAACGTTAACAAATGATTTCGTGACAATGCTTAATCTTTAAGCTCCTATCGGAGCTCAGTCATCCGTCCTTGATCGATCTAGCTAGGGGGTTAAACTACGTGCTCTCCGTATTTACAATATAATATATGTTACCGCTAGTATTATAGAGAGGTTATTGGTTCCTATTGTTACCTTAAAGCCATAGTTTTCAATGTATTCGCTCTCGGGTGGTTCGAAAACTCCAACTTTGGCAGGCCTTTCTGCCAACCCACATTGACGACATTGTGAATTAAGACCAATCATCATCATTATCATCACCTCGAGCAAACAATGTCCACTGCTGGAAATAAGCCTCCTGGAAACCAATAGTGACCCTCATTTAGAAAAATAGGCCTGCTTTTGGATATGGGACACATAAGGCAGAGTTTTGCCTTATGTGTATTCTTGCAGCTCGCTGGGATTAGTCCTACACCATAAAGGCTGGTCTGCTTGGAAGATATCAGAGTATAGGTGTACATTGACATACAAACCGCTATCACAAATACGCTATTACGCTATACTGCATGGTTGTGACGAAATGTATGGAGACAAACTGACATATATTATTTTTCATGAACACAACAACGCATAGTGATTCAAGGAACACTGATGTAGTTGGCTTGATTCACTACGTCAGTGACTAGCGTATCTAGCAACAGGTAGACAATAGACAGGTATTTAATTATTTTTTTAAATTTAATCAAAGCACAACATAAACTGCTCAGCGCGCCCAAAGAAGTTTTTACTTCAAAAGAAGTTGTTGCGGAACTCTAGAAACGGTGAAAAGAGTCATCTTTTTGAGTAATGGAGTGTTGACGGGGTAAGACTGCTTAGCTTATTTATTGCATACCATAATCGGGCCGTTTATATCCACTTTTCACTGTTTATTGCTACTTTCCGAGTTATTACAATAATATTTTCGTGTATTATTCTTACTTCACACACAAAGACAAATAAGAGGTAAATCTTCATATGTGGACATTATATTTTGTGACTGAGGGTTAAATTTAATTGTTAACTTGAGCCCTGGTTTTCTCGACACAGGCTTGCCTAGTGAGGAAACCAAAAGATATTCTCGCTAAAAGAGAACCTTGTCTGTAAGATATTTATGAATATTGAGTAATCGTGTATTTTTCGAAGCATTGAAAAATAGTGTCATTATGTTAAGAGATGTATGTAATTTAAGTTCCATGCTCGTATATATAAGTAATAGCCTTAAATATTTTGTAATAAATATATTTTTATTTTCATTTATTTACATTTTCACTCATTTTGAGTCATTTCACAAACTTTTATGTATATTAAGTGTTTATACGGGTGAAATCTTGCAACTGAATTTTAAATCTTTAACCGATTGAGCTGAAATTCGGTACAATTATTTATCTTTGTTGACAATACAACTATGTGGTACCACGGAGCTGTACTGATGATGGAGCCGGAAGATGGTCATAGGAACTCCTGAATTAAACAAGATAAACTCATCGAGTTTGGGCTTATTTGTTTAGTCTTGGTAAGTTCTTTGGTGCTAGATGATATACAGGGTCTGATGATGAAGTCGAAAGGTGGCCATGAGAATTCCGAAACTAAAAATGAGTAGCCTATCGAGTTTGTGCTCATCTAAAAAGGGTTTGCTGAAACGATGACGGTGGTCATATTTATTTATACCTATAAAAGCTTGTTTTATACTCGTAAATCCCACTAATATTGTAAATGTCAAAGTTTGGATGGATTAATGAATGTTTGTTACTCAATTACGTCAGAACGACTGAACGGATCTGAATAAAATTTGACACAGAGATAGATTATAGTCTGGAATAGCACATAGAGACTTTTTTATCCCGGTAAAATGTATGATTCCCGTGGACTAATGGATTTAGCGGGAAAACAGTAGGTCACGCGATAGCAACCGCAGGGCGCTACTAGTATTTTATATATATATATTTTAAAAATATTTATTTTGATCCAAATAAAACTCCAAAAAAAATAATATCAAAAAATACAAAGTTAATTTTAATAAAATAAAAATTTATTATCAAGAACGTTAATGCAATCTGCCTCACATTGCTTTTAGTCGCTTTAGGCACCAGTTTCCACTCTTTTTCCACTTTCGTATTGAACACGTAGCTGCTTAAATTATCCGTATTGTTCTTAGCAATGATTTATTGCAGACGCCAAGAGAATATTTAAGCAACTAATGCTCTGTTCTCATTTCAGAATATATTGTATTCTGAAATTGGTAAGATATTCAATGATAATCAAGGTTTATGTTTTTTTTTTAACTTTAGCTACTACATTTTAATGAAAACAAAAAATATAGGTTTATAAATATTAACATTCTCTGGTGTAGCACTTGCTATTTCTAACGTGTTTTTAAGTTTAACTCACTAACTTAGTGTCCACCATTTTGATTTGAACATAATAATGTTCTGATCATGCTAACATTTTAACATAAGCTTAGCCGTCTTGCACCAACCAAATTATCCGACACTTGGAGGTACTCTACACTTATAGTATAAAAAATAAGTAATTGTATTTTTCTATATTTGTCCCAAATATAGAAAAAAAAAAAAACTTATTAACTACTGGACGATTAAAAAAAATCTTCCACCATTAGATATCCATCTACATAACCCTGAGTAGCATAGGCTTTATTTTATTACCAGAATTCGTAGAAAATTAGGGATCCTGACTAAAAGTGCAATAATATACCCAAAGTTGTTTATTTGACAACCATCATTATTTACATGGTTGGTCACAGCTTGCACTAAGTCTATACTATTTTGACATCTATATTATAAACCTGTGTACCACAAATAAAATAGTTTGTAATTGAAAAAAAAAATGGAGGCGTGAAACAATTTAGCCACAAAATACTTTGATCGCTTGCAATGCGAAAACGAAAATATCAATTTTTCAAAAATGACCGCGATACCATGTGTTTTATTGCAGTTTAATAATAATAATAATAAAGCCTTTATTGTTGTTTCTTATGGTATAAATTGATTGATTTTCACAAGGACTGGTTGGAAGCGGCCAGCCCTTGCCTGCGATCTTAGTTAGGTCGTCTGTCCACCTTGTCAGTGGCCATCCGCGCTTGCCAGATGCCAGTCCGTGGCCGAGAACCTTTCAACCCTAACAGCCATCAGTTCTCTGAGATATGTGCCCTGCCCATTGCTACTTCAACTTGCTAACCCGCTGAGCTATGTCGGTGACATTCGTTCTTCTACGTTCGTCCGCGGCGCCCCACCGTCCGCAGCCCGTCCGCGGCGCCCCACCGTCCGCAGCCCGTCCGCGGCGCCCCACCGTTCGCAGCCCGTCCGCGGCGCCCCACCGTCCGCAGCCCGTCCGCCGCCCGCCGCACCTTGGCCGTATCACGCACCACAGCGGGCTTCGATCAAGAATTCTTGATCGAAGGCGTGCGCAGCCAGGACGGTCCGCTAGTCTCGCGTAATTTGATTGGCGCGAGTGGACTTCACCGTTAAATTAGTTCATATTAAGTACATAAAAAAAATGTTTTTCGAAGATGATTTAACAGTTCTAACTAAAAATTAATTATTTAAGTATTAGTAAATTATAAAATAGCAACAAGCTTTTAATTTTACCCACAACAAAATTGCCTATTTTTATAATAAAGCTATATTTTTTTATCGTTTTAAAAATATAATATTAGCTATATACTTCCCACCAAGCTGTTGCACGGTTACTCGTCTTGTTTACGGAAATCTAAAAGCTTCAATATAATATTCTTAATGAATCCTAATGAAATCTCATTTCATGTAAATGCCTCTATTATATTAAAACGATTAGTATTTGTGAATATGCATCCACTTATTAGTCTTCAATCCAACGCCCGCGCGTAGTTGCGATTTTCATTTTTATCGAAAATTCCTGTGCAATATATTACAGACTCCAATAAAATTTTCTGAAGGTCTTTTAATATAGAATGTTCAGGACCTCTCCGGACCGCGGCTATGAAAACGTGACTTGAATTGTTAGCGTATTTACTAACGCTTATAACTGATCGGTGTACATTTACGAGTATATAATATGATGTGTGTATATAGTGGATAAATTAACCAATATACCCTAGGGCCTAAGTCTTCTATTCAATATAGCAATATGCTCGGCTCACAAAGGTCGATTTTGTCAGCTTTGGTAGTCTGCTATTTTGATACGTCCGTATTGAATCAATCTTGATTAAATTCTAGATTCAATGACGTAGTATGAGGTTTTTAATAGTATATTAGCAAATGTAACTTCGTAAAAAATCGGCATAAAACGAGCATAGATTCAACTTGGCCACTATGAAGTTAGCAGAGTACGAATTTTTGAAGTTTCCTTAATGGCATCGTCTTGGCTTCGCACCGAATTGACTGTGACCATGAAAATGAAATTAGTAGACTTGACACTGACTTTTTAAATGCCTTCGATGTTCACTATGTCATTGACAGTCAGCGGCTGACTCAATAGTCAGCCGCTAGAATTCGTCCAAAATTATGCATATATATATTATTTATTAAGTGTTTAACAAAATGTTAAGACTGTTTTTTTTATTGAAATCAAACTTGATTACGATCACTTTTTCTTTATCTCTGTTATGTGGGGTCAAGAATTGTTTAGTTGGTTATTTAAGCAAAAAACATAAAGAGTCCTTTGTACCTTTTTTTTGGTTTTAGAAAAATATTTTAAATATACTGTCCTTTACTGATTTTTTTATAGATGTTTTTTGTTAAATAAGAATCGGCATACAGAAAAGCGTCTTTAAGGTTTTCCATCTTCAAGTAAAGGTGTGAACTAATGATGGTCGCCGTTGATGAGTGGTCAGTGACATGACAACTGGTCCCTCAGGCCCGGGTTTGAATCACGGCAGGGGCGGTTATGAGATGAGGATGAAAGTTTGTGTAGCTCTTGGATATTTTCGTGATGTGGTTGTGTGTTTCCATACCTCCCGCGACATAGAGAATTCGTGTGATTAAAAAGAAATATTAAACTATTATTGTATGAAATACAGGAAAGTGCCAAAAAAGTAACCTAATGGTATCCGCGGGACGGAAAAAGACGTAGGGGAAGAGAGAAAAAAAGATGGGAAGACGATCTGCCCAAAGGTTAGAGAAGGACAGCAATGGATAGGTAAAGGTGGAGGGAACTCGAGGAGGCCTATGTCGAAAGACAGCCTGACCTGGTAACTGACATTAAATGTTAAGCTAATACATATAGAAATTTTTTTTTTTACAAAAAATGCAACCGACTTCAACACTCAAAAGTGTGAAATAACTTGTTGAAGTCGGTACCATGATAGTTCACACAAAAGTAACTATCATCACATATCATGTGCTCATGGCACCGACTTCGACAAGTTATTTCACACTTTTGAGTGTTGAAGTCAGTTGCATTTTTTGTTAAAAAAATTTTTTTTCACCCTTTTCGGTGACCTTTGCTACTCACGGAATGTCTTCAACCGCGACAATAATATCATCAAAATACGCGTAGCACTTTTCAGTTATTGGAGTATAACTCAAAAAGCGCTTCTCGGATTTTGATGAACCAACGACCAACGGAAGTATACTCTATCTAACAAAAAAAGAATTATCAAAATCGGTTCATAAATGACGAAGTTATCCGCGAACACACATAAAAAAAAAAGCATATACACGGTCGAATTGAGTAACCTCATTTTTTTTTTAAGTCGTTTAAAAATATAAATAATAATAATATTTTTATTGGGCCAAAGTTACATTTCAGTTCAATTTGTAAAAACTAGTTACAATGATCTATTTTCGAACTGGTATCTAGTAAGCCAAATGCAATATATGAATAATACCTGTGGGCTCCAAACTAGGCAAAGCCTGTATCTTGGTGGCCCAAGAAGGTGAGCGCATCGTGTAACTCACTTCTAGTATACAGTCTGATTATACATTAGAATTGGCGAAATAAGCATTGTTAGTATAGTATAGTTTAGTATAGTTAGTATTTTTTATGTTTTAGTATACTACAAACTGTGTAAAGGTCAGAGTAAATAAAGGCTATTTTATTTTATTTATTCATATATATGAAAAAGGTTAAAAATCTGAATGACGTCAGTATATAAATGCGCCGCTTCCAATCCACTTGAGAATGTCCAAAATCCGATGTAGATCTTTAACATTCTATACGTCTGCTGCCCAACTTTTTTATGGTTTGTACGAGTACGTGATAACCGAGCCCTGTTGAGAAGAATGTTGAAACCCACGAGGTTTCCCGGTTCTTTTAATAATAAACAAGGCACGTATGGAGCCAGCTCGATTGAAGCCGGTCTCTTCTACTCGTTTTACTGAGATTTTTTCGTCTTTGCACGAAATAGTTAAAAAGGCGAATATAATATAATAGTCCTGAGAGTCATCCGCCTAAAAACATGACTTTGACTATTACTATAGCTTTCGACTATCTCTCCGTTTTTTCTATCCTAAGAAAGCTTTAACCCTTGATTATTTGTTAATAAATCCGTTTTGTAATTAGTTTATTAATAAATAATTAATTGTAAACTCTAAGCCTTTCACGGCCGGCGTTGCATGTTGTATGTATTGCTTCCGGGCTGTTTGGCCGTGGTCTAAGTGAAACGGTTCACTTAGACCGTTTCACTTAGACCACGGCCAAACAGCCCGGAAGCAACACACGCGGACACATGCGGACATACAACAAATAATTAATTGTTGAAGTTTTCTTAGGTTCGGAAAGAAGGAAAAAAAGTCGAAAACTATAGCAATAGTCTGAGCAATATTTTTAGGCCGATGACCCCCTGGAGATCGATGATGGATACGTAATCGGATAATTGAAGTTTTTTAACATTTGAATTGAAATTTTCCGTTTCAGATATTACATGATACCGCTGCAGTTTGTAGTATCAAACGTTTTAGAACCTCAGTTCAAATATTTGAAGGAAAAAATTCGGCTGCTAGTGGGACTTGAACCCACGACTACAGAATACCGTCCTGTTTAAAACGTTTTAGAACCACTGAGCCGTGGCTCAGTGGCATGACTTCTATGTCTCCGGGACCCAGGGTTCGTATGCCGGTAGACGCAAACATTTGTGCGATGAGTGTAGGGTTTTTTTCCCGGGTCTTGGATGTGTGTGCTGCGATTGTGTGTGTCCATACCTCCCGTGACGCAGGGAATCCCATCGCGGGGGTTTGAATGTAATAAAATAAATAAATATAAATATTATATTTAGAAGTGGAATGCATGGAAAATTAGATAGCAAAAAATATATACATTTCTGCGATCATATTTGCGAAAATTCTAGTAAACAATTTACTCCCTTACTAATAAACCTCTGAATAGTTATTCAGTGTTTTGTCTTTATCGCTTATATGACAGTTTGACGTTGAAAGAACGAAACAAAACACTGAATTACTATTCGCAGCTTAATCAATGTTTATTAGTAAGGGGGATAGTAATAACGCATATTTTTATTAGAGCTGTAGCAAAAGATATGTATTTGGTACCAAGTAACAGGTACTTCATTCAGTGCCGAATACCGAAACGTTTCTTACAAACGCAGTATATTACTCGCATTTTTTGTATTTTCGTATTGATATTAGTTTAATTGTTTTATTACGCATGACGGATTGCGGTTTTATTGTAATATTATACATATTCTCACGCATGATATATTAAAACTGTAAATCCATTGTAAGTTTAGTCGTTTTCCATCAGATCCTTGGGGGCAATAATATGGGATAATTGCGTGGGATAATTGAGGTAGCGGGAAATCCGTAATCCACGCGGGTGAAACCGCGGGTCGCTACTAATGTAAAATAAAAGTATGTTTTCTACAAAGTACTAACGACGTAATGTCAAGGGCATATCGTACGCAATACGACTCCATGCGAAGCGAGGATGCGACGTGATGAGGTATCAAAAGTAACCAGTAACGTAACGGTACGAGAATAACGAGTATCGGTATTTAGTAGATTACGACATAATGAGTACTCTGTGTTTCGTTACTTTAACACTAGATTTTTATACGTTTTGTAGTGTTGCCTTTATTTCCTTTTGCGTCAAGGTTTTTTATACTTAATATTTTATATTTATCGTTTGACCACTATATCACTTGATGGTCAGTGACGATGTTGTCAAAGATATTATCACGCAAGACTTAGAATGTTTACTGGCTTTCAAGGACTGCTGCCTGATAACACTATAGGTTTGGTGACAGTTTTTCAAACTTGAGAGTGGTAGCTAGCCAGGCGGGTACTCGGTAGTACCCTAGCACCTTACTGGGAATTTGATACCGGTGTTACCTTCACTAGAGGCTCAAGTTGTTGGTGGGGATCAAACCAGCGTTTGTCAGTTTGACAGCCCACGCTCCCACAGCTGAAATATCATCGCTACAAAATTTCCATTTGAGTCAATACGTTTTGTATATGTAAAGAATTATCACAACCATACGAGTATATTCTTTACATATTGAGTGTTAACATTTCGTAACAAACAACGCTATACATCACCAGCAGACCATAACTAATAAAGCGAAAACACGTCGCCAACAGTTACTCCTGGTAAGATTAATGACCATAAAAAAATCTCGTTCAATAGATTTATAAAACAAATCGCAGTCTGAATGAAGAAATATTAACTAATAATTTATGTAAGGTAACAGAAACAAAAGAAAAATACGTAAAAATTTCAAACCCGCACCTTTTTAGACACTCCTTTCAAAATAATATGAAATAAATATTTTAATCATCGAACATTAAATAATATTCAGAAATCCGTAAGAATAATGTTGAATAAGTTTGAATATATACCTACTACATTCTATGTAAGGTAACAAAAAATCATAAGAATTTAAACTTTTTTTTTTGGAATTCGTTTCAAAAGTTTACACAAGTGTACAAAATATTTTAATCATCTAATATGAAATAACATTCAGAAATCCGAAAGAATAATGTTGATTCTGTTATATACTTACTACATTCGAGTAGAATTACTCATAACAATTTTTTATGCATGATTTTACTAAATTTCTATAATAACCTTTTTACATTACATACAATACGTTCAAAATTAGTTCTTTACTATAGTGAAAACTCATTTGTGACACCTCATGACATAGGCTGTGAAGGAACTAGAAATAAAATGATGCTGTTCATATATTAACTCTGTGAATTTTCCTCCGTTATTCGTTATCCTCAAGGCTGAGGGTCGTGATCACCTCCACATATAACCTTCTTCTGGATGAATGAGCGCCATCTCGATCTGTTGCCCGCAATTTGTGGCGCCTCATGTACAGGGATCTGGAGCTGTGGCGTAGCTACCAAAGGGCTAGGTGGGGCAATGACCAGGGCCCCCAATCACGGGGGTCCCTCAAAACCTGATTAACAAACTTCTTATTGCACCGTGTTAAAATTCTCCCACCTTCGGAAGCCTTATAAAAAGTGGGAACACAATAAAATCATCATTATGTATGAAAAAGCTGTTTTGCATTTTAAAACTATGTACGAGTATATGTGTATATTGCTAAGACATTAACAATTTATAGAGCTCAATTTAATTTTCCCCAGGGCCCTTGGTTACCTAGCTACGTCCCTGCTGGAGCGTGCAGCGTATCTGGTCGGACAAATGCATTGGGCTGCAACCCCGAGATCTCTTTCCTTCTATTTTGCCGGTGAATATCAGCCTCTCTAGGTTGTCACCATCTTTTCTAGCTACGTGACCGAAGTACTAGAGAGTTCTCACTCTGTTATATTAACTTTGTAAATAGCAAAGTCTAAAATATACATTATATGTGGGTCATTCGTCTACAACTTGCTCAAACTGATTTATGGGGTTTCAAAATACAATGAATGCTCCTGATTTTTGTAGCATAGCAAAGTTACATTTCTAGTATCTACTAATGTACACATCCTCGTGTGAATAGTAAGCATGTGCATCACATGCGTCACTTACTATAACTAGCAGTGCCCCACGGTTTTACCCGCGTGGTGATGATTGATGATGATGATGAAATACTTTTCACCATGTGTTGTCTATGTGTTCTTCGGGACATGAAGTATCTACATACACAATTTCATCGATAGCCGTCCGTATGAGCGTGATTGAGTAACGAACATCCATTCATCCATCCATCCATCCATCCATCCATTCATCCATCCATCCAAACTTTCACATTTATAATATTAGTGGGATTGGACGATTACAATACTACGACATCGCAATGTTTTTGGAGCCTATATTATACTATCTCGCTTCATAGTAGTGACGATGTGGTGGAAGGTGTTATCATGTTCGACCTAGGATGTCAACTGGACTGCTGCCTGAGCACTCTGTGTGTTGCGTGTCAGTTTTTCAAATTTTAGATTGGTAGCTAGCCAGGTGGGTACTCAAAAGTACTCTACCACTATACTGTGGAATTTAAAAAGACGTTATATTCACCGTAAAATGAAGCAGTCGCGTCGGTATGGTCGATCAGTTAGATTGACAGCCGACACTTCCACCAGCAAGCTAACGTCGCTCCTCAAAATTCGTTACGTTTAGGTTTTGTGTGATCTGTGGCAAGTGTAACTACTAAGAAACCATGCTTAATAAACTCCACGGAAGCTTTAAGGAGAAGTGCTTAAACCGTAATACACAAACTTACAGGCTTAGTATTTTTTATCTGAAAATGGCTTAAACTATTTTAATTATTTCCAATCCAAAGACAGTCCCCGCGGCTCTCTCGTCCGTCGCATTACTTCTGGTCTTCGGGGTTGGAATCCCCGTAGGGGCATATGTCTAGGTCATAAGCATGGATCTTTGTCCCGGGTCTTGGGTGTTTGTTGCGATGTAAAGTGTGTGTCCATTCCATGCCTCCCGCGATACAGGGAAATCTAATGCGATGTCTAATTTTAAAAAACCTGATGACTCTTTTGTTTTTACTACTTAAACGTTATTATGTTTAAGCTGAACACAAAAAAAAAATATTTTTATTTATCCAACTGAATCTAAAAAATAACTGTCAGAGTTCGCGAGATCCTGAATAAATGTTTGCATTAAAATATAATAGGGGCACAAGTGGCGTACCCAACAAACTACTCTCATTTCCGTGCGACGTGCAAGCCGTAAGGGTGAAACTTCTTGTTTTCTATAAGAATATAACGATTCTGGCCTTAGATAGTTTGTAAGTTTGCAAGTCGCTTATAATTTTATCGCTTACCATAAGGCAGCCCGACTTTTTGTTTGCCACCCATTACATAAGACAAAAAAGGGTTTGCATTTTGATGGAATCGTTTGCCAGACACTGATATTTTTATTTTTAAATTACCAAAAAAGGACCCGACTTCAACACTCAAACGTGTGAAATAACTTGTTGAAGTCTTCGTATACGTAGCACTTTTCAGTTATTACACCAGCTTTCTAATAAAAAAAGAATCATCAAATTCAGTTCACCGAGTCGAAAGTTATGAGGTACCAAAGTTAAAAATAACACACGGGCTGAATTGAGAAAGTCGTCTTTTTTTAGAGGCGGTTAAAAACAGCAGTTTATTTAAGAGGTGTTTGAGTAAAGTCGCCCTAAATATTTGTGAGCATACTTGTTTTGTGTCCATCATGGTAAAAAGTATAAAGTTGTTACATGCCAATATAGTATGAAAAAATATACTAATATTGTCTCATTATCGTATATCGATAGGCATTTGATTGCTGGTCATTAAAAATGTGGTCAATGATTATACATTATAAACATTTCTATGTCTATTTTACTAACGCTACTTTTAATATAGATAGATAACACTTTATTGTACAAGTAGGTACATCAACTTAAAATAACATTTATAAAATAACACATTAACAATTACAAAATACGTTGCACAATTGGCGGTCTATCGCTAAGAAGCGATCTCTCCCAGACAACCATTGTAAGGAGAGGAATTAATTTTTTGAGAAGCGGTGTTGTACTAAGTTTAAACAGGTAAAATAAATAACATTAAAACTCACGCTCATGATTACTTTACACTGATTTAAACGGGTATAACGTGGTACTTACGCGTAGTCGATATCACGATCGACAATTGTTGTCAGTGCGAGACGGGACGTTACGACTAACGCACCGCACTCAAGATCCTGATGAAGGCTTCCGGAAGAAGCCGAAACAATTGTCGATCGTGATATCGACTACGCGTAAGTACCACGTTATACCCGTTTAAATCAGTGTAAAGGTAAAATAAATATTAAAAAAAAAAATAGTATTAACCAAGATAGGTACATATTATACGGTCAATAAAATATATAAAACAATATATACATATTGTATACCTTTAATATGATACAAATAATTATATCATATATATATATATACTTATTAAATAACTACATAATGATTTTTGTGAATATATTTTATAATTAACAATACTCTTTAATTTAGCAAGACGTGGCCTGAGAAAGATAATACTTTTTTATCTGATCTTTAAAGATAGGCAATGACTGTGCGTGTCTGATAGAATCTGGTAAATCAATCCGTAATATAATACAGTATGTACGATAAAATAGATGGTAAACAATCAGACAAGCCGCCTGATGGTAAGCGTTCACCGTCGCTGGATATCGGTAACACTGGGGGCATTACGGTAAATTTCTAATCCTTATTAAAACTATGTTAACTCTTCTTTTGAAGAATCCTATATTGTAGCTACTACTTTGCAGGTGTATGGTAAAAACGAGCGATTGAATCGCACAGTGTCTGAATCCCATATGTCAATTATAATGTGAATGAGCTTTTAAGCGATTTTGGCGAAAGGGCAGCTTTCGGTGGTGTAAAAATCTTGATGCTGGAATAAGGTTGAAGAGTTCTTCAGAACACTCCCCGTTGTATAGTTGATAATAAGTAATGTGCTAGAAGAACCGTAGCATTCCAACAAAGCTGACAAGCGATGAAATTACGGCGTCGTAAATTACCGGCCTCCAGTACAGCGATGACAGCGCGCCGCAGCGTATCTTCATACTATTACTTTATCTACGGCCGCAGTCCGTATTAGGTTCAAAACACTTACAGCACAACCTGCCTCGAATTGATGTGAGCACGTTAACGGTAATAGCACGTCAAAGATGACGTCATTTACGGCTTAATGATGGACTTCCAATGATGTTTTATTAAAGATGACGTATATTCATACTGCGCGGTGCTCAGATTTTGTTCCTTTACGACATAAACATGCTTACTGCGACAGATAATACGGTACAAATAATATAGACTGCACGATACAACCGAGATAAAAAAATAATACCAAAAAATGGAACCGATTTCAACACTCAAAAGTATGAAATAACTTGTTGAAGTCGTTGCATGCACGTACGCATATAGCCGTCCTATTCTAATGGTCGGCTACCTCCGAAATGCAACAAAATGTCTATATTATGTCTATAATATTATAAATGTGCAACTTTGTGTGTATGTTTGTTACCTCTTCCCGCTCAAACGGCTATACCGATTGCGATGAAATTTGTTATAGAGATAGGTTATGCCCTGGATTAACACATAGACTTATTTTCATCATCACCGTTTTTCATCACCACCCGGGTACAACCGCAGGGCGCAGCTAGTACATTATAAGCATTTCTATGTGTATGATAACTTAATAACGTTACTTTTCAGTAAGTACGATAAAATAGGTGGCAAACAATCAGACGGGTGCCTGATGGTAAGCGATCGCCGTCGCTGGATATCTGTAACACTGGGGGCATTGCGATACGTTTCCAATCCTTTTGAAGACTCTGTTAACTGTTCTTTTGAAGAATCCCATATTGTTCTACTCGTGAGCACCGAGGGAGGAAGCTTGTTCGACATTTTGCAGGTGTATGGCAAAAACGATCGATTGAATCGCACAGTGTCTGAATCCCATGTCTCACTCTGCCGCACCGCATCGCCAAAAACGGTCGCATTGCAATTCGCAAGGTGACCGCTATGCTGCTCCAAGAACATCACCACCTGTATAATAGCCGCTAATAAAGTGTCGTTCCAGAACATCTAGTGGTGCTGTGCCAGGTCTGAGATCGCACAAGGAGCCCCCGAGCCGAGGATCCTGCCTCCAGGTGAGAACAGGTACGTGCACGCTTCTTTCCTACAAGCTGCTGTATTCTGTTCCCTAACTGTGTCCACCTGCAGCAGTGCATCTTCCTTGTCGTTTGCAGAACCTTACAAGTGCTATTGGATGTTTTCTTAATGTATCTACCGTCTAGGCGTAATATAACCCAACCTAAAGAAAATACAGTTCACTAAAATATAAGAACCAGCTCGCTTTTCCCACCACCGCCCATTGTGCTGTACTACTTTAATTATTTTAGTCTCTTGTTAAATTTATTTTTTAAAAGTGTGTATATGTGCAATGAAGAGTTATTGTATTGTATCACTCAATACAATACAAATACACTTTATTGACACAAAATTACAGAAATTAAAAAAAAAAAAATTTACATTGAGAAATGTTCAATAGGTGATCTTATCGCTAAGAGCGATCTCTTCCAGACAACCTTTGGATGGAGAATAATTGATAATAGATAATCTCGGAGGGTGGTGTGTCATAAAAAATATTAAATAGAATTTAACAAAAAATATAATAATAATAATGTTTATACATACCTAATATATATATAAATTATTAAATATATATAAATTTATATACATACATATTCAGACAAATAAATAAGATAAATATTGTACACAAATAACATGGAATTCAGTACGATAAAGATATTTTAGCTAATAGAAGAGAGATAAAAGTTTGTGACTTGATTTAAAAAAATATTAATAACCATACTGCCTTAATTTTTTTTTGCACGTGTATCATTTGACTTAATTACACTATGATTTTAAATACTCATTCAATGAGTAATATGGAGTTCTTAGATATGTGTTATTAAAATGAAATGTTTGAGTTTATTAAAAAAGCATCAAAAAGTATTTATGCAATAAGTAATTCCAACTTGATCTGTACCGTATATTTGAAATTTTGGCAAACGACCAAAAACTAAAAAGCCAACGCTTTAAAAAAAAAAATAACCTGTCTGGTTTATGATATAAGAAGGAAGCTTTGGCTGACATTCTTTTTGAATATTGAGTAGTATAAATCATTCTTTTTGAATACTGAATAGTATAAATCATGAATAGCGTTATCTAACAATTTATCAAGGATATTATATGAATTGGTAATTTATTGGCACTTTATGCTAAAATTTCTGAAAGTTATCTGAAAGTTCGCATTAATGGAACCTGAAGTTTATATAAGCGTGGCATTATCGTGAATGGATGATTTAAAAAACATATACCTAAATTAGTTTCAGTATATTAATATTTTCGGCCACCATTTGCAAATCTTAGAGATGAACTGTTTTAAACATATAATTGTATTTATATTATATATAAATATAAGCGAATACAAGTTTTTATTTCCTACTTTTATTACGCTCAAACGGCTACGGTGCGGTCCACGGTTTCACCCGCATGGATTACGGTTTTTTCGCTTTAATTATCCCACGGGAACTATACTTTTTCCGGGATAAAAGTAAATTGTGTTATTCCAAGCTCTAACTAATCTCCATATCAAATTTCATCTAAATCGGTGCAGCCGTTTGAGGTTACAGAAATAACTAACATACACACATACACACAAACTTTCGCCTTTATAGTATTAGCGTGATTAGTAATGTTTTCATAATGTAACATAATAGCTGACGGAAACGAGTGTCAATCGACACATTGTGATTATATTATTGATGAGCGTTTTTTGTTCGTGGCGAAGGGTAAAACTGACGTCTATATTTATGAGTTGTTGTTAAAATCATAATAATACTTGAACCAAAGTAAGACCTATTTATATGTGGATTCGACCCAAAATCTTCTGCCCGAATCCCATTTTCCTTACATTTTTTTCATTTGGGAACTCCCGTAGAGATTTATAAGAGGAATGTCCCATAGTATACCGTAGGAATTACTACGGCTCAAGCAAAGATAATGGCAATAAAAAAGCACGTTAATTGGACAATTAAACATAATGTATTTGTCGCAGTTAACTAGCTTAATTAGCCATCCGATATTATTCAAAACTTTTGCTACATGGCGCCATTCATTTAGCTTTCTGGTAATTTGCCAGACGTTTTTTTTATACCAAATATTACGTACATTTTATTAGAATTTATTATACTACACAACCTCAAGGTTTGTGGTACTACTTACACTAGCAGACCTTACACCGCTAATCATACCAGCCATTTTTTCGCTAGCCTACATGGCTACCGAACTATAGTAAATTAGTTAATTACACCTAGTATAATAAATTCTAATAAAATAATAATAATATGGGACAACAATCACACAAAGTCTTCAGGTCACAAACTAGGCAGAGCCTGTACTATGGTAACCTGATGACTGATATATATACTTATATACATATACACACCCAGACACAGGTCAAACAGACATGTTCATACACACAAATGTTTGACCTGTCCGGGAATCGAACCCGGGACCAGCGGCTCAGAAGGCAGAGTGCTACCAACTGCGCCAACCGGCCAGTCAATATAAACGTAATATACTTAATATTTAGTATAAAAAAACTATATACTTATATGATTAATGTCGGAATATTAATCCAAAATGAATCAAAACTGTGTATAATCTCATTGGTCTATATCATTTCTCTATCATTTTCTTCTCGAGTTTCCGTAACATAATAGGTGTCGAGGAACCCCAAAGACGATTGATAACATCAAGCTGGGAGAAATCTCGACGGGCGGATGTAGTGCGTAATTAAGACTGAAGAGGAACTGTGTTACTAATAAACATCATTAAGAAGTAAATCAATAATTTATTACAATGGATAAGACACATGGTTGAGAGAGAGAGAATAAGACACGGGAATCACTCACGTAATAAGTCAAAAGTAGTATAGTAGGTATAGTCGGAACCCTCTGACTTATTACGCGAGTAATTCCCGTGTTTTATACATTCATGCTAAAGGCTTTTCATATTGTTTTCACATACATATGTATTTATCTATCTTTATCCAGGTATTCTAGTGATGTATAATGTATTTGTAAGTGTTTTGTGCAAATAAAAAAAATAAAAATAAAAATTCATAAAGTGTGAAAACTAAGTCAGTTTTAATAACAAAATAATGTATTTTCTCATAGTACATGTTACCTTTAGCACTTACTATAAAACTAAGCTGGCAGGCCTGTATTTTAAAAATGTGGCCCGCCCCGGTTAATTGAACAGTTAATTAATAAATTTAAAAACACCATTTGAACTTAAGTGTTGAATTCATAATTATAACTAAACAACAATGTTTACCGAAAATGGAACCGACTTCAATTATTAAAAAGTGTGAAATAACTTGTTGCGGTCGGTACCATCATAGTTCACAAAAGTATCTATACAAAAGTAACTATCATCACAATATTGTGCACAAGCTGTTGAGAAACTGCAAAGACGATTTATCTTGGAGAGTTTAAGGTAGCGTGGGTATTAACGTAATTCACTACAGAATGCCTGATAGTGAATCTCGATCAATATAATTTATTAATAATATTTCATAAACTACTAAATGCGCCACGTGGTTTTGACCGCGTGGTGATGAAAAACGGTGATAATGATGATGACAATAAGCCTATGTGTTAATCCAGGGCATAACCTATACCTATATATATATACCTATACCTAATAACCACCAAATTTCATCGAAATCGGTGCAGCCGTTTGAGCGTGATTGAGTAACAAACCATCCATCCTTCCTTTCACATTTATAATACTAGGGGGTATTTGAAATTGTGATGATGACATGACGATCCCGATAGTCATTATGGCAAAAGGCCTAATAGCAAAGTGCCTCTAGCCTCAACCAACATCTTAAAAGGCTCTCCTTAGACGGTTCAATCAAAGGTCAGATGCGGAAGGCGGGTACTCCTTGACACGGCGCGTATTGTCTGAACGATCCTTTATCATGCAGCGATAACCACCGCAAGCTTTCAGTCCTGCTCCGCTGCCAGCGTCTCTATAGGTTAAGGTTTTTATTATGTAATCAATCATAGTTTTTTATATCTTTATTGTTAAAAAAATATGTTTTAACTAAAAATGCAACCAACTTCAACACTCAAAAGTGTGAAATAACTTGTTGACTTGGTGAGTAACTATCATCACATATCTTGTGCTCATGGTACCGACTTCGACAAGTTATTTCACACTTTTGAGTGTTGAAGTCAGTTGCATTTTTTGTTTAAAATTTTTTTTTCACCCTTTTCAGTGACCTGTGCTAGTCACGGGATGTCGATGTCTTCAACCGCGACAATAATATCATCAAAATACGCGTAGCACTTTTCAGTTATTGGAGTATAACTCAAAAACCGCTTGTCCGATTTTGATGAAAGTTGAATGGCACCACAACGTAAGAAGTATACTCTATCTAACAAAAAAAGAATCATCGGTTCGGTCATCAAAATCGGTTCATAAATGACGAAGTTATCCGCGAACACACATTAAAAAAATATATATATATACGGTCGAATTGAGTAACCTCCTTCTTTTTTGAAGTCGTTTAAAAACAAGACCAAAAAAAACAAACAATGTATATTTTTTATTATCTATTTCTATCTGCCTCGTTGTAACTGTTCCCCTAACATAAATACTGGCTGCGCCCTGCTTTGTTCGATGATGATGAAAAGTAGCTTATGTGTTATTCTGGGACCTGAAGTATCTTCATACCAAATTTCATCGAAATCGGTGTAGCCGTTTGAGTGTGAAGAAGTAACAAACATACACACAAGCTTTCGTCTTTATAATATTAGTAGGATGTTCAATATATACGATTAAAAATATTTATAATAAAATTACTCAAAAAATCATAAAGAATTTCGGTCGGTAAGAAAGAACTTAACCATATAATCCGTACCTATGTGTATTGCAATAAGCTCTATGTTTCAAGGCACATGAAGCATGGCACCCCACAGCTTAAAAAGTATTGTATGTGTAAGATTAATCTTCTTGCAATCTCAAGCGGACATTAGGTCAGCCAAAAGGGCGTGAACTGCCTCCTTAAAGGAAAAAAATGGTTCCGATGACAAGGGTGCTGTTTTGTATCCGAGTAATGGCACTTTTGCATGTCTATTTTTGTGACTACTTGATATATGGTCGGCCCTTTGGCACTTCGTAGATATATTCTGGAATTTAGGTTATTTACTTTATTAAAAGAGTAAATCTTACGTAACGTGCTTTTTGAAGCTCTTGGTCTGTTTGCCTGGTATTTAAAAGTGTTTACATTTGTATTCACGCATAATAATATCTTGGGTCTTGGGTGTTAGTGTGCTGTGATTGGGTGCGTCCATGCCTCCCGGGACACAGGGAATCCTAGTGCGGGGTGCGGGTAATGATAATGAAAAAAAAATGCATAAATTCAAATTTAAACTCTTTTCTCGTATTAGGCTCATAAGCTTTTTAACCGTATAAGTAACAACCATAGCACGCATTTCTGCTTTTTAACCGACTTCAAAAAAGGAGAAAGTCATATGTTTCATTGTATTTTTTTTATATGTTCCGATTTCTTCCCCATTTGTGCACTGATTCTCAAAATTATTTGTTTGATAGAGAGGTGAAACTTCCTAGGTGGTCCGATTTAAATTTCATTCAAACAAAAAGAAAAATTGAAATCGTATGCCTAATGTAGTTGTGCCCATGAACAAGCTTACGAGTACAAATATATACAATAGTAACTAGTTTTACTTGTAGATAAAGTTGATTTTTGGAGTGGGTGCTGCGAAGATTTCAAAAATAGAAACGGTAAAAAAATTTACCCATGAGTGAACCACAATTTTCTCCACACTAGCACTAACTAGCGAGCCCAGGATCTAGCAATGTGCACGGCGAAAAGGATTCTTTCACAGGCTTCTTTCAAATGCACTTTTCTCTGATTGATCGGCGAGTTACATAAGCTTTTGTCACGTGTGTTTTCGAATTTAAAAATCTTTTTACTTAGTGTGCTAGTTTGGTTAAAGCATTTTTATTATATACTCAAAACACATTCGCCGTATTTCCCGATTCACTTTGGTCTTGTATTTTGGTCCAATAAATTTGCATCACCCCAATTCCAATGTACCTATAAAGTATACATTTTCACAGCAATAATTATCTAATGGCTATCGCGTTTTCATCGGCTCGTTTGCAAGTCTAGCCGGAATTCGAGGGAAATTCACTTTCATTACAACCTAAATACATATAGGTAAGTGCTGTATCTGGTAAGGATTATTTAGGCTTTGCAAATACTTCTTATAAAACTTTTTAGGCTCTTGTTTATATTTTTGTTTAATTGAAAGTAAAATAATGGTGTGGACGCCGAGCCACTTCAATGGCAGTGTGCGAGAAGAAAGAACTCCCAAAGCGCTTAATCCCAACGTAGCCGAAGCGATTTACGTGTCACGTTGCCATGGTTACATATAACAACGAAAAAACAAGTGGTAGATAGTCTTTGCAGAGGACACATGTTTTTTAATAAATGTTGCCACATAGATGAGCGTTTTATTCGAATTTTAATACAGTCCACAGATCAATCTATACTCAACAAATGGTTACGCATTTCTGAATACTACTTAAAGATATATCCGTTAATTTATAATTGTGTACTAATAATTATTTTTATATGTATATAATGTATATTTAGTTTATGTAAAACACAAGATACCACTAGACTATTTAAAGGACATTTGTAAGTATTAAAACTCTAGTATGGATTAAGTGAATAGGTAAGATTTTGAACAACCTATTAATGCTGAAATTCTATAATTTAAAAAAATTAACAATTAAGTTAGTTTTTTTTACTTATTTTAAGTTTGCGTTTGGCAACTGTCTCACCTGATGTTAAGTGATGACGTTATCTAGGATTTAGCACTCAAACCTAGAAGGTACCTATTCACTCGCGACTTGAAGACTCCAGGATTGTACGTATCGGTAAACACAGACTCGAGCAACGAGTTCCATTCCTTGGCAGTATGCATTAAGAAAGTGGAAGTAAAACGCTTCGTGGGTATAGGTGGTCTATTTACCATATAGCGATGGCGAATTGCCGTATGTCGAGTCGACCGATGATAGAAAGGGGATGGTGGAATCAAGTTATGTAATTGTGACTAATAGTCGCATGATGTAAGTTCTTTACATGAGGTTAATACTAACATGTAATTGGTAAACGCGAGACTAACAAAAATTTAAATAAATATTATGACTAAAACCCAATGATATAATTAGTTAATACTAAAACACTTCATATAAAAGTCCAACCGAGGACGGAAAAGTATTCAAAATTCTGATAATTTACGTGTTCTATCTCTTAATGTCCGTTTAAAATATATACGTTTTCGACAATTAAACTGAGATATTGAATGGTTTGCGATTAAATTGTTTTTTCTGAGATTATTGGGGCTCTTACAATAAAATAAGTGGGTAGGACTAAAGACTAACGTAAATTTCTACGACTAGTAGAATAGTAATAGTAGTTAATTTTTTTTTTCCTTTTTTATTCGTCAACATGATTACCACTTTAGGGGAAAAATGAGTTACACTTATGCTTTTTGCATCATGGTTTGACATAATAAAAATGTCTTAGTAACTCCTTTTAGATCCTTTTCAAAACAAAACGAATACAAAGAGTTTTTATTGTGTATCGTATTAACTGCTAGGAAGAACTTGTGTTCAATATATAATAATAACATCCCCCGCAGATGTTAATAAGGGAGGAAGTAATTCGGCCCTAGTGATATGGGCTGCTATAGCTTAGTTGGACAGAGCGACAGGACGGTATTCTGTAGTCGTGGGTTCAAGTCCCACTAGCAGCCGAATTTTTTCCTTCAAATGTTTGAACATCAAAACGAATGCAATAATAAAATTGGCTTGAATTTAGTATCATATTTTAACCCAAAGAAATACTCTTATATATATGATTTTCTTGTCTCCCACGATTTCCGTCGTCGCTGGAAGTTCGCGGTGACTTTTAAATTACTTCCGCCGACAGTCCAGTGAAACTCTCTCTTGTTAGACGTAAAATACTGTATAATTATTTTTTCTTTTCATTTTCATCTCCGGCAGTTCATTTCAATTTTGAAATATTGTAGTCACCGCTGTATTAGAGTGAATCTACTTAATATTTCCAGGTGACCATATTATCAATTAAAATTCCCATGTATGTAAACTTTGAGATTTTGTGAGAATCAGACAGTCGCAAGAATCGGATGGTGATGACTGGTACCTGAGAGCGGCTAAGCAGACTGAACCATCAGGTTGAGAAAGCGCACTAGTCAAAAATCTGATGTACCATTTTTTGTTTTTTCTTTGTTAGGTGTAAGCAAGTTTTACCTGTTAAATGTTGAAAACATGCCGCGTTTGGTTTAGTAGTTCAACATAATAATGTTCATACTTGAAATGATATTAAACGCACAATATGTAGTGTAATGCAGCGACTTTAAATTATTAATATTATTCCAGGCTATCATGCAGTGTGCACCGCCCTCCCTCTGCATAACTTGCATGCAGGAAGTATACAGTACGATATACACATGCAGTGTTACGTAACAGACACCCCTTTGGCACGTGTTTCGTCTCTGCCAGGCATCCTGAGGAGCTAGTGACTCGTGGGACGTCGGGGCAAGTTACATAGTATAGTCAAGAGTATCATATTTTTTTCAGCCAACGTCAAAATCCCTGTTACTAGTATGCATTTGTGCTTTTGACCGTGCATTTGTAATTTTGTTTCTGCACCGTCTCCTGGTTTATAAACGAGGAGGTGGTGTATAAACAAAGGTAATTTAATATCTGTTGATTTTCTGTGTAATGTTTTATCATTGCTACATATTCGTAGCTATCGGTAGAACGGAGCTCATGGTGGATTTTATTTTTATTTTTTATACTGTATAGTTCTAGCGTTTGATGAAATCGAAGTGGTCGAAGATCGACCGAAGGTCACGCTAGAACTAGAATGGACACTGGATCTAAAGGACTGCTGCCTGAATACACTATGTGTTTTGGTTATAGTTTTGTGACCACCATGCTGGGAATTTGATAACGGTGTTACCTTCACCGGAAGCTAAAACTGTTGTTGGGGATCGTACCAGTATCCGTCAGTTTGACGGGCAACGCTCCCCCCGCTGACATAAGAGATCTTAACCAATCGAAACAACTACCCGGGAGAAGCCGGGGTGCTGTAATTTTATTTGATTTTATTTCCATTTTGCTCTCACACTGAAACCCTCGCACTAGAATTCACTGTGTCACGGGAGGCATGAACATACAATTACAATACGCAAACATCTAAGACCCGGGACAAACACCTACACTCATCGCATTAGTTATTGGCAAGGGTTTGCCTCTGTCGGGATTCCTAAGTCCCAGAGACCAAATAACCTAATTATAATTATATATTATGTACATCATGTAACATCTTAACATACGTATGTAGCAATGTGATTTTTTTACATCAAATAACCTTAAATACACAATTGCTATGTATTAGCAATATATTATGTTGATGTAACGAACAATTCGTCTTCAATCAGAAGACGAATTGTTCGTTACGCCAAAATAATATATTGACAAGCCACCGCATAATATCATATTTACATACAATTTATTCTGTGTGTATATCGTTACAAACCACCCCAATCTCGACAAATAATGACCTAGCATTAAGCATTCTGTGATTGTTTTGTGATCAATCAAATGGAAGGCTTCCATATTTAGCTTATGCAATTATCCCCTTATATCAATATAACATAAGGACAAAATTTTAAAAAAATACCATAATATGTTACCGACTGCAACACTCCAAAGTGTGAAATAACTTGATTAAGTTTATTTATTTGTTTATTTTTATTTATTAACATTAACACAAGTCTTCAGGGCCCAAACTAGGCAGAGCCTGTGCTATGGTAACCTGATGACTGATATATATATACTTATATATTATACATATACACACCCAGACACAGGTCAAACAGACATGTTCACGCACACAAATGTCTGACCTGTCCGGGAATCGAACCCGGGACCAGCGGCTCAGAAGGCAGAGTGCTACCAACTGCGCCAAGCGACCAGTCGGTAACATGAAAGTTCAAATGTTACTATTATAAAAATCTTGAGCGCACGGGATATAAAATAAAATACCGTGATGTAGACGAATTTCTTCTTACTTATGAATCGGTCAGTATTATTTTAGACTCTTTATTTTCAAGAAATTTTAAAAAATGTTGAACATATAAGTAATTAAAGTCCGTTTCTTTTAGTTTTTAAACTATGTAATTTTGTATTATTCTAATTATGGTGTCATGTGATTGATACCTGAATTGAAATCTTAAGGGAATCGAGTACGAGGCTGTATAACATTGAAGAGATTTAAAAGAAGATGTGCCTCGCAGGAGCACGTCCTTTCATGAATGTTTAATAGCTGAAAGCTTCGAGGTGCGCTTGGAGGCTAAAGGAGAAATGATGTGAATATCTTTGGTAGTAGGTCAAGTGGGTCAACGCAACATACTAACAGTAAGGATCTGTATTAAGTTTTATTTTAAACAGTATTATTTGTTTTAAAAATAAATGCTTATTTTATTGACTATCTAACAGTATTAGGTTAGGTTAAAAACAGTTACATGTTCATGGTTGCTTATTTTAAAAGTTCAGATTAAAGCGCGAGTAGGGAAAGTGACAGAGAAGCGTTGCGCGCGCTACTCCATGCGAGAGACAAGGACACAGATAAATTATTATAATTATTGGAATATTAAACAGTAGATAGGTATAGGTCCTGGGCTTAGCCTGGCAACCCATGTGCAATTTATTTATCTACATATAAAAATAAAAAGCTATTTATTTCTAGGTTAAAATAAAACATAAATAAAAGTAAAGTTTAACTGAAAAGTTTGTTTCGTTATTGTCTCACATTTAATCCTTCTTATCATTAAATAATAGATGATGGGTATATATTTCTTAAGAAGTATCTTGGACTAATGATCTGTCATTAGGCTGCTGATCAATAACTCAGCTGATCATTTGGAAATTTAACTACGGAACTGTCTATTCTCATAGCACGGATCAATAAAGATATAATTAAACAGACTTTGACTATAGAAATCATTTCGGGTGCCAGCATAGAAAAAACCCAAAAGATATAGCTAAAAATGCAAAAATAATTGTAAAGGAGATTAATGTAATTAATGTAATTCTCTTTGTCGCAGGAGACCGAAGAGCTGGCAGCTTCCTCGCTCAACGTATTAGCCTAGCTGATACAGCATTAGATGCTATGATATATATGATGATATAGCATTAGATACTTATATATATAAAGAGGGAACGCTGCCAGTATCTTGGGTACAATGCCGCAAGAGCCCTTTTTAGATTTAATTTAGATTTTATTAAATTTTTAAGGTTTTTATTTTAAGTTAGATTATTTTATTGCTATTCTAAATTATTTTTAAATTATGTTAATGTTACCTTGTTAATGTTGTGAATGTATGGAGTAAATTTGTTTATATTTAATTAAATCTCATTCAATTGTAAAGGTATTTTAGATTCATGCTTCATGAGTTTTAGATCTTACTTCGTATCGTATTTTGGTTCCTTACTGTAACTGTATTGTTGATGGGAATGACATGTCCCCAAGAGTTCTAGATTTTTGTACATATTATGTTTGAATATAGGCTTTTGCTGCTTAAAGAGAATGTGTAAAATGTGTTTAAGTAAATTGAGGTTATAAAGTAGCAAAAATTATAGATATTATTTCTTTTGAAATACGGTATCATCATAATTGCTATAAAATGTGGCAATAGAAGGTATTTTTTGAACGAGCTGATTTAATAACTAATAACAATACTACAGCTACTACAATAACGCATATACAGTTGAGCAGTCATTATACTTTCATATTACTTGCACCAGAATGTTATTCGCTCATTTCGTTGCTATGGAATTTTCTTTCTTTTTCTGATACTTGGAAAATAAGCTTTTATTGCCTGTGATCAGAGATGAATATGGTACAATTATTATCACATACATTATTATCTTAATCAAATTCGAAATAAAATTTAAAACAGTCAATTTAATAATTAAAAATTATAACTCAAATACCTGAATTTTAACCGCACTCCGAATTATTTTTTAATATTAGGAGCCAGATTCCTCGAGCAGTTATTTGTGAAAACAAAATTATTCTTTTGGGACAAAGATATAACACCTCACGGCCTTCATTTACTTTGAACTACAGCAGCAATCCAATTAACCCCAAAACCACATCTAAAAAGAAAAAATAACAATCTCATCACCATTAAAAGCGAGTAACAAAAACCTTAGATTTAATAATATAGCTGATCTTAAGATAAGCCACTGTAATCCTTGCCACTCTTTTTATAGGATAATCTTTAATAAACATGAGCTCTTGTCCTTATACATATATGTATATACTCGTATTACATATTATATGTGTATATATTACCTATGCTCACGTATTATGTACCCACATAAATTTTAATATCGCTTTTTGTTAGATTACAGCCCGTTTCTACCCACCAGTCTTCTGTTTTTTGTAGAAAAATATACACGGTTTGAATGTCGAAGCTTAAAATCATGGTATTAGTCATGAAACTTTGATAGTGATATTTTACTATTACGAAAGTATCATTATCATTTCAGCCATAAGACGTCCACAGCTGGACGTCCACTGCTGGACGTCCACCGCTGGACGTCTTCATCGCAATGCCATTGATTTCCACAAGGACCGGTTGAAAGCAGCCTGTATCCAGCATAAAGAAAGTATGAAGCTTTAGAAATCATAGCAATTGTGTTTGATGTCTTAAGGAAAAGTTTGACGAAGATGACTGTCATACAAACTAATACTTATATAAAAGTATAAGTATTAGATTGTAAGACACTTATGTTTAACGTTAAGTATTGTATAATGTATACTACTTTTTGAGTACGCAAAGCATACGATTTTGTGTTCATAGAGTCTTAAATTCTTCAGGTTATCTTTGGTACCTAAATAAAAAGATGTTGAGCTGGCTTTAAAATATATTTGAATATTTAAACTAAGCCAAGTTCTTGATCATGTATGAGAACCATCACCATGAAGCATTGGTGATGTAATTGTAAATAAAAAAGTCGTCAATGGTTTTTTCAAATGACAGAATAGTTTCCCGAAAGTGGCTTAAGGTCTCACTATAATAAACACAATACAACTGAGCATTCCACCCAAGTCTAGTCAAACTTATTCCCAAATATTGTTTTCACATTTGTGTCTTTTTTCATCAAAACTCATCTCTGTACGGGACATTTTATAAGTTCGGAAACAATTTCGAACCAGACTGTAATTTTAGTAAACTTTTAGGGTTATTGCAAATGAGAGAGAGGTCATCGCATTCATTTGTGCGTAATGAATTAATAACTTTTAATACTCATTACAGTTAAGGCGTATCCAGATAGGATATAATTTATATCAGCTAATCTAAGTGCAGAGTTTTAAATGATAAATTAAAACTTAAAGATTAGATTTTTATTTTTATTTTAATATATTGTGACTGAAATTGAGACTGTCTTCCTCGAACGTGTCCCTTATTGGGGTTATCTACTATGCTTATATTATAAAGAAGAAATTTTGTACATTTGTAACGAATGAACTAAAACTACTGGACTGATTTTGAAAACTCTTTCACCATTAGAATTCAACATTATTCCTGAGTCATGGCCTAATTTTCTAATTTAGTTTAGGAAAGAAAAAAATTGAGTACCGTTCGAATCCGGGTCGAACCGCTAGTTAAGTTATATAGTTTAACGCTACTAAGACACAGGTTGGTGCAATTAGCTCTTAAAGAAACCGTTTCTTTCATTCCATCCAATTCAATTCGGAACTCTCCTCTGAAGGTCTGGGAGTGGACATTTCTGCAAACCAAGAAAACCTAAGCCTGCATCAGAAAACCTTGGAAAAAAATAATTACTTCGTCAGCCACCCTCAAGTTTGAAAAACTGTCACCAAACACATAGTGTGTTCAGGCAGCAGTCCTTGAAAGCCAGTGAGCATTCTAGGTCTAGCGTGATAACACCTTCGACCACACCGACACTGATCATCTAGTGAAATAGTGGTCAAACGCTAGATCTATATAGTAAAAAAAAATGGAAATTATTTTTCATCCGTAACAGAGAAGACGCTGCGAAGGAGAGTTGTACGCTCTTGTCGACGCTCGGACCTGAACAACTAAAGATGTCGACCGCAGTGATCGACGAAACGTCTGGAACACAAGTTTCACATAAACCACGGCCAAACAGCCCGGAAGCAATACATACAATATGCAACGCCGGTCTTGAAAGCCTCAGAGTTTACATTTAGATTATATTTCTATTTAGCGACATATTATTATTTGATTGTAAATTCTCGTGAGTTTGACACATTATTATATATATGTGGTATCCGGCTTTACTCACGTTTATAGTCGAAGTTTCGCCGCGATCTGGCAGCGTAAACTCACCTGAGGATGAGCACCGGACATGCTCGAAACCTAGGTCGAAACTTCGACTATTAACGTGAGTAAAGCCGGATACCACATATATATAATAATGTTATTATTTCTTTGTGAAAAAATAACTGAATCCAGGCGGATTCATGTTTTAATGTTTCCTGCATTTGCGTATCGGATTATTCTCTGACGTTAATATATATATACAAAACGAAACGCAAAATAAGAAAAGAAGTAAAGCAAGTCGTCCCTTTACGAATATTTTATTTATATTATACGAACAATGAAATGACATGTACCAAATATAGCCATACCGTAATTTATGATATGAATACACCTGTTATCTCTTTTATTAAACGTATAAATGACAGACAGACCTGATTTTACTGTTAGAAATAAATTAACAAAATATGTTTTTTATATAACAGTCCTTTTTTATTAATACCGGATTTTTCGACCGTTGTTTTCACTTCCTTTAGAACGTCGGATTAATTTGAAATCAAATCAAATAGTTCATTGCGAATATAAGTTATACAGAGATGTTTACAGGAAAGATAAATTGGTCCGCTATATTCTACCCTTTTGGCATGCAACATAAAAAGTATTCGCACAAGAATAACTACACTTTAACATTTAATGTCCTTACAATAACTATCTAAACACAAATGGGCCGTGGTGGTACCGGCCTAGAATAGTACTCCCCCATCTCTTCCCGCGGGTGCCGTAAGAGTCGGCTAAGGGACCACGTACCAGGAGGTGGGCAGCAACGCCTTCTGAGGTTTGGTAATCATACTGCGCTTGCCAACCCGCCTGCCAAGCGTGGCGAGTATTGGCAAATCCCCCCTATATGGGGGAGGCATACGTCCAGCAGTGGACGCACATGGCTGAGAAAAGAATTACATAATTAAAACTAAACAAAAACTGAACTAAATGAAACTACATACTCATCAATGCCTCGATGACAATGCAATAGTTTTAATAGTTTGTTCCATTATCCTTACCGCAGGATTTCTAGGATAAGCGATTTTACATCCGATACTCGCTACTGTTTTTGTGCCAAGTATTGTGTTTTTTGGATTTTCTTTAACCATTCTTATTTTTTTTGTTTAGACAACATTCACACAAGGTCTTCAGGTCCCAAACTAGGCAGAGCCTGCACAATGGTAACCTGATGACTGATATATATACTTAAATACATACTTATATATATATACTTATATACATATACACACCCAGACACAGGTCAAACAGACATGTTCATACACACAAATGTTTGACCTGTCCGGGAATCGAACCCGGGACCAACGGCTCAGAAGGCAGAGTGCTACCAACTGCGCCAACCAGCCAGTATTTAAATCTTTCTTGTATATCCATATAAACAAAAATGAATAGCCAGATTTGTTGACAAGCGCAAAACTCGAGAATGGCTCAAAATCGTTATTTTATATTTTTCTTAAGACACCTAGAAAGTTCTTATGGAGAGACAAAACTAAAAAACAACGAGGAAAATAGTAAATACTAATACAAATACTTTTCTTTTTCCATACAAACTACAGCGCGGGAGAAACGTCGGGCTACAGCTAGAGCTAAATAAATAAAATAAAATAAATTAATAAAAAAAATTCAACGATTATTATTTTATTACATCGTTGAATTGTTAAGGATTTCCACCGTCAAATTTGAAACAAAACAACGACAGGACCGCTTTCTAGTTTTCTGAGCGTAATTCCATCATGATACTAACAAAAATATTTCTTACAGAAAAATGTCACTTTTCGTAGGTCTGTTTACGTAGTCTTGTCTCTTTATATATATTTCTCGTAAGCCAATTTGTTAGATTTTATTGCTAAAACATTGCTCCCTGTGAGACGGGTTGTTCAATATAAAAATGCTTATTTAATAATAAGAGAATAGAAGTTTATGAAACTGTTTCATATTAAGAGATAGAGAGACAAATTATGTGCAGTTTTATACACTACTTTATCTAATCTCATAAAATAGATAATGAAATTTATGCAAAATTACAGCATATTATGTTATTAGTAAACGTGTAGAGACAAAACCCATTTGCTGATCGCGCATGCGTGTTGCGCCGCGTCCACAGATTTTGTAAAAAAAAAATGTATCAAAAAATGTAACCGACTTCAACACTCAAAAGTGGGAAATAACTTGTTAAAGTCAGTACCATGATAGTTCTAAAGTAACTAATATCAAAATATTGTGCTCATGGTACCGATTTCGACAAGCTCTTTCACACTTTTGAGTGTTGAAGTTGGTTCCATTTTTAGGTATAAATATTTTTTTTCAGTCTTTTTAGTGTAACCTTTGTTACTCATGGGATCAATCGTCATATGTTCTCCGATGTCTTCACCCGCTACTATAATATCGTCTAGATATAAGCACGCACTTTTCAGATATTGGAGTGTAACTCTAAAACCACTAGTCCGATTTTGATGAAATTTAAATGGGACCACAAGGAAAGCACCAACTTTCAAATAAAAAAAGAACGATCAAAATCGGTTCACCCAATCGAAAGTTATATGGTTTCAAACATTTTAAAAAAATATACGGGTCGGATAGAGAACCTCCTCCTTTTTTTGGAGCCGGTTTAAAAACTGCATTGCAACCTCTTTGGTCCAGCTGAAGTTGGATCTTAATGGTAAAAAAGTTACATTATGGTACAGTTCTCCATAGAAGAGCTGTATCATAACGTAACTGCTTAAATTTCTTATTGTCTATATAATATATCTAGACTGTCATTCAAGTTCAGTTTTTGATTATTTATATCTCTTATCTTTATACTTATTTCTTGTTCCTACAGGATTCATTTATATTGATTATTTAGGACACAAATTTGTATCATCTATTCATAACCGTTGTTATTTATAAATATAAGTGTATACAAACATAGAAAATTACTATTCATCCATTTTAGTCGACATGCGGGTTTTTCGTAAAAAATATTTTAATCAGCAACCTTCGCTGTCAAAAACAAACGATTTCTTAGAAATTATATTGTCTTTGGCGCGGCACAAGTTATTTTTATCCTAAAACAATTATTTAACTGCAATTGAATCTTATAAATATTACAGTTAAACAGTAAAAAAAAAAATTGAATTATAAAACGTTTTTTTTGCGTTTTAAACAAATGGAAAATGAACGCTATTGAAAAAAATATCCCTTTCAATTAACAGACGGAGACCTAACGCTTTGTCTCTCCTCGAGGCGGTTTCTGCTACTCATTTGCGGGTGAAACCTTTTTAAATGGCATTTACCATTAAAAAAACTAGGAAGTAAATTGCAGGTATAAGAAAATCTTTACAGAATTTTTTCCTCAATCTGAAATACAATTGAGTTGAGAGCGAGATAGAGAGAGATGGACATTGAGTTAGTGTGTATTTTCTAACGTAACAACAACAACATTACAACGGGGAGTATTTTGAAGAATTCTCCAAACTTTTTTTTAGCATCAAGATTTTACCACCATACCTACTAGCCGAAATCGCTTAAAAGCTCATTCACATATAATTGGCACATGCAATTTACACACGGTGCGATCAACCAATCGTTTTTGCCATATATCTGTAAAAAATGGAACGAGCTCCTCCTCTACAATATTTTTTTTTTTCAGTCCCATAGCTTCGTTCAGCCTGCATTACATTAACTGCAGGACACTTAAAAATAAGGCGCCAAGACTAATTTTTATTATTTGAATAAAAATAATAATTATTCTGTTATAGTTTTTTTTTTTTTTTTTTTTTTAACTTTCACACAAGGTCTTCATGTTCCAAACTAGGCAGAGCCTGTGCTATGGTAACCTGATGACTGATATATATACTTATATACATACATACTTATATACAATTGTTTGTGTTGGCGACACAGGGTGTCCTAGTAAGAGGAGAGTGTAAGGACAAAAAAGATAATTACAACACAATTAGGGAAAAAATACGTCGTCCTTATTAATAAACTTGTCTAGTGAGAACACCAGTTGTGAATTATCTTTATCCCGTTCCAATACAGCAAATATTCTGTATTTTCTGATTGAATTGTTTTGCTGACGCTCCGTTCGCTCGCACAACGTGATCGGCTTTCCCGCGTTCTCGTCGCAGCCCGTCCCAGAAGGTTGTATTGAACCATTTCTGGAAGCAAAGGATGATCTCCGGGGATCGCACGTTGTAGGATTAAATTTTCAGTTCACTCCTTTGTAAAATAACAATGGTCTTAAAGTTTAATGTACAAGATTGTGAAAGGGGTTGATTAAGGAATTCAAGGGCTTCCACGTGATGGTTCTAATTTGAGTCGCGAGTGAATGGTTTGTTTGGATTGAATTGCAAAGCTCAGATCTCAGTTACCTTTAAGAGCAGCAGCAGTCTATGTGAGAGTTCGCCCGGGAAAGTACTGCCACCATATCTTTTTCTATAGCCAGGCGTTCCCATTATTGTGTTCCTGTTCAAAAGGTATGATTTCCGGTGAAATTACAGGCACTTACCAATTTCATGTCTCAGGGTGCACCCCTGTTGGTGAGTCTCAATACCTGGCGGTAGAAATAGATATGGTGCCATTACCTACTTCCCTGGCCTATGGTGCAGAGCAGTTCTTTAAACATCTGTCTATGTTACCACTTCAAATCTTGTGGGACTTTTGCTTAACCCGTCACCTTAATCCATATTAAAATAATGAATTCAAGACAGTTTCCAAATGCCTGCTTTTAATCTTAAACACAATACAATATAACAATCAAGAGATGTAATAAGAAGACTGTATCGTAGGTGCAAATACATGCTAGTTTCATATGATGTCAATGAACTCTAAGCTAGATATATTTTAGACGATGTCAATGAACTCTATCAAAATAAAACAAATCACTGAGTCGTTAAAAGTAAATTCTTCGTTTTATTTATATCCCCCGCTGATGCTAATAGCGCTAGGGATTATGAATGCTCTTTCGCTCATTCTGAAAATAATTTTAAAATCCGTATGTTTATTTTGAGATTTTAGGTTTTTTTGACATTTTACTCATTTAACTTTACTTTGCTTCATCTTTATTACATTCTAGCTGCACGTCACGGTTTCAGTCAGACTTCGCGCGACTCCCAAAATCAGTATCTCCTTAAATTTTCATGAGAATAAATGTTATCAAAAAATGGAACCGACTTCAACACTCAAAAGCGTCAAATAAATTGTTGAAGTCGGTAGCATAATAGTTCAAAAGTCAGATATCAAAATATTGTGAGCATAGTACCGACCTTGACAAGTTATTTCACACTTTTGAGTGTTGAAGTCACTTCCATTTTTTTGAATATTTTTTTTTCACCCTTTTCGGTGACTTTTGCTACTCACGGGATCAAAATTGTTATTGTGTATGTGCATCGATGTCTTCAACCGCAACTATAATATCGTCGAGGTATCTGAAGCAATTTTTCAGTTATTGGAGTGTAACTCAAAAATTGCTTGTCTGATTTCGATTAAATTTAAATGGGACCATCACGGAAGTATAGGTCATCAAAAAATCATCAAAATCGGTTTATAAACGACGAAGTTACCCACGAACACAGATGATAAAAATCCATAAATTCGTCGAATTGAGTAACCTTCTTTTTTGAAGTCGGTTAAAAATAAACAATCAAACTAACAAAATATACATATTGGGAAATTTACTGTTTTGAAAATACCATTGGTGGCTCTCAGGTATCGCTGTATACGTGTGCCATAAGCTTAAGTAACTCAAAGCATGTAAGCCGCAGGTCTGCCGACTACGAGGTCTTGCCTACACTAGCATTACGTAAGCCTTAACCTATGGTTTTTTTTATTATGATCTAAGAACCTTCCAATTCAGGGCATAATCTCTGCTTGTAGCTGTACATATCCTGAGATGTGATGCTTTCCTTTACATATTAATGCATTGGAAAAACTTATCGATTGATAAGATGTTATTAACATTTTATTCTTATTTTTTTAAATACTTTTTTACATGAAAAGTGAAACCTAAAAACGCCTCGAATGTAAAGCACTTTGATATTCTTGATTATTGATATTTTTTTATTCCTGATTGATTTCTCGATGAAATACAATCAATGTATTTGATTACAAAACATACCTGACAAATGTAAACTCTAAGGCTTTCACGGCCGGCGTTGCATGTTGTATGTATTGCTTCCGGGCTGTTTGGCCGTGGTCTATGTGAAACTTTTGTTCCAGACGTTTCGTCGATCACTGCGGTCGAATTTTTATTCTCTTTGTGAAAGACCACCGAATGTAGTTGAAATTATAGTCGGAAACCTCTGCTTATCACGTGAGTAATTCTCGTGTTTTGTAAATTCATCATTGAGTATTTCAATGTATTTTTTTAGTTTTTATGGACTTGCATGCCTCGAAAGGTAGAATATGGGGCGCTATCATATACTTGTCACTAACGATTAAACTTACCCATGTTCTAGAAAATTTATATGTTTAATTTGATTTGGTTTGAATAATTAAGACATTATGTAAAATATTTTGTTTTTACGAGCAACTCAATGCACTCTTTATAAAACTCACGAATAGATTAATAAAAACCAGATTAAAAAAACCAATGTTTTCAAGGCATCAATTCAAGAATTACTCTACAATATGCTGTGTAAGCAGACAACGAGACACTATGTACAATGCGAATATCTGCATATTATCTATACTAATATTATAAAGACGAAAGATTTGATTGTTTATTTGCATTGAATAGGCTCCGAAACCACTGAAGCGATTTGAACACACCAGGTCACATATGCAATATTTATAATTTTTATTTAGGGATCCTTATAATTTTTAATTTAGAAATCGTTTACCCGTGCGAAGCCGGGGCGGACCGCTATTTTTTATAAATGCTGATAGTGAACTGAGTGATTGTGAAGCGCAATCTATACAGCAATCTACCACAAAGGGTTCTAAAGGACCCACTTTAAGAAACGGTGGCGTAAGATACTATATATGAAATATATAGGTAGAAATATCGAGATGAAAGTGAATGCAAAAATCGTTAGTTAGCCATAAACTCAGTCGAGGGTAAAATCGATTCTTCCGCATGATTGAACGCAAAATGTTGTTATAAAATTGACTCTACATACATTAATGGCGCCACTACATTAATCGAAAACTCAAGGTTGATTTAAATAAAAATATTTTGGAAATGATATCACCTAATTCGATTTGGGCAGAAAAATATTCTTTGAAAGTTTATGATGGACATGTTTAATTTGCTGAGAGAGTAAGTAGATTTATATAACATGCTATGATTTCTAATCAAACATTCTAGGTCTAACGCGATCGATGTAATTCGAACACATCGTCACTGACCATCAAGTGATCAATCGTTACCTTTAAGGTATAAAAACCAAAAAAAGGTTTTAAACAAGTTTGTATGGGTTTGTATGTACTTTTTTTATACATATTATAGGTTTGCGTTTGACAACTGTTATGTACACATACTTGTGTTTATAATACAGCAGTCAGCATAAAGCCAGTTGTGTTATCATCACTGGGACACGTCTGGTCATCTATGACGCTACCGAATATGGGTTGGTGTATAGGCAGGATGATGTCTTTGCACGTGGCGTAGGAGCATTTGTCCAGAATAACAAGCGGGACGGCTTACTGTGGTCTTCTGTATAATAGAATATTAGTGCTCAGTTGAAACTCTACTAGCGGGATCCCATCCAAGTTATAACAATAGATATGGTTATTTTACTTTGTTTCATTTGGCGAACCACGTTAGTGGTTAATTTTGATAGGCATTGTTGAGGCATTGCCATTTGTGTCATCTGTAAAGTACATATCTGTAATATTTTAAAAGGTTTTATTTGACATAGCATCCTATCCTACTAATATTATAAAGGCGAAAGTTTGTGTGTATGTTTGTTACTTCTTAACGCTCAAACGGCTACACCGATTTGGATTTAATTTGGAATGTAGATACTTCAGATCCCGGAATAACATCTTCGACCACATCGTCACTGACTATCAAGTGAGATAGTGGTCAAACCCTAGATCTATACAGTATAAAAAAAATTACACATGGACAACTATTCATCATCGTCATCGTCATCGTCATCGATCATCACCACGCGGGTGAAAACGCAGGCCGCAGCTAGTATACAATAAAAGCATAAACGTAGGCAACCTATATTTGTACCTATCTAAGTATAATAAATTAACTAAACAAAAACTGATACAGTTATGAGTCATCTACACAATGCTATGAGCTATTGATAGTGATTCTCTTGAACAACTATACTGAAATTTAGGAAAATAAGATAAGTTCGTATACGGTTACAATAAAGTCCAATAAAGTATGACTCTTATCAATTACAACACTAAAATTATACCTTTTTATTAAAATTGCGGGTAGTTTTAGGTAAAATAAGTCGTCACTTATCTGGTGGCGACTAAAGCTGCCCGCAATTAACCATTAATTGAATAAAATTTGTCTAATATTAGCGATAACGTTATATGGAGTTAAACGATTTGAATTAAAGAATACGAGCTATTTCATTTAAAAGAATTTAACTTTATCTAGTATTTAATGATTAACAGAATTAGCCAATATTTGAGTTACGTTATTATATAGAAGTGTGATTATTTATTGTCTAAATGTAAGATTTACATAAATACACGAAATTATTTGACAAAGATTTATTGAAGTCCTGCTATTATCTATGTTCTTAGCTTAATTTATCTCAGACACCACAAAACTATCCCAAGTTTTATTTTCCAGTGCGCCTATTCTCGCTAGTAACCTACATAATGGCTTTCCATAGACCCACAATCGGAAAATGGCCCGACCTTCTAAACGATAAAATTTATTTTGTGAGCAACCCTATTGAAGCGAACCTTCCTGGGCATTGGATTCCTCTCAGCGTTTTAAAAAAGGCAATTGAAAATCGGGTCAACCAAGGCACTACTTACTCTCAGTGGTATACTTACGGTTGGGTGGCTAAAGCTACCAAAAAAAAAGTTAAGTTCAAACCCATGATGACTACTACATTAGGGCTGATAAATACTAAACACAAGATTAAGTTAAGTTACCAAAAGGTAAGATCTGATAATGATTTAGATAAGACTATAACGAAAGCCATAAAAATTGTAGGTGATTCAAAGACGGCCTTAGCAAAAGACAACGAATCATCAAATTGGAATACTGTGTCTGAGAAGTCGCTCCCGGATAATTCAGGTTCAGGAGTGGTAACTAAAGATACTGCTGATGCAAAAACTCAAACAGCTATTGGACTATTGACTCAATCACTTACAAAAGCAACTACGCAAGCAATAACGCAAGCTCAAGCACTTACAAAAGCAACTACGCAAGCAATAACGCAAACTCAAGCACTTACAAAAGCAACTACGCAAGAAATAACGCAAACTCAAGCACTTACAAAAGCAACTACGCAAGAAATAACGCAAACTCAAGCACTTACAAAAGCAACTACGCAAGCAATAACGCAAACTCAAGCACTTACAAAAGCAACTACGCAAGAAATAACGCAAACTCAAGCACTTACAAAAGCAACTACGCAAGAAATAACGCAAACTCAAGCACTTACAAAAGCAACTACGCAAGAAATAACGCAAACTCAAGCACTTACAAAAGCAACTACGCAAGCAATAACGCAAACTCAAGCACTTACAAAAGCAACTACGCACGCACTAACGCAAACTCAAGCATTTAATGAAGCACTTACTCAAAAGACTACTCAAGTGACTACTACAGCGTCTACTCGTTTGACTACCAAAGCGTCTACTCAGGCGCTGACTGAACTACCGACTGCAATTGCATCTCAAATGCCCATCGAACCCTCAACTGCAATGTCTCCTCAAACGCCAAACGAACTCACAACTGAAATACTGACAGAACTATTAACTAAGGCTGCTACTACAATAAAACCACCGACTAGCAGGGGCCGAGGCAATCCATTCTATTAAGTAATAAATACTTTTTTTTAAGAATTTATTTTCATGTCTTATTAATTACTATTTACTATTTACCCAGTTACCCAAAATGTTTTTAATGAAAAGTATTTTCGTGCTTTAAGATGTTTGTTCCACTAACACAGGATTGTGTTTCTACTATCGTAAGCAAATGTAAAAAATATTTTTATACGGTGTTTTTATACATTCACAACTCTTTTCGGTAAGAGTAGGTAGAGACCACAGCCTTCCAAATAGTAGAATCACTTTGTTTTGGCAATATGACTTACTATGACATATTATTATCAAATATGGAGCTCAAACTGGGGTCCTGCAAATGAATTATCCTATAAATGGCTTGAACGGAGAAGACACTGTGTAGATATTTGAAAATATTTCCGGTAAATAACTTACTAACACTACTTACTGATCTTTAATTTTTAATGATCGTTTCATTTGATAAGCATAAATTGGACAGTGCCGTGTAAAATGGGGAAAATAAAATTTGAACACAAAGACGGAATCTTAGTAGAGTGGCTTTTTTATGCTCCGTTTTTAGGGTTCTGTACTTCAAAAGGAAAAAAACTGAACCCACATGGAGTCACTTTGTTGTCCGTCGTGGAGATATCAATCTGAAATTCATATCAAATACTCGTTTACTGTCTCTTGGAGTTGTAAAAAAAAACAAATTTCTAAAGCAACGCAATGAAAAGATACAGCCGTTTATGCTGCAAGTTTTGACACTTGCAAGGGAATCAAAACCTACAGGGTACTTTCCGTCAACTAAGAATCTTGAAATAATAGACATAATATGATATAAATAGACTAAAAATTCTGAATGAAATGTGCAATAATACTTTGTATATTTTTTATTTTTATTTAACAATTGACACAAGGTCTTCAGGTCCCAAATTAGGCAGAGCCTGTATTACAGTAACCTGATGACTGATATATATATATATATATATATATATATATACATATACACACCCAGACATAGGTCAAACAGACATGTTTATGCACACAAATGTTTGACCTGTCCGGGAATCGAACTCGGGACCAGCGGATGTTATTATTAACAATTAATAACATTTGTTACATATTTACCTAATATAACTATAAAAATAAATAAGTTTAACACATTTAATATTATTATACTTTTAAATGTTATAAACATATTATATACCATATCTATATTATGTAATAAATACTCATAAGAAAATATGTAGCGGTGTCAGTTAAAAAAGAAACCTTCAATTTTGGCAACTATGAGGTTCTTATAAGTACCTACCGATGATTGTACCCCAAAATTAAAAAGATACTTTCAATTTGACGGTCGCCGTGGCGCAGTGGTCAGTGTCAGTGACTTGACTTCTGTCTCCGGGACCCTGGGTTCGACCAGGTTCCAAACATTTGTGCGATGAGTATAGGTGTTTGTCCCGGGTCTTGGGTGTTTGTGTGTGTCCATGCCTCCCGCGACACATGGAATCCTAGTGCGGGAGTCTGAGTGTGATAAATAAATAAATAAATAAAAAATGTTGGCAACTATGAGGTTCTTATAAGTACCTACCGATGATTTCACCCCAAAATTATGTAATGCTTAAATTTATTTCGTGCATATTGTATAAGAGTGCTTGCTATCGTCATCTAGCTTTCTTTTTCTACCCTCTCCCTATTTTTTCTTAAAGAATGATGGATAATCATTCTTTATGCACCTGCAAGAAATTATGATGGGTTATTTACGTTAGTCATGTTTCCACTTAGCGCTAACTCTTTGTGTTACTTTTTACAATTTTGATTGAAATTTTACAGAGGGTGCGCAAATATATTACTATACAAGAAAAAGCTGAGTCAGCTGATATTGTTGTAGCATTTTTTAAAGATTTGAAAATTTATCGTGAATAAAGATTTTGCTCGGTGCAGTTTTGGCAGCTGTAACAAGTAGATGGCGATGGTGGCGAGAGAGAGTCTGGTATACAAATACAAATACAAATCATTTATTCAGTTAACTTAATCTAATTTACATTTCATTGGTTTGGGACCCTCTTTTAAGTATGGAAATACCTGTGTTAGAGGATCCAGCTCTTCCGAAGTAGTATAACTATAATTGATTAAGTCGGTAAATAAAAATTACGAAAATAAAATAAAGATAAAGTAAAGTAAGGAAAGGTGAGACTAATAGGTATTAACCAATATAAAGAACTAAGTCTAAATACTAAATTTACAAAATTATGCTTCTATTAATTTATTTATTGTATGTTGTATATTGTACCAGACTCTCTCTCGCCTTTTCGGTCAATTCCGCCTTTGGGTTTCGTGAGCAGAGTATTGAGAATAACTCACCACCCTTGCCAATTCAGGTCAGCGGAAAGTAAAGCCTAACCTCATTTTAAGGTGAATTTGAATCGTATTGAAATAGAAGTAGAGCCAGTGTCGACAAAGCGGCGATTTATAAAAAGATGTCGCTGCAATAGCAAGTCGTTTCATGAAATGAAAGCTTTGAGGCGCGCTTCAGGTCTAAACCAGAAAAGATGTGAACGTTCTTCGTTAGTAGGTCGAGTCGTTCATAAATACCTTAACAGTAAGGGCGATTATAAGTTGCTTTATTTTTTCTACACAACGATACTCTTATAATACTAAGGGTGAAGTTCAACAAAATGTAAACGTCTGATTATCAATTAACCGTCGGCTAACTGAATGGTAAAAACGTTTGACCGATGGTTAAATTATTAATCGTACGGTTAAATTTTGGTGCACTCCACACTTAATACAAATAAGTTTATTATTACCAAGGCCACAGAGTGTATATTTGTAGTACAATGTTCACTTTGGCAGCTGTGATAGGTCAATCCTGTGTTACTTACACCAATGTGTTCAATGTATTCTCATTAAGTATTATACTTACTCAAAATAATGGTGTTACTATTTACAGCAAGAGTATTTAAAAGACATCAAAAGTAGATTTCTTTCGGTATCTTACCAATCAACTATAATCTTATCGTACAATTTTAAAACTAATGTTATTCTGTAGCGCCCATCAGGGTTCATGTTACATGGGTACATTAAACAACAATATAAAACACAATATTGTGTAAATTTAATACATGTTTCAGAATTGAATAAATGAAATTTATTTATTGATTTATTAACATCCACACAAGGTCTTTAGGTCCCAAACTAGGCAGAGCCTGTACTATGGTTACCTGATGACTGATATATATATACTTATATAGATATACACACCCAGACACAGGTCAAACAGACATGTTCATACACACAAATGTTTGACCTGTCCGGGAATCGAACCCGGGACCAGCGGCTTAGATGGCAGAGTGCTGCCAACTGCGCCAACCGGCTAGTCTGAAATGAAATGTTAAACCTTTTTGGTTATTTGAATTGAGAAATTTAAGAATGTGTAGTGACTAAATGATTTTGAAAGACGTACCCCCTTACTTATAAACGTTGAATAACCTCTGAATAGTTATTCAGTGTTTTGTCTTTATCGCTTATATGACAGTTTGACGTTGAAAGAACGGAACAAAACACTGAATTACTATTCGCAGCTTATTCAACGCTTATAAGTAAGGGATGACGAACAACGTGATATGAAAACAATGATGGTTGCTGTGGCTCAGTTGTCAGTGAAATGACTTGTTACACATTTTTGAAAGAAGCTTCTTATGGGGATCGAACCCAGAATACCGTCTCGTCGTCTTGTCATCTAAGCTACTGTAATACTCCACTAGCAGTCCGAATTTATTCCTTATTATTTACACCTGAGGGGATGTTTTTCTAGCGCCATCTACCTTTTATTGTATGAACTTTTAATCTATTAATAGATTTATTGTGTGTGTCTATGCTGGCCGATGAAACAGGAAATCCTAGAGGGGGTGTGAGTGTAACAAGAAAAGAAATAGTAGCGAATTAAGATGTAGTGACACTAGTCGAGAAATGTATGCTCAGATGTTCTGACCTGCAAAAAGGATTGACGAGAAGAAAGCGCCATAACAAAATAATCTTATTTATGGTCACCTTTCACCGCAGCAGTCCTTGAGAGGCAGTGAGCTTACTAGATCTAGCGTGATAACATCTTCGACCACATCGTCACTGACCATCAAGTGAGATAGTGGTCAAACGCTAGATCTATAAAGTATAAAAAACAGCATAAATAGGATACGTGAAAAAAAAGACTTCAGAAGAACGTTTTCTAAATCATGTGTGTGTATCACAAATCTTACCTAGAGAGATATGCCAGGGTCGCAGCAAGTGGAAATCCGTAAACCTGCCTTCACCTCCGGGAAACAGGCGTTATATTGTGTTACCATATTATATGATTATAAACCTCATTTCCATTAAGTTCAAAAGATACTCTCATGGCCTTCCAGTTAATTGAAAATATGATTAACCATTCATTTAATATTTCAGGCGCTTATAATTCAAATCCATTTAAGGCTTCTTAAGCCACCTTATTAGAATTTGAAGTACTTTTCGTTGTTTAAGAATAATTGTATTTATATAAGTAAAATCGATAGCAAGGTAAGGTAAAGGTTAGTTAGAAAGAAGACAAGCGTAAGCTTATCACTACATAAAACAAAGTCGCTTTCTCTGTCCCTATATCCCTATGTATGCTTAAATCTTTAAAACTACGCAACGGATTTTGATGCTGTTTTTTTAATAGATAGAGTAGTTGAAGAGGAAGGTTTATATGTATAACTACATCCATTAAATAGTGGAGAAATACTGTTATTGTTGAGGTTTCTACTCGGGCGAAGCTACTTCGTGCGAAGCCGGAGCGGGCCGCTAGTTTTGTATTAAAACATTAATTTTCTTTCGGTAAACATTTTTTTTATCTGCACTAGGATATACAAAAATCCACTTTCGCCTACATTCCCCGGTAGGCGTAGGCAATTTTTTTTGCCATGCTCGCTCGAGCATCGCATCACCGCGATGCACCCTGGCGGCCTCATGTGCCCTAACCCTAATTGCACCTACAGTAGTCACGGTCCACTACCGAATTCAAACCGCCACGTTGTTTGTCGTGTTGCTATGACGACGACTGTGGGGACGCGGGGTCGCAGCATACTATTAAATAGATGAACCTAGACCCGTCCCGAATCATACTCTACACTCATACCATGGAATGGTATGAGTGTAGAGTATACGAAAATTACAATAGAAAAAATCTCCACAAATATCCTCTCTCAACGTTTAGAGCGAAACAAAAAATTATAGCCTTCTTACAGAATATTTATTTTATTTTATTTTAAAAATTTTAGGGAAATTAACAGCTAGCCGATAAAACGTGATAAGTAAACATTCACTGAAGGCCAATTATAAATTTCCACAAATAGCCAAATTAGTTAACAAAACAAAAGTTAATGGACGACATCTAGATGTGTGGAGTAAATATATATAATTATAAATACAAATTAAGATAAGTTATCAATACATAGAGACATATTTAGCTTTCAAAAAACTTACAACTAAGTGCATGTTTCAATTTTGCAGAAGTAGTGTGAAACATATCAATATCGAGTTTATTGGATATATCGTTAAAACATTTGCACGCCCGAATGAAGAACGAATTCTGCCTGTAGTTAGTCTTTGCAAACGGTACGTCGAGTAGCTTTGGACTCCTATAGATCCTATTAGTAGTGCGGAGTCCGAGGTGACTGAGTAGATCCGAGCAGACAACTAAACCATATATATGGAATATAATAAAACAGAAAATCTTATGAAACCATCTCTTCATGCTACTTAACTATATCACCCAATCCCCAATCCCTATATACAACCTACATCCACCACTACATGCATGCGCGCACGCGCACGAGGGGAGCACACACATACACACACACAAACACACACACACGCGCGCGCACACTAATAATAATAATAAACAAGTATCGATTGTATGGATCGGATAATAATCGACTTATTATAACATAATCGGTGATAAAGCGTGCTTGAATTTATACATGACACGCTGACAAGTCTTAATTATCCCCTAGACCGAGGAACGTTAATATTGTTACCACTTAATAATTCTTTATATAACACTAGCTGCGCCCCGCAGTTTCACCCGCGTGATGTTGAAAAACGGTGATGATGGTGATGATGAAAATAAGCCTATATATTAATTCAGGGTGTAAGGTATATTCATACCACATTTCATCCAAATCGATCCAGCTGTTTAGGCGTGAAATAGTAACAAACATACATCCATACATGAAATTTGGTATGGAGATAGCTTATACCCTGGATTAACACATAGGCTTATTTTCATCATCACCCTTTTTCATCACCACGTTGGCAAAACGGATTTGGATGAACTTTACTATACAAATACTTCAGGTCAGGAATAACACATAGGCTACTTTTCATCATCATCAATCATCACCACGCGGGTAAAACCGCGGGGCCCGGCTAGTTTACAATATTAGTGGGATTATTATTATTACAATTCATTATTCTCTGGCTGCGTTTGAGATAGACTAGTCCGTCAAAACATAACTAGATAATACGCATAGCTGTAATTCTAGACCTTGGCTTTAGTTATGTATGTATTTACGCTGTATGTTAGGACTACGTATTACGAATTCTCTCTGCGCTTGCAGACCAGATATATGTATAGTCACTTTCTGAACCTTTGAATGGGAAAATGTAAATCCTAGCGTCGTGGATCGCAGCAGGGCTAAAGTCAGGAACAGGGGACTATTATTAGTAAGCAGGAGGGTTTGCGAGTTTAGTTTCATCAGCTGAGAGTCTTTCATATTTTCGTTTCCATGAGTCGTAAGGGTATTCCGGTACAACGAATAGCCGGAAATAGCTCGGGGGCCGCATATATATGTGCCAGGCCAGGTGTCTGCTATTATCATGATGCTCGTGTTTTTTACTTTGCTTGCGTGATCTGTAGTTAGTGTGAAAGAACCCTCTTTCACACTAACTGTGTAGTTAGTGTCAAAGAGGGTTTCCAGGTGGTAATAATGTCCAGTCCAACTCTGACATCGGTCACAACCTTCGCGCACGTGACTAGAGTATCAACGGGCCACTCATGAGACCAATCTACCTCACATTGCTTTTCAAATAGTTTTTAGTTGGTTCTCTGAATGCACCACTTTCAGTGTAAAGAGCTCATCATGCCCCTGTGATCCGACTAAAAATGAAACAATTGAACGTATTCTTTTGGATTATTTTCATTTAACTTCTGCTTAACTTACGTATATTAGTCGACTAATATACTTAAGTTAAGCCATAGTTAAATATAAATAATGACGAATACTTACGAAACTTTCAACCAAGTGATATTCTGCTGGACACTTCGATTTATAGTCTTGAGGGGTAAAAAGTCAAACATAAGTTAAAGATTCAATTTAAGGTAGAAAACATAAATAAATTAATCAGTGATAATGAAAACCAAGATATGTGTTTTAAGTATTTTATTTTAATAAAGGCATCGTACCTCGACCTTAAGTATTAAATTATAAAAATAGGTTTGTGTTAAATTTAAAATTATTATATATATATATATTAAAATTTAAGTATTAAATTATATATTAGATTTATAAGACATGGAGTTATGTTATATTTTAGACATATATATATAAACAAAACGAAAATCCAACGAAATGATAGGAAGAAACAAGACAAAACTAAAAACAGATTGTACAGAATATTGTAGTTTATTTAACCTGCTTTCATGTCATGTTTCGCTCTAAAGCTAGTATTTTGCCGACTTCCAATAATAAACTGAGATGCTCAAGGTGTGATTTTTTGGAAAATTTTCTGATAGTAGCGGAGGGATGAAGAGCAAACAAAAGGAAAACTCTTAGTAAAACATTGTAAATCGCGCTGATAAAACTCTAAAGTGGTGAACAATTTATACAGACTATCAGTCTATAGAGATTCAGTTATGGTTTGATTAAGTGGTATTAATTCAAACTTTTTATTAATCAAAGATACCAACTACCTTCTTATCTTAATTAAAATACAATCAAAACTAAGATAAGGGTTTGACAAGAGCCTGTTCGAAGATGAAAGGGCCTGGAGTTAAAACAATTACTGTTTTTGGAAATTTAGTCAAACTCACAACCTCTAAACTAACTTGGTTGGTCAAAATTAAGGTTATATTATATATACATGTTTTGATAAAGTTTAAAGAACACCTATTCGCAGAAACTTCAATTTATAGCAAAGCTATGCCTTATTATCAAGCAGATAAAAGAAATAAAATACATGGTGAAGCGGTGATAGCTCAGCGGGGGGAGCGTCGCCTTTCAAACTAACGGACACTGGTTCGATCCCCAACAACAGCTTGAGCTTCCGGTGAAGGTTACACCGTTATCAAATTCCCAGGATGGTGGTAGGATACTTTCGAATACCCGCCTGGCTAGCCACCACGCTCAAGTTTGAAAAACTGTCATCAAACACATAGTGTGTTCAGGCAGCAGTCTTTGCGAGCCAGTGAGCATTCTAGATCTAGCGTGATAACATCTTCGACCACATCGTCACTGACCATCAAGTGAGATAGTGCCCAAACGCTAGATCTATACAGTATATAAAAAAACATGGGATATATTCCGAGAATAACGTTAACACTCGTATTTGTTAAGGCTCTGATTTGAACGAATTATAAGTCAAATAATGAACGGGTAATAAAAGACCGAAGTATACCTATATAACTATTTTAATGTATTATTCTGATTCAGGTGAATATGGCGTATTTTCAATTGTAGCACCTAACTTAATCCCATGTTCAGAATAAATTAAATTCTAATTTTTAAACAATTTTTACAATAGTGAGTTTTATGAGAATCCTATTTAATATCATAAACGCGAAAGTTTTTATGTATGGGCACGCTGAAACGGCTGAACGGATTTGCATGAAATTTGTAATGATGATAACTTAATAGCCCTGGAATAATATTAGGCTAGGTACTTTAAATCCCGAAAATGTGCATGGTGTGGGATGACGGGAGGACACAAAAATAGTCAAAACCACGTTCTATTACACAGCGGGGCGCAGCTAGTATAATTTATATACCTATTTGTAGTCTGTGACATTATATTATTTGAAGTAAAAATAGTTATATTGGTTATTGCATTGACTGACACATACCGCGCGGCACTGCGCTTCTAGTTTTGAAGAAAAAAAGATTCGGATACCATAGGGCTTGAACCCACGACTACGAAATAATATCCCAGACGGTTTACCAACTAAGTAACACTTCTCACGTAATCCAAACTTATTGCTCCAATAACGTAATATCTTACGGCAAGATTTCTTTTTCTCAGTTTTATAAGTATCTCTCAAAGGTTCTTTGAGAAAAAATAGCACTGGAATAAATAAAAAAAGCACTAGAATAAATAAATAAACAAAAGTTACACAATATGTAATTGTGTAATTTTTAATTTTTCTAATATATGAAATCAATAAGCCTTATATATTTAAGCACTAGCTCCGGGTTACGGTTTTTTTGATACCTCAATTATCCCACTGGAGCTATACCTTTTCCAGGATAAAAGTAGCCTATGTGTATGTCCAGGGTCTAACCTATCTCAATACCAAATTTCTTTGAAATCGGTATAGCCGTTTAAGCGTGAAGAAGTAACAAATATACACACAAACACACAAAATTTCGCCTTTGTAATATACTAGTAGCGCCCCGCGGTTTCACTCGCATGGATTACGATTTTCCCGCTACCTCGATTATCCTACGGGAACTATACTTTTTCCGGGATAAAAATAGCCTATGTGTTAATCCATGGCTTAAACTATCTTCATACTAAATTTCATTGAAATCAGTAAAGCCGTTTGAGTGTGAAGAAGTAACAAACATACACACATACACATAAACACAAACTCGCATTTATAATATTAGTAGGAAGTGTGAGTGTGATGTGCTTGCTGTTACGAAACGATGTAATAGAGACTCACCTACGGGCATTTTCTCACGCTAAGTGTTTATTGCCTCGCTACTTCGGACCCTCGTTGCAACTTTTGCTAAATCATTTTATTACATCGGCTTCGGGTGTTTTGTGTGGTATTTAGACGGACCCTTGACCGGAGTTTATTAAAGTAGGTCAAATAGCTTTTGCTCAGTTTAGTTCGGTTGTTTTCCTGGTTGATCATAGGGCTCAATTCTGCATGTGACGTTTCTCTTTCCATTTGATAAATATAAATTGTTGAGTCTATCAGCTTATTTTGTTGAATATGGGAAGTAAAAACCAAATAGCATGGAGTCATCGAACTTATACTCTATCTATAGAAAGTGTTTTACCTACAGCGCCATCTTACAAACGTAAGCTACAAAGTCGCTATGTGTGACATTTTACTTGACTCACCACGCAATGATAATTTACCGAACGAAGCTATAAATAGCTTCGTTGAAATGGCGTATATGTCGCGCCTTTACTAGACTTCTATAGAGGAGTATATAAGTTCGATGCATGGAGTTAAATCTGATTTCTGAATCTAAACGGAGGATTGGGTATGATTTATGCCTCAAAAGTGGTCAAATACTCCAAGGTTTTAGCAGCTGTGTACGCGAAAGGCTTCCCGATAGGCGTTCACTGTAGCAAACAAAAGACGAATGACATATAAAGTTTAAGAATATTCAAAAAACGAACTAGGTACACGTAAGTGGCCAATGATTTGACCAAGGAGATTTTTATTGAATAAGGCTGTCAATTACAAAATAGTTTCAGGTCTAAAGAGGTCGTATATTCTGTGGCTAACAGGTTTCAGAACAACCAAGGTTAATATAATATTTTTTACTTACTAATCCTAGACTTTAGCTAAATAATCACGTTGTAAATTATTCAAGATTTAGAATGCATATATCTAAAACAACAGAGATATTTACATAGCCAAGAAACACTTATTATGTTAAATACTAATTACATATTCATATTATATTATTCTTTAAAAAAATACAATTTAGCGTCAGCGATCAGATGAGATAATAGTTCGCATTATAATGAGGGAAAACTTCTAGCGCTGTGCAATTTGAATCGCACCTTATTATGTCCGAAGGAAGATTCACAATGCTCATTTAAAACTTATTGTTTGTTGTGAAGGTTTCATTAAAGACAAGGACCCAAAATAAAGCTGGGTGCTCTCGAAACGTGCAAAAAGTAACTCGTGAATATTCCAGCATCGAAAACGAAATCAGAATGAAAAATAAACATCTGAGTCACAGTCTAGTAAGAGAAAACACTTGTGACAGTGACAGAACGATTTCAAAGTACATTAACACGTACTTTAATATCGCTTACACAAAATTACGCCAGCTATTGCGTAATTTTATTAATACGAGTTTCTTTTTTTAGAAAAATCATTATTTGGATACGTGATGGATATAGTTATTAGTTACGGTAGTTGTTGATCTCTGCCTCTGGTAATATCGTCACCTATGATAATTGAAATTTCAACAATAATATGTGTAGATAAAGGAAAAAAAATGCACTTCAAAAACAATACAACCGGGCCGATACAAAAAAAGAGACTGTATTTAAAAACCAATTAATTACTTTACACTGTTTTTTTACGGGTATAACGTGGTACTTACGCGTAGTCGATCACGATCGACAATTGTTTCGGCTTCTTCCGGACGTTACGACGTGCGAGACGGGACGTTACGACTAACGCACCGCACTTAAGATCCTGATGAAGGCTTCCGGAAGAAGCCGAAACAATTGTCGATCGTGATATCGACTACGCGTAAGTACCACGTTATACCCGTAAAAACAGTGTAAAGTAATTATGAACGTGAGTTTTAATATTATTACCAATTAATTAACTAAGTCATGAACGGAAAATTATTCAAAGACAGACATGATACATCGAAATCCGTTCAGCCGTTCTGGCATGATTGAGTTACAAACATCATCGATCCATCTATCCTAACTTTCATATTTTTAATATTAAGTACGACACATACATTTAACATGATGACGTTTCGATGACGTCACGATCTGACGATCTTACGATTTGACGTGATTTTACATTTTTTCCCCTTACAAAAGTGCACAACGTCGCTAAAAAAGTTTTCACTTCAAAAACCTATTCCAGATGTTTCCATATATACATATAGGTAACTAGCGTCGCACCACTACCTCGCACGGGTAGGTTTTTTTATTTTTTATTACACTTAAACCCCCGCACTAGGATTCCCTGTATCGCGGGAGGCTTGGAGACACACATTCACAGCACACAAACATCCAAGACCCGGGACAAACACCTACACTCATCGCACAAATGTTTGCCCCTGCCGGGATTCAAACCTAGGGTCCCGGAGACACAGAAGTCAAGTCACTGACACTGACCACTGCGCCACAGCGACCGTCTTTCAACAGTGTTGCCACGTTGAATAGCAATGCTTTATCTTTAAGCAAGATAAATCCCAGCATTTTGATCACATGTTGCTTCATATGGTCGCCCCGACAGGTCTATGAAAATTCGGTGTGCCCCTGGTCCCCACGGTTTGAGCGTGAAAAAGGGTTATCTAAAAAAAAGAGCTGCTCCTACATTTTATTTTGCTAATAACGATTGCAATTATTAATGTCATAATAAATGCTCCAGGTGTATTTTTTATAGACGTTATTGTCAAATAAGGTCTTGTATAATATTATTTACACTATTATTATTAACAGTAGTCATGTCACTGACACTAACCACTGCGCCACGGCGACCGTCAAAGTTTAGGTTAGTAGTTTTAGGTGATATTTAATCAATATTTACAAAATTATGAACATACACACACTTAGCAGACTTTCCATGCTTAGGCAGTCGATCAAGTCACCTTTTAAACAAAGCATTGAAGCCGACCGCGCATGTGCATCTTGTTAGGCATCGCGCACTAAATCGGCGTTTCTTTTTCTACCTCATATCATTTTTAAATTGATAATATCTTTTGAATGAAATGCGGTTATTTCATTCGTAATATATATCATTTAAAAAGCAATCTACGGATACTGTAATGTTTTTATTCTGTCATTGATAGTATTCGCGTCGTATGCAGCGAGGAATTTTTTGGATTTTTTTTACCTTGTTTTTGTTGAGATCCATACATGTTAGTAATACATATACTGGTCAGGCATAATGTAGCACTATAATGGTGAAAGAATTATTAAAATCGGTTCACTCGTTTTTGAATTTATTTGGTACATACTTACAAAAATATAAAAACACAAACAAATTAAAATCATTCCTCTTTTTAATATTAGTGTAGATGTAGATATTAGAATTAAAGTATATCGATCGAAACGCTTGAGAATCGCTGATGAGCTAACTTATCATCTAACCGAAGCGTTACCCGAATACGCATTGCGAAGTTTAGATAGAAAAAATTCACACTAAAAGTGATGGGGGCGTGAGCGGGAAAATTCTTGCATCAGTTTACAGAAAGCTGCTATGTTCGCAGTTCGGTATGCCTCAGTATCCCGGCAACCACGGTCGTGTACGGATGTGCGGCCCGTGTTTATATAAATCAAATCGCGTGTGAATTATTCGATTGCGATGTCGAGTAGCGATTTTATTCTGAAGAGAGTGAGGTTTTATTTTGAAGTGTGAATTGAGTGTGAGTGTGGATTGAGCCTGCACTGAGGGCGCTAAAATGTAAGTTATTTATATTTATGTGTATTATCAATATCTGCCAGTTAATTTCATCCCGGAAAGGGTACCGATTAAATCTTCTGATGCGTCACTGGTACAAACTACAAATAACATAATTAGGTCTGTTGTCGCGAAATTTGCCGTAATTGAATGTTGTGTCGGCGATTTGTATTCCGGTATTCGGGTACCCATATCGGCATCCGAATGTCAACATATAATTTGTTTTCCACGATATTCAAGCATATTATTATGGCCGCGGTAAAGTAAAATAACTTAGAACTTTTTACTTTAACTTTTTAACTTGGCGGTTTTTGTTTCATGTGATTAATTGTGTCTTATTTATTATAAATCAATTAAACAGTTCCGTTAAATTTGTACTCGTAATATTAAAATTTATGATTAATACATAATGATATATCATTTTGTTATTCTTTTTATTTCTTTTTATTCCCGAGAAAGGAAACATTATTAATTTTAAAAACAAATTACAGACACCCTCTATGAAAACAAGCCAGCGAATTATTATTGGCGCAGTGGTTTGTGTCATCAACATGACTTCTGTGTCACCGGGACCCTGGGTTCGTATCCCGGCAGGGGCAAACATTTTTGCGATGAGTGTAGATGTTTGTCCCGGGTCTTGGATGTTTGTGTGCTGTGATTGTGTGTGTCCATGCCTCCCGCGATACAGGGAATCCTAGTGCGGGGGTCTGAGTGTAATGAGAAAAAAAAAAATTATTATTTCCACTTTTTGTAAAGTACCTCAATAAAACCACAGGTTAATTATAAATAAATGTTAGAAAACAATTTATATAGGTTACATTTTGAATTTACTAAAATGAGAGGTACCTACTATGATATACTTACCAAAAATAACCTTTACATTAACAAACTGCTGTTCGGTAAATATTAAAATATAGAACACTAAAGTGCATAGACAATGCTGTTGCACATTATTCTGCTATCGGAAATAAAAGGTTTCTTATCAAACCATTACGTGATATATCGGGTAGATACTATATACGTGCGTAATGCTAGGCTTTATACAACGCGAAATAACTAAGAACTAATCCCACATTTTGGGGTCAGTCCAAATAGTTTACATTCTTTTATTTTTTCAGCATTATAATTTTGAACTCTCAGTTGTGACACGCAAATTAATAAATGTGTTAATTCTTATTCCTGGTCCTAATCCTACTCGTACTAATATTATAAATGCGAAAGTTTGTGTGTATGTGTGTATATTTGTTACCTCTTCACGCTCAAACGGCTACACCTATTTCAATGAAATTTGGTATGGAAATAGTTTATACCTTGGATTAACACATATGCTTATTTTCATCATCACCGTTTTTCATCACCACGCGGGTACATCAGCTAGTAATAATATATGTGCTCATTCGATTCGGAACGTCTTCTAGAAAAACGTATAAAAGACGAGACGCATTAGTACACAAAAAGTAGTAATGTCTGTCTGAGTTAGAGCATATCTAATCCGACCATAACCGACACAAAGAGCGAAGGAAATAGATACGGATAGAAACGAAACATACGCTTGTAAACGTGTCTGGCAAATTTGCGTCGAAGCCTTTTGATTAAGAAGTCACCTAGACTGTTTCAAATTCTAACTTCTTCTTCTCAGCACTTGGATATCCACTGCTGGACATATGCCTCCCCCATATAGGGGGGATTTGCCAATTCTCGCCACGCTTGGCAGGCGGGTTGGCGAGCGCAGTATGATTTCCGATCCTCAGAAGGCGCTGCTGCCCACCTTCTGGTACGTGATCCCTTAGCCGACTCTTACGGCACCCATGGGAAGAGATGGGGGAGTACTATTCTAGGCCGGTACCACCACGGCACTTACCACCGCACCACTATTTGTTTATTTGACACACTTAAAATAAATTATAATATTCATGTAAGTTCAAATAGTAGCCAGTTGGTAGTAGTAGTAGTTGGTCATGTTTAAATTCGGAACACAAAAAGTAAATAGGATTCAAGTCACCTATGTTTAAACTGGGAGTCTCTGATTCTTAGCATTTTTCAGTGAACAGGTGAACAGTATTGGCCAAATGTAGATAATAGGCTACTTATTATATTATACCAGGGCTTACTCTAAATAACAGATTGGTACTTTGCACAATTAGACATCGTCTGTTTACTATTTCTCAGCATCATTTCAACCATCTGGATTTTAAATCACGAATTGATAAGTTTGGTACAGTTACTTATAGGTATATCCTTTTTACATACTAGTCCTAGACTATAGCTATGGGCATCGTGTGTCAATCAAGATAGAACGCATGTACCTAAAATAACATAAACAAGAAACACATTAAAATCATTATTATGCATTATGCTAAATCCCAATATTCTTATGATAATGAAGGTAAATATATAGTTGATGATGATGACATAGTTAAATAAGCAGCAGAGTTACGTAAATTCATAGGTCATAAAATATGTGCGATAGTTAATTTGATTCGAAATGATTTCTAGAAAAATCTAGAAATCTAGAAAAAATCTAGAATTATTCCACCGGTACCGGTATAGCCGGTACCACCACTGCACTTTAATAAAGTCTATTTATAGTATAGTAAAACAATTAGCACCTTTTGTGAATAAAGATACTAGCTTATTATTTTATTTCAATAATACGGTTCTTAAAAGAATAATAATAACATTACTACACCTAACATAATATTCATAATCTTATATCTACAATTACCAGTAGGCAAAGTTCTCAAGATACTGGCAGTGTTTTTTTTTTTTTTTTTTTTTTTTTCACTCAGTCCCCCGCACTAGAATTCCCTGTGTCGCGGGAGGCATGGACACACACAATCACAACACACAAACACCTATACTCATCGCACAAATGTTTGCCCCTGCCGGGTTCAACCCCAGGGTCCCGGAGACACAGAAGTCAAGTCACTGACACTGACCACGGCGCCACGGCGACCGTCTGTCAACAGTGTTGTTACGTTGAATAGCAATGCTTAATCTTTAAGCAAGATAAATCCCAGCATTTTGATCACATGTTGCTTCATATGGTCGTCCCGACAGGTCTAAGAAATTAAATCAAACGGGGCTTGATCGCAAGAAAAACATTTAGTAATTTATTTACCTCGACGTTTCGACCAAGTTGCATTGGTCGTGGTCACGAGAATCGCGAAAGTCAAAAAATTACAGGTCTATGAAAATTCGGTGTGCCCCTGGTGCCCACGGCTTGAGCGTGAAAAAGGGTTATCTAAAAAAAAGAACTGCTCTTACATTTTATTTTGCTAATAACGATTGCAATTATTAATGTCAGATGTATTTTTTATAGACGTTATTGTCAAATAAGGTCTTGTATAATATTATTAACACTAGGAACAAGAATTATCACGTTTTTTTTAACTTGTTGACAGAACTATGTTGGTGGTAGGCGACAACATACGTCAAGCGTACACACTAGCACACAGCCTACGTAATTTGAATTATTTAAACAGAATAACAGTTCATTATTAAAATTAATAGCATTGTTATTTCTTCTATTTCTTCTTGTCCTTGACCCACACCATGTGGAGTCGGCACAACATGTTTTTCTCAAAGCATTCCAAACTGTCGCGTGAGTTGAACTGCGTTACAATACAGACCGATTATCAAGTCTCGCGTTCTTTCAAATTATCGGGCGATATGGTTTACTGGTAATACTTTTAACATGGCTATGACAAATATAGATAAATCAGATTGTGTCCCGGTCAGTGACGTCATCGCGCTCGGATTGGTGTTTACAGGCACGTGGTACCGGGTGATATGTATAGTTATTTAAATTAGCTTCGTTTAATTTAAGGTATGGTCCTAAAAATGTTATTATCTTTAACTACTGGTCGCCCATTGGTCAAAATTCGACCATAATTAATTTAAATTTTATGTTTGAACCGTGGATTTTTATGTAGATATAGGTTCGTGGTTTGAACATTATTAATGTTCTATTGTCAAAGACAATAGAACTTCTTTAATCACACATTAATAAGACAATAGATAAACAAATGTATTATGGTTATGTTTGACATTCAGTAATATTATAGATAAATAATATTATGAAAAGAGAATCATATAAATATTCTACATTTGACCACAGACTTTAACAATAAACAAAAGAGTATGCATTATAAGCGTGCATGAAAAAACATTACACACACTACCATGTATTTCACCATGGTAGTGTGTGTAATGGTTTTTTTCATTGATTTAACATATTTTTATGCATAATTTTATAAGAATATTATCATTCTGCACTCCTTCTCTATATCCTACTAATATTATAAATGCGAAAGTATGTGTGTATGTTTGTTACTCCTTCACGCTCAAACGGCTACACCGATTTCGATGAAATTTGGTATGGAGATAGTTTAAGCCCTGAATTAACATATAGGCTACTTTTATCCCGGAAAAAGTATAGTTCCCGTGGGATGATTGAGGTAGCGGGAAAACCATAATCCACGCGGGTGAAACCGTGGGCGCTACTAGTAAACTATAAGTGTGGGAAATTCCATACTCCTTCGTCCGCGCAATTTTCGTAAAAAGGGGAACAAAGTTATTGCTTCACGTATTAATATAATGGTGATGTGTAAAACATAACTTTACATAAATTAGTAACATGGCGTCAACATCCCTATTAGTATTAACTTTCGTACCCGTAGAGGTTGATTAAACCTCTACAGTGTTCGAATGGCCAACCAAATTAATTTTGCCCAATAGTTCTGAACTATCAATTGAGCTTGACATAGTTTAGTAGTTAGTTTGTGATGTCAGCACTTTCGTGCTCTTCGAAAGTTGAAAATAATAGAACTATTACTTAACTAATGATAATTTATATACTTATGTGGTGCTAGATGCGTCCTGCGGTTTTAGCAATGTGGTGAAGATTGATGATCATTATCAAAAGTACCCTTTGTGATTTTTTTTAATGAAATATCAATTCTCCACAGACTCTCCGGACCGTGCCATTTTTTAGGAATTTGTTGCAATTGTTACTTTGAAAAAGAGAACATTAATAAGTGGACAACTTGTACTTAATTAGGGACAAAGAATTATCTTAGAATTACTCAATGGATTAGCAACGTACGAAGCACGCATGAGAATTCGGAGCAGACCAGTTTCCGCGAGCAGCACCCGTTCACGAGTTGACGTGTGCACCAGCCATCGCCTTCCTCAACCCTAATTGGGGGAAGATGGCGACCCGATACACAACGCCGCAGCACGCCAACACCTCTCCGTGAGCGTGACTGCTTCGGATGCTCATGCGAGCCTACTACAATAGCAGGCCTTTGTCATATTCCTGGGCTTGAAGTATCTAAATACCAAAGTTCATCGACATCCATCCAGCTCCATTGCACACGATAATGATAGTAACATAATTTTATAAATTTAAAATCTTTAGTTATTTTAGTTTTTCTTCAATTCGTTAAGTACAAATAAGTCTAATGTGATATCCTTTATTTACTAGACTTAATCAATCAACCTACTTCGGAAGAGCGGGATCCTCTAACACAGGTATTTCCATACTTAAAAGAAGGTTCCAAACCAATGAAATGTATATTAGATTAAGTTAATGGAATAAACGTTTTATACGTGTGACGCATATATTCTAGCACGTTGTGGACAAAGGATTATAAATATATTGATAAGCCGCGTGCGCAGGCTGATGCGTGGGTACAGCTCCGATCGCGGTCGAGTACCATCGAGTTACTCAACTTTGAACCTTAAGTTAAAACTAATAAAATCATTTCAAAAATATTTTAATAGTCTTAACTTTATTAAATGAAGCACATGCCCTTATTATATATTTCTGTATTACTTAAATTAAAACGTCCACAGACTCCAGGGTACGTGCCATTTCTTAACAATTTAAAACGGTATAAAATATAGTAAAATAATACAATATCATTCATTTTTAGGGTTACATAACTCAAAAGGAAAAAAACAGAATCCTTATAGAATCACTTTGTTGTCCGTCTATCTGTCTTCTGTCTGGTCAAGACCCTTTTTCTCTGGAGGGGTATCAAACTGAAATTCATATTAAATACTCAGGTCTACTATCCCTTGGAGCTGTGAAAAAATCAAACTTCTAATCCAACGCAATCAAAAGATACAGCCATTTATACTGAAAATTTTCGAAACTTGCAAGGGAATCAAAACCTACAGGATACCTCCCGTGAACTCAGAATCTTGAAATTTGGTACGAAGCAACGTCTTATAGCACAGATAAAGCAAAAGTTGCAAAAGCATACATTTTTAGTTACATCATAAAATAAAAAAATTGGTTGCCTGTAAAGTCGGTTAAAGTTTTTTTTTTTTTTTTTTTTTTTTTACTATTATAAGTTTGCGTTTGACAACTGTCTCACCTGATGTTAAGTGATGACGTTGTCTAGGATTTAGCACGCAAACCTAGAAGGTACCTATTCACTCGCGACTTGAAGACTCCAGGATTGTACATATCGGGAAACACAGACTCGGGCAACGAGTTCCATTCCTTGGCAGTACGTATTAAGAAAGTGGAAGCAAAACGCTTCGTGCGTATAGGTGGTATATCTACCATATAGCGATGGCGAATTGCCGTACGTCGAGTCGACCGATGATAGAAAGGGGATGGTGGAATCAGATTATGCAATTCCAGTGCACATTCTCCGAAATGCACCCGATAGAAAACCGATAGGCTTGCTACTCTACGCCGGTGTTCAAGGCTCTGAAGCCTGTGTTCCACCAAAGAATTATTGCCGATGATTCTTTTGGCTCGCCTCTCGATTGACTCTAGAGCTTCTAGCTGGTATTTGGCTGACCCATCCCAAAGGTGGGAACAGTACTCCATGCACGACCGGACTTGTGCTTGATACAGATTAAGCAACAGCCCCGGCGTGAAGTACTGTCTGACCTTAGCAAGAATACCCAACTTTTTGGCAGCCAATTGAGCTTTGGACTCAATGTAGCTCCCGAAGTTCAACGTGGGTGTCAGTGTGACGCCAAGAAGCTCCAGAGTGTCGGTAATGGTAACGGGTTCATCTCGGAAAGTGGGGCACCGTTCGATTTCACTCCGTTTGGCAGAGAATAGACACGCCTGGGTCTTAGTAGCGTTGAACTTGACTAGATTGGCATCGCCCCAGTCGGAAACTGCCTTCAAAGCCAAGTTCATACGGTCGACCATGGCCTCTCTGAGTGACTGGACCTGTGCATGACTAGCCCGCGCGCTGGATGTGTAACTCTCTACAACAGTGCTGTCGTCTGCATACCCATAGGTACCGGGTTTCAGCAGATCGTTAATATGCAGCAAAAAGAGAGTTGCAGAAAGAACCGACCCTTGAGGAACCCCGGCATTAATAGCCAATTGATCAGAGGAGCAGCCATCAATGACTACTCGGATTGATCGATTCCTCAAGAAGTCCGATATCCAGACTCGTAGTCCTTCATGCAAGCCATAAGACGGAAGCTTACCAATGAGACTGTCATGCCAAACCCTATCGAAGGCCTTAGATATATCAAGAGAAACGGCGAGCGCTTCTCCATACTTCTCTATGGCCTCGCTCCAGATGTGAGTGGCATACACTAGAAGGTCTCCAGTAGACCGGTTTCGACGAAAGCCGTATTGCCGATCACTGAGGAGTTCATGTGTTTCTAGGTATGCAAGGAGCTTCGCATTCAGAACACGTTCCATACTCTTGGAGAGAATGGAGGTGACCGAAATCGGTCTGTAGTTAGTAGGGTCAGCTCGACTACCATTCTTGGGTACTGGCTGTACATTGGCAAGCTTCCAGGCTTTTGGTACTGTACCCGCCTCAAAAGAGAGCCGAAAAAGGCGTGTCAACACCGGAGTTAATTCTGGTGCGCATGTCCTTAGGACCAGAGCCGAAATACCGTCCGGACCACTAGCTTTATTCACGTCCAGATTACGTAGCACTTTGCGAACATCCACTTGTCGAATGCGGATGTTTGACATATTCGTCTCGCATCCATTCAGCGGAGTTGGTGGTGCTGCGCTACCAGCATCTAGACGTGAAGACTCTGCAAAGAGAGATGCAAATAAATTTGCTTTCTCTTCCGCAGTGTGGGCTAACGATCCATCAGGTTTCAGCAGTGGAGGAAATGAGGAGCGGCAGAAGTTCGATTCAATCGATTTAGCCAGGGACCAAAAAGCTTTACTACCCGTAGGGTACAAAGCAAGTTTGTTCCCTATTCGGCTAATGTGGTCGAACCGAGCCTTCCGTAAAGCTTTCTTGCAGGACTTGGCAGCTTTGTTAAAGGCTTTCTTCTTGGCACGAATATCCTTGGCTTTACGGTTTCGAGCATCAACCCATGCTAGGTATGCCTGATGCTTTTGTGTCTGAGAACGAAAGCATTCTGGTCCAAACCATGGGTGAGCTTTGCTGGACAGAGGCATATCGGCAAATGGAATAAAATATTCCATAGCCTGCCGTAGCACATCTGTCACGGCATCCGCGCAAGTCGAAGGGTCGCTAGAAGAAAAGCATACTTGCTTCCAAGGGTAAGATGCGAAAAAGGACCGCATCTCATCCCAGTCTGCTGACTTGTATCGCCACACCCGTCGCTTGCCTATAAGGCTAGGGTCGGGCGGTGAGTATGACGATACAGATTTCACCAGACAGTGATCGGAGCTACCTAATGGTGGAGCTACCGATACCGAGTAACGGTCTGGATCTGTTGTCAGCAGAAGGTCCAAGCAATTGGCTGTGTGGCCATCAACGTCAGGTACCCGTGTTGCCTCTCGTACCAGCTGAGTGAGATTTAACGACAGGGCAAGTTTGCGCGTCTCTCTCCCAGCATGGTCGGTGCTCTGGTATGGGAACAGCCACTCCTCATGGTGGGCATTAAAGTCCCCCAGAATCACAAGTTGGGCCGATGGATATTTCAGTTGGGCCAAATCCGCTGTCTCACTGATGTAATCCGAAAGCGCCGTCGTCTCCTGTACCCCACTGTGCGACCGATATACACAAGCTTTACGTGCAAGTTTTACGTGACAACGACTTTGAGTGCCTTTCACTTTTTATGTCTGTCTCTCTCGCTCTTAGGCGGGCTAACCCGCCGAGTGGAAGGGACGCGTGCCTCTCACTCGCTCTCATTGTGAGCGCACAACGTGAGCGGAGCGTAACGCAGTTTCTTGAAGTGTCACCCGGCAAACCAATTTATAAGACGTTGTCACGTCAAAATCATTTTAATAATTTTAAACTTATAGCTACAGGTCTTTACGGTACCCTTGGTGCGCGAGTACGACTCGCACTTGGTTGGTTTTTGTATTTAATTCCGATTTGCGTATGGATCTAGATCAGACTGTGTCCGCAAGCAGCACCTGTTCTAGAGTTGACACTCGTGCCAGACATCGCCTTCCTCAACCATAATTGTGTGGGAAGATGGCGACCCAACAACGTTTGCCAACACCTTTTCGTGAGCATGACTGCTCCGTTGATTGTTTGAACACAACAATCTGACACTTAAATATACATCAACAACTTCCAGTGGACGTGTTTACGGACCTGTCACTTTTATTACAAAACATATGTTTATGGAGATCAGTGTACTTCATTATTTTAATTTCTAACTAACGTTCTTTTAACAAATTACGTATGTTATAAAACAAATGTAAACTAATCATTATTTTTGTAGGTATGCAACAGCTACGTGATGATAGGTTTTTTTTTATTAAATAAAAAAACTTTGAATATTTAGTAAACCATGTTTTCTCTGCATTTCATGCCAGTTTAGCCAGTGTTAAGTATTTCTATTTAACATTTTTTTGCAACAACTTTTGGCATAGTAGCACCTTGAGTATGTCTCCATTTCCTCATGAATTTAAGTAGTGTGAGTGAGATAGCTGAGAGAACTAAAGAAGAAGACATTTGACATTTGGGACATTTTGCTCCACTATTGTATACCTGTGCACTTTCACGGATACTTTATGGTTAATAATCTGCCATTATTACACATTCTCAAACGCATTAACTGTATTGGTTATAGTGGTGTTAAAAGAAGAAGGCCTAGGCGAATTTCCGATATCAGATTGAGGGAGTCCTAGGAAATAGCCAGGTCAAGAGTATTCTAAACTGACGCTTTTGTATGAAAGTCTGATGAGCGTGGATGAAGGAAATTAAGTGCGTCCGGATCACAGAAGATTCTCAGGAAGAAATATATGTATGTATGTATGTATGTATGTATGTATGTATGTATGTGTGTATGTATGTATGTATGTATGTATGTATGTATGTATGTATGTATGTATGTGAAACTAACATAAATACTCATTTTTAACCGATTTCAAAAAACGGAGGAGGTGCTCAATTTAGCCCGTATGTTCTTTTTTAGGTTTGTTACCGCGTAACTTTCCACTGAGTGATCCGATTTTGATCGTTATTTTTTTATTTAAAAGCTGGTGCTTTCCTTGTGGTCCCATTTAAGTTTCATTATTCACTATAATTGGTCAAGCGGTTTTTGAGTAACACTCCAATTACTGATAAGTGCTACGCATACGTCGATGACATTATAGTTGCGAGTGGAGAAATCGGTGAACATACACAATGACCATTGATCCCGTGAGTAGCAAAAGGCACGAAAAAGTGTAAAAAAAAAATTAACAAAAAATGGAACCCACTGCAACACTCAAAAGTGTGAAATAACTTGACGAAGTCGGTACACAGCCCACAATATTTTGATAATAGTTACTTTTGAACCATCATGGCAGCGACTTCAACAAGTTATTTCACACTTTTGAGTGTTGAAATTGGTTCCATTTTTCGGTAAAATGTATTGGGAGGAGAATACTTATTTAGGACAATTAAATAGTGAGTTTTTAATATGACTTTAACAACTTGTTGATTAATCGCTTTGTGAGTGGCTCGTGCGTATAATATATGTATATTTATGTATACGGGTATGTTTTGCGAACATAAATGTACATAATATGCTCCTAAGTTACAACATAAAATATGCAAACGCATTCAAGATATGAGAGATGTTTTATTAATAACAAAAAATGGTTTATTGAATAATAAATAAGGCATATGAATAAATTAACAATATGATCACCTGAACTAGGCTTGTAATCTGTGGCATGGGATCCAGGCCTCTAACGTCTTAATTACAGAGACACTGCCTAAATATAGTAATTACAGCAGAAGGCTTAAGCTACTAATATCATCAATTTGAACATGTCGTCAATCGCACAATAATTTAATTGACTGAATTGTTACTGTGCTTTTGAATCCCCGAATCCCCGAACACAAATTGCGTCGTTCTTGTAAGTGTCCTTGAGAGCCAATGATTGACCATTCTATGACTAGCATGATTCCATTATAATCACGGTGGAACACTTCGTCACCGATCATCAATTGAGATAGTGTACAAAGAAAATTTTTTTTTCCTTTAAATTATTATTAATCCCACTAATATTAAAATCTATCAATCTCACTAATAGAAAATGGCAGATAATTTTCACTTCAAGTAAGATATGATAATTTATTTAATCACAAACAATGTAAGTACAGTAATTCGAATACATGTCTCAAGATTCTCAAACTGTAATAAAAATATCCAGCCAACGTTTTTATTAGATAAACGTATTTTTTTCTAGATCTGTTCTAGTATAGATTGTGACATAAAAGATAATTCTTATTGTAAATAGTGTATGATAAGATACGATACGATACGATTCGATTTGATTCGATACGCTACGATACGATACGATACGATACGATACGCTACAATACGATACGCTACGATACGATACGATATGATACGATACGATACGATACGATACGATTCGATACGATATGATACGATAACACCAAGGACCGTATCATATCGTATCATTATCAAGTTCCCAGCATGGTGGTAGGATATTTTTGAGGCCGCCTCAACCTAGTTTCCACCCTCATTTGTATTTTATTTGTTTTTTGTGCGGATAGGTGTTCGTGAAGATAACACGTCATTAACTGTGCCAAAATATCGAGCAAGTAAAACAAATAATGGTAATTATCCTGATAATAATGCTAGTTCTAGTAACGGTAATACTGTGATAAGGGTATTTAATGTGCGCCCGAAAATTACTTGCACTTTTGAGCTTAACGTTAAACTGGGGTTCTACAACTTCAGCCAACTCGAATTCTACAGTAACCCGGCATCTGCCGTCGCGAACACATGTATTGTGTCTGTGCTATGTTTGATGGATTCGCGGGTGAATAATTCGATTACAATGTTGAGTGAGGTTTTATTTAAAGTGTGGTGTTTGTCCTAGGTAAGGATCGATGCACCCAAGCTGCTAAAATGTAAGTCGATTGTAGATCCTAATCCTACAAATATTATAAATCCAAAAGTTTGTGTGTATGTTTGTTACTTCTTCACGGTCAAACGGCAACACCGATTTCGATGAAATTTGGTATAATAATAATAATAATAATATGGGACAACATTCACACAAGGTCTTCAGGTCCCAAACTAGGCAGAGCCTGTACTGTGGTAACCTGATGACTGATATATATACTTAAATACATACTTATATATATATAATTATATACATATACACACCCAGACACAGGTCAAACAGACATGTTCATACACACAAATGTTTGACCTGTCCGGGAATCGAACCCGGGACCAGCGGCTCAGAAGGCAGAGTGCTACCAACTGCGCCAACCGGCCAGTATGAAGATAGCTTATACCCTGGATTAACAAATTGGCTTATTTTAATCATCATCAGTGCATCACAGTGCAGCTAGTTTTCTAGCCGATTTAAAGTTTGAAAAAAAAATATATGTTTTTCTATACACTATAATACAGAAACCAAATATGTTGTATATTTATGTTAAATAGATTTTTTAAATTATGACGGGTTGAAAGTGGCGCCAAATGTTTCTTATAACACACGGGTACATACTTTGGCGCACGGATGCTGCTTAACAGTTCTCTTTTCTAGACTTGATTTTGGCTGGACACTCTCCCACATAAAACAAAACAGTTAAATACAAAAATTAAGATCCTCCTACCTTTTTAGAAGTCGGTTGTGCAAATAAGCTGTCGCATGAGCCAAGCCAGTTTGTTATCAGACGACGCAAAAATAAGATTAGATTAAGTTTCCAATTAGGTTGCATTTTGTCAATGTTTGTGACCTCGGAGCTTGTTTATTCATGTCCTTTTAAATTAAATATTCATTTGAAAGGATACAGGTACAGATTTAAATTAAATCACTTAAATGTTCCTCTTTATTACTACAAAGTTCAAAGTAATCCACGCATTAATAGTAACACAGATTACTATAGTTTTTATATTTAGTTTAATAGCTACGGAATCATTTTACCTTATGTAAGAAGCGTTTTGTTAGATTTTCTTAAAGCAACATAATAGTAGTGTATGAAACTGTTTCATTATAAAAAAATACAGTAAACTGAGTAAATCTACAATAAACCTACCTAATACTACACTGCTCATACTACCTAATATTATGTACCTTGAATACCCGAATCATTTCAAAGTTAGCAAGTGCAGTGAGTTTGCTTCTTTAAATAAATCGTATCCAAATGAAGTAGGTATTCACATCAAATAAAACCACCTGTTCAATGAGAGTTAAGTTAAGCAAACTAAGTATTTGTATTACGGATGTATCGTGTTTCTCCCTCTGTATCTTCGTGTAATTGAGAGGACTTAACGTTACTACAAATATCGATATGAATTCATTGCCTAAAACTGTGTTTTCACAAAGATGTTATCTGGGTGTCTTCAGGTCACGAGTATATAAGTATTTCTAGTCAGGTGTTATCCATCGTAGACCGCATCATCACTTAACTTATGATGATATCTGCATGGGACACACAACTCCAGCTAACCATTCCAACCAAAAGTAATCACGTTCAGTAATAATATCTATAATATTAAATAGAGAGTTAATTTTTTTTTTTTTTTTTTACCCTTAATCACCGCACTAAGATTCCCTGTGTCGCGGTAGGCATGGAAACAGAAACACACAATTACAGCACACAATCATCCAAGACCCGGTATAAACACCTACACTCATCGCATACATGTTTTCCCTGCCGTGATGTGACCCTCTGGGACCAGAAGCCACGCCACTGATGACTGAGCCCACGGCGACCATGATTTTGTATATCAACAGACGCAAAAATGATGGTTACTCTTATAATGTTGTATAAATTAAGGGAACATAAGACCAACTTTATGCCTCATAGTGAAGGGGCAGTGCAGTTCTTTACGAATTGTATCTGTCTGTAGAGGTTACCACTTAACATCCTGTGAGCCTTTTGCTTACTCCGTCACCTTATCACTTAAACAAACATATATTTTTATCAACGAATACCATAACGAGGCGCTGACATCATTGTGACATGCAAGTACCTAGTTCATTCCAATGGAACCTTGGCAGGGCCAGTACAAGTTATTCCCCAAACGTTGCCAACACGACCAGAATTTGGCAGCTTCACAACGCTGCCCGTTGATTACTCGGACATGTTATCAATAAGTACAAAACATGCATTCTACAGCAAACAATGCAATGCGGTAGCCTTCGCATTGTTTCAATGCTTATTAAATGAGCCACGTGTGCAGAACATGTGCATTCTATGTACTATTTTAATTTATTACTATGTTTATCATCTATGGACTTGTTTTTTACAAGATTGATGTGTACTAGAGAGCTAATGGAATTTTTTTAAATTACTGTGGTAGGTATTTTTCCATTTTCTCAAACTTGCGATTCAAGCCAGTGCCGATTGTCACACGTATGTTACGTAAACCGTACAATTGACTAATGGTCACACGTAAATAAGCCATGTTCTAGAATGTTTTTATGGCATGAGGAGTAATCAAAACTCTGTCTTATTATTCCAACTTTCACATTTACTCTATTGACCTTTTTTACTTTGTTGGTTTGCTTGGTAATAGGTTTACCAACTATTTTTACATTTTTTGTTTACATATTATACAAATTAAGCATCTAAAATTTTTTTATAAAAATTGTAACCGAATTTAAAACTCAAAATTGTAAAATAACTTGTTGAAGTCGGTACCATGATACTATCGTGGTACCGACTTCAACAAGTATTTCACACTTTTGAGTGTTGAAGTCGGTTCCATTTTTTGGAAAAAAAATATTTCTATCCTTTTTATTTGTGTAAGTGACCTTTACTACTCCACTTCTTCACCCACAACGATGAAGCAAATAAACGTAACACTTTTCAGTTATTGGAGTGTAACTCAAAAACAGCTTGTCCGATTTTGATGAAATTTAAACGGAATTACCTCGGAAGTTGACTGGCCGGTTGGCGCAGTTGGTAACACTCTGCCTTCTGAGCCGCTGGTACCGGGTTCGATTCCCGGACAGGTCAAACATTTGTGTGTATGAACATGTCTGTTTGACCTGTGTCTGCGTGTGTATATGTATATAAGTATATATATAAGTATGTATATAAGTATATATCAGTCATCAGGTTACCATAGTACAGGCTCTGCCTAGTTTGGGACCTGAAGACATTGTGTGAATGTTGTCAAAATAAAAAAGAAAAAAAAAGTACACTATTAAACAAAAAATAATTTTACGAATCGGTCTAAAAATTGGGAAGAAATGGTTAAAAATACTTAAAAAAAAAAAAAAAAGTACAGTCGAACATAAACCTGCTCCTGTTTTGAAGTCGGTTAATTAGGACTAATTATTCGCAATAAATTATATAAACTTAAAGATAAAGAAGCATCGTCTCAATAATTACTGTAAGAAAATAGTGTAGTTTGATTTCACAAACGCGATATTTTCGTTGATATATATAGCTCCACATAGATTTTTATAATTAAATACTGTAATGGACATTCTACAGACTCCAGGATACGTGCCATTTTTTCATATTAAAACCTTTTTTTAACTTTTGTTTATTTATTAAACTAGATTCACACCTTTTTGTACATTAGTATACACAGAATAAAATTTTACATACATAAAGTAATACACAATATATTATATACAATATTATCAGACACTAGTAGCGCCCCGTGGTTTTAGTACAGCTACAAACTACCATCCTAGGTGTATCTAGATAAATTACTACTGCTGAACTCTGTAAACAATACAAATAAGTTCAAATTAAAATTATAAAAATAAATAAAAAATAAAAGTAAAAATTATCTATATATAATATAATAATACTATAAATGTTAAAGTTTCAAATTCAAATAAGTTATTCATAAAAAAATATCTAATAAATATTATCCTAAATAATATTTATTAGATATTTTTTTTGTAGTTATCCTAAATAATATTTATTAGATATTTTTTTATGAATAACTTATTTGAATTTGAAACTTTAACATTTATAGTATTATTATATTATATATAGATAGATAGATTAACTCTTTATGCAAATCATAAAATGTACATTAAAAGTGTATTTTATACTTATTGTAGCTTATGGTTATACAATCGGCGGTCTTATCGCTAAAGCGATCTCTTACAGACAACCTTTGGATGGACAGGATAGATTGAACATTGTGGATGTGATGTGCAACAAGATCTTAAATTTATATAATAAACGTATACATATGCTGAATATTATACAATTAAATAAATATGACATTAATAATACCTAAAATACTATACAATATATAAATACTATATTAATATAAATAAATATATAATAAATAACATTGAGTAGAGGACAAGTAATGTTCTTTAAGCATGTTTTGAAGAGTTGTATGGATGTTGCTTGTTTAATAGTAAGAGGCAAAGCGTTCCATAGTTTATATATTATATATATATAATTTATATAGTGGGATGATTATTATTATTTTAATTTGATTTGCGTATGCATGACACTATTGCTAGACAGTCATCAGTAGTTGGAAATGTTTTCAAGATTCAATTATATATATTTATATGTATAAATTGCTCGTTTATATGTATTAGAAAGATATATCTTAGTCTAGTCACATCTAGTCTCATGCAAGATTATTCTTTTTTTATTATTCTTTATCGACCCGACTAAGTACCTGGATCGGACTATAATTTGACCCGTCTTCCGATTCAGTAAATGAATTTCTGAATGACCGCTTCATCCAGAGCAGACCGGTGTCCGCAAACAGCGCTCGTTCACTCAGCCATCGCCTTCCTCAACCGTATTTGTGAAAAGATGGCGACCCTACTTATTTCTGTAATCTATGCATCACGTAGCGAGTAAGCCGACCGACTCCGTGAGTTAGAATTATGATACACTAACCAGAAGCTGGCTATACAAGCATCAGAGATAACACCACCCGAACAGCCATGTTTCAGAATCTAACTCATTTATATACCTACGTACATATACTATGTACTGTTTTAAGAAAAGGATCACTATAATATTATAAATGCGAATGTTTGTATATGTGTATACTAGCGGCGCACCGTGGTTTTACCCGAGTGGTGATGATTGATTATGTAGCTAAAAATTAAAAAGAAGCCTATGTATGGGACCTGAAGTATCTATATACCAAATTTCATTCAAATCCGTTTTACCTGCGTGGTGATGAAAAACGGTGATGATGGTAATGATGAAAATGCTAGAGAGCCTTTATGTTAAGTCAGGGTATAAGCTATCTGTGTTACCGCGGTTTTACTCGCTTGGTAGTAATTGATGATGATGATGAAGAGAAGCCTAGCTATGTGTTAGCCCGAGACCTGAACTTATTGCGTGAAAGAGTAAGAAACATACATCCATACTCTCAAACTTTCGTATTTATTATATTATTAGGATGTTTATGTCTGTATGTGTGTTTGTAACCTCGTCACGCCTTAACGACTAGAAGGTTAGATTTGGAACGCAGATACCTTATAACCTGGATTCACATATGCTACTTTCTCTCTCGATAAAAGAGTAGCCCCCGTAGAAAAATTGAGGAAGGGAAAACTGTAATCCATGCGGGTGAATTCTCGGGGCGCGGATAGAAGAACTTTATTCATTTATATGCCACGCCTGTTAGAAAGAGGCAAAAATAAATTAGTGCTAAAGTGTATAAGCTGCTGGTTGAAATATCAGAGCGCCGCCAGTGTTACGTCACAGATTGGTTATTCTGTAGGTACTCTTCTTTCACACGGTGAACTGTCAAAGCCAGTAGAGGCAAATAGCATTTTAGTCCGTTAGAAAAATAAAGTGTTACGTCATAGTGAGCTGTGAGCACGCATGTGCATCGGCACTTCTCGCTTGTTCATTTCAAAGTAATACCGGTCGCATATGATGTATTAAAACGATAAGATAAAAAGCGTTTATTCAGACAAGCACAAATTACAGCAACCATCACACGTCACAGTAATATTATAAGGGCGAAAGTTTGTTTGTCGTTTATGGGGGTTAACTTCTAAAAATATTACTTTGACCATTGCTATAGCTTTTGACTTTTTTCCATCTGTCTTTTCGAACCTAAGAAAGCTTCAACAATTGATTCATTGTTAATAATTAAAATTTATTAAGTTAGTTTATTAATAAATAATTAATTGTTGAAGCTTTCTTATGTTCGAAAAAAACTCAAAAGCTATAGCAATATTTTTAGGCGGACAACCCCCTGTTTACGTTCATCTGTTTGTCGTTTGTATGTTTGTTGCTCCTTTACGCTAAAACGGCTGAACAGATTTGCATTAAATTTGGAATGAACATTTTTATCCTGAAAATATCGACTGTTCTCTATACTGTACTGCTGGAAATATGCCTCCCCCGTTGATTTCCACGAGGACCGGATTGAAGCGGCTCGCATCCAGCCCTTACCCGCAGACTCGTCGTACGTCAACGCAGCAAGCGTCCAGAGCAGACGTATATTCAAAATTGTTAAATAAGTGCTTCTCAAATGTGAATACTGTTGCTTATTCAATAGAATTGAAATAGTGATGACAGTGATTGATAGGTACATCGTTCCGGTTTTGCGTTGTGTACAGCATGAACAATAGATCGTTCCGAACTGCAGCCGCCCGCGCCCGCGCCGGTCACGCCGTGAGCTAACCCCGCGCGTACGGTTGTTATTGCTGTTGTATTGACTTGCTCACGCACCGGCTCTGGTGACACATAGTATACAGTCATAAAATAAAGTGCTTACAATTCAGCGCGCAATCTTGTCGGTGTCCGCTCTATGCTATGCTTGCCAGTCCGTGGTCTCCGTTCGAGAACCTTTCTAACTCAACGGCCATCAATTCTTTGAGCTATGTGCCCTACTCACTGCCACTTCAACTTGCTAATCTGCTGGGCTATGTCGCTTACTTTCGTTTTTCTACGGATCACCTCATTTCTGATTTGATCGCGTAGAGAAACCCGGAGCATAGCCCTCTCCATAGCTCGTTATGCGACTCTGAGCCTGCTCAGAAGGCCTATGGTCAGAGACCACGTTTCAGTACCTTAAGTCATCATAGATAACACACACTGTTCGAAGACCTTCGTTTTCAGGCATAGTCTGCTCAGAAGGCCTATAAATATAAATTTAACAAGATAATTCGCAAAGAAGTGTTGATCCACACCTAGGCCCCGACACTTAATTAAAGTATTACTTTGAAAAGTACTACTTTCATTTAGAAAGCAAAGTAGGTATTTTGAAAGGCCTTAAATTACTACTTTCCTACTACCTACTACTTTCGGTAATATTTGGCTAAGTACTGGCTTTATTATATAATTTCAGTTTAAGTATTGTTTTACACTTTCATGGCTTTTCACGCGCATGTCACACGCACCATGATCACGGAGAGACTGATCTCTCCGTGATCATGGTGCGTGGAACCGCGCCGAAATATCGGGAACTCAATAAAAATCTAAATCATGTTGCGTATCCCGTGTTAAACAATATTTTTTATTGATTTCAGTTTGTTTTCTATGATAAAATAATCATTCATAATTAATGGACTTTGAGTTGTATGATCTCACAATTTAAATTAAGATTATTTTGAGCTTTGAAGGAATGATTTAAATGTTTTTATGTGCGTAAATATTGTTTGTATTCTGGCATTTATATCGTAACAATTATAGGCGGTTTTAAAAATAAACATCGAGCGTCAACAACGAATGCTTCAGTAATTTGACAATTTGAAATCAATTGTGTTCTATTGTCCCGAAGAAGGAATAGGTACTACGTTACAACTTGTTTGTTTTGCGCGGAAATTTTTCAATTTGTTTTCATTACGTAGGTACTGGCATTGTATGGAAATATAACTTTTATTGATGACTTTTGGCGTTATACATATTTTGAATATTGACATTATAGTTCACTTCTCGAAATCATCATCAATCAACTCAATATCAAGTTATATAACAACTACATTTTTTCGAAATCGTTTTTCAAATTAAAGCGGGAAAGTCTCGTGTGAAGAAATTGCGTGTCAAGAATTAGGTTGACTTTCGTCGAAAGTGCAATGATAAAGTACTGCCTATTTAAGTAAAAGCCGTACTTAGCACGGCTCGAAAAAAATACTTTGACTTATCCAAAGTAAAGTACTATTTCTACGGGCCTAGATTCCTTAACAGTTAGATGTTGAAGTTATAAATACTTTGAAATCTTTTCTTCTTCGTCTTCGGTTAGTTGGTGGATCTCATAATCAATAAAGCTAAAATTTCTTTGCATGTCACGTTTCTGTGTATGTATGTTACTTCTTCACACTCAAACGGCCTCACCGATTTCGATGAAATTTGGTATGGAGATAGTTTAGACCCTGTTTTAACACATAGGCTTATTTTCATCATTACCATCACCACTGTTTTTGATCACCACGTGGGTGAAGAAAAGCAGTACTTTTTGAAATCTTTTGTTTAATAAAATTCCTTAACTTTTAAGTATGAAATGACTTTATTTGAATATTTGCTTATTTATCATTTTTTATTCATTGTTTTAAAATTGTATTGTGTTGTAGATGTGCTCGTATGTATTGTTTTTATCTCAATAAATAAATTTAAATAAATGACTCAACTGTAATAAATTATTTGAAACAAAAGCTCAATTAAAGTTACACTAATCATAGAAAAGCTGAATTCGTTTAAAAATGTGTCTCGTTCTCGTCGCGGCTTAAAGAAAATTGTTCTTTGTAATAAGAGCCAAGGCTTAACAAAGAAAAAAAAACTTTCCTTAATATTCGTCATGACATGCCTATTAGGGCAAAATGTTCCATAACTTTGAACACAAAGTTGATATAATGAAGTTTGTTGGAGAATTTCGTAACATTTTTGTTACGGTAACATACTAAAGCAGGAATTCGCTGTAATTTTAGGTGCAAATAAATAATTTATTTAATTTTTTTTTTAATATGGGACAACATTCACAAGGTCTTCAGGTCCCAAACTAGGCAGAGCCTGTACTATGGTAACCTGATGACTGATATATATACTTAAATACATACTTATATATATATACTTATATACATACATATACACACCCAGACACAGGTCAAACAAACATGTTCATACACACAAATGTTTGACCTGTCCGGGAATCGAACCCGGGACCAGCGGCTCAGAGTGCTAACAACTGCGCCAACCGGCCAGTCAATATTAGTTATGCTTAAATTATAAAAGCTAAATTGAAAAAGAAATATATGCGTAATAAAATTTTATTTCGTTTTAGCTACTTTTCTATACATCATTTTTGTATTTCTGATTTATAAGTATTGTATAAATACGCTGAATTATTTTAAGCTAAGATTGTTGTATTGGGTAAACGAAATTATTTTTAAAATGTACTTCGAATATATTTAGAAAAAATAATCAAATTATCTATAAAGTAGTACCCACCAAGACTTCAAGAAAATGAGATTGAATAAAGTATAGTTATTTAAGGGATATTTTCATTAGAGTTACGTATTCTTAGGCATATATTCGAATCATTGTACATCAAGTTTTGTGATTAAAGTTTGACCATTTGATAAAAGGACAATACAATTTTAAGTTTCTTGAAGTTATTATGTTGAAAGTTCTACAGATCTAATATAAAGTTTTATATTCGTTCGTTAATTCGGATCGAACAAAATTTGATTTCAATTGCTAATTTATTAGTGAAAATATATTTTAAGTAAACATACTGAAATATTTTTATTTTTTCAAAGGCTCTCACGGTTACTGCTTGAACTCTGTTTTATGCCAGAAGAAAGGAAATTAAAAAGTCTAAAAATGTGATAAATATAGTATTTTTTCAGCCCGTAGGTCATCTATTCATAATATTTTAAGATCAATACGCATCAGGCTTATTTCCGTTCTTTCGGCCTAAAACACCCGCGAGCCTCTATAAGTCTGTGGCACCTGTTTGCCTTAAAATCATCATCATCATCATCTCAGCCATAGGACCTCCACTGCTGGACAAAGGCTTCCCCCATTGATTTCCACAAGGACCGGTTGGAAGCGGCCCGCATCCAGCCCTTGCCTGCGATCTTAGTCAGGTCGTCTGTCCACCTAGTCGGTGGCCGTCCTATGCTGCGCTTGCCAGTCCGTGCCTTAAAATAAAATATCTTAATTATTTAATAAATTATTATAATCAATTAACATACATCCTACAGGGATGGATCAAGAGTTAATTAGCAAAACTATTCATTTCTTGCCAGACAAGAAGAGAGACGTGAATGCATAAGATTAGAAATATGTAATACGACGTACGGCAATTCGCCATCGCTAAATGGTAGATATACCACCTATACGTACGAAGCGTTTTGCTTCCACTTTCTTAATGCGTACTGCCAAGGAATGGAACTCGTTGTCCGAGTCTGTGTTTCCCGATATGTACAATCCTGGAGTCTTCAAGTCGCGAGTGAATAGGTACCTTCTAGGTTTGCGTGCTACGTCCTAGACAACGTCATCACTTAACATCAGGTGAGACAGTTGTCAAACGCAAACTTATAATATGTAAAAATATATATGTATATATATGTGAGTGGAGACTTGATAGTGGCATTAGTGATTTGACTTGGTATGGGCTTGTTGTGAGAAGAAATGAATCACATGTGACTTGGAGAATGATAAATATGAATATTAATGTATGAGGAAGAGGTCGAGCAAAGAAAAGATAGATGGATTGTATTAAAGATGATTGATGATATGATGAGTGAGAAGGCTGTGATTGATTAGCTGTCTCACTTGATATAAGGTGTCGACGCCTCAACACTTAAAATCAGATGAGACAGGGGTCAAACGCAAGCTTAAATACACTTGTATAATAATATAATAATGAGGAAAGATTTAATTGTTTGTTTGCATTTACATGAAACGACTGAACTGATTTAAAAAAATATCTCACTGTTGGGAAGCTAGACTATCCCCGGGGTGACATAGGCTATATTATATTTTCAAAACAGTCATGGATCCTTATAACTTTTGATCTTGAAATTTATTACCCGTGAGATGCTGGGGCGGAACGCTAATTTAAAAATAAAAAAGATTTGTTAACGTCTGATAGAGAGGAAGAAAAATAAAAGAAAACTCTTTCACATTTAATCCCCACTGAATTTTTTTTTTTTGTCGTTGACACAAGGTCCTCTGGTCCCAAACTAGGCAGAGCCTGTATTATGGTAACCTGATGACTGATATATATACTTATATACATATACACACCCAGACACAGGTCAGACATGTTCATACACACAAATGTTTCACCTGTCCGGGAATCGAACCCGGGACCAGCGGCTCAAAAGACAGAGTGCTACCAACTGCGCCAACCGGCCAGTCAATTGATCTTGGACTGAGTTGTTAAATTTGTAAACACAATCGCAATACCATTATTACCACATCAAAGTTCGTAACCGTCGAAGTTATCCTACTTATCTCGGCAACTCGACCACCCTTGTCAATCTAAATAATCTCCTCGGGAATCCCTAACATGCGGTCAGGTGCCTGTATCTACCGCATCTGGTATCATGGGCATACTCCATTAGATAAGAGGTTGGATTAAATAGATCCTTTCGAATCGCTTTAAGGTCACTAAGCAGGTTTTAAGCTTACCTATCTCTAAATTGTATAAAATAAAGTGGCTTCCCACCGTGTCTGTACGTTTAGACCTTTAACCTACGCAATGAATTTTAATGAGTGATTGAGAAAAAATCGAGAATTTCATAGATTTGTAATGTGATGTCGAAAATAACATTTTTTTACTGTATACATAGATCTAGAGTTTGACCGCTATCTTACTTGATGGTTAGTGATGAAGTGGTCAAAGATATTCTCACGCTGACCTAGAATGCTTACTGTCTCATAAGGATTGCTGCCTGAACACTATGTGTTTGGAGACAGTTTTTCAATCTTGAAGGTAGTAACTCGAAAGGACTTTACCACCATGCTGGAACTTTGTTAACAGTGTTACCTTCACTGGAAGCTCAAGTTGCTGGTAGGAATCAAACCGGCAACCGTCGATTTGACTGCCGACTCTCCCACCGATGAGCTAGCATCGCTTAAAAGATAACATAGTATTGTGCGCTTACATTGCAAATGCTGGTGAAACCTTACGAGATAAATCAAAATATAATGCAGCGGAATTATATACCTCAGAAAGATCTACTAAAAAGTCCACGATATGGTGGTCATATTTGTTTAAAATTGTTTAGTTTAAATTTAATAATAAATAGTGGTCAAATTGTGAGTAACAATAAAAAAATCCTAATAATGTTTGCAAGCCGATATTAGCACGAGATTAATAACCAGTTTTGTAATTTACGCAGGCGCTTCTGACGCGTTGAAGTATTCCTTATATGGGTACTACTTGTAACACTTACCTACTCCTTTGTTGCATACGGTAGAGTCTCACAAAACCGGCACTTCAGTAATTTGGTACGTCCAATAATAAAGTACTCTTCCCTTCTTATTCTCGCTCCACGGTCGCACAGCGGCACTGATGCCGATAAAAAGTTAAACTCGCGTCAGGCGCGTGACGTCATCGAATTCGTAAGACGGAAGGAGCGTAGAGAATTTTAAACTTAAATGTGTTACGTCCAAAGAGCATTTTCATTTGTTGGTAGGTATGATACGACCTTTTTCAACGACCACACATGTGTACCTATTAGTGTGACAATTTTTGAGGTCATACTGATATGACCTCAAAAATTGTCACAATAACAGGTCCATATCCGTTGTCACGTTGAAAATAGTTTGCTAAAAATGTCAAGTAAAACAGCAACATGGGACTCAATCTTCTTAAAATATACACCTTTGTTTTTTTATATAATTCAATAAGCCAAACGTTCCAATATCCAGCGCTCTCTAGTTTTCAATAGTGCTGAATTAGTGAGACTACTGTTTATAATTTGCGTGAATTTTGTACGGAATACTTTTAATTAAGTTTTTTTGACAGTAAGAGAGGTTTCAACCACACGTTTCTATAAAGGAAGATTAGTTTGATGGTCGCCGTGGCACAGGGGTTAGTGTCAGTGACATGACTTCTGTGTTCGCGTTCAAATCCCGGCGGGGACAAACATTTGTGCGATAAGTAAAGATGTTTGTCCCGGGTCTGTTTGTGTGCTGTGATTGTGTGTGTCCATGGCTACCCCGACACAGGGGTACCAATACTAGTGCGGGGGTCTAAGTGTGAAAAAAAAAAGTTACACTAGCTTAGCTGCGAATTTGTTATCGAGTCACATTTTCTGTAATTTCAATTGCTGACCACGACCCTTTCAAAAGTCCCATAAAAACTACAATTCTGGAAAGCTTATACGGTATTATTACAACGGCCGTAAACAGAACTATGTAGTTATCTGTAACTAATGGGCAAGCAGTTTCATAATAACAAAAACGGGTTTCGGAACTAACATTCAATAAATCTTTTAAATTCCGCACAAAAGCGCGAACAAGAAATTCCGCGTTTATCGGTGATGTGAATCAGTGCAATTACTTACCGGTTTTCTGAAGTCAGTTTTTTTTGTTTATTAACCGGTCTGTAATTATGTCAATGCGGTATATCTTTGTTGGCGGGAAAAAATCATCGATGCGTTTTTCATATTTTTCTAGCTCCGCCCAGCAATTTCGCGCGAACTACGGGTTACCGCTACGGGAAGTATACTTTTTTCGAAACAAAAGTAGCTTACGTGTAATTCTAGGTTATAAGCGAACTTCCGTCCAAATTTCATGCAAATCCATTCAGCCATTTCAGCGTGAAGTTCCCCCTCACTAGGATTCCCTGTGTCGCGGGAGGCATGGACACACACAATCACAACACACAAACAACCAAGACCCGGGTCAAACATCTATACTCATCGCACAAATGTTTGCCCCTGCCGGGATTCGAACCCAGGGTCCCGGAGACACAGAAGTCAAGTCACTGACACTGACCACTGCGCCACGGCGACCGTCTAGATAAACTTTCGCTTTATAACATTAGTGTGATGTGATTGATTATAAGCTACTAGCGTTTGATTACTATCTGACTTGATGGTCAGCTACGATCTAAAGCCCCCTCTAAACGTCGTTGGATGGACCCGCAGATGACGTCTGCCTACGTGTAGAGGGCCTGATTTGTGCGTCTGTAGTAGGCATTTAATATCTGCAAATGCGTCTGCCTCGAATCCGATTGTTGTCGGTTTTTGTGGCACGCATCAAAGGCTTTCGGGGTGAACGTCCGGCGTCCTGTCCAACGTAGAGTCGAAAGCGCAATTGACTGCCAACAAGTTAGGCATATTAGCCAAGGTGAGACAGTACTTCACGCCGGGGTCAGTTGCTTAGCCTATATCAGGTACAAGTCGTGCATGGAGTACTGCTCGCATCTCTGGAATTGTTCAGCCAAATACCAACTTGAAGCTTTGGACTCTATAGAAAGGCGAGACAAAAAGATCATTGGTAGCGACTCTTTGGTCGAACATAGGCTACGGAGCCTATACACCGACGTAGAGTTGCTTACCTATCGGTTTTCTGTCGGATACATGTCGGCAAATGTGCACTGGAATTACATAATTTAATTCCACCATCTCCATTCTATCATCGGTCAACCAGACGTACGACTATACGCCACCGCTACATGGTAGATATACCACCGTTACGCACGAAGCGTTTTGCTTCCACTTTTATAATGCGTACTGCCAGGGAGTGGAACTCACTGACTGACTGTGTTTCCCGATAGATACACACTCGGAGTCTTCAAGTCCCGAGTAGAAAATAATAGATTCCTTCTAAGTTTGCGTGCTCCACTTTAGAAAGAAAGAAAGAAAAGAAAGAAAATTATTTATTACTGACAAACAACACTACATATAAAACAAAAAGAAAAAAACACATATTTAGGTCATACATATATTTAACTTATTAGTTTAAAACATTATGGGAAGACGAAACAACATTTAAGAATGATAGATATAGATTAAGATTCGACCAAACAAAAATAACCTATCTAAGCTAAATAGTTTTATTTGTAGTGTTGCGTAATGCCAGAAATGAGTCCTAGACCACGTCATCGCTTAACACCAGGTGAGATGGTGGTGAAACGTAAGCTTATATCTTTAAAAAAAAGTCTGTTGATGCATCAGTTTGGTCGGAGTTGCGATTGAGAGTGCATGCGTGCTTCTTGTTTAATTTTCATAATACATGGCGCATCATTCGTAAAATTGCTTGAAATTAGTAATACGGTTTTTTGGAATATATTAACCTAAAAACTGTCTCTGGAATCCAAAAAATAAATATAATAAAAAAAATGTTGTAAGTATACTATTAATTATAATATTTAAATAAGAAACTATACCAATTACTACTAATTTTGAATACTACTATACACACGTCTACCGTCGTCCGCTGACGCGTCTGTTGACGTGTAGAGGGGCCCTAAGGTGTAAACACGCTAGTAGCTTAGTTATGTTGTAGTGTTTTATAGAGCGTTTTGTTTTTATTACGAATGATAAAATAGTTGGCAAACACGCATCAGCGTTGTAATTATAAACTTGACTATTTATTTAACCTGTAGATTAAGTAAGTAGTCATAACATTTTCTTTTCTTATATATCACTCAACCCCGCACTAGGATACTCTGTGTCGTGAGGGGGCACGGATACACACAATGACATTTCAACAAATTGTCATGCTCATAACATAAATGTTGCCCACGCCGGGATTTGGACCCCGAGACCTCAATTTAGTTACGGACTACCAAAAAAAAAAAAAACTTTTATGTAAGTAATTACAGTAGACAACAAACAAAAACAACAACAAAGATAACATACACACATATTAAATCACGCCTCTTTCCCGTAGGGGTAGGCAGAGACCACGCAGCCTTCAATTTACTATACGATCCCGACATACTTCTTTGGCTTCATCCACACTCATCAGACCTTTCATACAAAAGGGTTACCTTAGAACTCTTGGCATGGCCTTTTCTGGAACCTCATCAATCTGATTTGGGAGCGTTCGCCTTGGCCTTCCTCTTCCAACACTACGTTAGCCTAAAAAAGGAAAATATATTAAACTATCATAATTGGGCCAATTTGTTTGTTTATTTAATTCTTTTTTTACTTTATTTGTATAATCTATGTGTGTCACAAATTTCTATTTCTTAGCACGATAGTTTAATAATTGCGTTGAAAGTTGTTTTAGCGAGTCACAATGTTTCCAAAACTCAATATTATTATATTACCCAAAGGAGCATTTCCGTTCCGGATTAAAACACTTTCCTCGACAACTAAGCGTTCCTTTTCTTGACCTAAATATAAAGTTTGCGGAGTTTGGTGACCTCAGACGGGACAGGATAAGCAACAAAGTTGTTCCCTACATATTTATTCTCCTTTGGGATGTTGGCGCTGAGAAGGTCTGATCACTTGAATTCCTGTTTAACCGGTCAGGCATGGACGAATGTGCGGGCTGAGAGCAAGAATTTTCGAACTGCCTGTGTCTGATATAATATGTTGTATTTTTGGAAGCGGCACAGCAGGTTGAAATAAGCTAATAATGTCTGTTACTTTTTTTTAACGCGAAAATATTAACTGTTCTCGTGGGATGGCGGGAAAAAACAAAAATGAGTGAGTAGAGAGTAGAGAATGAGAGAGTATTAGTAGATGGGGGACTTTACGCTGAGTAGCATTTTCTACCCGTCATCCAAGGTAAACAAAATGTGGTAGCGGTGCAACAGTCAAATAAAATAAAATTCATAATAGTGATACAAACATGTGTCATAGAAAATATATAATCAATACGAGATTACCTTAGAAAAGAAGTGTATAAAAAATTCTACTTAAATATATAATTAATGTGTTAAGATGTATAAAATAAGCTGTTATAAAAAATAAGCATGAAATTACAAAGCTATTGTTTAAGAAATTGTTTACCAATGTCAACCTATACCTAAACATCTTGTTCCCAAATACTTTTCTTTTCATTAACATGCTATTCAAATTTCTTCCTGATTTTATCATAGGATGTACCAAAAGTCACTGAATCAAAAACATTGATGAATAAAGTTTCCCAACCGCAAACACCAGAGAATTCGCTTCATTAGTCAGCTGGATCGAAAATACAATAAAGTAAAGACGGTATGACGGTATGACGGTCGCCGTGGCGCAGTGGTTGGTGTCAGTGATATGACTTCTGTGTCTCCGGGACCCTGGGTTCGAATACCGGCAGGGGCAAACATTTGTGCGATGAGTGTAGGTGTTTGTCTCGGATCTTGGATGTTTGTGTGCTGTGATTGTGTGTGTCCAAGCCTCCCGCGATACAGGGAATCCTAGTGCGGGGGTATGAGTGTGAAAAAAAAAAAAAAAAAAAAAAAAAAGAAATTAGTTCAATCACCGCCGAATTACAAGTCTTTGTGAATGGATACAAATGCTGTGAAAAAATAAAAGAAAACAGTAGGTACATAATACTTTCAACGGCTTACTGAACCACCATCATTTATTTTAAAGTTGCTTACGAATATTATTTTACTAACTACGCCCCGCGGTTTCTCCCGCCATATAGTATTTGAACATCTACGTAATGATCACTCTTTTTTCATGTTTTTTTATGAGCCGATGCCTTTCTTAAAATGAAATACTAATGACTAATTACAATACTACAGCTACTACAAAAACATTTGAGCAATCCACTGGCTATTGGCAGTCTATAGACGACTCAAATTCTCTAACCCGCTACCGGCTGGCAGCGTGCCCAGAATGCTAGCAGAATTGCTACGTTGAATTGCAATGTTGATTCGTTGAGCCAAATCTGTGCCAGCATATAGGTCACGCGTCACATCGATCAAACGCTCTGATCGTAAGTCAATTAATAATATTTAATGCATGAACCTAGAACATTTTTTCTAGGTTCATGATTTAATTATATTAATGTCTTATATGATGCGGCGACGTTTCCGATTTTTTATAACAGATTCCCGCACTGAAAGTACAAATGGAAGTGTACTCAGGAAGTAACAAGTTTATTTTTAGAAATGGAACAGTCATAATTTGATTCACGCTAAGGGTCAATTAATGTCTCATCTGTGTCAAAAAGATCAATCACATTCAGTTTTTATATATTACATCATAATTGAATTGTTTTCGTTGCTCAGCATTTCGAAACAGTGGCATGTACCGTGTTGAAGATTAAAGTAAATTTCTACTGGAGGAATTTTTATAAGCCCACACATAAACCTACCCTTTTCCTTTCACGTTTGTTCTTGTAACTACTGTTAATATAACAAAAGTCACTCTGAGCTATATTTTGATTTCAACACATATACCTCACAGTATACGCGCGCGTTTATTTTGTGACTTTTGCGGTTTTACCGTAGATTATTATTGTTATTATTTATTATTATTATATAGATGAACACATCAAATATGAAACAGAGAGATTATGACGGATGTGACTGCTTTTAAAAACACCTACCCACAGAAACTTTAGTTTGCTCTTGAACGTGCCATATGAAACAAAACAAATAAAACGCTTATTAAAATTACATTCATAATTACTTTATATTGTTTCTACGGGTATAACGTGGCACTTACGCGTAGTCGATATCCGATACGGGACGTAACGACGATCGCACCGCACTCAAGATCCTGACGAAGGCGTCCGTAAGAAGCCGAAACAATTGTCGATCGTGATATCGACTACGCGTAAGTGCCACGTTATACCCGTAGAAACAGTATAAAGTAAATAAAATACTTGGTAAGTATCCTGACAATCATATTAATTCATGTTTATACATAACCCATTTGTTAAAGAACGTGGGTCATTAGCATTACTTATGTACAAATTATGCTACTTACACTTTGTACAATAAACAGTATGTAAATTTATGACATGAATGACTATTGCGCAGTTTAATCACCAGTGACTGCAATTGACTACTAATTTTATTAAAGTGGTGATTTTAATCCGATAACTACAAGTAAATAATACGTTAAATAAGAACAGTAAAATAATGAAAATATAAGTTTGAGATGAATAATCAAATTATTTCTATTATTATAGTACACTCGATAGTGGACTATGGGCCTCTTGAGCTGGCTCAGAGTCGTACAATGAACTATGGCTATGCTCGGGGTTTCCCCACGTGATCTAATCAGAAATGAGGAGATCCGTAGAAGAACGCAAGTCACCGATATAGCCCAGCGGATTAGCTAGTTGAAGTAGCCCACTGGCAGGGCACATAGCTCGAAGAACCGAAGGCCGTTTGGACCGAAACGTTCTCGAATGGAGACCACAGACTGGCAAGCGCAGCAAAGGACGGCCACCGACCAGGTAGACAGACGACCTGACTTAGATCGTCTGGATATCCAAATAGACCTATTTCGATAAAGTTGGAAGTTGACAGTTCTATAAAAACTTTTTCATAGCGTTGTAATTAAAAAATATATATAGTTTTTAAATATAGTATTATAGTCGTCATATTTATTTAAAGTACATACGTATACTGCCCAATTACAAAATTATTTAACACCTTTGATACTTTCTCCAGCGTCCCTATACTTACGAGTATGTCTTTAACTGTTCTTGTAAATGTTATATCGAATAGCAGTTCTTTATCACAAAATCTAGCAACTTAACCCTAATGTCGATGGAAAAGCGCTGATTTTAGTGAAGAAGAAAATTAGTTGAAATAGCCTGGTCGTAGCTGTGCATTACTTATATTTGAGTCGCTAGAGATTTTTCTGTTTTGGAACTTACAATAAACGAAAATTTCTATTTGAGTCGCTAGAGATTGTTCTGTTTTGGGAAAACTTCTTTTTGAGTCGCTAGAGATTTTTCTGTTTTGGAACTTACAATAATGATCTATTTTTTTTTAATTTTTAATTTTTTAATATTTTTTTTATTATCACACTCAGACCCCCGCACTAGGATTCCCTGTGTCGCGGGAGGCATGGACACACACAATCGCAGCACGCAAACACCCAAGACCCGGGACAAACATCTACACTCATCGCACAAATGTTTGGCCCTGCCGGGATTCAAACCCAGGGTCTCGGAAACACAGAAGTCATGTCACTGACACCAACCACTGCACCACGGCAGTCACTTTTAATTGAACTATTCCATAGTCGTTCGAGTCGACGATCGTATTAAAAATTGTGCTTGTTTTTCTTACAGCACATGAAAGCGTACTTACTAAAATTGCTTGAAAAATTGATTTAAAAAAATGGACATCAGAATAAATATAGAAAGTAGAAACCACAAAGATACGGAAACATAGCAAAAACGCTCAGTCATTTCGACAATCGAACTCTAAGCCCTGCAGTACAAATTAAATGAGTATGAAAATATGAGATCTTTGTTATTTATGTAATGTGATTCAAGTGTTCATGTGACACAGGATATCCCAGTGCGGCAGTGTAAACGTGAATACATTTGTTGTTGTTGATGATGATAACTATTATTCTGTAGCCACCGCCTACAAGAATAAGTAAGAAGAAAACCTTATGAATCCAAAGACTTACATCTAATCTTAAAATCTAATATACGCCAAGCCTTGTAGATTACGAATTTAGAGATCCTCAAATAGGCATGGAATAAATGAGAGATTGCCGCCAGTTCCTGCTCTTGCCAAATGAAATATTCACAATTTCTTGAAATCTAATTATCTGACTCGGCACTACGAAATGTGTCGGTAAGATTTGGATCCATTTAATGTTCTGATTAGCTCTGATACGTGCTTCTGTATATTTATTTTATTTATAACCTTCCTTTCCTACATACAGCGTATAAGCGCCCTGATATAGAGCGCACGACGATCGCTTGTACTTCTCGACATTTCTGTTAAAAACACATTCATCATCATCATCATCTCAACGATAGGATGTCCACTGCTGGACATATGTCTCCTCCATTGATTTCTACAAGAATCGGTTGGAAGCGGCCTGCATCCAGCCCTTACCTGCGATGTTAGTTAGTCAGGTCGTCTGTTCACCTTGTCGGTGGCTGCGCTTGCCAGTCCATGGTCTCCATTCGAGAACCTTTCGACCCCAACGGCCATCGGTTCTTCGAGCTATGTGCCTTGCCCACTGTCACTTCAACTTGCTAATCCGCTGGGCTATGTCGCTGACTTTTGTTCTTCTACGGATCTCCTCATTTCTGATTCGATCGCGTAGGGAAACCCCAAGCATAGCTCTCTCCATAGCTCGCTGGCCGACTTTGAGCCTGCTCACGAGGCCCATAGTCAGAGACCACGTTTCCGTTCCATGAGTAATCACTGGTAACACATACCTTGTTTTTAAGAATAACTAAACTAAAATATTTAAATTGAGAAGGAAAAATAAAACAACAATTTCGCGTTCAAAATGTTATTGTTACTGCATAGGCTGTACAAGGCGCATTATGATCTTTAGATCCGTCTAAATAACTGACAGACCAACCTTGCAACTTCGACGTCACGCGTAATCAAAAATTAAATTATGGCCACATCAAAACCAGAACATTGAACAAAAATGATAAACAACTTTTTTTTTCTTGGTTACGTTATCAAGCCATTATAATAACAATCATTTGCTCAAATGGGTATATCCATGTAATAGGTATAATAAATGCCTACATGGTGTTAATGTTTTAGCTTTTACGTTATTTTGTTCTAAGTTTTTTTTTTGTTGGTGCCTATACTAACGATAACAGCACATTCTTTGTGTTCTTAAAGGATGATACGTACAATGCACAAGCTAGATTTTACAGCATCACTATTTACATAGATAACAGCTGCGGAATATGTCCGATAACAGCTGCGGAAATTCCATGAGTAGAGCGCACAAAAGACCTAATAAAAGTCTCTGCTGTCTAACGATCTAAACTTATCCCACCCTAAACTGATAAAGACTAATATGAAAGGATAAAGTCCAGAAGAAAATAATACAGAAAAAACAATACGGGTTGCACACTCCGGGAGTGCCGGCAGAAATGAAAACTTGAACAGAAGGACTCTTTTATACTCTTATTAATAGTAGTCATTTATGTGGTAAAATATTATATTTATTCATTGCGCAATCGTACACAAACATGACAATATTCGTAGATATTTAAGTTTAGTGATTTTATGTACCTAAACATTAAACACTATAGTGAGAGCGATTAAGCATACAATAGAATGAAGTCAAAATCAACATGTTAAGCGGGCGAGCGAGGTGAGCGCGGTCTGCTTCAAAAAGGTCGTATTATACTTACTAACAAACGAAAATGTTCCATAATTGTAACAAATTTAAGTTTAAATTTCAACTACTCTCCCGCCGTCTTACGAATTTTAGATGTCACGCGCCTAAAGAATTTTGCGATTAGTGTAAGGTGTCCTGACGCGAGTTTAATATTTTTTCCCCATACAAGAGTACACAACGCCGCTAAAGAAGTTTTCACTTCAAAAAACAATAACGTGACAATGAATTGGTATAATTTGGGTCAAAATGTAATCTTATCGGATCAGTTTCGTTGCACTGCCAAACCAAGTTCTTAATTTTTTTTTGATATAGGTAAATTGAAAAGTTTGGGTTATCTACCCATTAACATTTCATATATAAAAGCACAGAGCAAGTTGCATTGGTATTGGTCACGAGAAGACTGTCGTGACCAGGACCAACGCAACTTGGTCTAAAAGTCGAGATAAATAAATTACTAAATGTTTTTCACGCAAGGAAGTTCTGATTGGTTGATTCACAATGTGTTTGAATCGCGAAAATCTAAAAATTACAATAGCAGAGAACGATCGAAATTAACAACAGGAAAGTTTTATGAGATGATTTTTGTTCTAACGGTATTCTGTGAATTTTTTCCTTGGTATTTTGTTAGGAATGTTTACTTATCTTTATTAAAAACATGCGTAACCACTTGCGCTATCCAAATTTCCTTGTTGCCAAATAAAATTCCCACCTATTAGCATTATGTATATTCTCAAAAACACAGAAATAAGCCCAGTGAACACAGTAGACAAACATTCATAAATTACCATTTTTTTTAAAATTCGCCTCTTTATTTATGATTATTCATAACAAACAACTGACTCTGGGCCTTGTGAGCAATCACACAAGGGCCATAGTCGCTCTATGTTCATGTTACATTTTTTTTCTAAATAGTTATAATGAAATGCTAAATAAATTACAGGATATGATATATTTCAATTAGAAGCGTTGGTGCTTTTACACCCCTGGCAGAAAGTGAGTGTAATGATGGGAGTTTTGTTTAGATGTATATGTTAAGCTCATGAGTTAAAATTTATTTTTAAAAATAAAGATTCTCGCCTAAGATTAGTATTTTTTTGTATCGCCGGCATAAAAACCATTAACATTAAATGTTAACAACCAAAAACGAATACTTTACACTGTTTTTAACGGGTATAACGTGGTACTTACGCGTAGTCGATATCACGATCGACAATTGTTTCGGCTTCTTCCGGAAGCCTTCATCAGGATCTTGAGTCATCATCAGTGCGAGATGGGACGTTACGACTAACGCACCGCACTCAAGATCCTGATGAAGGCTTCCGGAAGAAGCCGAAACAATTGTCGATCGTGATATTGACTACGCGTAAGTACCACGTTATACCCGTTAAAACAGTGTAAAGTAATCATGAACGTGAGTTTTAATATCAAAAACGAATACTTTAAAAAATATATGAATACATGTGTCATGGTGAATTTTATTATTATTTGTATTATATCGGGCATGTCCGATGCTCATCATCAGGTGAGTTTACGATGCCAGATCGCATCGACTACTTAGAGTGGCAGCCAGCGGCCGAAACCAAATTCAAAATATAAATAAAATAAAATAGCCTTTATTTCCCTAACCCGTCAAGTTGGGAAAATCAACAATAATGGATCCGGGTCGTTGGGATCACAAAATGGCGACCGCTCAGAGCGCCAGTCCGCGTGCTTTTGGCACGGATTACAACGATGATTTCTCCGAATAACAGACTCACTTAAGATTGGGTGTGTTCGAGACTTACTTATTGAGGCTACCAAATTTGTTCAAAGATAAATAAAATTCGCCTAATTCGTAGTATTTTATATAAATTTTACTTTATGCCGAATAACAAAATTTAATAACTGTTTCTACGGGTATAACGTGGCACTTACGCGTAGTCGATATCACGATCGACAATTGTTTCGGCTTCATCCGGAAGCCTTCATCAGGATCTTGAGTGCGGTGCGTTCGTCTTTTATTGCATTCGTCGTATAAAGAGAACCTATGAACGCGAGTTTTAATAATATTAATAATGTAAATTCTAAGCTAATACGACTTACAGTTTCATTTCCTTAATTGTCTCGGGCTATCCATTATTGGATAATGACCTCCTCAATCTCTTGCCACCTACTTTTTCCTTGCGAAATGCACACCCAATGACTTACAGCTAATAGCAGACATGTCGTCATTACAGCGCGGGGTACAGGCCTGCCGCGTTCCATTTTGCCATCGTAAGATCACCAATGTAGTATTTTTTCACTTCATCTGTGGTCCCTCGTTTTAACAGTATGTCCAGCTCATTCCTATGTTAGTTTTGCTGCTATTCCTTCACTATATATTAGCTTTGTATTTCCACGTATCTTAGTAGTACTGATGAGATCGCTAAGTTTTAGGCCCATCATGGTTCGCTTTTTGAAAGTTTTTTACGTGATTTTATTTTCCAGAGTTAGAGCCAGCTGTAGCTGCCAGCTAGAGAGCAAGGTTAGCTTAAAATAGTCTACTATAAAACTGGATAAAATATACATATATCAGTAATAATGTGTCTCACTCACGAGCATTGTCAATAAAAATGTCTTGTCAAATAAAAGTGTGTATGTATAATTTTTCCTGCTTGTTTTATTTCGATAAATTAGATATTCTAAATTTTTATAGCTCATTTTAATTAACACACGTGTGTGCTACACGTAGGTCTGTCATCAATATTTTTATTACAGGATACACTATTAATATAGTAAAATTCATGATTCACGATTATATCCAAAACCGGCAACTATTTTAAAATATACAATTTAACATTACAATAACAGAAAAGTTGAAAACATATGTTAATTGAATGATATTAGTGTTCATAAAAAGTCGTTGTTTCATTTTGAAAAGATTTCTTAAACATTACTCACTGTATCGAATACTGTGTCGGCCATGTTTTCGTAAACAGTGGGCACGCAGCTTATCTACTGAGTAGTCTCGAGTAATGTCTTTTTCATTATTCAACGCGATATTATAATAATTTTGTTCACAATAATAAGGACTCAGACTCAGTTGATAATTTGTGACGTTCTTTTTATTAAAAATTATATTATTTAGAAACAAAAGAGAATCCTCACAGGGTTGCAATATTTCTCAGTACAATAATTACAAGCTCAATTTTCATAATTCAAATCAACTAGGTCAGATAGCATCCAGAAAGTCTGCGTTCTGGTCTCGTCCTAAATACTGCCAAGCCTTAATGGCTTTACCAAATGGACAATAGTGAGTCTTTTCAGCTTATTTTGTTGTAAGAGCTACAGTCATATTTAATGAACGTTAAAAACTATGAGAACAGTTCATAAAGGTCCATTCTGCATGCACAAAAACTGTTTTGATTTGCGAATCGATTACTAAAATATATTCGAGTGATCATATATTTCCTGTATCGCCTATCTTATTAATTATTTTTTAAGTCCGTAACTGATCTTTATAGTAGATTTTTGTAATATTTTAAATCAACACGCATCAGGATTTGTCTCGCGCCTTATGCCTGTCAACACCCGCGAGCCTGTGTAACGTCATCAGCACCAGTTAAATCCCAATACTCAATAGTTTATTATATAATCCTTTAGAGGAAAGTGTCCGAAACATGGCGCTGAACTATGGAATCCATAAGCCAGCTGAAAGTCGCACGAGCTATGAAAATAACCTATCACCCACGCAAACTCTAATTTTACTCATACATTACCAAAAAATGGAAATTACTTCAACACTCAAATGTGTGAAATAACTTGTTGATGTCGGTACCATGATAGTTCAAAAGAAACTATTATCAAAATATTGTGCTCGTGGTACCGACTTCAACAAGTTATTTCACACTTTTGAGTGGTTAAGACGGTTCCATTTAAAGAAAAAAAATTGTTCACCCTTTTCAGTTACCTTTGCTACTCATAGGATCAATCGTTATTGTGTATGTTCACCGATATCTTCACTCGCAATTATAATGTCGTCGAGGTATACGTAACACTTTTTAGTTATTGGAGTGTAACTCAATAACCGCTTGTCCCATTTTGATGACATTTAAATGAGACTACACGGAAAGCACTAGCTTTCAAGTAAAAAAAGGAATCATCAAAATCGGTTCCCAAGTCGAAAATTCTGAGGTAACAAACATAAAAAAAACGTACGGGTCGAATTGACAACTTTTATTAACACTCCTTTTTTAAGACGGATAAAAAGGAATCCCTGCATTTTATTAGTTACTGGCATTACGAGAAATTCAAATGATTATATTAAAAGTCCAAGACAAAAGACAAGTTAATTTGGAAACCGCGGTATTTATTTGACAGTATAATGTCGGCTTTGCTCAGTCGATGGGGTTCGGATTTGCTCCTAAGTCAACAAGATAACGTATGCACCGTCACGGTATCAAAAGGTTCGTCCCCTTAAAGTCCAGATTTGCTTGCACGTTTGAGAAAACAGTACTGCTAATATTTTAAAAAATAATAAAGTTTTGTTACCTTTAAAGACATGGTATTCTTCTTGACAAAACGTCTTAGGTTGTTTTATTGACAAAAATATTTTTGAAGCCAACAGCTTTATTGATAGGACTAATCTTAATCTTAAAAAATAATTGTACAATAATACGAATAAGTAATACAATTGACAACATTTCATGGATCCCGCATAAGGTGAGAGCATATGTCAATTTATTCATACAAGACTTAGTTGGTTGGGTAGGATATATTATAGTGAAGAAACGGACAGAATTTATAATGTATTATCCATAAGTTTTGATTTGATACGAATAATTTTATGCGAAATTCCTACAGCCGATCAAGTACAAGTATCACAAGCAACACTGAACACCGCCCGCGCCGCCCCGCCCCGCTCTCCAGCCGCTCATTCTGACCGTGACCATTGTCTAAGTCGGACCTATGCTTGATCGCTCTGCTCTCTCGTAAATAAGATCCTTGCGATAATTTCGCGCGCTTTAAGAATTTTGCGTAAAAAATCACGCACCGCATCAACAAGTTCATAATACGTAATTTTCGTATAAGTTTCTGACTGAAATGATATCGAGACAGAACATTATTTTCGCATTATTCATATTATATTTCAACCATTTCGTCAAAATAATATACCTTGGATACTATTGTCAGAAATAAAATATGTTTTAAAACAATATCTGTTATTTTAGTATACAACAAAATGTAAAAAAACTCTGTTATCTAATTTTTTGATGGACGATTGGCCTTTTTTTAATCTACGTAACGATACGATATGAGTACGCCCTTTACTAAAAAATAAGGGGCGAACTCGAATGTTACGTAGATACAGAGTATATTTAGTAGATACAAATGATAAGCGGCAGAATTTATACACACGCCCTTATTTGCACGTTGTTCAAGTTTACTTACTTTTGCTATTAATAGTTCCAGCAACATTGAGCTGTTACTCAGATAGAGAAAAACTAGTAAACTAAATAATATTTGCGAATTTTATTCGTTAGTCAAAATTCGGCAACTACAGCGTCGTCATTATTCATTGAATTATTTTAATCCTTTCAATCAACTGTACTTTTTTAGCACTGCAGTTTCGATAGTATATTAAGTAGTTATGCTAGTAGAATTCATAAATAGAATGTGCTTTATAAATAAATTCAAATCGGTACACAATCCGGTTTAGGCAAAATATATAGGCGTTCATAACTAAAAACGGTACGAATTTTCAACTTATATGAGATAATAACAATTTTACTGATGTTTTAATGGGCACCACGGAAGCCTTAATTGCTGATAATAAATAAAAACGATTTTATGTTTTTAATTTGGCAATTTGCAAGTGTTTCGATCGGCTCAATTGGATTACATATACACATTGTTCTATTAGCGGTGGTTGGCTCATTGACAATAATTTTACGGCATATAAATTTATAGTTCTTATGCTAGAAGTGTTAGCGACAGTTTAAAGAGTTTGTTTTCTGTTATGATGACACTTTCATATAAATACGAAAAACAGTCTTTGGATTTGGCACTAAATGCGAAGCGGGCCAAGCTGGGATTTCGGAATAAGCTAATTGGACAGCAAGTTGTCGCAGAATAAAGCATAGTACTCCGGAGAATATAGGTTTTTGGTGTCAGGTTTTAATCATTGCCTTGCTAACTTGTTCTTTTGTATCTTTTCGATAACGTATTTGATTGTCAATTTTGCTAACAAAATCTGTTAATATGAATGTATAAAACACGGGAATTACTCACGTAATAAGTCAGAGGATTCCGACTATAGTTTCAAACACATTCGGTGGTCTTTTTCAAAGAGAATACGGGGCGCTCGCTGACGCGGTGCCGGTAGTACTGGACGTAAATAAATAGTCGGAACCCTCTAACTTGTTACGTGAGTAACTCCCGTGTTTTATATATTCATAACGTGTCAAAACCACGTCAGTTTTAATAACAAAATCTGTTATGCTGAGAGACCGTAACAAAAGAAGAATACAGACAACGAATACGTCACACACGTGACACAAAACAATTACAATAATGAGACCGCAAACAAATGTTATCGGTCCCCATTTGACGTAAACAAGGTAAATGCTTCATGCAACAAAAACAGAAACAACAAATTAGTTTAAAACGTGTTTTGATTAATGTCCAAGATTAATCCATTGCGTGGAAGCAAATTATGGCGTTTAGGAAAACAAGTTTTGTTAGACAGACTGAGCGGCCGTCGTGGCCCAGTGATCTGTGAATTTTGGATCTCGACCACAGGTTTGAATCTCGAGTTGGGCAAACATTTCTGTAATTAATGTTTGTTATCGCGTCTTGTTTGTTTGTGTAATGTGATTGTGTGTCCATGCTTCCTGCAACACAGGTCATCCTAGTGCGGGGGTGTTAGTGATATCTTTTTTATCATCATCATCTTCTCAGTCTTAGGATGTCCACTGCTGGACATATGCGTCCCCATATAGGGGGAATACGCTAATAATCGCCACGTTTAGCAAGCGGGTTGGCGAGCGCTGTATGATTTATTATCTCCAGAAGACGCTGCTTCCCACCTTCTGGTACGTGATTCCTTAGCTGACTCTTATGGCACCCGCGAGAAGAGATGGGTGGGTTACTATTTTATAGGTACAGGGTTCGAACTGTCAGACATTGAAGAAAAATTAAACCTCAAAATACACTTAAACCGTACTATTGTCAATTACAGGCCGGTGTTTTTATGAAAATAAAATTCTAATAACTAATTATAATACTGCAGCTACTAAAATAACATTTTAGCAATCAACTAGCGAGGACAGACGACCTGGCTAAGATCGCAGACAAGCAAAAGACCGCTTCCAACCGTCCTTGTGGAAATCAATGGGGGAGGCTTATGTTCAGCAGTAGACGTCCTACGGTTGACATGATGATGAATCTACTAGCTAATTTCCAGCCTATATATAACTCAAATGCTCTAACCCGGCACCAGTTGGCCGCGTGCTCAGAATGCTAGCAGCATTGCTACGTTGAATTGCTTGCTGATTTGTTGAGCCAAATATGTGCCAGCTTTTTTGTCACGTGTCGTGACCAATTCGTAAAACGGAGGCGGAGTAGATCGTCGTTGAAATTTAACCTTAAATTTGTCACGAAAATTGAACCTTTTGGCTTGTGTCACGCGCCTCAAGAATTTTGCGATCAGTTTCACGTGTCCTGACGCGAAATTTCCTGATGCGAGTTTCATTTTTTTCCATACAAAAGTATTCAACGCCAAGGTTTCACCTCAAAAATATTCAACTAGAGTGTTAAGCGCGAGAATATAAAGGTCGCGTATCGATGACACCTGCAGTACTTAGTGTGAAACTGTGTCGCAGATGTCAACGCCCTCCTACGAAATAGATACATTGAGTTCCAGCAGATAATCGAACATGTACTGGTAAATTAAACATTTTACATAAGTAGTAGGTAAAAATAATTATGGTTGATGTCTTTTTTTTTTTACATATTATAAGTTTGCGTTTGACAACTGTCTCACCTGATGTTAAGTGATGACGTTGTCTTTTCCTTACGGAAATGCTTTAGGTTATATAACTGCGTCTTGCAGCTTCACCCGCGAGGACTACGGTTTTCCCACTACTTTATTTGTTGTGGAGAATGCATTTACCCACTTCCGCCTACCAGGAAAAGGAAGCGAAGCATGTCGGGCACATTCGAGCATAAAAAGAAGCCTATGTTCTATTCCAGTGTTTAAGCTATCTTCATTCCAAATTCATGCAAATCTGTTGAGCCATATCAGTGCAAAGGAGTTACCAATATACAAATGACAAACGATGAACTAACTTTCGCCTTCTAATATTAGAAGTGTGTTTAACACAGATATTATCGATTCAGAAAAGCATTTATAATAAAATTCCAATTTGTATTATGTCATAAACAGTCAATGTCATAACAAGAGTATGATTAGGAAAGTCGGTCCTTAGTGTGGCTCGGCAAGGCGGACTATTAGATAGAGGTAGATAGTAATGCAATTTTATACAAAAAAAAATTTCTTAAAACAACAATATATCAATTATGTGAGTACGAGAAACGCCCATGAAATAGATACCATCATCTGTTAGGTGTTTGATTATGATAACAATTATTATGTAAAATGATATGTACATTGATAAATTACTCATAATTTCGCTCCAAATTTAACTAGGCAGCCTATGTGCAAGTTCTCAATCTGCATAAATAACATTTATTCTTTCTCATAATTAAATAGGAAATAAAACACTAATAACTAATTACAATACTACAGCTACTACAATAACATGTGAGCAATCCACTAGCTATTGGTAGCCTACAGATAACTCAAATGTTAACCCGATACCGGCCGGCAGCGTGCCCTAAATGCTAGCAGCATTGCCACGCTGAATTGCAATGCTGATTCGTTGAGCCAAATATGTGCCAGCGTTTTGGTCACGCGTCGCATCGATCAAACGCAGAAATAAAAAAAATAAAATTAAATCAAATGAAATAGGTAACAGAAGTTTATACAAGTTTTTATCGATGTTTATTTTAAATTGAAATTGATATTGTATTATTGTGTGTACTTACACACGTTATCGTATTTTATTTATATCGTATTCGTATTTTTATAAGTTAACATTTTATTTTTTTGAGTTTGTGTACATAATTTTGTACGTGTAAATTTATATTTAATATTAAATAATTTGATTTAGACCTTGACAGGTGAAGGTATGCTTTCTGCTTTTTCCTAAGCCGTATCTAAGACTGTAATAAACATATGTATATTACATGTATGTATATTACATGTATGTATGTATATTACATGTATGTATATTACATGTATGTATGTATATTACATGTATGTATGTAATATACATGTACTAAAGGTACTATACAAATATAAGTATAACATTAATCAATTTTGTATAACCGTAGTTATTAAGACTGCGGTTATACTAGAATTAATATTATTTTCGGAATATTTACAATATATTTATTTTTGTTTTATACGCTCAAAATTTTGGCACAGTCGTAAAAAAATGTCCTAAAATAAATACGTTTGCTTTTGATCTTGAAACACATAACTCACGGTGAGTTATGTGCGTTGCGATCAAAATCGAGTCTTGAGTGACTTTTGTTAGTGACAGTGGTAACACCATCAAACGCAACAAACGTGAAAGAAAGAGGGTAGACAGATTTGTCTACCCTACCTGCAGAACATTCAGTTTACTCGTGAACATGGCGTTTGGAACTGTGCCGAAATATCGAGCGAAAAGTCAAATAAAGTACATGGTAAATATCCAGAAAATATAATTAATTCTTGTATTAGTGACAATGTTAGTTTAAAAACTTATTTTACCGTTATTCTGTTCAAGCAACATTTATGGGAATTATACGAATGACGACGTGGAATTACTATTATGTGTGTTATGAATTACTACACATCACTACAAGTACTGAACAGCAATAATTAAGGGTTTGTGAAACTTGTACATGGCGTTTCACGTGTACGTTATATGTTTTTCACCGGGGCATTTAACTTTCCAGCACATGAAAGTTTAAATGCTACTAAAAATTTAGCTGTTAGTTGTAATTGGTATCGTGGTAATTGGAGTTTTGCTCGCCAAGGTTCTTACAATCCCCACTAATTAGTGACGCGTGTTCAAGTGTTGTTGGTTAGTTATTTGTTATGGAAAATTATGCAAAATATACTACTTGTGTTTGTAATACGGTAAATACTGACTTTTTTTGTCTTGTTTGGTTAATTTATCAAAATTTTAAGGTTCAATAGCACCCAGAGTGTTGTGTTGTTGAAGTTAAATTATTCCTTGACAAATGTATTATATACTAAGTTTTTCTCAGAAAGTACGAAAGCTACTAATGCCACTCCTTATGCGAAAGTCAATGACCCAGATCCAGACCAGATCCAGGCCTTCCTGAGCTGGGTAGAGTGTAAAGAACCTCTTTCTATTTTTTTTACACATCAAGTCGTGTGCCCTGCTAATGCACGATGTCTTGGTCTTCGAATCCTCAAGAAAAGCGATTGGTCCAACTAACATGCGGCGGTCAAGTCTACTAATTTCATGTTCATATTCAGTCCAGTGCATATAGTTACTTATCTATAGTCCAATGCAAGGCCGACTCGATACCAATAAGAGAATGTCGAAAATCCGTAGTCTGCTAAGTTCATAGCGGCCTGAATCTATGTTGAGCCTATGCTCGGCCTATGTTGGTCTGTACGAAATTGACAAGTTAGATGCTAACAGACTACGAAAAATTACGTACTACGTCACTAAATCTAGAACTAAATCAAGGTCTATTCAATACGCCCATTATGAGCAGATCATATTGCCATGTTGAATAGTATTAGGCTCTTCATATTATTTCTCTATTCTGAAAACTGATGAACGAGTGATAAAACTCATCACGAAAACCATCAGTTTAACAGTGATTGTCAGTCACCCAAATTTTAATATTTAATGTACCCCGTTCACCGCCAAACTGAAGGCCAATGACTACAGCCCGTAGAGTATTAGCGGTCATTAGCCTAGATATCGCCAATGCCTTATACGTGTGGCACAGATGGTTATACAAACCCACGCCACTGTCTTACAGGCTTTCCCAGAGACTATTTATCTAAATGGCAAGCTTTATTTGAGCATTGAGATCTTCGTGGATTAGTATTTTGACAGTAAATTTATTTTATTTATTTATTAACATTCACACAATATCTTCAGGTCCCAAACTAGACAGGCTATGGTAACCTGATGACTGATATAACTTATATACATATACACAGCCAGACACAGGTCAAACAGACATGTTCATGCACACAAATGTTTGACTTGTCCGGGAATCGAACCCATTAAATACATTTATGGTTTGAATTTTTCAACCTCATTCCAGTATCAAGGTTTTACCACCATACTTAACGAAATCGCTTAAAATATTTTTCTTCAAGAATTCTCTTCCACATATTTTATTATACAAAGTGTAATGGATATAAGCGTACGCAAATATTATCGTAATTACACTTCCAAATATATTCCCAGGTATATTGATATTCATCATTTCAGCCATAGGACGTCCACTGCTGGACATATGCCTCCCCCATTGATTTCCACAAGGACCAGTTGGAAGCGGCCCGCATCCAGCCCTTGCCTGCGATCTTAATCAGGTCGTCTGTCCACCTGGTCGGTAGCCGTCCTATGCTGCGCTTGCCAGTCCGTAGTTTCCACTCGAGAACCTTTCGACCCCAACGGCCATCGGTTCTTCGAGCTATGTGCCCTGCCCACTGCCACTTCAACTTGCTAATCCGCTGGGCTATGTTGGTGACTTTTGTTCTTCTACGGATCTCCTCATTTCTGATTCGATCGCGTAGAGAAATCCCGAGCATAGCCCTCTCCATAGCTCGTTGTTCGACTCTGAGCCTGCTCAGAAGGCCCATAGTCAGGGACCACGTTTCAGATCCGTAAGTCATCACTGGTAACACACACTGTTCGAAGACCCTCGGTTTCAGGCATTGTGGTATTTTGGATATTGATATTAACGATGACAATACCTACGTATCAATGCTGGCCAATCTAATAGTTCGTGTGGTTCTGAAACAAGTTTTATACGTTACCTGATATGTTGGGCTAAAGCCAAACTGTGTTGCTTTTATAAATAGTTTATAAATAGAAATAACCAATAGTGTTGCCAACAAATGACTTATTATATGTCAGTGCTATCCTAACATTGATATAATACATAACGCCGAGCCATAAAATCTGCCTTAAAAAAGTGGTATTACAATCAAATAAATAAAATTCTGGCAATGTTTTATTAGCTAAGGATTGCCATCATGGTATGTTAATTTTACAATAATGCATAACATCTGCATTTTTGAGGCATATAATTAGATAAGATAGATAAGATAAATTAGATAAGATAGATTAACATGCCATCATGGTATGTTAACTTTACAATAATGCATAACATCTGCATTTTTGAGGCATATAATTAGATAAGATAGATAAGATAAATTAGATAAGATAGATTAACATGCCATCATGGTATGTTAACTTTACAATAATGCATAACATCTGCATTTTTGAGGCATATAATTAGATAAGATAGATTAACATGCCATCATGGTATGTTAATTTTACAATAATGCATAACATCTGCATTTTTGAGGCATATAATTAGATAAGATAGATAAGATAAATTAGATAAGATAGATTAACATGCCATCATGGTATGTTAATTTTACAATAATGCATAACATCTGAATTTTTGAGGCATATAATTAGATAAGATAGATAAGATAAATTAGATAAGATAGATTAACATACCATCATGGTATGTTAATTTTACAATAATGCATAACATCTGCATTTTGAGGCATGTAATTAGATAAGATAGATTAACATGCCATCATGGTATGTTAATTATACAATAATGCATAACATCTGCATTTTTGAGGCATCGGTTATGGTGTATAGATCAATTAGTGGACTGTATAAGATTGCTGACTGATGGACCTTGCGAACAGGCTTAGAGTCGCACAAAGACGTCAATAATACCTTAAAAGACTGAAAGTAACCGCCATAGCCCAGCAAGTTGAAGTGGTAGAGGGCAAGGCACACAGCTCAAAGAACTGATGGAATTTGGGGCCGAAAGTTCTCGAATGGAGACCACGGACTGGCAGGCGCACCATATGACGGCCACCGACAAGGTGGATAGACGACCTGACCATAACTAAGATCGAAGGAAAAGACTGGATGCGGGCTGCTTCCAACCTTTTTTTGTGAAAATTAATGCGGGGGGGCCTATATCCCACAGTGGACGTCCTGTGGCTGAGATGATGATAATATCATCTTTTTTTATTTTATTTTTTTATATTATAAGTTTGCGTTTGACAACTGTCTCACCTGATGCTAAGTGATGACGTTGTCTAGAATTTAACACGCAAACCTAGAAGGTACCTCTTCACTCGCGACTTGAAGACTCCAGGAATGTACATATCGGGAAACACAGACTCGGGCAACGAGTTCCATTCCTTGGCAGTACGCATTAAGAAAGTGGAAGCAAAACCCACCTCGACCGCCACGGCGGATAAAGACATATATTGCTAATAAAACTGTCATCCTTAAAGAAAAATACATGTATTACACGTTTGTTTTGCAACAAAGCTATCTGCTTTTATTTTTAGACATAGACATATACTTTATTTTGTGACAAAAAACATTATACATAAGCACAATCTGTTTGAAATTATATCAAATTTGTTTTTTTGTCACAAAACCAGCCCCAAATCAGCATAGTGCTGGTAGCAACCAGCGCTGGTCTTCCTTCGGGACCGGCAAGTGACGTCACGCACGAAATGATATTTTAAAACTACACACACTAACATTTATATATATACACTATATTATAGAAATAAAAAATAAAAAAAATCAAACAGGAGCATATTAGTAAACAAAACACGTAACAATAACAACAACAAACAATATTAAATATATGTACCAGTAAATTTTATAGTACTATATAGCGCTTGTGTCATATTTAGAACATTCTTCGCCTTTTTGGTGCGCGTTAGTTTTTCAGTTTTGCTTTGTGTAACCATGGTAACGTGCTATTGAAATCATGAAATCACAATAATGTAGAGTGGCTCGGCCCACAACAGGTTATTTGTATCCGAAAGTTCTAAATATAAAATGACAACGTTTAGTAATTTACGACTTTTAAGCATAGCGAATGATAATCTATGGCATGTAGTATCTAATGCGATGACGTCATAAATATATTTGATTAGCCGTTATAAAAGTGGCGCGAAAATAAAAACAAATGAAGAACGCGCGAATGACCGCATTCGCGCGTTATTCATTTGTTTTTACCGCGTCCATAGATATAACTGTATGGTGCGTCGCGGTTTTATCTAATTTCTATCAAAAAAAATCTATTTTAATGTCTAATATTTACAGTTTTTCTTTAGGTATCCATCATTGATAGACGCAAAACCTTGTTGCTGACAAGCGTTTGACTTCAACAGAGATGGATAATCGCCTTGCTGTTCGTTTTTTTTTCGATATTACTTTACTTTGATTTTATCCAAATATAATATAATAAAAATATTATAATTATTTATATATATATTATAATTAAAATGTAATATTAATATGTATACCACTTCTATTGACTAAATTCATACTTAAAAGTCTTATTATTTTTCTCATAGTGGGATGAAAAGTAGAATGTATCACGCGGTTGCAAAATTATTTTTCCCTCCGGCGAAGTATATTAAATCCTTCGCTGCGCTTAGGATTCTACTAAAGGATTCTTCGCTCCGCTCTGGATTCAATATAGCGTCCTCGCCGTAAAAATATTATTTTGCTCCCTTGTGGTAAAATCTACTATTGTCTAAATCTCAATTTCTTATTGATGTGTATGTAATGTTTTTTTATACTGTATAGATTTAGCGTTTGACTACTTGTTGATTTGGTATCTCATTTTTAACTTTCAAAAGTACAGCGTACAATCATCTGTTTCAGATATACAACAAAGTTGTAGAAAACTAGCTATATTACGAAGTTATGTTGCATTTACCTCTAAAACAGTAATAGTAGCAATAAACTCGGGACATGTGAAAATATGATCAAAAGTTATTTTTTGTTTTGAATAAAATTAATGGTGCCTAATTGCGTAATAAACACAATTACAACATTCATAATTTTATCAGTAAATGGGCCGATGCCTAATTACAATACTGCAGCTGCTTAAAAAAACATTTGGGCAATCCACTAGCTGTTGTCAGCCTATATATTTAACTCAACAACATTAATTACTATCTGAGTGACATTTCCTGAATAGTAAAAAACAATCAAACGGAAAGATGGGCGCATCGTGTGGGCGCTAAAGCTATAGCAATTAAGTATAGAATGCAACAACCCACATAAAAAATTAAGTTATAGATAGAAACGGGTAGATAATGAAACAAAATGGGACTATTTGTGAAACACATATTATGAAGTAGTTACTTATTTTACCGTTAAGTGACGCAGTTACAATTTATTAATAACACTGTTTGCTTACCTATAGTGTAGATGCTTGTCCCAGATCTTGGGTGTATGTGATTGTGTGTGTCCATGCCTCCCGCGACACAGGGAATACTAGTGCGGAGGGGTCTAAGAGTGATAAATAATATGATTTGCCAAAATGTTCTATTCGGCAAATTATATAATGCTTCAAAGAAAGATAATTACTTTTGCGACATGTTGACGTCATTTTGATGACGTGTAATGTGTCGCAAAACTATGGCAAATAGACATGAGTAGTCATTTGTTCTCTTATGTCAATCAAATTGGACAAAACTACACTTTTATACACCACAAAACTTTGTTGGCGTATACAAGTGTAATGGTACGTTATAAACATATATTACTTGCAAATAATAATAATAGGGTGAAAACTATCTCATTTATTAAGACAAGCAATTGATAAACGATCTGTAATGATAGATGTATATTTGAAAATAAATAAATAAGAAATAGAAAAGTGATTCAAATGTATATTTAATAAATAAAAACTTTGTATTCCGCTTAAATAACTATTGCATAACGATTGCAATCCAGTAATATTTAAATCTGTATAACCATTACAAATATGTAAGTAAAAGTAAAGTAAAGTAAAGTACTTCAAGTAGAGTAACAAAACAGGCAAAAACAACAATTCAATAATAAACTATGAGCAATGTGTGAAGTAGATTTTGTTTTTTTAACATTCACACAAGGTCTTCAGGTCCCAAACTAGGCAGAGCCTGTACTATGGTAACCTGATGACTGATATATACTTATATACATATACACACCCAGACATAGGTCAAACAGACATGTTCATACACACAAATGTTTGACCTGTCCGAGAATCGAACCCGGGACCAGCGGCTCAGAAGGTAGAGTGCTACCAACTGCGCCAAACGGCCAGTCAATTGATACCCTAGTTGATTTTGTGACACTGTATGTATATTAATGTAGAATGAGCGCATGGCGTTGGCGCTTAAGTAACGTAATTTATACTCGTAATAAAACTATTTTGTTGGACTTTTAGTGTTTATTGTTGCAATGCTCCTTTTAAAATGAGTGTTATTTTAGTTGTTAATTTAGCTTTTAAGTTGACCTAAAAAACAGCCATTTTAATACTTTCTCTTAAAATCCATTTGACATCTATCACATTTGATGGTCTGTGACATGGTCGAAGGTGTAATCACGCTAAGCCTAGATGTTACTGACTCTGAAGATCTTTTGCCTGAACACAACATATACGTTTGGTGACAGTTTTTGCAAACTTGAGGGTGGTAGCTACCTAGGCGGTTACAGTGTTACCTTCACCGGACGGACACACACAAACACACACACACACACACGCGCACTCTCTCACACAGGAACACACTCACACTTACACATACACTCACACAGAAATACACACACACACTTCTCACATAAACATACAAGACACACAAGCGCACACAGGAAAGAGCTTGCACTCATCTAACAAAAAAAAATACTAACGAATTAGTATTTATTAACATTTAGTATAAGTGGTAATACTATATGTAATATAGTAATAAAACGGCTATCAGTAGTTCAACGCTCTGGGAAGAGCGCTGTATGCTGAAGCATGGTGATATTCCTAGTTCAGCACCGGGTACTGGGGTATTTATTAATATGTACATTCAACTTATCATACGTTCAACATATTTGAAGGTAAAATTTAAGTTCCGCCTAGCATGATGTTAACGCAACAAACCATACAACTCTTACCCTAATTATATTTTATGAAAACAATGTACACCTTTTCTGAACAAAGATATTTATATTTATTATAATTATATAGAACGGTGAAGTGCAGTAAAGCTTTGTGCGTCGATTGTGTTTATTTTAACATGTGTAAACTTCCTATTTTAACTATTTAAAAATAATTAGGTACGTAGGTTGTTACGTGCGCCAAAACACAACATCTAAAGTATAATACAAGAAACAAAATCAGTCCAAGGCGAAGTTACAAAATACATAAATTCTTCAGAAATGATGTTGAAAAGGGTTCTTTTAACCCCTAATTCTAATTCTACGTGGGGGTGATACGGCCTGCACTGAAGTCCCGCTTATTATAGTTTTTAAACTATGTATTCATAGAACTACTAGCTGCATCCCGCGGTTTAACCCGCATGGTGATAAAAAACAGTGATGATAGTGATGATTAAAATAAGCCTATGTATTAATCCAGGGTATGAGCTATCTCAATACTAAATGTTATCGAAATGCACCCATTTCAATAGTCGTTTGAGCGTGAAGATGTAACAAACATATGCACAAACTTTCTCATTTATAATATTAGTTTTAAGATATCATTGTGAATTATAAAAGTTTCAGTATCCTTTTTAAGAAACCGTTTCAGTCTTACCCCGGACTCTCGCTTTGAATTTTATTTGCATATAAAACTAAGCTTATCATAATGTATTTTACCTAGCAAGGGTAAAAGTATGAAACACACTATAATAAATAATCAATTTTATTTGTATGTAAACGATATAGGTTAGGGTTTATAAACAACATTATTTCCTACCCTGTTTTATTTGTTTAACGTAAATACATACAAATAAAGTATATTTGGTTTTAACTATGTGATGTGGCTAAAAATAATAAAAAGCATCATACTACTAATATTATAAATGCGAAGGTTTGTGTGTTATGTGTGTATGTTTGAAACTTCTTCACGCACAAACAGCTACACCGATTTCAATGCAATTTATGGATATAGTTTAAGTTTAATCCACGCGGGTAAAACGTGTGTGGTAAAAACGCGCTACTAGTTTTTAATATGTTAAGAAAGTAACCTAAAACATAATACTTATGTAAATTGCGTAACCTTACGTAAGTTTCAACAAAAAGCATAATGTAAACTCTAAGGCTTTCACGGCCGGCGTTGCATGTTGTATGTATTGCTTCCGGGCTGTTTGGCCGTGGTCTATGTGAAACTTTTGTTCCAGACGTTTCGTCGATCACTGCTGTCGACATCTTCAGTGGTTCAGGTCCGAGCGGCGACAAGAGCGTAGAACTCTCAGTATCAGAGAAGACGCCGCGGAGGAGAGTTCTGAAGTATTTTAAATGTAATAGTACATTTAAACAAGCCGACTTGTTTAATTTCATGTAATAGTTTGTTATGAAACTGTATCATAATAAAGGTTCTTAAAACACGAGTTTTTTTTATAGTATTACACAAGTGTTACTTACTGCCACTTATGCCAAATTATGCCTTAGGCCAAATTATGTGCAGTTTCACTACTTTATTTATTACATGATAATGATATGATATACACGAATAGATAATGAAATTTAGATAAAATCACAGCATTATGTATGCATTTATTTGTAAACATTTAGCGCCAAATTCCATTAGCTGATCGCGCATGCTTGTTGCGCTGTGTCCACAGACTATATGTAGACAAACTGCATTTGTTGAAAGTAGTATCTTAATTGAAAAAAGTTAATAGTTCGATACAGTTGTCATAGATGAGCTGTATCGAAATGTTAAATTTTTAAATTTATTTCGATGTAACGTCAGTAAAGACTGTCATTCAAGTTCTGTTTTTGATTTTTTAATCTTTATATTTTAGTATGAGATTAGATTAAGCAGTATTACTTACTTATGTTTCGGTATTCCTTTTTTCGTGACTATTGTGAAGAAAATATGAAGAAATTCAAAGACATTATAACCATCTTGATTTTCAGTGACGTTTATTTCAGATCAGCTTCAAATTATGCGTTTAATGATTTTATGATATGTTCAAACTGCTTTATGATTTATGTATTCCCTTACTAAACATTAAGTATTCAGTGTGTAATAAACCAAATGGACAGCCAAAGATATCAAATTATGCACCAGACGAAAACAATATTATGCTTTGGAAATACAGAAAAACTATTTCACTGACTTGAGTCTGAAAACTATCGCGAGTTTCTTCCATAATTGTAATGTAACAAACCGACTAGGACTCACGCCATCATCATCACCAAAGTGACAGTGACAATGAGACTTTCAGTGACAATAACTGTGACAGTGCGCACCGGGACAATTTGACTGAGCGCAGCCGTCTCAACGCCAGTTACGTGCTGAGGCTCGCGCTCGCCGCCTGGCACGATCATAACTCCCAGATGAAGAACTGCAAATAAGTTCGAAACTGGTCGGAGAGTAATTTTCCAGTGTTTACCACGTGAGTCCTAATCGGTTTGTTACATTACAATTATTTCACTGACTACTTTATTTAAGGAACATAAAAAAAAACTATTATAAAATTAACTTAAAAGTGACTAAATGATCACATAATCAAAATGGCACCAAATAAATCAAAAGCATATGGTAGAAGAAGTATATGGAATATTATTAATAGAAGACTGTTACACCTGAAGTTGATATCAGTAGAATTCTGAGATGATTTGCTGAGATGATGATGATGATGATGATGAATACAATGTGAACTAATCACCAAAATATTTGTTACACATGCTCTTACGTTTTCCGGACTGTTCAGACATCTAAGTTTTAACCTATCACAGTATTTGTTTTTGGTTCTCAGAGTCTAAGATGGTGACATCACCAGAAATAGACTCTGCCCTAGACAGCGTTGGTATTCGAGTTTCAACGTCTTAATTATATTTGCCACGCAGTTGCGCCGTTTGTAGGACACAGTATCAATGATCAATATAAATATCCTCTTTATTGCTTAAAACATCATAAGCGCCTGCCGGCTCAATATAGCTCTTAATACAAAAGGCAGACAAACAAAAATTGCTCCTATATCAGGAATCGTAAAACAGATCATTTATAATGTTCTTTTATTATCTCGAGTGATTCGGAATATATTTTATCCGTACGTAACAGACAAAGGGCGAATGGTTTTTGGTAACCGACAAATGTTCTTCATTGCTGAAAATTAATAATGTTCAATGTAGGATTTGAGTTTTTTATTTCACCCACCTTATGTGGTGATACCAGTTAAATTTTATTTATTTTTCTATTCTGGATAGATCTAACGCTTGACCGCTGTCTCACTTGATAGTCAGTGACGATTTTGGTTGAAGGTGATATCACGCTAGACCTAGAATGCTTACTGGCTCTCAAGGACTGCTGCTTGAACACACTATGTGTTTGGTGACAATTTTTAAAACTTGAGGATAGACTAGGTGCCATAAACATAGGCATCTTCAATGATATTATATGTGTATATGAGGTAGATGTCACAAAAGCGCGCGGAAACTGAGGCGGCAAAATTACGTCAATTGTAGTAATTTTCATTGCGACGCGTATTTCAAGCGCAAGTCCAAACATATAGCTATTATTTTCTATATTATTTGTACCGCATTATCTGTCGCAGTAAGCATGTTTATGTCGTAAAGGAACAAAATCTGAGCATCGCGCAGTATGAATATACGTTATCTTTAGTAAAACATCATTGGGCATCTTCATTATCTCAGCCATTGGATGTCCACTGCTGGACATAGCCTCCTCCGTTGCCTTTCCATAAGTACCGGATGGAAGCGGCTCGCATCCAGCCGTTAACTGCGATCTTAGTCAGGTCGTCTGTCTATCCACCATGTCGGTGGTCGTCCTATTCTGCGCTTGCCAGTCCATGTTCTTCATTCGAGAACCTTTCGAGCACCACGTCACATTATTACCTACACATAAAATTGGCTTAGATGCCCTTTGGTTGAGTTAAAAATTTATCATTCACTTTTAATTCGCGAAAATAGAGTCAGGAGGGATAGGGATATGTCTTGAATCATTGATAATATCCCAAGTTACTTTAGATTGATTGCTCGAAGTTTTAATAGTGTAATTATTTTGGGCTCATTGTTGAGTTTATTTTTTTAAATCGCTTAGAATAATTGTTATATATATTGCGCCAAGTCAATTAAATTGAAATAAACCTGAAAGATAATATTCAATTTACATGATTGGTTTTGCCATTATAGTCCATGAGCCCGCTCCAAAATTTCCTACGTCATATGATATCACAATAAAATGCATGGCACACGATCAGAAAAGTTGTGTTGAGCGAAGATCAGAAAATCATAGCACCTATATAAAATTGGCCGAAAGTCTAAACAAAACTTTCTCTTCCGCTCAAAATGTTTAGCTGACATTTACGTCATGTGAAATCATTAAGACATACGTGGCATCATTTAGCCCTGTAATTGTAGAGCGAGTGAACAAAAGTCTGTCAGTTATAAAATGGCCGGAAGTACTTGACAAACGATGCCAAAGATAGTCACTGTATACCTTTTCCTACGTCATGTGACATCTTGATGAAAATTATTATAAACATTTTGAAATAATAGTGCCTTTAAGAATAAATAAAACATAGTCAAGCCGTATCTGGCCGGAAGTCCCTAAAAATGTTTTTTAACCGCAACTGAAAGATTTTCTTAGACTTTCGGCCAATTTGAGATGCTAAAATTTTCGGATCCTCGCTCAGCACTACTTTCCCATCCGTGAGCCACGCATTTTATTACGATGTCATATGACGTAGGCAATTTTGGAGTGGACTCTTGGACTATTACATAGACTTCCATTATATTTCATTTTCAGTTCAAAATTTAGTAGGAACCTTAGAGATATAAAATAACTGTTTTATTTTATATCTACTGTTTTAGCTTGTATGAAAACCTTAGAACGTTTAGGCGGACACCATTTGGTTTTATGATTCAATAATTTGTTTCTGTCTTTTATTGTCTCATTGTTTCTTAATTGTTGTTCTAAGTTTAAATTTAATATTATATATTATTAGATTATTTCTGTTAAATTTAATATAATTATGTTGGATTCTTAAACAGAAAGTGTGAGAATTTTCTGGTCATGATGCTCGCGGGCAGTGCTCGTATGTGCAATTGCGATAGTTTGTATACTTCCTGCTAACCGTAGGTCTACTTCCTGTTTTAAGTACATAGAAACAGTAAGGATGCCTACACTTCAAACGCGCATTAACTGATAAAGCGTGCTACTTCATATGTATAAAAAAAAAGTATATATAAGTATGTATTTAAGTATATATCAGTGATTACCATAGTACAGGCTCAGCATAGTTTGGGACCTGAAGACCTTGTGTGAATGTTGTCCCATACTATATTATATTATACTATATTACTATATTATTTACTTGTAAGGATATTTATGGTTTGGTTTTCTTATGGTGGCGTTTTTAACAGTTTCCATGCATCTCGAACGGTGAACGAATATATTTCACAACGCCACCTATGCCAAAACGAAAACTAAGCGTGATCGCTTTTGGCGTTAATTTGTAACTGTACCATAGTCCATCTTTAACCGATTGCTTGTAAACAAAACAAGAAGAGTACAGAGTAAACAAGAACGAGAGGATAAAAGTTTGCATAAAGATTTCCTACTGGATCTAGTATATAGTGGCTCCAGCCTGACGTCCTGTTCATTACTCAGCGCCGCGGGGCTTTTGTTTCAAGCGCAATATAAACCCATTTTTTGCCTTCCCTACTTGGGCGGGATTGGGCTCAGTCAGCGTTGTTATTTATTACTGAGCGGTCAAAGTACGCAATCTTTTTAGAAAGTCGATCCCGCTATGAAAATATGCTAGGACCGTAGAGGAGCTGTCATGATAAGCTGCGAGCCATTAGCAGTTCTTTTGTGTCAAAATATGAGTACCTACTAAAATATATAACTGGTTAAATTTGAAATAGCGTATCATCGGTCGACTCGACGTACGGCAATTCGCCATCGCTATATGGTAGATATACCACCTATACGCACGAAGCGTTATGCTTCCACTTTCTTAATGCGTACTGCCAAGGAATGGAACTCGTTGCCCGAGTCTGTGTTTCCCGATATGTACAATCCTGGAGTCTTCAAGTCGCGAGTGAATAGGTACCTTCTAGGTTTGCGTGCTAAATCCTAGACAACGTCATCACTTAACATCAGGTGAGACAGTTGTCAAACGCAAACTTATAATATGTAAAAAAAAAAAAAAAAAAAAAACTACAAGCACGATGTTAACGCGGCAATCAGAATAATGTTACTAAATTTTTTTACAATAGAATATCCAAACAAATCCATAACAGACTGACTATAGTACTTAGTATGAGTAAGTAGAAAGTGTTTTAGTTTTATGTACGGAGAACCAGCTTCGCTTTAGCGAAGATGCTTGAATAAAAAAAAAATAGCGATTGATTAGATACTCCTCTTGGATCCTTTTGCAGTGTTTGTCTTGCTAACCACCATGTCGCTCAGCACCTCAAATCAAACCTTAAAATGGAATACTGTATCGAAAAAAAATATCTCATAACTGTCATGTAGTTGCGGTGTGACCAAATTGAAAAAAAGTTCTTGTTGAAAAACCCTTTATGTTTTTATTTTATTTTGTATGTAAGCTTGCGTTTGACAACTGTTTCATAGTTGTTAAGTGAAGACGCGGTCTAGGATGTAGCAAGCGAGCCTAGAAGGTAGCTATTACTACTAATATTATAAAAGCGAAAGTTCGTGTGTCTGTGTTCATGTTTGTTACTTCTTCACGCTCAAACGGCTACACCGATTTCTATGAAAGTATAGAAATAGCTTATAACCTGGATTAACATATAGGCTTATTTTAATCACCATGATAACCGTGTGCTGGAACCACATTTAATACTAATGTGGACAGGCACCTGCGCAGACGCAATGTGAACGCGGCGCGGCGCACGAGAACAATGGAAAACGTCAAGCGGCCGCCGGCCGGCCCGGCGACATCGCTCGTTCGCCTGCCGCAGTGCACAGCGACATAATACGCGGAGCGCACGTCATTCTTTGTATCTTTTACGTGAAATATTTTTTGCTGTGTATAATAAATAAATGTAAATAATAATAAAACATTAAAATAGTCATCGTTATTTATTCATACACAACCGACTATATTCGCAGGTGCCTGTCCACATTAGTATTAAATGTGGTTCCACCACAACCGTTTTTCCTCACCACGCGGGTATAACCGCGAGACGCAGCTAATATAATATAAACACCCCAAGTCATCAAACTCTGGATTAATGAAGTCATAAAATGAATCAAATTCAAAATTTTAGTTATATAGATCATCCAGTTTCAAGGGCATTGAATATGTTACATACCACGTGAAGTGAGCTTTCATCGTTAGTGATCTTTGAAAACACTTAAATAGAATTTATCGATATGCATGCTGTCCCACTTCTATGCCAATATATTTTATTAAATTAGAAAAGTGTACGTAAAAAGCGACCGATGAAAAGTAAACTGTATAAAGATTCTGTGTCGTGACAAATTTATTGTTAAATTTAAAGCGTCTGAGTTGTGTTTTTACAATACAACAGAATTGGAGCGCGTTGTATTTACAGTGATTTCTGCAGAACGATGAAACGAAATCGAAATATGAGTGCAAAATATACGAAGTATTTTGAAATTATAGCAATTGAAACGCACCCTTAAAAACCGCACTTGTTATTTTTTATTTTCATATGACGAACAAAAAGCGAATTCGTTGGTACAAAAAATATAATACTTTTTGTACCAACGAAGTAAATTTTTCTACCACTACATTTTGCACAACTAATATTTTAAAGGCGAAAGTTTGTATGTAAGTGTGTACGTTTGTAACTTCTTCACGCTCAAACGGCTGCGCTGATTTCGATGAAATTCGGTGTTGAAATAGTTTAAAGCCTGCAATAACACATAGGCGCACTTTTATCCTGAAAAAAGTACAGTTCCCGTCGGTATTGAGGTAGCGGGAAAACCGTAATCCATGCGGGCGAAACCGCGGAGTGTTTCCGAATAAACAGATAGTTCTTCTGTGATGCAACAAAATCCTGATATTGTTATATGACTAGCTGCGCCCCGTCGTTGTACCCGCGTGGTGATAATTAAAGTTACGAGATTATATACGACTACCAACTACGACACATTTGACAGTTTAGATCAATTCTCAAATTTAAGTTACAGGTAATTTGATATTTGGCTAGTTCCTTCTACCCAAGCATTTCAAAAGACAAGCCTCAAAAAAAGAACCCTTAACATCAATACGCCGATATGGCGGGACTTTAATCACCTGTCGCATTTACTACATAATGTTTAAAGCAAACTCAAAGACAAAGACAAATTAAAAACTGACATTCAACATGACACTGAAGTGTATAATATATTTTTTTTTAAATTTTTTTTCTTACATATTATAAGTTTGCGTTTGACAACTGTCTCACAATCATAAATGCATGATTGCAGATTCTATTATCTATTCACCTTATGAATCCACAGAAAAACTTTTTGTAAGAGTCGATTGATATTTATAATTACTTTTTTTTAACCGACTTCAAAAAAAAGGAGGAGGTTCTCAGTTCGACCCAAATGTTTCTTTCTTTATCAGTTACTTTTGAACTATCGTGGTACCGACTTCAACAAGTTATTTTATACTTTTGAGTGTTGAAGTCGGTTCCATTTTTTTCTTCTCAATATTGTTTAACATTGATTTATGTATGTTACAAATCTATTTGGAAACTTGTGCTATGTTTCTCATGCGAACCTAAGCATAGCGCATACAAAACAGTACAACACCTACAACTATATAACTATACATCCATAGACAAAACGGACTAGTTTGAAAACATTTAACACGACAATCGTTATTCTTTTGTTTTCTTTCCTAAGTAGATACTTGGCTAGTTTAAGATTTAGTTCTTATTGTAATGACTGTAATTATTCATCTTCAATTATGTATTGTATTTATTTTTGTAAAGACACTCCTAATTTTGTTAATGACACCAACTAAAATTCTTTACGGTCAAAAGGCTCTTGTTTCATTATAATTCAAATTCGTAATAATCCGTAAAAATGCTATTTCTAATATTAGACGAGTTTTATTTACTTGCTGGCTAATTGTGGGCAGTTTTAGTAGGCACCAAATAAGTCACGAATTATTTTACCTAAAAATACCCGTAATTTTAATAAAAATATCTAATGTTAGTACTGTTATTGATAAGTTTCCTGTTAGTTTACACTTATCGTAACCATATAAGAACTGTCCTATTTTCCATATTTCTGTTGAACACAGTGTAGGCACATTGCACTAAGACAGTAAACCAAGGCTTTCGTTGTGTATTTAAAGTTATTAATTTACGCGAATAAAACTATATTTACTATATATTGTGTTTGTATAATTTATATTTGGGATCATCCGCTTCTATGACACATTTAACATTTTAGATCAACCCCCATATTTTAGTAACATAGGTTAATTAGAAATTTTGGTAATTCCTTTTACCCAAGCATATTTAATCCTCGAGAGTGTACATCAGAGACCTTTTGATACTCCTTGGTAGATACTAAGGGGTCCGGCCATCACACAAATTTGCCTAAATTAGGAACCCTCTTGACTGAACCCTCATAATCATGTGATTTTAGGGGTAGATGTGGTTTGGACATCCCGAATGATTTTATCCTATCATGCACATAGGTAGGTATGTATAATTAATAAGTATGTGTAGTTAATAAGTATGTACAATTGTTCGCTATATCTTTTTTGTGCATTTTACTGTGGGTGTATTTTTACGTTGTATTCATTTATAAAACCTTCGTGTGATATTAACCTTAAAGTAGGATAGTTCGTATTATTTGTCTTAAAAATGTAAACAAATCATTTTTATTTATTTGGTATGTCATAATGAATTATTGTTTATTTTTATTAGGTCTAATAAAAGCACCATCATAAAAGTGTTTCTAATATAAGAAGAAAAACATGAGTTATGTAATGTTAGCAAAAAAGTCCAGAAAGAGATGTTCTTAGTATCCCTTTCTCCTTCTCCCTTCCTCTTGCCCCCTTCATGCAAAGCTTAAGCTATTTCACTTCCTAAACGCCCTTAACTATGAACATTCTGAATACATTTTTTTTTTCACACAAACATCCATGACCCGTGAGAAACACCTACACTCATCCTACAAATGTTTGCCCCTGCCGGGATTCGAACCCAGGGTCCCGGAGACGCAGAAGTCATGTCACTGACACTAACTACTGCGCCACGGCGACCGTCAAAATTGTTTGAGTATACACTACACCTCCTACAAGGTCCTTCGATGGTACACTATATTGAACATTTTTCACGTTAACTATGCGTTGATATTTACAACAGTTTTCTTGCTTTTACTAAGGCTTTACATTTTTTTTAAATGTACACAAGTTTGAGTCATCATCGACGTTCACAGCTAACCATAGGCTTCCCCTATTGATTTCCACAATAACCGGATGGAAGCGGCCCTCATCCAGCCCTTACCTGCGATCTAAGTCAGGTGTGTCCATCTTGTCGGTGGCCGTCCTATGCTGCGCTTTCAATTCCGTGGTCTCCAATCGAGAACCTTTAGACCCCAATGGCCATCGGTTCTTCGAGCTATGTGCCTTACCCACTGCTACTTCAACTTGCTAATCCGTTGGGCTATGACTGTGACTTTCGTTCTCCTATGGACCTCATTTCTTATATAATATAATTATATAATATATTTATGAACAAAAATTTTACCAAAAATTGGAACCGACTTCAACACTCAAAAGTATGAAATAATATAAGCACGCATTTTTCAGTTTTTGACTTGTAACTCAAAAAGTGCTCGTTCGATTTTGATGAAATTTAAGTGGGACCACACGGGGAGCACTAGCTTTCAAACAAAAAAAAACAATCAAAATCAGTTCACTCAGTCGGAAGTTATGCGGTAACAAACACAAATAATAATAAAAAAACTAAAAAAAAACATACGGGTTGAATTGAGGACCTCCTCCTTTTTTTAAGTCGGTTAAAAACTGTTAGTCAAGCCACCTTTTTTTTTCTGAATCCAAAATTGTAGCGGTTACGAAAGATGCGCTTACACTGTGTTTTACAACAGAAGAAAGGATTATAAAAAATCTAAAAATGAGATTTTTTTGAGCACGTAGTTCATCTGTAATGTACCTATATTTTTCTTATATTATGAATCAACACACATCAGGATTTGTCCCACGCTTCTGTAATGTCATCGGCACCAGATAAGCCCTTAATAAGTACAATATGAATACAGGTATGTTTAATATTCAATTGTTACAAAGCTAGCAAAGTTAATTTACACTTTATTTTGTTCAATAGCTAACTCGGTATTCACAAAGGCGGAAAAACGTTTATGGTAAAGTCTCTAAAACTATTTCTATCTCCGATAGCTTTTTCAAAGCCACAAAAGTTATGTAAAACGTGAGTTTCTCTTTACTATCAAAATATTCTTTATGCGATATATATACTTCAATACGAGTAAACTGGATTCGGGTTATTGTAGAAAAACTTAGAGAGATAAACTTTAATAAGCTTTTACTTGATGCGTAGTTTACAAAAATCTTTTCTTTAGGGCTTTACTTCAGTTTCTATAGTAACTCGGACATTTTTACATGTTATTGGATGAATTTCCGAGATGCAGCTTTATAGCGTGTTAGTGTTTAATTTTTCTTTTTTTAGTTCTTAAATTTACTTACATTGTCGAATTGGTGAAGAACTGTAATGACTCTGTAAATCAAATCTAACTAAATTAATAATAATATCAGAAATGGTATAAGTCTATGTTAGTCCAGTCTGAAGTACAATCTAGACTAGCATGCTCCATCTTAGACAGTGTCCAAACGCAGGCTTATAGTAAAAATAATTTACCAAATTAAATTTCAATTTTACCAAAAAATGGAACCGACTTCAACACTAAAAAGTGTGAAATAACTTGTCGAAGTCGGTTCCAAGTTCACAATATTGTGATGATAGTTACTTTTTTGAACTATCGTGGTACCGACTTCAAGAAGTTATTTTACACTTTTGAGAATTGAAGTCGGTTCCACTTTATGGTATACATTTTTTTAAAAGAAATATTACTACATTTATTTACTTACTCACATCAATGTTACCACACTACCTATAACAGTAATGTTAATTATAACAAGTAATCACTAAAAACAGAAGTGAAAAGGTATTGCAAATGAAACGTATTATTTTGTATACTATATACTTCAAAATGTCGTTTATATAATGACGTATTAATAATTATTAAATTTAGAATACGCACCTGTTCAGTTGTCTGAAAGAGATCGCTTTAAGCGATAATACCGCTCATTGTTACACCTAAGTATATAATTGTTGCAAGTTTTCTTTCTATGGTGTTCAATAAAGTGTTAATCTAATATGTTCAACAAAAATGTAACAATTCAAATTTAAAAGGCTTACATTTTTTGGTAAAGTTACGAGTTATTTACTTGTGGATCAACGAATGCCATCAACACTTTAATGTTAAATTATTTTATTGTCGGTCGCCCAAGTGCCAAAATTCGACCAAAATGACTATACGTTTCAACTTTAAAAACCTTACTTATTTTAATTTGTTTTATGTCTTATCGCAAATCCGTAAGTCATTAAAATTTTACGACGTAAGGATTATACTTGTAAAAGCACTTGACTAAAACTCAGTTAATTGCTCGTCCTTCGCCAAGAACAGCTCTAAACGTAAATTTTCCGACACTATGTGCTGTTCTGTTTATTACATCAGAGTAACACGGACAGACCATTAAAGGAGACCTCGTTAGCTTCCTGCGCAAACAAAAGAAGCCAGATGCTTAAGCATGTCTACATGCATAACTTTAATTAAGCGTTTAAGGTAAAACAAAATCTTTCATTGATAGTGAATATAGATTCTTTATCCATCTTATATATTTGTGAAAGTTATCACTGTTCATTTTTAATGAAGAAATGCTTTCACCGAAAGTGTCTAATTTCTCAAGGCGTGATTAAAGAGCTTGAAATGGGCCCATAGCTCTGGAACTTGATAGCTTGGTTATTGCCTATAAATGATTTTATATACGAAAAGACCTTTTTTTAAGACAAGAATTACGGAAGTAAAGAGAATTTTATATTGAATGATTCATTTAGGTGATTACTTTTTTTTCTAATGATCAGAGGTCATCAGAACAACTTGTGCTAATTTTAATGTATGTATATATATATTGGAAATATGTAAGTTTGTCAAAAAGTATCCAAAGTTTTTCAAAAAAGTGACAGATGAACCACGACGTTATCCGACAAGATTTCAACATAAACTTGTCTTACCGAGCTCTAAGCTTAAAATGGACAGTTCTGGTCCATACTTAATGGCCATAAAAATATTCAACAAATTACCTGACAAAATTAAAGAAGAAAAAGAGTCGAAATTCATCACACATTTAAAACAATTGCTTTTAACGAAATGCTATTACAGCTTGAATGAGTTTTTCTATGATAAATTTGAAAACTAATAAATAAATCGGTCGCTCCACATTGCTATACCCTACCAGGGTCATATGTACGCTTGAAAAAAAATGTATTTAAGACCTGCATGTAACGCCATATGAATGCAATAAACTATTGAGTATTGAGTATTAATTAACTAAATATAGGTAAATACTAATGCTTACTAACATTCACTGACTACCTTTACTCTAACTATCGATAAATAATATAATACACAGAGATTTTACTATCGATGATATTATGTAAGAAAGTGTAAGAGGTATTTCCCTCTAATAAATAATGCATTAAGTAAACTTAGTTTACGTAGATATAAATAAAATACATGGTGATGCATGCCGTGGTGGTACCGGCCTAGAATAGTACTCCCCCATCTCTTCCCGCGGGTGCCGTAAGAGTCGGCTAAGGGACCACGTACCAGAAGGTGGGCAGCAGCGCCTTCTGAGGATTGTAAATCATACTGCGCTCTCCAACCCGCATGCCAAGCGTGGCGAGTATTGGCAAATCCCCCCTATATGGGGGAGGCATATGTCCAGCAGTGGACGCACATGGCTGAGAGAAGAAGAAGCATTTATTCTTGGGAAATCTAATAAATAAATAAATAAGCGATTTGAAGCGATGATAGCTCAGCGGGGGAGCGTCGGCTGTCAAACTGACGGACACAGGTTCGATCCCCAACAACAGCTTGAGCTTCCGGTGCAGGCAACACCGTTGTCAAATTCTCAGCTTGGTGGTAGAGTATTTTCGAATACCTACCCCCTAGCCCCACCCTAATGTTTGAGAAACTATCACCAAACATAGTGTGTTCAAGCAGCAATATTTGAGAGCCAATAAACGTTCTAGGTCTAGCATGATAACATCTTCGACCACATCGTCACTGACCATCAAATAAGATAGTGCTAAAACGCTAGATGTATACATTTTAAAAAAACTGGCCAAGTGCAAGTCGGACTCGCCCACCGAGGGTTCCGTACAAATTTGTAGGTACATACATATTACAAAAAAATATGTTTTTACTTACTTGAATTAAATGTACTTAAAAAACTACGACATGCCACTGGCCTATCCATCAACCCTGAAATGTTGACATACTGTCTATTACTGGTGCTGCTAAAATACTAACTAATTTAAAAAAAATTGGTTATGTCCATCTAAGAGACGCGATATTTTGCTTTTCTGGTTAGGAAAATAACTCATCCTCTTTGGTACGGATTGGAACCTTCTTGGTTCTTCGAATGGGCTTGTTTCACCTCTATTCTCTTATTAGAGTTATCGTTTTATTGTTACCCACATTAAGTAACAATAAAATAAGTGCCATAAAGCTTGTTTGTTTTTAAATGCGTGTTTTACTAAAACACATAAATATGGAGCTCTTGCAACACATAATTTAACCAAAATTTTCACATGTGTTATCAATACGCTCTACGAACTTATTCATTGCAGACCATTCACTTTTATCCATACAAATAATGAATGAATGAACCCAATATATATATTTTTTAATGTGACCTAATGACATGTTGTGACAAGTATGTAAATTGCGTTCTCAAGTAAGTGACTTCAATGTCGTTTTTTAGGATAATTAATGTCTATAAAAACACGATTTATTTTGACGTCCAGCCGTATACGTGACGAAACAGCTGTTACGTATTGCTAAAACCGCAACGGACATAATATGCCAAATGAAATTTCAATTTGAATTTCCAATCATAGAATACGAGCAATAGATGTGAAATTCGAGCATTACTGTTTAGACGTCAATGCTCTTTAGAAGCCTAACCAATAATAATAAATGACGGTCGCCGTTGCACAGTGGTCGGTGACATGACTAGCGGATCTCAGGGGCCGTGGTTCGAATACAGGCAGGTAGAAACATTTATGCGATGAGTGTAGGTGTGTGTATCCATTCCTCCCGCGACACAGGGAATCCTAGTGCGGGGATATGAGTGTGGGAAAAAACAAAATCAAATGAACGGTAATAGGGGTGTTCATTCAAATTACATTATTTATTTATGTAAAGAAATTTTAGTACTTTTATCGTGGAAATAAAGGTAGTCACATTGATTTTGGAAAATGTGTTTGAAGCTTTTATTGATAGATAATGATATGTATACATAATATATAAAGAATATATAATATATAAATATATTAATAATAAGTTATAAGACATGACAGTAGTTTTAGAGTTATAGTAGGACTTTATCTTAAGAGTAAGACTTAAGCTTTCAGACAACCGCTTCAGACAACGTTGGCAAGTGACAATGGTCGTAACTCAGTTAATTACGATTGCGTTCTTTAAAACAGAACAGCTCTTATTCTATTAACGCTAAAATTTATGTTAATATAACTTCTAACAAAGCTAACATTAAACGATATTTATTCAATTGCGGGTTACTCGGAACGAAATAATCGTTACCCAAAACTATCCGCATTCTGATATAAAGATGTAACTTTAGTGTTCTCATTCATATACATCATACTAATTTGAACTTTATCGTAACCGTGTAAAAGATATCTAATTTAACAACACTTTTAATGATTGAAACAACAGCATCACTACAGCAATTGTCATTTATCAAACCAGACGCTTAATTGAGTTAAATGTTTTATATAAAGGGTTTTCTCTTTTATTTTGATCCTCTAATTTCATAGAAGTGCGAGTAAATAATCTCAATAATATTATATGCGAAAGTTTGTATGTATGTTTGTTACCTCTTCACGACTTCGTGAATTTTCGAATAAAGATGGCTTACCCTCAAATAATACGAAGGCTACCGAAAATATTGACTGTTTCGTGGAAAGACGGAGAGTCACAAAACTAGTCAATACTATTTCACCGCGGGTCGAAACTAGTAGTATTATAAATGTGTAAATAACTCTGTCTCTGTTTTGGTTGCCTGGAAGAAATCGCTTTAAGCGATAAAGCCGCCTTTTGTATCGCTGTATTTATATTTCTTTGTTTTCTTTATGTGTGTGGTTTTGAAATAGTGTGCAAATAAAGAGTTTTCTATCTATCTATCTATCTGTCTGTCTGTTGAGTTTTCACGCCGAACCCACTAAAACGATTAACGATTTTGATGAATTTTGGCATACAAATAAAAGAGATCTTGGTTATGGATATGGCTACTTTTTATCGTGTAACAAATCGTGGGATTATTAAAATGGCGGGAAAACTGTATTTCACCCGGGTGAATCCACGGGGTGGAGTTAGTTGTTAGTGAAATTGCTATTCAATTACCAGATAGTTGATGTTCCGCGCGAGATATTCTACCAACAAAGGAGATAAATCAGTAATTACTGATCGAGAATCGCTTAGAAATTGTGGTATTGTTGGGCAAAATAATTTATTGGGTGGTAGATATCGTTCTATCTGCGTTATTAATTTCTATTTCCGCTTCACAGATTCTTCTTACCATACAAGTGTATGATGAATCTGTGATAGGTTAAATGGTTAACCAGCAAAGATTTTATGACACATCAGTCCGCCTCGGCTACGCACGGGTAAAAAATTTCAGAATTAAAATTTGAAGGATCCCTAATTATTTTGAAAATATAATATAGCCTATGTCACCCAGGGATAGTGTAGCTTCTCAAAGGTAGTAAAGGATTTTCTCAGACTTCCGGACAATTTTAGGTGCTATAATTTTCTAATCCAAGCACTACTTTCCCGACCGTTAGCTATGCCTTTTATCATGATGTCATATGACGTAGGCAATTTTGGAGCGGGCTCACGGACTAATAGAGAGGAGGGAGGAAGATGCACAGATAAGACCAGCTTGGCATTTGAATATTAAAAAGGGAGTCGCACAGTTTGAGTATACTCTCCTTTCTGGATTCACTCCGTAGTGAAAGGCGAGCTCGCATGTACAATGTCTACTTACCACAAGTAGGTACATCCCATTCCACTACGATATTATAGGGGCGAATGTTTATATATTTTAATAACTGACTTTAAAAAACGCAGAGGTTCTCAATTCGACCCGTATGTTTTTTATGTATATTACCGCATCACTTTCGACTGGGTGAGCCGATTTTGATAGTCCTTTTTTATATTTTAAAGCTGGTGCTTCATTTTCAATTACTGCAATTTCATTAAAATCGGTCAAGTGTTTTTAAAGTTACGCTCCAATAACTGATTAGTGCTACGCATACGTCGATGATATTATAGTTGCTGTTGGAGAAATCTGTAAACATACATAATGACAATTAATCCCGTGAGTAGCAAATGTTACTGAAAAGGGTAAAAAAACAGATTTTACTAAAAAATGGAACCGACTTCAACAATTTCTTTCATACTTTTGAGTGTTGAAGTCGGTTCCATTTATTGATAGTATTTTTTTGTATTTATTCACGCTCAAACGGCTGTACCGATTTTGAAAAAAATCGCTATTAGTCAGTAAATACTCATATTCACGTACAAAAGCAAACACAATGTTAATCAAACCGAACGTATTTCGAAGAGAGTTTCAGTTCAGTTTCTATTAGTTTGACATCCGGCTGTAATAGGCCGATATGCTAATGAAATGACGTAGGTACAACGTCGGGGTCCACTGGAATGGATTATTTAGTTCTCTGGAATACGTCCTAGGTGTAATTATAGCCGTAGGAATGGACGCGACATTTGCTTGAAGCTAACTACTAAATGCAATGTTATGGAATAGTGGGTAGGTACTTATATTACAAGTGAGCTAAGTTGATCATTACACACGAGGCTGTGGGTTGCAGTGGGAGGCGCAGGCGAGGGTATGATTCAGCCGAATGTGTAATGAGCTCACGAATTTCATATGACTTTTTTAACACATTTGTGAAGAAACTGCAAACGTGTATATAGCTTATACTGTTCATTTATTAAATTGAGAATGCTCTGTTTACTTGATTAAATTTGCAGTGCATTTTACAGTGCAGACGTATAATTGAAAAGATTACTAAATGTCAATCTAAACAAAACACTAATTGAGCAAAGACAACGCTGCGCCCGTCGCCGCAACGGCGGCGCCCGCGCCGCGTGTCACGACGCGGACACGTTGCGGCGCAGCGGTATCAAATGTCCACTCGTGCGCAGCCGGGATGGTCCGCTAGTATTTTAATGCGTTTGTAACGCATATATCGTAACTATAATACAAATTTGTATTTAAATTGTTGAAGTTGCTTTAAGATACCAAAAGACCAGACCAGACAGACAGAATACCAGACAGGTAAAATACTTCAGTTAATTGTTGTTGCATCCACAAAGATAGTGTGTAAACACATAGTCATAGTCATTTTATTAATAACGTTGTATATGTTACAGGTCAATTAAAAATACAATTACTGGAATTACACAATTTAATTCCACCTTCTCCATTCTATCTTCGGTCAACCAGACGTACGACTATGCGCCATCGCTACATGGTAGATATACCACCGTTACGCACGAAGCGTTTTGCTTCCACTTTTATAATACGTACTGCCAGAGAGTGGAACTCACTGCCTGAGTCTGTGTTTCCCGATATGTACAACCCCGGAGTCTTCAAGTCGCGAGTGAATAGGTTCTAAGTTTGCGTGCTCCACCTTAGACCGCGTTGTCGCTTAACGTCATGTGAGACAGTAGTCAAACGCAAGCTTATAATCTTTGATAAAAAAAAATTACTCTTAATTAAACAGTCATAATAAAATTAGTCATTAAAAATTCTAAATAAATTAAACAATACAATAATTTGATTTTATAATGTTGTGGGCCAAGCTTTATTATTATTAATAATAACTTTGTGACAATCTCTTGCATCGGTATCCCATAAGTCATTGCAATTAATCATACCCTTATAACTGTCTCCATTGAGCCCCGGTACTCCATCATTGGTTTATTATCTGAGTTGTCTTAACAACTGGGATTATAAACTTTGTATTATGCAATAGTGGTCCAAAGGCCAAACTTCGAAACTGAAATAGTAAGACAATTTGATTTTCAAAGATAAACGCCAAAAATCGAGAAAAAAAATCTAAAAATCACCAAATCTTAGTGCAGAAAACAGAAATAAAAATCGTTAAGAATAAAAAAATATTGCACAACCAAAATTAAAAAAAATAACTCATGTCTTTTTTTAAAATAATCGAGGTTTGGTAAAAATGTCATGCAGACTTTTCATTTGCAATGTTTTGTCAACAATTCTTAACTTTACTATTTACCTAAATTATTTTTGAATCCCTATAGGGATCGGATAGAATATGTATAAATATTATACTAGTATCGCCCCGCGGTTTCACCCGCGTGGATTACGGTTTTCCCGCTACCTCAATCAACTCACGGGAACTATACTTTTTCCGGAATAAAAGTAGCCTATGTTTTGATCCAGGATTGAAATTATCCTCATACTAAATTTCATCGAAATCGGTGTAGCCGCTTGAGCGACAAGAAGTAACAAACATACACATAAACTTTCGCAATTTATAATATTAGTAGGATTAAGAGATTTTATTGTGTATCGCATTAACGCTATGCAAGGCAGAACTTCAGTTCAAATATTTGAAGGAAAAAATTCGGCTGGACGGTACAGGACGGTATTCTGTAGACGACTACAGAATACCGTTCATGGGGGGTTCATGTCCCACTAGCAGCCGAATTTTTTCCTTCAAATATTTGAATTAGTAGGATTAGCTATAGATACTTTGAAGTTAGATTGTGAGATTACCTGTTTTATGCTCGTACGGGGCGGAGTTTTCTTCGTTGGTTTTATATTTTGGTAAACTTTTTTTTTTTCCACCTTTCAGTGAACATTGCTGCTCACGAGATCAATTTTCATTCTCCCTCAATAAGGAAGTCATCCAGATAGACGTGACACTTTTCAGTTATTGGAGTGTAACTCCAAAACTGCTTAAATGATTTTGATGACATTAAAAATGGACCACTTCGAAAGTATACCTACTCTGTCAAACAAAAAAATAATCATCCAATTCGGTTCATAAACGACGAAGTTATCCGCGAACACACATAAAATATATATACTATATATGCAATCGAATTGAGGAACCTCTTCCGTTTTTTAAGTCGGTTAAAAATACCTACTTACGTTATTCGTGTTAAAAGTAACGCTCATTAGAATGTACAGGAAGTTTGTATCAAGCAAATTACATATCCGACACCTGAGAAATTGGGGGAATAAACATGTGCGCGAAGTTGTCCAAATGTAGACCTTAATGTGTTACATTTAATGTTTATTATCCTGTTAATTTGTTTATTATACAGGGTTGGTGTAAAAGATAATATACTTATATATTTTACACTCATTTTGCTTATTTGACGAGGAGATATAATCTCTCCTTATGGGAATAATTTTACTGCTAAATACAAACTTGATAATTATTGTTTGCCAAGACTGTTTGCTATTACAATGTTTTATATTTTGTTATATTCTAAAAAACCTTACAAGCTACTTCTAGTACCTACTGCCATATCTTGGAGTGTGTGTTATATACTTTGACCTATATATTTAACATATAGCGCAGATACTGCCTTTCTTCTTTCAAACGTTATATTGGTTTACAAATCATATACTAATCTGTGGTCTTCGCTAATCTGTGGTCTTAGCTGTTGGTACATCAACTACTTATACTTATATTTTTCGCATTAAATTGTAAATTTTTGTTATGTACTGTCTGAAGATCCTTAAATAAATTAAAAAAAAAAAAAAAAAAAAGTATACCGAATGTTTTTGAAGTAAAAACTTCTTTAGGCACGTTGAGCAGTTTGTGGGTGAGCAAAAAGCGTGAAACTCGCGTCATCGTCACCGCACGCTTTCTATGTTACCTTAGAAACCATTTAGTTTTCACTTCTATCGGCAGTCCCCAATGACTGCCTAGCATGTTTTTTTTATAAGTAGGTAGGTATGCATTTGAATTTCACATGTGGTCGGCCTGAATATATCATGTCACCCCAATGATGTTTTACTAAAGATGACGTATATTCATACTGCGCGGTGCTCAGATTTTGTTCCTTTACGACATAAACATGCTTACTGCGACAGATAATACGGTACAAATAATATAGAAAAGGATAGCTATATGTTTAGACTTGCGCTTGAAATACGCGTCGCAATGAAAATTACAACAATTGACTTAATTTTGCCGCCTCAGTTTTCGCGCCCTTGTGCGACATCTACCTCATATAAACATATAATATCATTGATGTCACCCCGAATATATTATTATGTTCTATTTGTTTCCATGACAACGCACTTCTACGACTATTATCACAATACATAATTATAAAGAGACGCTTACCGTAGCGATATCAAAACCTGTCATCCCTATTGTGATTTTTAGACATTCACGATTCAAACACATACATCCCACTAATAATATAAAGCCGAATGTTTGTGTGTACGTGAGTATGTTTGTTACTAATTTACGCTTAAAGAAATTTGGTATGGAGATAGTTATGACCCTGGATTATAACAAATAGGCTACATTTCATACCGAAAATAATTGATGTTCCCGTGAGATACGCAAATAATTTAAAAAAAAACGATTCTCTATGACGCTTTAACGGCTGCACCGATTTTGATGAAATTTGGTATAGAGATATGTTCCCTGATATAGCACATAAGATACCTTTAACTCAGAAAAAGTATAGTTCCCGTGGGATAATAGAGGTAGCGTAATCCATGCGGGTGCAACCTACTACGCTACTAGTTGTTAATAAATCGATTGAGGCTTAATCGAATGAAAAAAAAATGTCAATAATGTTTAGTTTAGTGTGTTTTACATTACTAAACTAAAACATTAATCAACATCTAAGAACCGGCTAGGACTCACGTGGTAAACACTGGAAAAGTACTCTCCGCCCAGTTCCGAACTTGTTTGCAGTTCTTCGTCTGGGAGTTAAGATCGTGCTAGGCGGTGGGCGCGAGCCTCAGCACGTAACTGCCGCTGAGACGGTCGCGCTGCATCCGTCAAATGAACGCCGTGTGAACTGTCACATGTCATTTTCACTAAGAGTGTCACTTTCACTGTCAATTCTTTGGGAAGAGGGCTGTTGACAGACCAGTCATGTCATCTGGTCGGAGAGTAATTTCCCAGCAAATATCACGTGAGTCCGATCCGGTTCTTAGATAATAACGTTAAACGAAACTCTCGATAGTTTTCAAACTCAAACTTTTATCTAAATAAATTGATGGCAACATCCATCTAACACGGAAGGGCTCCAGAGGGCAGTAAGTTATGACATTGGTATTCATTCTACGTAATTTGCTGAAAGACAAATTTGGGAGCTCTTGCAACTATTCGTAATTACGGAACTAGTCCAGCTAACTGAAAATTAACGCGTAGTTGTTGAAGGTCGTCAAGAGGTATGGCTGCAATTTCTGCTTCAATTAAGATGAGAGCTGGCAATTGTACAGACCAGAGGCACATACAATTTACAAATAATTGTATAGGTACCTAGCCTACCTTCGGTTTCACTGGCGTGGACTACAGCTTACCCCCTACTTAGGTGTAGTATACTCGTACATCGTAGCGTGATGGTATTTATCTTTCCTCGATATATGAACTTTCCAACACGAAAAAAACCGGTTGCACTCCGGGAGTGCCGGCAGAAGTGAAAACTTGCATTTATGTGGTAAAATAAATCATTCAATTATTGCGCTATTGTACATAAACATGACAATATGTATTTAAGTTTATTGATAGATAGATAGAGCATACAATAGAATGAAGTCGAAATCAACATGTTAAACGGGCGAGCGAGGAGAGCGCGGTCTGCTTCAAAAAGGTCGTATTATACCTACCAACAAATGAAAATATTCCTTATTTGTAACACGTTTAAGTTTAAATTTCAACAACTCTCCCTCCGTCTTACGATTTTTTGACGTCACGCGCCTCAAGAACTTTGTGATTAGTGTCACGTGTCCTGACACGAAATGTCATGACGCGAGTTTAACATTTTGACCCCATACAAAAGTGCACAATGCCGCTAAAGAAGTTTTCAATTCAATAAAAGCAAATCAAACCGTTGCCATTTTCTGAGATTACCGTTTTCAACCAAACAACGAAACCCTTTAGTGTTATAATATTAGTATACATTGAATTTAAACTTCAGTATAAGCATGTTTTCAACATGCTAAGAAGATCTCACGTTTACATTTTTAAGAATAAAGCTTGGCTGCTATTAGGAACTGAACCCAACTGGGTTCAGTTCCTAATAGCAGCTGAACTTTACCAAGCCAAGGAAAACTACAGGATTCCATACTGTCACTATGCGAATGACGCTATTGCAACACTCCAAGCTCACAAAGATGTTATGAATGTTGAAGTGTTCTTAATTATGTTTCAAGATTGTTTTCATCAGTATTCCTTTTAGTTAAGAATTACAGGCGCTTATAAAACCCGATAACTTTGGAAGAACAATACCGCGAATGACCCATTAATAATAATTATCATATGAAGCAATAGTGTCGCCCGAAATAAATGTTACATATAAAGTTTGTGAGTTACATCCTTACGAGTTAATTGTTTATAGTAATTTTAAGTTTAAAATAAATATAATTTAATCAAAATTTCATGACTTGAAATGTCATCATTATTTATTTTTATATTGTTTTTACATACATAGAATTACTTCTAGTTTGAGTTATAGATAAAAGATTAGTTTATAGCATGTAATTTTTTTATTGTATGTGTTCGGTTATAATCATTTTAAAGATGGCTAATTGGCTATATTCTTCACCTAAAGTTTGTATTTAAATATCAATATGCCATTTTTTACAGGTTATAAGCTTACGTCAGACAACTTTCTCACTTAATGTTAAGTGACGACGCGATCTAAGGTGTAGCACGCAAACTTAGAAGGTTCGCCCGCGACTTAAAGACTCCGGGGTTATACCTATAAGGATACACAGACTCACGCAGTGAGTTTCACTGCCTGACAGAACGCATTCTAAAAGTAGAAGTAAAACGCTTAGTGCGTAATGGTGGTAAATCTACCATGTAGCGGCCACCGCTACTGAATAACATATTACATTGTAACATATATTACATTGTTATCCAAATGCATAATTTGAATAGTATCAACATCCAGGGTCACATGTGGGTCTGCAGACATATTTAATTCATATGATATATGGAGTTTTACTAGTTTTCTTATTTTGAGCTCTAGACTATTGCTCATAAGGCTGTTATTCAGGAGTCATGTTTGGCCATTAAGAACGTGCTTGCTTGAGGACATTCAACATGACATGTTTACATAATACTGAACAATAGAAAATAAGATATTGCAAACATGAAAAAGGCTATGAGTATTTATTTATTAAAGTAAACACATTAGCGAAAATATCTCAAAATAATACAGAGTCCTTAGATTTCTCAACACAGTGAAAAAAATATCTGTAAAAAATATTTAAAAAACATATTACTATTTTTTTAAATTTGTATATAGATCCAGCTTTTGACGTTGTGGTCGAAGGCTGTCAAAGACTGCTGCCTGAACACACTATGTTTTTGATGATAGTTTTTCAAACTAGAGGGTTAATAGCTAGCTAGTCGGGACTCGAAAGTACCATACTACCATGCTGGGAATTTGATAACGGCGTTACCTTCAAGCCATTGGTAGGAATCAAACTACCGCCCGTCAGCTTGGCAGCCGACGCTCCCACCGCTAAGCTATCACCGCTTCAAAACCACAACTTTTTAATACTTAGCAGCGTACTAGGATAACCCTGTGTTACACTGCTAGGCCACTTCCTAGAAAGTCTATTATTAAAACACTCAATAAAAAAAATACTAAACACAAATTAATAATGGTCTCTACATAAATAGGCTTCACCTAAGTCGCGGTATTATGTTTTATCTCTCACTACATATATACAATACTACTAGTAGTGCCCCGCGGTTTAACCCGCGTGAATTACGGTTTTCCGCTACCTCAATTATCCTACGGGAACTCTCTTTTATGAGATAAAAGTAGCCTGTATTTCCAGAATATCTCCATACAAAATTTCATCCAAATCCGTTCAGTAGTTTTTGCATGAAAGAGTAACAAACATCTATCCATTCAAACATTCACATGCCACTATAATAATAATATCATAAATGTGAAAACTGGACGGATTTGGATGAAATTTCAAATGTAGATACTTCAGGTCCCGGCATTACACGTAGGCCTACGTATCATCACCTAGACAACATCATCACCTAACATCAGTTGAGACAGTTGTCAAACCCAAACTTATAATAAGTAAAAAAAAATCACCACCCGCGAATTAAGCCGCGGGGCGCCGCTAGTTTATAATATTAGTGTTCGTTAGTAGTGTTTTTTATACACGCGTAAGATTATGATAGCAACAGTGGGCGGTCTCGCCGTTTTCGAGCGAGACAACCTTGGGAACGGAAATTATCGAATAGAGTAACGTGATACCCACATTAATATTGATAAAATAAATGAATATAATAATTACAACACGTGTATATGACAATACATATGTATATATGTATTATCATGTACATATCATGAGTGGGGAAGGCTAGTGATGTAAAACTGGTTTACTTTGATATAAAACTAGTAGCGCCCCGCAGTCTCACCCGCGTGGATTACGGCTTTTCCGCTACGTCAATTATCCCACGGGAACTATACTTTTCCGGGATAAAAGTGGCCTATGTGTTAATCCAGGGCTTAAACTATCTCCATACCAAATTTTATCGAAATCGGTGTAGCCGCTTGCTCGTGAAGAAGTAACAAACATACAACACATACAAACTTTCGCATTTATAATATTAGTAGGACTAGCGGTCCGCCCCGGCTTCGCACGGTTACATGATTGAAATTTTAATAAGAATACCTATTATTTTCTTAGCTAAACATATTGCTACTGTTGTTACTCAGACAATGTAGAATGGCGACAGTAGTTTATGAAACTGTATCATAGTTAGGGTTCTTAAAACACGAGTGCAAGTTAAAGAAACGTGGCGCAAGTTTTTTCTAGCATAATTATGTGCAGTTTCATACAGTACTTTATCTTTCTCATAAAATAGATGATTAAATTTACGTAAAATCTCAGAATGCTTGCATTTATTTGCAAACGTTTAGCACCAAAATCCATTTGCAGGTCGCGCACGCGTGTTGCGCCGCGTCCACAGACTATAATATGTAACTTCCTTGGTCCAGTTGAAGTTGTGTCTTATGGTAAAAAAGTTATTCGATGCAGTTGTCATAGATGAGCTGTATCATGATGTAACTTTTGAAATTTATTTCGATATATTGTCTATAGACTGTCATTCAAGTTTTGTTTTTGATTTTTTAATCTTTATATTTCAGTATGAGATGAGATAAAAGATTTTTTGAAAACAGTCCAGTAGAATCTGAGTTTATCCGTACAAACTTACAAATCTTTTCCCTTTATAATGTGGATGTAGATATAGCAAATGGCATAGCTATTCTAATCTTTACCGCTAACTCATCTATTGTTACACTGTTTGCACTGAAAAGGCATTCTCGTTGTTAAAACACGCTATAACGTGTACATTTGACTGGCCGGTTGGCGCAGTTGGTAGCACTCTGCCTTCTGAGCCGCTGGTCCCGGGTTCGATTCCCGGACAGGTCAAACATTTGTGTGTATGAACATGTCTGTTTGACCTGTGTCTGGGTGTGTATATGTATATAAGTATATATAAATATGTATATAAGTATATATCAGTCATCAGGTTACCATAGTACAGGCTCTGCCTAGTTTGGGACCTGAAGACCTTGTGTGAATGTTGTCCCATATTATTATTATTATTATTTGAGAAATAATTGTCTTGATCTGCCGAGAGAACTTTTTGAGAAAATTGAGAAAATGTAATAACCTAAAAAATTACTTGAGAAGCGCGCTTTTTTTTTTATTACTCTACGAGATCTAGTCAGGATTAAGGAATTCCGTCAAAGAAGGAGTCACTAAGATATCTTAATACCTAGATTAGTAAGTTATGGCAGTGGGCAGGGCACATAGTACGTACGAAGAACAAGATGGGATCGCAAGATTAAAAAGAACACGGACTAGCAAGCACGGCGTCGGCTGACGAACGCTGGTTCGATCCCCACAACGGCTTGAGATTCCGGTGAATGTAACACCATTATCAAATTCCTAGAATGGTGTTAGGGTTACTTTCGAGTACCCGCCTGGCCCTTCAAGTTTTAATAACTGTCACCTAACACAAAGTGTCTTCAGACAGCCGTCCTTGAGAGGCAGTAAGCATTCTAGCGTGATAACATCTTCTACCACATCGTCAAACTTTATACCTTTTTTTTTTTTACAATTTATATGTTAAGATGACGTTGTTGATGTTAAGTGATGACGTTGTCTAGGATTTAGCACGGAAAACCTAGAAGGTACCTATTCACTCGCGACTTGAAGACTCCAGGATTGTACATATCGGGAAACACAGACTCGGGCAACGAGTTCCATTCCTTGGCAGTACGCATTAAGAAAGTGGAAGCATAACGCTTCGTGCGTATAGGTGGTATATCTACCATATAGCGATGGCGAATTGCCGTACGTCGAGTCGACCGATGATAGAAAGGGGATGGTGGAATCTATACAGTATAAAATAATAGTAGGTATGCTGCGGAACCTTTTTAAGGTTCCGTACACGAAAGGCAAAACGTAGCACTATTAGATTGTTTTTGTCGTCCGTCGTCATCCTGTCACGGGTCACTAGCCCGTAAATGGAATGAATGACATGTCTGAAATTCAGATGTTCTCTGAAAAATGTGTAATGGAATTGTCAACATTGTGTTATTATTTATTATAAATACATAACATTATTATTAAGTACATTAGTTCTAGTAGTATAGCACCTTAAAACCTAATTCAGGTTTGTCTAGGTGCTAGGTTCTCGTAAAAGTAAGTTTAAACTAGTCTTATAAAATAGCATCGCGTTAGACACAAACCGCGCAACAATGAGACGCACACAAATTCTGTTTTTGTCGTTAAGCGCACACAAATAAGGTCGAGTCACTAAGACTTGACAGGCGACAGCTAATAATGAGTGTGTGTGTTTTTGTCCTATAACGCATATCTATGTTAAAAGCACTTGCAAAGATAATACATATATGAGATTTTATTCATAATGTACCAAGTAACCTTTTTTTATTCGTTACATAATAACTTTTGACCAGCTACTGGGTGTCAAAAATATATCACTTCAATCTCGTCAAACTGAACTTGCTGAGGACTTGTAGTTTTGGTATTCAATTTACTAAATTGAAAACACCTATGATCAAAGTCACTATGAACTTAATGCACAGTACACTTAATGGCACAACTGCCTAAGGAGTTTAAGACCTTTGTGTACTTTATATTCAAGGAAATAAATTATTTTGATTTAGTTTGAATCAATCAACAAACGGTACAATAAGTTTAGTTTTGTTTCATGCTGTATATAAAAGATTCTGAACACAAGGTTATTCTGTAAAACACAAAATGTATACTTATAATAAATCGTACGAAATACATTATCAGCAACTAAATGCGATGGCTAAGAGATTTGTTTCGTGACGTCATTGGACATTATACGCAACTAAACTTTTATTCCACAGTAGTAGACGAATGTTCAGATAAATAGTCCTTACTTTACTTTGGCTAAGCCAGAGTCTTACTTTCGACCCGTGCTAAGTACGGTTTTCACTTAAATAGACAGTACTTTAGCATCGTATTTTCCATGAAAGTCACCCTAATGCTTAGCTAGTCTTGATTCTTGTCGACTTAGCACTGGCTTAAGGTGCGCGATTGGTTGGTTAAAATTTGAATTATGGCTTCTGTGGCTATTATCACAGATAAACTTTAAGCTTACATAGTATACTATATGTAGGTATTCTTTGTTTGTTTGTCACTCTCAACTCTTGTCTGTTTATTTATAAAACTATTATTACGATTCAAGTACCAAAACACAAATAATCTAAAATTACAAATTAATACTCTCATCGAGTGCTTAGCATCGTCTATTTATCCGAACCTATATATTCTTTGAAAGCTCACCAAAACATAAGCCCTAAATCTTAGTACACATTTTTTTTGTTTATAATATAAAATGTTTCCCATTGACATAAGATAATTGTCTTCTAATTTATCATTTTTTAAATTATTGCAAGTTGCAAGTTCCCAATGTAAAACAATAATGAAGACAATTAACAGCGACAGCATCTAAAAACATTTTTAGATGCAGATTTACATCCATTTTTACAGTTCTGGGAAGGAGTAAGAAACTATTCACAAGCTTATGTACTGAGTCAGCATTCACTATGGTTCAAAGATTGCAGAGCTTTGTAACAAGAAGCCATTCGTAGTGCGATGTAGCGCACATTCCTGTCTGTTCAGCTGGATACAATTATGGTTTATACTGTAACCATTATATTTAATTCTATTCTCATTGTAATGTCTGCCATTCACATGCAATACAATACAATAAAAAAACACTATATTGACACAAAAAAGAGAACCCACACTAGGTGGGGTCTGGATGCAGACCGCTTCCAACCGGTCCTTGTGGAAATCAATGGGGGAGGCATATATCCATCAGTGGACTTCCTGTGGCTGAGATGATGATGATGAGGTGGGGTCAGCACGAAATGTATAACTTTTCCATTCTTTTCTATCATTAGTTATCTCATGCTCGCACCTTTCATGAACATATCATTCTACACACACACACACACTTCCATGCCTTCTTCAGCTTTCCTCAGCCTTCCTCTATCCCTATATCTAAATTACAAAGAAAATAGGTGGTGATAGAAGAGGATCTTCTGGACCAGCTGCCTTTTCTAACCACTTGCCAGCAGTATTGCCAGCTCTTCATGCATTAGGTACTGAGCGTCTATTAAAAATCAAAATATATATTTTTTTATATTCAAAAGTACATTTTCTGGACGCCTATATATAGAGCACCCACAAATATTAACTGCAACATGTTATTGAAGCATACATTTCTTCAATCAAATAATCAGTTATATTTCTGAAAACCAAAACGATTGTAGGCACTCCCGGAGAGTGCCGGCAGAAGTGAAAACTTGTACATGATAGATGATGATGATGAAAAGTAGCCTATGTGTTATTCTGGGACCTGAAGTATCTACATGCCAAATTTCATCCAAATCCGTCAAGTCAATAGAGCGTGAAAGAGTAACAAACATCCGTTCATCCATCCTATCACATTTATAATACTAGCTGCGCCCCGCGGTTTCACCCGCGCGGTTATTATTGATGCTGATGATGATGAAAAGTTTTTGTGTTATTCCGGGACCTGAAGTATCTACATGCCAAATTTCATGCAAATCCGTTCAGCCATTCCGGCGTGATTGAGTAACAAACATCCATCCATCTCAACTTTCACGTTAATATTAAATGTATATACCAAATCTATTTTGAAGATACTACGTTATCAGTTCCCTGCTGGACGTGATTAGACTGCGTTGATAAAGATTAATGTGCTCTATATTATGGTCTGTCCTTCCTGTATAGCTTTATATGTTGTCTGTATATCTAAAGTTTATTGGGGGATCACTTTGAAAAACAGCAGTCAGGGTGAATATGTAGCAATATATGTTCTTTGCCACGTCATCACGGCGAATGCCGAAGCCTTTTTCAGTTGGCGGGATACACATTGTACCATAACTCATATCAATAGACTGCTGGGAGAGGCGCGTGAAAAGAAAAGTAATTTGAAGGTACGATTCGTGTGATCATTATTACAGGTTGGTGAATAATTGGCAATAAATTGTTTACGTCAAAATTATTTTAAGGAAAAAATCGGCTACCAGTGATACTTGAACACACGGCTACTTTGTCCTACTAGACTAAGCTAAGTCTTACTATGCTAGTTTAGTTGTACTAAGCGACAGGATAGTATTCTGTAGTCGTGGGTTCAAGTCCATCTGGTAGCCGATTTTTTTCCTTCAAATAATTTGAACGTAAGTTTCGCCTAGCATGGTATTAACGCAATAAAAAGTAATAAATTGTATACTAGTTACATCAAGAATTAACATCACATAACTACTAAATTTAATGATAAAGCTAAACTATAATATACCAAAAATAATTGAAAATATATACAATAAGGAATATATATTAAAAAAACGGCTTTTATAGTTCCGTCTACAGGTAAAGTGCCCAAAAAGCTTGCAGCAGCCTCATTGAATAGGCAAACTTATTTGTTGAGTGAGGTAAGCGCCAGGTCTTTTGGTTAACAGCTAATTGTATTAACCGTCGTTTGGACTTCTCGTTCAAAAACCGATGTGCTTCAGGATCCCACGGACCCATGGTTTCCACCCCAAAAGGACTGTGGTTGATGTTTTTTTAACATTTATAAGCGATTGTCAGTAGTAGATGAGCGATGGTTAATAAGCGCGTTATTGATGGCTAAAATATTATTTTTTCTTTGTTATGTAATAGATGGTAAAGAAGCAGACGGGTCGCCTGACGGTGAGCGATAACCGTTACCTATGAATATCTCTAATACTAGAGGCACTACGATTCGTTGCCAATCTTTTTTAAACCTCTCTTAACTTTTCCTTTGAAGAATGCTATATGATAGCTACTCGGGAACACCGAGAGCGGAAGCTCGTTCCACATAATGCAGGTGTGTGGCAAAAACGATCGGTGGAGTCGCAGATTGTGTCAGTGCCCATGTGTCAATAAAAGACTTGACTTTGATATTTACTTTTTTTTTACATACGTTGACACTTTAGCGCCGTCTCGTCTTCCCGAGACACGTGTTAAGGCTGGCGCCGCGGCTTATTTGGCGGAGCAATTGAAACGGCGAAAATATGCTAACCTAGGTAGTGGTTACATATTTTAACCGTTTGGGATCGAGACATTGGGCCCGTGGGGACCGGGATCTCATCGGATTTTACAAAACTTATCAGAGCGTTTAACGCGTGACCCAAATGCCGGCTCATATATGGCTCAACGGATCAGCATTGCAATTCAACGTGGCAATGCATACTGGGCACTGGGAGCCTGTTAGAGCATTTGAGTTATTTATAGGGTGACATTGGTAGTGATTTTCTTGTTCAACTGAACTAAATTAATATCCTGGAAAATATAATATGTAAGATGAATACTTATATGGTTACGATAAAGTCCAAATAAGAATGACACTTATTCATAACAGCACTAAAATTAGATGTATTTATTAAAATTGCGGGTAGTTTTAAGTAAAATAAGTCGCCACTTATTTAGTGCACACTAAAACTACCGGCAATTGACCAGCTATTGAATAGAACCCGTCCAAAATTAAGGCTAGCATTAAATAGGGTTATACATGTTTGAATTTTAGCGTAAATATAATACGGGCTGTTTCTTCTTGATGAATTTAAGTGAATTTTAGCTAGTTCGAATGTTTAACAGAATTAGGGCCATTAGCTGGTGAATTGCTCAAATGTTTTTGTAATAGCTGCAGTATTGTAACTAGTTATTAGAATTTTCTTTTAGCATAGGCATCGGCACATTAGAAAAAAAACTTTGACTTTGAAGAATGATTTGAAAACTTCACATTTTTAAAAGATCAAAATCTAATATCAACTACGTGAACTATTACGAGTTTTCAAAGCTTAGCTGAAGTATTCCACAGCAGAGGCTCAGCTAGACAAGTATTTTTATGATTTTGGCGTCTCGCCCGCACACAGTGTTATGTAAATTGTATGCAGGAGAATATACAATGTTGATAATATACTATTAAAATACCATTTTTGTACATACCTACAATAGTAAAGCTATCTTGGAAACAGTTCTAATGACTTGGATTTTAATAGAAGGGATTCTGTTGTTTAATTAATGTAGCTAAAATGGTATTAAGATAGTTTCTGTTGGGTTGAGATAAAGGCCAAATTAGTGTGACGTGTGACACATGATGATATAAATGACAATACTAAAATTAGATCTTTGACTCAAAATGCGGGTAGTTTTACGTTAAATAGGTTCGGCACATTATTCGGTCGCTACTAATTTACGCGCAATTTCAAATTAACTCGTATATTATTAGATAACACTGTGTAATGAGTAATGAGCTATAAGAATTTGATTTTAAAGCAAAAATTGTACAAGAACTGTTTTATTCTAAGAATTTTTAATTTTTAGATGGCTGCAGTAGCAGCGTGACATGATTACGAAAAATTTTAATATAGTAACTGGTATGTTTTTTTAACTTATCGTGTTGAGTAATATCTCTGTAGAAATGCAAATAACTCATAGGTTAGGTATTATTATTTTCTAAACGTTGCCGCGCTGCTTAACCGCCATCTTGTAGACGCCGCTGGTACTTATGGTTTAAGTAGCCCTACAGTGATGGGCGTAATCCCGGCTTAAGAGAGTTTATCGTTTTGTTATCCCTTTCTTGTTTTCTTTTCTTTATTCTTTTATTTTCCCTTTTACTTGTATTCTTAAGGGAAAGTCCCACTCTTTTAAATACGTTTTGTAAGAACATTATGTATTCGTAAATAACATTATATTTCAAATTGATAATGTGTTTAATTTGACGATTTGCCATGCTTGAAAATAGCCGAAGACGAAGAGGTCCGTATACAAAAAAAAATTGAAAAGATACATACATATTCACGTCACTTTAACATTGGGGTAGGCAGACCGAATGTGTCGAAGCATTTGAGAGGTCCACACCCTTCAAATGCCACGATCTCGACACATTTATTTCGCTTCATCCACGCTTATCAGAATTTTCACACAAGAGCGTCGGTTAAGAGTTCTCTTGACCAGGCCCGTTCTCGGAACTTCCTCAATCTGATTTTGGAAGGTTCGCCTAGGTCTTCCTTTTCCAATTGAGAAGATCCGATGAAAATATATGTTGGATAGTTGTTGCATAACTGATTGTGAAGTTTTTTTCTGGAATATGTTAGTTCTAGTCTCAGATAAAATAACCAAGAGCGGAGGCTGTATACTCAAAGGTGCTAGTAACAAAAATGACTAGCTCATCCACTTAATAGCATTACAGGCGGAGTTTTTTTTCTGTAAAAACCAAAGTTTTAAGAATCTTATGAAGAAATATTACACAAACGACATGTCCTCAAGTCAAAGGCAAAAAATTACTTAACTAAAATTAAATATTATTTGGTAATAGTTATAATTTATTAGGTTTTTTTGCGAGCACAAACGAATTTAAGCCTTTACCCTTTGTCTCGGTAGACATAAATTTAATACGGTTAGGTACTCGTATTCATTACATAATTTTTAAGCTATTGCATAGCTTCTATCGCGGGCCTTGAGCGTGAAGACCGAATCCAGATATTCCGTAACGAAAATAACCTAACACGGGGGGTGTTACTCTGACCGGCACAGCGGTGATACTTTTTAGTTTTGCCATATATCGATGAATAGCAGAACTTTTAATGACTTTTTTGAAATATCACGCTTGTCTGTTTAGTTCAGCAACTCGCCTCTAGGTGGCATTGGTTGTATCGGCGTTACTGCATAAGTTATTAATATATTGATTGCAAACCGCGAAGGTTTAGAATCACTATGTTTTGCTAGATTTATGGCTTCAATGTCTATATTTGTAAGCTTTCTAGGTCTAGCGTAATAACATCTTCAACCACATCGGCCTGACCATCAAGTGAGTGACCCTCAAACGCTAGATATAAAAAAAGATGTTGTATGTTTATAGGCACTATAAAATCTATTTATAATAAACCAACTTTTTTGATCAAATTCATAGTCCTGCATTTTAATTGAAAACTTTTTTTTTCTAAAATTTGGTAATAAAATTTGATTAGTAAACTAGTTTTACTAAAATCTAACATAGATTGTTGACAAACAAATAGCACATGTGAAAAAATCTGGAGCAAGTCAAATTGCCTCAAGTATAACAAAAAAATATGGAATTTGAATCTTGTGAAGATGAAAAAATATGAGTATTTTCATACTATAAAATCTTTACCTCGTAGTTGGTTTCAGAGGCTTTTGAGTACTTACACGACATTTTATCCCAACCAATATAGCTATATGTTTTTAAAGCTTCCAGGATTCAATTTTGACTTATTTTCTTGCATTACTGAACTGTTTTTTTAGTAGTAGTTAGTGTAAAAACTTCAGTTTTTAGTGAAGTCTCTCAAAAGGGACCCTGTGCTGACAATTTCATTTCATTTTGAGTCAGGAAACTATCGCAAGTTTCTTTCATAATTGTAATGTAACAAACCGACTAAGACTCACGTGGTAAACAGTGGAAAAATTCTCTCCGACCTGTTTCGAACTTATTTGCAGTTCTTCATCTGGGAGTTATGATCGTGCTAGGCGGAGGGCGCGAGCCTCAACACCATAGATAAGTAACTATCTCAGCACGTAACTGGCGTTGAGACTGCTGCACTGCATCAGTCAAGTTATCACGTTGCGCACTGTCACTTGAGTCATTGTCATTGAGAGTGTCATCATCATCACCAACGTGACAGTGACAATGACACTGTCATGCCAATGACTGGTGGGAGAGTAATTTTCCAGTGTTTAACACTTGAGTCCTTGTCGGTTTGTTACATTAATATTTAATTTCACGTTAATTAGTTACATACATATATATATTCATGCCCGTATGGGTAGGGAGATACCACAGCCTTCCAATTACTACGATTCCGACATACTTCTTTCACTTCATCCAAGCTCATCAGACCTTTCATATTAATTAATTAATTGTCTTAACTTGACTTCAGAATTTAATATACACACCCCTGCAAATACATACATTATGCATAGGTACACAGCGTACAATACAAATAATACTTTTAAGGTTTTCTTCCAATTAATAGGTACATATTACAATTTTATAAACTAACATTTGGTCAGGTTTCCCTTTTCTTATTTAAGATATTTTTCTCACTTTGTAATTACAATTAGAATTATTGAAAGCAGTTTTATAATTTTGCGTGTCATAATAGGCTAAGACATGGCAAGCCTTTAAATCTAAAACAGACTACCTAAAAATGTACCCATGTTTTGCAAAATAAATGATTTGATTTGATTTAATCTTAGCTACTTTATTACTGTAATAGAATTGCAGAAAACTCATAATCCATGCCACAATAAATATAATTTCTCAGTGTAAGTTTTGCACAACAATTCGGATAGCAGAATTAGTTACCATAGTTATGTAGTTATATTGTAATTAAATTGTTTTTGTTTCCCGTTTTTCTGTCAATAAATTAAATTAAATTGAATGAGCTTCCTGTTAAAAGTGCACAAGATTCTTACTAACTACACTAAGATTCGTCACTTGGTTCTTAAAAGCACCCTTATAACCACATTTATGGTAACCTTTTTATTGTAATTATTTTAATTTATTTCCGTTTTCTTGTTACAGGCTAACCATGCATCGGCTGCTCAGCATCACACTCATTACCATCGCTGTTGACCACGTCTACTCCCAAGAAAACCGAGAGCACCAAGGGCCCCATACGTGTGGGGGGCGTCTCCGAGGCCCGGTTGGAATCATCCAGACGCCCAATTTCCCCAATCCTTTCGCTGTCCCTATAAAGTGTCGGTGGATCATAGAACATGACATAGTGAATGGAACAATCAGTATTTACTTCACTCAACAGTATACTACTAGTGGACTGACATTTACTGAGTATATGTACTATGATGACTCTTACAAGTTGGGGGAGCGCAGAGCGCTTACAGTTACAGAAGAGAACATTACGAGGATAAAATGGCTTCAGGTAAGTGTAACACCTTACTTTATACATTAAAATACTTTTATTATTTGTCGGAGAATGAAATAGAAACTGTAAGTTTGCACTTCTAGCGCCACCTCTTGGGGTAGCCGAAAACTACTAGACATTTGGAACGTTCTGTCATCTGTCAAAGAAAGATTGGTCTGTTACTGTCACTGAGTCAGTAGTTCGGTCTGAGAGAAAGCACTTTGTCAGTTTATTTTGAGAGGCTGACAGCGCCATGTGTGCGCATGCGCACTGATTCTAAAACGAAAAGAAAACCGTCATGGCCGCCAAAAAACAACCACTACATTTTAATCTCTAAAATATTTATATTCCTAATGTTCTTTTACTTCTAACCACTTAGTTCTTTTCAATCACAATAAATATGTCAAAAATACTAATTAAAACTTAAACATGGTTCACTAAACACTTTGGAACCATTAAAATAAAACTTATCTTTGGTTATTTATAATACTATCACATTTTATTTTTCTAAGTCTTGCGTGAATCTCGAAATTTGGGCACTCGTGACAAAAATGATGTTATATTTTTTATTTTGATATTATATTTTTGTGATGCAGCTTTTTCAATGTTGCTGATTTTATAAATTGATGTCCCGAATTCCGTCCTTGTATCATTATTTTCGTATGCCTATTTGTCTATTAAGAAATTTAAAAAAAATTAAGAACAATACACTCACGCCTCTTCTCCGTAAGGATAGGCCTTCCAAATGCTAAGGACAATATCAGATGCCTAAATTGTTGTGTATTAATAATGTATCTTAAGAACTCTGTCATTTATATAATACTAGTAGCGGCGATCAGGAAGCTCGCCCAGTATTTTGATGATTGATGATGATGAGAAGTAGCCTATGTGTATCCAGGGTCTAAACTATCTCCATAACCAATATCATGGAAATTGGTGTAGCCGTTTGAACGTGAAGAGGTAACAAAACATACACACATATACACAAGCTTTCGCATTTATAATATTAGTAGGAAGGATTATTATGAGGTTATTTTAGACAGACAACTATTATTCAAAATAAATAAAAATAAATAAAATAAAGTAATATGTTGCATTCCCTAGGCTTTATATTTTTTATTACTTTATAACTTACGTTATAGTTTTTCGAGCGTAATTTGGCAGTGACAAGGGTCTTCGGGCCTTCATCTGGTGAGTTTTTCTGATACAAAACTGGAATTGCCGCTTCGCATAACTGCCGTAACGATTATATTACTTTGATATAACTATATGAAGAGATAGATATGTTTTTTTATGGTATAGTTTGTTAAGTTTTTTTAATTAGCAATAGGCAGACGATACAATAATAGGAAATAACTAACGTAAAAAATTAATTAATATTTTTTCGGCGTCAGGAAAATAAGCAGACACTCTTTTCAAAGAAAGAGTTTCTTCAAGAACAATAAAATTATATGTTGTATGTATTGCTTCCGGGCTGTTTGGCCGTGGTCTATGTGAAACTTTTGTTCCAGACGTTTCGTCGATCACGCTTCTCGATAATAAACCTATGATAATAATAATAACATATATAATATATACATATATTTATACAGGAAACAAAAGAAAGAACAGAAGAAGTAAATTAGAAAGGGGACGTTTCATTCACCGTATTTTTAACAATTGTAGTTTCATCTGAAACTACAATTGAGCAACTGAGAGCATGTAGACATTTCTGGTTCATCGTGATTCTACCCAAGACCACATTATTCCGAACCATTAAGTGGTCTAACGACCCATACATTATAAAAAAGACATATTCTAATTTAAATAAGGTACCAAAATCCAGCGCAATACATGCTGGCTCGATAACGAATCAAGCAGAAGAATTCTCGCACGAGACTCGTGGAAAATAGTTTGCCAACTTTAACTCTCACGTAAATTGTCGTCACGTGACAGTGGCATGTTTCACTTCGCTGTCACCTGTCACTTAAGCTGGCTTTAATAGTGAATACTTTATCTATTTCTGGCAGCGACGTCTGTTGCCCTTTTTCAATTAAAGTTAGGGCCAAGTTATTTGGGTTGTGTCGAGGGCATGACATGTGATTATAGCTTACGTGCATCCCTGTGACTAAAAAGGTAGTTGAGCCAATCTTGTCATCTAAAGGCTCGTATCAGTCACAGTTGTTCTCTGCAAGGGTATGGACTATGTGAACGAGAAGCAGCGGGGGGACGGCTGTCAAACTGACGGACACTAGTTCAATCCCCAAGAACAGCTTGACCTTCCGGTGAAGCTTACCTAACACCGTTATCCCAGCATGGTGGTACTTTCGAGTACCCTGCTAGCCTGTACCTGGCTAGCTACCACCCTCAAGTTTGAAAACCTATCGCCAAACACATAGTGTGTTCAGGCAGCAGTCCTTAAAAGTCAGAGAACATTCTAGGTCCATCGTGATAACATCTTCGACCACATCGTTACTGTACAACAAGTGACATAGTGGTTAAACGCTAGATCTATACAGTATAAAAAAAAGAAGCGTCTATTATACTGAAGACCTAATATCTTCTTATTGACCGGTAATATGGCTTCCGCCAAAACTGGTCCGCTGAAAATATCTTTTCATCTGGAGATAATATAAATATATAGTTATACCTGTATACTTACAGATAGTTATCGTAATTTATTATAACTGACAGTCGCCGTGGCTCAGTGGTCAGTGACATAACTTTTGTGTCTCCGGGGCCGGGTTTTGAATCCCGGCAGGGGCAAACATTTGTGCGATGAGTGTGGATGTTGGTCCGGTGTCTTGGATGTTTGTATACTGTGATGTGTGTCCATGCTTCCCGCGAAACAGGGAATCCTAGTGCGGGGTATACGTGGGCTAAAAAACCTTAAAAAACATTGATTATTATTTTTACTTACAATTTAAGCACAAAGTGCATGATTTAAAATTGATTTGGTCTAATTTGTAAAACAATGTGTTTCTACTTTATTATTCATCAACTTTTTTTTAAAGGATTGCATTCACCGTTTCGTTAAACGATTGACTCGATTTTATTGACGCTCAATTTTGGCCACGAAACATTTTCAATTTGGCTTGGACGGCTTTGTTTTCTGACAGATTTTAAAATTGGGTCGCAATATTGAAACGCAATGCATCGACATAAAACTCTATGTCCGATATTTGTTGAAGTGCTATCAATTTCAGGGACCTATAACATAAAATGTTTGTCTGTATCAAGGATACTTGTCGAAATAATATTGATAAACGCCAGTTTCTATGAAAATAACAACTTTATTCCCATTCTGTTTTTAAACAATATTATATCCAATTGGTAAATACTTTTTCAAAGTTGAATTAAAAAGGATTTAATGTCGTCTATCTAACATCTAATCTATAAAAATCTCGTCGTATTGTTTATTATCGAACTCCTCCGAAATGGGTTACCAAATTATTATGTTCTTTTTGTGTATATTTGGTAGGTCTGAGAATAGGTCGTGAAGTATTTTTCACTCTACTCCTACCCTTCACCTTTTTATCGTGATTTTAATCTTTTTGTATGAAAACGTGTGGTGTTCACCAAAATTAAAACGTCCGATAATCAATTAACCGTCGATTAATGTCTGTGGTAAAGACTGTTCGACCGAACGGTTAAATTGATAAGACGTTTAAATGTTGGTGAACACTAGTATCCTACACATTTTCTTATCACACTGAGGCCCCTGCACTAGGATACCCTGTGTCGCGGGAGGCATGGACACACAGGACAAATAATAATTTAAACGTCGATTAATTGACGCGGTTTGAAGTAATTTAAATGAAGTGTTATTTCACTTCGACAGAAGCTTGTTTTATTAAACTACGTTTTTGATTTTTTTAAGACCATACGTAGCTAACTGCCACGAGTTCTACAATACAGCCTAAGAAAGGCTGTTTTTCCTATCGATACAACAGCTCAGGCTGTGCACCCCGTATTAATCTCGGCACCCCCATTTCCACATATGTATATACAGTCGACATAAAGACAACACACAGAATGACATAATATAGTTCCCCCCGTTGAGCAGGGGAGCGACATTCGTGAATCGGCACCGTGCCAAATAGTACCATAAAAATATACTGCCTGTAGTTTTTTTTTTATAAATTCTGCATTAATTTTAGAAAGTTGGTGCACTTAAATAGTCAATTGAATATAAATGTTTATAATATTTTTAAGTCAAAGTCACAATGACACGGTATAATATTGCGTATTTAAAATCATTTTGATGGATTTCCGCAAGGTAACGCCTGAATCCATAAAATTTCACAATACGATTTGACTCACTTATCATTGTATCTTATACCTATCATATAATCATTAATAAGGCTCCGATTATCTGATTATGAAAAGTTCATGAGTGGATTTGGGCTTTTGTTATTCAAATTTCACCTTAACGACCGATATGTTCGGCTTATATTATATTCGATCTGCAAATTTGCAAATTTTATTGCAGTTTGGAAGTTTAAAAGCTGTTGCCAAACACATAGTATTCTAATATTCTAGGTCTAGCTCGCACAACAGTTCAAACACGAAATATTGTGTATTAATAATAATTACACGCCCAGCGGATTAGCAAGTGGCAGTGGGCAGTGGGCAGGGGCCGCAAGGTTCTCGGTTGGAGACCACGGACTGGCAAGCGCAGCATAGGACGGCCACCGACCAGGTGGACAGACGACCTGACTATGATCGCAGGCAAGGGCTGAATGCGGGCCACTTCCAACAGGTCTTTGTGGAAATCAACGGGGGAGGCCTATGTCCAGCTGTGGGCGTCCTATGCCTGAGATGGTGATGATGATGATGGATAATTACACAATATTTCCGCGTGATAAAAATTATTCCAGGCCTGCATTCAGTATTGGCAGTGTAGGCAGTATCAGTGCGCACCGCCCTCCATTCCGCATAAATAGCATGCAGGAAGCGTCCGGTTGAGTGAACTGCATGTGCTATATCGTGCTAAGTTGTGCAATTCATATAATTTTCACATGATTTAACAAAATGCCAACAAAACCTCAAACGTAAACGTTAGTTAACTATAACAAATAATAAAAATATAATAATAAAAAATAATATAATGCAAAAATATTTTTCTGGATACATTCTAAATAATGGAGCGTCGGCTGTCTTACTGACGGACACTGGTTCGATCTCCGAGAACGGCTTGAGCTTTCGGTGAAGGTAACACCGTTATCAAATTCCCAGCATGGTTGTGGGGTACCCGCCTGGCTAGCTACCACCCTCAAGTTTGGAAAACTGTCACCAAACACATAGTGTTTTCAGGTAGCAGTCCTTGAGATCCAGTAAGTATTATAAGTCAACATCATCACTGACCATCAAGTGAGATAGTGGTCAAACGCTAGATCCATACAGTATAAAAAAAAATCCTCTGTTTTTTGCAAAGATACATTTGTTCGCATACATGTCTTAGCTATGCTTCATTTTCCTCAAAGCCAAGATTAATATTCAAAGCGGCGCGTAAACCATACAAAATATTCGCGTTCATCAAATTGGCAACGATTTGGTCCGACTTCAAGAATTCTGATTCTGTGAGTTATTCATTCTATGTACGTGACAGGATAAGTTATGTTGTGTTTAGATAAAATTGTGCCTTAAGATTGGTTAAATCAAAGAAAAAAGAAATCTATATTTAAATGTATAAAACACGGGAGTTACTCACGTAATAAGTCAGAGGGTTCCGAATATAGTTTCAACCACATTCGGTGGTCTTTTTCAAGGAGAATACGGGGCGCTCGCGGACGCGGTCGCGATACGCCTAGTACTGGTTAGTTTTATACATTTATAATGTGTCAAAACCACGTCAGATTTAATAAAAAAAAAAAAAAACTATATGTAAGTTTCTTTTTATCCATCATTTTTATCCTAAAACCAGCGACAACTTAAGATAACTTAGTCACTGGTTTTGACTAATGCTTGATTTTTTACCAATTTCTAAAGAAGAGGAGTTTCTCAATTAGTTTTATTTTTTTTGTTTTCCGAATACTCCAAGACGCGTTGTCCGTTTGTAAATCCATTTTTACCCTGATTGAAATCGAGTTTCGGATTACTTTTGTAATAGTGAAATTTGGTAACACCATTAAACGCAACAAAAGTGCAAAAAGAGGGTAGACAGATTTGTCTCCTCTTAAATAACACCTACCCGCAGAAACTTCAGTTTACCTACTCGTGAACATGGCGCATGCAACTGTGCCGTAATATCGAGAAAATAAAACAAATAAAATTCATGGTAAATATTCCTTATTAATTATTATTTTTTTGTATTTGAAAGAGTAATAAGTTCTCATTGTAATAGGTTAGGACCTGATGATGGGATGTCGGAGAAATTGATAGATAGTTTTTTTTTTATTATTATTACACTCATACCCCCGCACTAGGATTCCCTGTATCGCGGGAGGCTGGACACACACAATCACATCACACAAACATCCATGACCCGGGACAAACACTTACACTCATCGCACAAATGTTTGCCCCTGCCGGGATTCGAACCCAGGGTCCCGGAGACGCAGAAGACATGTCACTGACACTAACCACTGCGCCACGGCGACCGTCAGATTCATAGAAACATATTCGTTTATAAACTTAATGTGTCTAAAAAATATAATTTGAATGTATAGCTGCCACTGCCATTTATGGAACTCTACTTTTTATCCAACTCAGATAAATAAACCAGCTGTATACTCAAAGTTATCCATTGAGCCCGAATGTGTTCTACCATTGCGGTCAACATCTGAGAGCTTTTCAAGAGCAACCACAGCTTATTAAACAAAACAAATTATTGTTTGAAATAAATAAAACCATTTAATTATTACATTTTATTAGAAATTAGAAAAGTTTATTAAACAGGATAGATTTTCGAGAAAAAAGATGTTTACTAAACTTGACTGGGCTGGAGCAACGTCTGAAAGAGCAAAAACCTCAGAAGTATAACTATTAAAAGCGCAATTTTATTTGAGCCATTTGGGTTTCAAATGCTTAGATTTGTGGGGGAAATTAAATGGAGCAACACGTGGTTAAAATATTTGCTTTTATCTAACCTTAAACAATACTATTCTTGTATGTATAATATATTGCCGCCTCAGTTTCCGCGCGCTTGTGCGACATCTACCTCATATAAACATATAACATCATTGTCTATAATAATTTGTCATTAACCTAACAGTCATTAATACATTTTCATGTGCGGTTCTGTTACACTCAGTAATGTTCTTAATATAATTTATGGCACACTTGAAGGATAAGCAGAAACTACAACACAAGAAACTGATTTCTTAGTGTAGCTTCTGTGAAGACACAAACTAACAGATAATGTAACGATTATAATTATATTCAGTTATGTTATTTTAGTTTGTAAATAAATTTCACATTTTCTTGTAATAAATAAACATTATTAATATTATTGGACGTGACAATGCTGCCACCATTTTGGGAACTTTGCCCCTGTTTTTTTAGGAATTGTATCCTATCATTATTGTTTTCTAAGTTCACAAAGAAAAAAAGAATTCTCTACGGCTTCTGTAGAAACGAATCGCCTTTCGATCTACGCCGCAACTACCAGAAAATCATAAAATTGTAAGTATCCATAAAACGCCTCGTGTAAACGCGTATTCATCCCCGTGTAGGAAATTTAGGAGGCGTTTATGGCATAATGACGGGTTCACAAACGCGGCTGTCCCGAGAGAGCGACCCTCTACCTTTACCGTCACTTGAGAAAGATATATATAATACACAAATATGACGTGTTGTTTGAATGTACAGAAAAATATTGGCTGTTCTATTATTTTTCTATTTTTAAAACTAGCACTTGTTTGGGAGTTGTTAGTAACCAATTACGTTGAAATTTGAAAGGAAAGTAACAAAATTAGAGTACTAAAAAGTACTAATTATTATAAATAGGAAAGATTTGAAGATTTTTTTTTGCGTGCTATATCCTCGACAACGTCATCACTTAACATCAGGTGAGACAGTTGTCAAACGCAAACTTATAATATGTAAAAAAAAATAAAAAAATGTGGTGTTTGTTTCTTTGTTTGAATTCAATAGACTCCGAAACTAGTAAAACAATTTGAAAAAAACTAATTCATTGTTGAAAAGCTACACTATCCCCGGGTGACATAAGCTATATTACATTTTAAAAGGAATAAGGGATCTTTATAATTTCTAATTTTGACATTTTTACGTGTGCAAAGCCGAGGCGGACCGCTAGTATATAATATGATTAGGATTTAATCAGAGCAATGGAGACAACAGATACACAAAATAATATGGCAAAACACCAAAAATTTACCTGGTTAATATTATGCTATATACAATATATTATCGAAATGTGACACGACATTTCATTTAAATATCTTCTTGTCAATGATTGATTGTAAAATTATTTTGATCGCGATAAAAAATGGCGTGTAGTGAAAAATACTTTACAATCTATTCTCAGACCTACCAAAAACATACAAAACAAATTAGTATTCGTATGCTGTTTCAGAGGGCGCGAGTAAGGGGAGGCTTAAGTGAAACAGTGGACGTCGAATGGCTGACGTGATAATGATGATGATGATGATAATGGAGTTTAATTACATTTTTTTTATATATTAGAAGATTAACATGAATACCTATCGCCTGCTTTGATGTCTTGTAATTGATGTTTTTTATTTATTTATCACACCCGCGACATAGGGAATTCGAGTGCCCGCACTTGGATTCCCTGTGTCGCGGGAGGCATGGACACACAATCACAGCACACAAATAACTGAGACTCTGGACAAACACGTACACTCATCGCACAAATGTTTGCCCCTGTCGGGATTCGAGGGTCCTGATACACACAAGTTATCAAATTCAGCTTAAGAGAAGAACATTTTTTTACCTAAAAAGTTCATGCATATATATGAGACTATATACTTAACAGTTTTATCCAGGTAAGTAGATAGTGGTCAAACGCGTGCCTATTGAGAATAAAAAAAAAAGTTGTTAAATAAAAGGGCACGAGGGAGGCGTTTGTCCGTACACTAAGACCTTTTTCAAGAGTCCATTCCTTTTAATATAAGGTTATGTGCTTATACCGCATATCTCTAAGGACATGCCGAGAACAAATTTATGATATCTCTGCGTATGTGTACGCGTATTTTTTGCACTTCTCGTAATCCATGCGGTTGAAACCGCGGGGTGCTACTAGTTATATTGTAGGTACATTCTAGATTTGCGTGCTACATTCTACACAACGTCATCACTTGTTAAGTGATGACGTGAGACAAGTGAGACAGTTGTCAAACGCAAGCTTGTAATAAGTAAAAAAAAGAAAAACAATAGTTGCACATACAGCTATGAAGACCTTTCAGGGACACGATTTTCAGTAATAAAGTATACGACTAATAAGAAGAATATAGTTTGAGCTTCAAATAAAAAAATCCAGACAGAAACAGAATAAAACATAACCATACGCCCCTAATTCCCTATAGCAGGTACAACGAGACATTCATGAGCAACCCTGTCCTCAATCAAATGGAGATTCGATAAAAGATCCCACACCGAACGACACAAACTGCCCTAAAAGAGATTGCTTTTTCTTGGTTTTCAATATCATCGCAGAGAAATGTGTGTTATATTAGATTTTGTATGAGAATACATATGTTACCAGATTTAGTGTAGTGTATTTTGTTTTAAACTTTCATGGCTTTTCACAATAAAAATATTTAACACGGAATACGCACCATGATTTTGGTTTTGATTGAGTTCCCGATATTTCGGCGCGGTTCCACGCACCATGATCACGGAGAGACTGAGAGGTGCGTGGAACCGCGCCGAAATATCGGGAACTCAATCTAAATCCAAATCATGGTGCGTATCCCGTGTTAAACAATATTTTTATTTAGTGAAGTGTATTAAAGATTTAGTGATTTTATTGAATTAGTTAACCATCAGTTTGCCACTCATCTAGAGAAATAGGTTTACACTAATGATTTATTGCTGCAAATGGAAGGTTTTCATTTCGTGAGTCGCAGACCGTGACCAGAGAACGTTTGTTTAATTACAAAAAAACAGCTGGAGCGAAAGTCGTGATTAATTAGTCAATACACAGAGTCAACTTTTCAATTACATTAAATTATACATAGTTTATCACTGAAGTTTTTTTTTTAACATTACACAAGGTCTTCAGATCCCAAACTAGGCAGAGCCTGTACCATGGTAACCAGATGACTGATATATATAGCTATATACATATACACACCCAGACACAGGTCAAACAGACATGTTCATACACACAAATGTTTGACCTGTTCGGGAATCGAACCCGCGACCAGCGGCTCAGAAGGCAGAGTGCTACCAACTGCGCCAACCGGCCAGTCGAAGCTGGTTCTAGATACATAAGTTCTACTTTTGTATTGATTGATCTCTTTTCTTATTGGTAGTTAGACAAATGTACCACCAATAAGATTACACGTGAATTTAGTTCAACGAGATTTATCGGATAGAAGCACCAATAAGAATAGAAACGAAGTTATATTTCATTTTGGGTAACATTCCGTGATAAGGCCGCTGGCCAAGACCGCTGGAGAGACTGGAAGCGTGGGGGCCCACTTCCAACCGGTCTTGTGGAGATCGATGAAGGTCATGTATACCGAATATGTATTAATCACATTACATATGTCCTAATAAATTTTAAAAATATACCACTTATGGAAACGGGTTTCTTTACGCGATCAAATCAGAAATGAGGATATCCGTAGAAGAACGAAAGTCACCGATATAGTCCAGCGGATTAGCAAGTTGAAGTGGCAGTGGGCAGGGCACATAGCTCGAAGAACTGATGGCCGTTGGGGTCGAAAGGTTCTCGAATGGAGACCACGGACTGGCAAGCGCAGCACAGGACGGACGACCAGGTGGACAGACGACCTGACTAAAACCTTCCAACCGATCCTTGTGGAGATCGATAGGGAAGGCTGTGATAATGATGATGATTAACAATACTACAGATAGCAATTGTTTTACGCTGCATAAGAACTACGCTACAATTTGCATTGTAATTAGAGCTCCGGCCATAGTATTAGTACAGCCTGTGTAATAATACACTTTGATTATGTTACTAATGTGACCCGTCTCGGCCGCTGCACTTCTCATTATTGCTAACAATCGCTTAGTTACGACTAATTATAGCTATTACCCGAACTGAGACATATTAATCTATACATATACATAATGTGTGAATGTATAGACAAGATTTCATAACAACAACGAAGAGCCTGCAAGTTATAAAGTTGGATAATAGATTTGAAGCTATCATTGCTTGCACTTGCATCACCAGCGCGGTGGGAGCGTCGCGTCGCGTCGATCGCGTTGGAAGAGAGGCTGTTGTTCTGTGAACCTTATGTCGGTGTTGCCTGAAGGCAAAACACAGATAAAATTCACAGAATCGTAGTAGAATACCTTCCAGTACCTGCCTAACTAACTACAAAGCAACAACCAAGTTAGTAAAAATGTCACCAAAAACACAGTAAGCTTGGGCGGCAGACTTTGAGAGCCAGTGAACGTTTTTAGATCTAGCGTGATAGCACTTCGACTACATCGTCACTGACCATCAAAATAAATAGTAGTCAAACGCTAGGTCTACAAATTATATTAATTATATCAAACTCGAGTTCTGAGTTAAATTTGTGAAAGTGACTGCTGTAACACAATTAAACACAACAAACGCGAAAGAAAGAGGGTAGACAGATTTGTCTGCTCTTAAAGAACACCTACCCGCAGAAACTTCAGTTTACTTGTAAACATGAGGCAAGCAACTGTGCCGGCTCTAATGTTCCAGCAGCATAAAAATATTGTTGTCCCTGAAAAAAATATGAAAAAACAACTAACTTTTCTTCATCTAATTTTAAAACTTATAAAATTTTCCCGTATTCTTATAATGCCATAATTAAAGAATTGTACCAATGTGTCAAGTCAACATCAAAAGCTGGTTAAAACAATTGCTAGTCTAGACAAGCTATTTAGCTATCTATACTTCTATACTAATATTATGAGGAGGAAACATTTGATTGTTTGTTTGCATTGAATAGGCTCCGAAACTACTGAACCGATTTGAAATATTTTTCCACTGTTGGGGAGCTACACTATCCCCGGGTGACATAGGCTATATTATAGTTTTAAAATTTTTAGATATCCCTATAATTTTTAATTTTGAAATTTTTTACCAGTGCGAAGCCGGGGCGCACCGCTAGTATTTTATAAAACTGTATATAAATCTTGTAACACAAAAGGGCCAGTTTCAAATATATAGGTGAAGCGCAAGCCAGGCCTGGTGTTATAGGATAGTATATCGATAAGAAAGACCTTAAAGGAACCTTGGCGGTCCCTACACGCGTTCTATACAGTCCATTCAACCCAGCCCAGCCTTGTCCACATCCCGGCCGGTATTCTCTGATAAACAGCGCTCAATCCACCTTTACTCATTCCTCGGTCCGAACCGCTATGCACACCTTTGATATGAGTATATATAATATACTTATCTATATACTAATATTGTAAAGAGGAAAGATTTTATTATTTGTTTGTTTGTTTGCATGCCTCCGAAACTACAGAAACGATTTGAAAAAATATTTCACTGTTTGGAAGTTACACTATCCGCGGGTGACATAGGATATATATATATTTTTTTTAATGAGGGATCCTTATTATTTTAAATTCCGAAATGATTTACACGTACGAAGCCGGGGCGGACCGCTAGTTAGTATATATTATGATTTAAAAATAATACTAATATCTTTTAAGGTTGACTGTGTTTTTTTAATGACTGCTTGAAATTTTTATATTTTATATTCAGTCAAAACACAAACCGGTGCCGGCGGTGGGATCAAACTGTTCATCGTCAGTTTGACAACTGACGATCACAGTACTAGGTTATTATTTCTTCTAAATATAACGCATGCGGTTGTTTTTTGTGTCTGAATGCAACGATGAAACGGTGAGGAAATCAAACTAGTATTAAAGAGGCGAAAGTTTGTCTGTATGTTTGTTACTCCTTCACGCTCAAAGGCTACAACGATTTTGATGAAATTTGGTATAGAAATAGGTTAGACCTTGGAATAACACATAGGCTACTTTTGCTATTATCCCGAAAATATTGACTGTTCCCGTGGGATGACGGGAAGACACAACTAAGACACGTACAGTTTCATTGCGGGTAACACCGCAGGGCGCAACTAGCCTGTAATAAATAACACTTCCAATTGGTCCCATAAATATGTCACCATAATCGTTACAGTATTTTTCTTTGATTTCAAGAAAATGTTGGGAATATTCCCGAGGATGAATGATGTAGGTTGTTATCCCATAACTCTGTTATTTAGGAACTGAATTGCTAAATTGTTTTCCTACTTATAAGACGAATATTGCCAGAATAGTATCATATATAAGAAGCGATGATAACGATAGTATATAAAATAGAGGAATTTGTAAAAATAACTAAATAATAAGTAAATATTAGTCACCCATCATTTTTCTATGTTGCATCAGTAGGAACATCAAAAATCCGATGCATAAGTTTTATAAATATGCGACATAATCCGCGAAAAAAAAAAAAAAAAAAATGTGTCTAGTATGAACATAACACAGTATCAGCAGAGAAGAATAGCACAGCGAGCTATATATTCTTTTTTTCTGTGCATAGGAATTTTAATGTCAAATAACAGCTAAATTGTGCCTGAACCAGGAATAACTCGCGTCTCACTGATCGCATCACAGTAGTATAAATAATTGATCAGTAGTAAAATAAATTGAATGACGCACGTACCGTTTGTGTAAATTGTAATTGTATGGGACGGTTATTATTTCAATTGTTTTACGCTGTGATAGTGAATCTTTTAGTTAATGTTACATTACTGACCTCTGGCCAGCTTATTTTTAAATAAGGGCATGAGGTTTTGCTCTTTCTGCCGATTGTTTTTACTCAGCAAATATATCCATTTACTGAGTACGAAGCGAAAATGGCTCCGTACAAAATATTTCCAAGAACAATACTTCATGTTAATAACATTTTGGGACTTTGTCACCATCGACGCAGTTAAGTGTGATGCAGACGCTACTCTATGAATTCTGCCATTAAAAAGTAGTTACAATTTGTAGGCTGCTTCACCATTCTATAGTGGACCATAAATCGTAATTATTATCTCGTACTGTGCGCATGGCCGCGTTTCCCACTCACTGGTCGTGCAGGCACTCGATTAGGAATGAATTATAACTGTTTTTTGTGCACTATAATAAAGCTTGTTAACTAGTACCTACGTATTATGTAGCGGATATTGCAATTAGTTTCCCTTCTTAAATATCTACTTCATGATAGCGCTAGCACATTTAGTAAAACATCGTTGTTGTGACAGTAGTTTTCAAAACAGCGTAAACATTACACCAGTCTTTAAAGATATATTATTTTAGTATAGGATCCCGATATAAAACGACCTTCACCGAGATGATTATTTAATAAAACCTATTTTATATGCAATTTAATATGTCAATAAACATGTCGCATATGGGTTCCCTAGCAAATTTCAGTCCGGGATATGATTAATTAATAATTTAAAAAAAATATATATTTAAGCATTTCACCGGTTTGATTATTAGACAAATTCTATACCAATCGAAAGTATGGAGCCCATAAAATATGCAAATGTTAGGTTGCCTATTTTTATAAACAGGTAAATCGATACAAGCATTATGCACCGTTCTGATTATTGAATGAAATTTATATGATAATAAAGATTATTTAATTCTGAACACGGTGATACAGGGTTGCCTGCGAAACATCAATCACGAATTCTGGTTGTCAAATTTTAAATAACAAAATATTGCTGCGAGTGAATGTATGCGACTGAGAGGTCCCAACCAACCATCCCATGCGATAAAAGAGGACACAGCGCAACAGCTGTTTAAGGTACCACCATTTCAAGAAAGAGGGTGCGCATGCTATTTGTTCGTGAAAATGAAAAGGATACCCTCTGGAAAAGTAACCCTCTTTCTACACTATAGCAGTTTGTAAAATAGCCAGATGATACAGCATCACATAGTGGTTGTAGTCTCTTTGATCCCGCCGCGCCCGAGGCAAGCAATTCTTCAAAGGTAAAACTACGATGCAGGTAGAACGAAAAAAATAGCGGTTTTCTAACTAGCGGTGCGTTTGGCACACTAAGAAGCTCAAGCTGTTGTTGGGAATTGAACCAGTATCCGTCAGTTTGACAGGCGTCGCTCCCACTGCTGAGCTATCATCGCTTCAATTCGAATTTCTGCTATTCGAAATACAAATCCTTTACAAAGCCCAAAGCCTAAATCTGTGCCATCTTTTATTCAGTTCTACGAGCGTGTTGGTACTTGCATCCCTCTAGTCCAAGTTTGAAATGCAATGCATTATTCACTTGGATAAATCCATCTGCGCTCCTTAGACTCGTTCACAAGGCAGCGGCGCAAAGGAAAGCAGTTAACAATCTTTAACTCTGTCATCTTCAAGAGATTTTATTGTGTATTGCATTAACATCATGCTAGTCAAACTTCAGTTCAAATATTTGAAGGAAAAAAAATATTTTAACTGAAGTTCTGTCTAGCATGATGTTAACGCAATACACAATAAAATCCCTTAAAATAAGGGTAGGGTGCCTTCGTTTGATACGATATCAACTGTAATGTTGGTCTATCAGCCCTATTAATTAATTGTTCATACAATTAAAGGTAGAAGGCGCTAATAACATCACCGCAAGATGTTAATAAGGAAGGAAGTAATTCGGCTCTAGTGGTATGGGCTGCTATAGCTTAGTTGGACAAAGCGACAGGACGGTATTCTGTAGTCGTGGGTTCAAGTCCCACTAGCAGCCGAATTTTTTCCTTCAAATATTTGAACTGAAGTTCTGTCATCTTTTACTAGCGTTTATTTAACATAGCCTAACAACGAAAACCTTTTGTTATATGAAAAATTATATAAATTTTATGGTATAAAATTAAATAGATAGGTTAGATGATGCCAATGTTAAATAAAATGATTATTACAATGTTAAAATAAAGTTATTCTTCATTCAGCTGCACACTCATAAATGCCTTTATTAAAATAAAATACTAATAACTAATTACAATACTGCAGCTACTAAAATAACATTTGAGCAGTTTACTAGCTCTTGTCAACCTTTAGATAACTCAAGTAACCCGCTACCAATTGACAGCGTGCCCAAAATACTAGCAGCATTGCAATTCTGATCGTTGAGCCAAATATGTGTCAGCATTTTGGTCACATGTCGCATAGGTCAAACGCTCTGATAAGTTTTGGAAAATCCGATGAGCCCTCGGTCCCCAAAGGCCCAATGTCTCAATCCCAAACGGCTCAAATATATTACACATTGATGATTACATATTATTATGATACATTATGATACATTTCATATTTATGAAATGCATTGTATCACTCGAAATTACAGGATAATTTGCACTAAGCAAAGGTAACTCTGTATTATTGCAACAATATATTGACACATTGAATCTTTGCCAATGATGTGATACTATTAAGTATTTTATTTTGTTTTTCATAATAATCACTAATAATAACCAAAAATGCTAATAACTCATTGGTGTCTTTGGTTAGACAACCGTACGAATAAATAAATTAACTTCCGACGACCGACTTGGCCGTAAATAAAACAGCCCCCTATAGTTTTATTTGAATTATCAATTTGCTTTCTTTGTCATTTTGAAAAATTTAGATCAGATATTTGTTTTTGAATTGATGTTGTAAAATAAATCTTTTTTTACTAAACACAATTGTCGTCGCTAATTATAATGTAACAAACCGACTAGAACTCACGTAAAAAACGTGGTAAACACTGTAAAATTAGAGTTAATCTAGTCGGTTTGTTACATTACAATTATGGTAGAAAGTCGCGATAGTTTTCAGACTCAAATTGTTTCGCTTCTTAAGCTGAATAACTTTAGCTACAGAATAAAGAAAGACGGTCGCCGTGGCGCAGTGATCAGTGTCAGTGATATGACTTCTTGTGTCTCCGGGATCCTGGATTTGAATCCCGGCAGGGGCAAACATTTGTTCGATGAGTGTAGATGATTGTCCCGGCTCTTGTGTGATTGTGTGAGTGCATGCCTCCAGCGACACAGGGAATCCTAGTGCGGGGGATCTAAGTGTGAAGTGTGAAGAATTCTATGTTACTCTGGAACAAAAACAATATTGCCAAACCCTTCCAGGGTCATATGTGAACTGAAATATATTTCAAGATCCTAAGTACATATATGATGCAATAAATGATTGAAACTGAAACTGAAGACTTCGTTCTGTGTCTTATACCTCAGCACAATGTCTTGTCATTTGTCTCAAAACCACTTCAGAATATCAAACAGAACCCGACTGCATCGTTATGGACTTTGGCCGCGGGCCAGCTTGAGTGGTTTCTCAAGAATTATGAAATGTGGAGACAGAGTGCCTATTGTAAGTACGATATTTTAACTTTTTCTACAATGCTGCGTCATATGACGATCCATAAAGTGTCCTTTTGGTTCAGCACCAAAAATGGCCTTAACGCACTCGTCAACTTATTGATCATTACTAAATTTCTTTAAAGTAAAAAAGCTTTTATCATATTTACCTTAAAATTCAATATTTTACTCGTTTATTGACTTTTAACAACACTATATCTAATACTAGTAGCGCCCCGCGATTTCACCCAAGTGGATTACGGTTTTCCCGTTACCTCAATTATCCCACGAAAACTACTTTTTCCGGGAAAAAGTTGCCTATGTGATTATCCAGGGTTTAAACTATCTCCATACCAAATTTCATCTGAATCAGTGTAGCCGCATACACACAAACTTGCGCAATTGTATTATTAGTAGTAATATTAGACGCAAAAATTGTATTTAGTTGTGGGTAGTTGCACCAAATAATCTACCCGCATTTTGCTATAAAGATTACATTATAGTGTTGTCATTCATAAGTGGCATACTTACTGTATTTTTCTGTTACTACACGTTAGAACTATCTTTTTAATACCGTTTTAGTTTATTTAATTAAACATCAGAATCACCATCAATTTACAAATAAATGTTGGGAATCAAATACGCGAATAAATATACGGAAATAGTACGGAAGTAAAAAAACGTAGAAGTAGTAAAATACGGAATATAATTAAAAATAGTAATAAATAGAAATAGTACGCGTAAAACTATTGAAAACGGACCATTATATAAAAATGCATTGAATAAAGTACCTACGTCATAAATTGCGTATTGTTTGTACTCGTAAGTAGTTAGCCTACAAACTTCTGGTCATTTTCATATATCGTATAAGTATATGTTGGTATAGGTATAGGTTGGTATAGGTATAGGTATAGGTTTGATATGTGACATATTTCATATATCACATATCAAACCACTAGCTGCGCCCCGTGGTTATACCCGCGTGGTTATTCTGGGACCTGAAGTATACCAAATTTCATCCAAATCCGCTCAGCCGTTCTGTGGTGATTGACTAACAAACATACATTCATCCATCGATCCAAATTTTCACATTTACAATATTTGTGGGATTTCAGAATTTCATAATGTAAGTTATAGAAGTTTATGCTTTGGACGGACCTAGGATCTAGGAATGATTATTTTGTTGTTACATAATTTAGGCTCAGCCTCAGTACATAAATACATAAAAAACTAGTAGCGCCCCGCGGATTCAACCGCGTGGATTACGGTTTTCCCTCTACATCAATTATCCCACGAAAACTGTACTTTTTCCAGGATAAAAGTAGTCTACGTGTTAATCCAGGGTTTAACGTATCTCCGTACCATATTTCATTGAAATCAGTGTAGCCGTTTGAGCTTGAAGACGTAACAAACATACACACATACACATAAACACACATACACAAACTTTCGCATTTATCATATTAGTAGGATAGGATAAAAGTATTTCATATTCATTCATCATCATCATCATTATCATCTCAGCCATAGGACGTCCACAGGCCTTTCCCATTGATTTTCACAAGGACCTGTTGGAAGCGGCCCGCATCCAGCCCTTGCCTGCGATATTAGTCAGATAAATGATTGATTTCTTTCTACAATTGTTGTAACAAAACTTTTTTATCAAATAGACTGATACATTCTTTATTATCATTTCTTTAAGTTTCGAATCGTGGCTTAACTAATCAAATCACCTATGTACCTCGTTATAGTTGAACGCTGTGTTCACTATTTTTAGGATGAGCACTGATTGTACCCTAGTTTTATTATTATGTTTAGTTAAGTGTTACATTTGATTTGTGAACCAAATAAAAAAAAAGCTATATACCATACATGGCAATTTAGCTAATCACCTATATACCGTGTCTTTTTTGTATTGATTCTATTTAAAACATTTTATTATTAACATTAGTTCATTAGTTCTATTTAATTTAGATAAATGGTTCCGAAGTCGATAATTCATTTTTATCGCTTTGTAACGGACGTGGAAGTTAGCACCTCATATATCGTTATCGGTCATGGCAATTAGCTATACATAAATAATATGTATGTATTTATGTATGTTTTTCACCTCAGAACTCCGTAGTCGGTTGTGAACCGATATGATATGAAAAAATCTTATTTTATCTGGTAGAATGTGATGCTGCAAAAAAATAATCAAAACCGATTTAGCATTTACTTTAAATGTATACACTGCATTTTACACATGCAGCTTCCACGACATTGCATCTTGATGAACTTGTTTCAACTGATCATGAACCTTTTTTCTATTTCTTCAGTCCGCAATATTAATGCTTATTGTAGCTTGGCATAGAAGTTTCATCCATGATATAAATTATCTACATTTCTAAAAGAGTAAATTTATAATAACCAAAATACAAATAAACTTTGTATGTTCACAGCCAAAAACAAAAGGAAAATTGTTAATCTGACGCAGTATGTATGTAAACTTTTTTTCCTATAGTGCCTTCACAGTTTGGCATTAAATTTGAATTGAAGATATAATACATAGGCTACTTTTTAACTCGGAAAAAGTACTTGGTTGGGAAAAGCGTAGTCCACGCGGGTGAAACCACGGGCCGCAGGTAGTATATGCTGACTACAAACCATGGGTTAATTATTGTTTCATAACGAAGTAGCGTGAGTCTACATTGCTCTCAGTAGCACAGCTTATATAGAACAGCTAGCTCACTCCATAGTCTCGTTTCACAACTTGGGCCAATTTGTTATTGATTTTAGATGCTGATCTTACACAATTTATTATAAGCACTTAAGTAAACCACAAAATGAATAAACTAAAACATTACGTATCTATTCAGCTTGATATGTCGTCGTCGCTTAACATCAGGTGAAACAGTGGTCAAACGCAAGCTTATAATCTTTAAAAAAAATAATATATATATATGTAAGCACAACAACTACTGAAAGAGAAATTACCCATATCTGTGATCTGCCGCGCGCTGAAGCCGAGCCAACCCTAGCGAGTGCTTAGCGTTTGGGCAAGTAACGCAGTCGTACACGCAGAGTGGGCTAGCTGTTATATATAAGCTGTGTCAGTAGTGTACTTCTAAACAGGCTCTAAAACTTTGTGCGGCAGTAAAACGTCTAGGATCACTAGGGTTTGTATCTCCCTTAATTATGCACACTACTACTGAGTACCTCTCGCCGCTCACATTATAGTGTATTATTACTCTGGGAAAACTATTAGAAGTATCTAATAATCGTCAATTTTATTGTCATTTGGTGGAAATTTTTACTTACAATCAATACACACTGTTTCTAAACGTTCGTCGTTCTAACGTTAAAATTAGTATGTACTTTTTAAAATGTTTGTTACCTCAGAACTTTGGGCTGGGTGAACCGATCTGATAATTTTTTTTTTTTAAGGATGGTGCTTCCCGTGTGGTCCCATTTACGACATCACAATACCATACAAATACAAAACATTTATTGCACACCGTTCACAAAAACATTAACAATTCCAAAAAAAAACATATACCAACCAAAGTACAATTGGCGGCCTTACATATCGCTTAAAGTGATCTCTTCCAGGCAACCATTCGACGGATATAATATATTAGGAGTCTGCAAGGTCGGTAATGCTATAAACAGCATTTCTAAAATAATAAACATACTATTAAATTTAATTAATACATAATACAAAAATATATTTCCTATATATACATTTGTTTAAACATATAATCATCATCATCATCATCATCTCAGCCATAGGACGTCCACTGCTGGACATAGGCCTCCCCCATTGATTTTCACAAGGACCAGTTGGAAGCGGCCCGCATCCGGCCCTTGCCTGCGATCTTAGTCAGGTCGTCTGACCACCTGGTCGGTGGCCGTCCTATGCTGCGCTTGCCAGTCCGTGGTTTCCATTCGAGGACTTTTCGACCCCAACGGCCACCAGTTCTTCGAGCTATGTGCCCTGCCCACTGCCACTTCAACTTGCTAATCCGCTGGGCTATATCGGTGACTTTAGTTCTACTAGGGATCTCCTCATTTCTGACTCGATCACGTAGAGAAACCCCGAGCATAGCCCTCTCCATAGCTCGTTGTGCGACTCGTTGTGAGCCTGCTCAAAAGGCCCATACATATAATATATAAGTAGGTAGTGCTGTTGGGTCAGTTTTAGCTTACATCTCATAGCTGCCTATTATATTTGGCTAAGTTTTGATGGGGCCAATCAACAATAGGAGTATGACGAAAGTGAGTATTATTTTGGTCAATAGCTTCAACCGCCTTCTCAGGAGGAGCCAGAGGAGATTACCAGAGGATAATATTTGGAATAATGATAGTAAAATAAACCTTACGCATATGTTCAAAAGCTTGTATTGTTGTTTACACGTATGTATAATGATTTCCGCTCGCGATAAAGCAGCGCCATTATGTGTAATAAATAGGCACTAATAATAGTGAGTCAACTCGGCTACTAGACGGAGCGAAGATGTCACGTTTTACATTACATGCTCAGAAAATAATGAGGGTACTATTGTTGAATGCGAGTACAGAAGGTACTGAGCGAAGTAATTGTACGGAACGCAGAAGGCGTACCGCCTAGTGAGGCTAGCACTGAAGACGCTATGGGCCTAGACAAGATGCATCGCTTCACAGCGAATCTCTTTCTCTGACAGTTGAATGTTCATTCTCGTTGTTCATAATAAAAATAGTGATACGATAAATGAAAGGTGAGATTAGGAACGTTATTTACATTGTGAATGACTAATAGTTACGCTGCCCTGTAACTAACGCAAAATAAATGCGAAAAACTGTGTTTTGTAATTAATTACATTTAAAAAAGGTTTTAACGATAGCTTTTACCGAAAATACGTCAGTTTGAGCCGATTGAAGATGTATTGAATGTGCCGTTATATATAAGGTGACACATAAACCTTAGTTTGTTTTTCTGTCACTACTACACAAAACGTTCTACACGCGTTTATTGTTCACACTGAGAGAAAACATAAGAAATGTGAATGACACTTTAAAGTGATGTATAACATGAACATCAAGAACAAACATTCAACGGTTAGAGAAAGAGATTGGCTGAGAAGCGATGCGTCTTGTCTGCCCGCTGTGCCACTAGGAAAGGACTCGCCAGGACAGGGACCTCGGATGGAACCGAATGACCCGGATCAACTAGTTTTATATACCTTGTAGGTGTCGCGCTCTTGCACCATTGGCGAGCGGGGTTCGCCTTAAGTGATTAGCCCTTTTTTGGGCTGTATTCTCAAAGCTTTAAAAATATGTCGGTAAAGGAATTGTTATATTACGTCATTACGTAATTGTCCTTGATTTAACGAATGCAAACAAAAACATTGCCATGAAACCACTATTTTTATATACATACATTATAATACTATGTATTTTAAAAAAGTCACCAATGCTGCTGCTGCACCAATGTCACCAAAGGCAGCTATCCTTGAGAGCCAGTAAACGTTCTAGGACTAGCGCGATTACACTTTCGACCACATCATCACTGACCGACGATTAAATTAATTATTCTGTATTAAAATAAAAACAGGCCAAGTGCGAGTCAGACTCGCGCACCGAGGGTTCCATACAAAAGAAAGGGGTAGTAAGTTTAAAATTATTAAAAATATTTTTAGTATATGATGTAACGAAAAATTTATGTTATATAATATAATATAATAAATTATTGTTTTTCGCCATTTTTCCTTTATCCGTGCTATAAGACGTTGCTTCGTACCAAATTTATAGATTCTGAGCTCACTGGAAGTACCCTGTAGGTCTTGATTCCCTTGCGAGTGTCGGAAATGTGCAGCAGAAATTAATATCAAATACTAAAGTCTACTGTCCCTTGAAGCTGTGAAAAAATCTGACTTCTAAACCTACGCAATGAAAAGATACACCCGTTAATGTGTATCTTTTCATTGCGTAGGTTTAGAAGTTAGGTTTTTTCACAGCTTCAAGGGACAGTAGGCTTGAGTATTTGATATTAATTTCACCTTGATACCTCCACGTGTTCTTGATGAAAAGGGTCTTGACAGACAGACAGCGAATGCTTCATCACTTCATGAATCATCAATCCTTCAATCACATCAAAGCGATGATAGTTCAGCGGGGGGAGCGTCGCCTGTCAAACTGACGGATACTGGTTCGATCCCAAACAAGGTCAAACGGTAGGGCCATAAAGTGTTAAAAGTATAACAGATAAACATGAAAAAAAAATTGTCACAGTCAGACTATTTATAATTGTCATTTAACCGATAACCTTATGAGAGCGAAACCGCGCACGGACCACAAGTTTTTTTTCTTAATTTAAGGAGCAATTTATAAATACATAAGTTAATTGTTCCCTGGAAAATAATTGCCTTAAAAAAATACAAGTACAGTTTGTAATTTACATCTTTACAAATATTTTGTTCAAAGTTTCAAGTTTAAAATCAACATAGTTGAATCTCTCCGTCGTTGGCCTTTTAGGTTAAGTTTTTAGTAGAAATTATTTTTAGGCTTTAGAGTGTAATTTTTATTTCAGTTTTTAGTCTTAGGTTATACATAAATTATTAAAGTTAGATAGAATTAATTATTTATTTAAGAGTGAATTCAAATTTTATAAATTAAAACGAAAGCACCATAATACTTTTCTGTGACAATCCTTTTAGATGCATAGCATTATTTTAAATATTGAATATTCAGATAACATATTGTTTTTCAGATTGTTTATATCTAGTTGTTAATGAGAAAAATCGTTTTAAACATTTTCCCAATTAGCTCTATTCTTAACCTTAAGCGCTTACCAAATCCCAATGAGTTACAAGCCGTGTACATGAACCGCACTTAGCCTAACATTAAATGTTGTGTTTGCCTTCCAAACAGCTCAGTGAATATTAGAGGGTCCCGGTGTTCACTGAATTATTCCCAAGTTGCTAGACCAAAGGTTAGCGTGTACATAAAATACACACCTTTATTTATTTTATTTATTTATTATTATGATACGCCAACAGTGTACATATTATATATATCAAGATTATGACGGAAGTCATATGTATTACATTCTGATATAGTACACCTATTACAGGCATATGCAGCTTACACAAAAATAAGGTAATTTTAGGATTGTAAGAATAAACTAGGTTAAGTGCAGGTGCCTACAAAATATAAGTAGGTATAAAATCATAATCATTAATCAATTCTATTCTTTAGATTGCCTATTATTTGAATGAATAAAAAGATCTACACACAGAACATAACCTGAATTATGTTGGTGATGACTATTCATGTGACTTAAGGTTACTACTAATTTTTTTTTTTAAAACAGTAAGTGAATCATTAAATATGTCGAGATTGCTTAAGGAAACATTACATTCGTTGTAAGTGCGACACATTCTCTGCGTAGGAGAGTTATGACCCAGGTCACCCACCTTTGTTCAGCCATGTCATTGTTGTTCAATAGTAGAACGATTGTAGAACGTACGAATGTTTAAACGGTAAATATATTTATTATATATTGTAATCTACTAATGGAATAGAACTCACGTGGTAAACACTGGAAAATTACTCTCCGACCGGTTTCGAACTTATTTAAAGTTCTTCATCTGGGAGTTACGATCGTGCCGTCGTGAAGAACTGCAAATTAGTTCGAAACTGGTCGGAGAGTAATTTTTACAGTATTTACCACGTGAGTCCTATTCTGTTCATAGATTACAATTATGGATTAAACTCTTGATAGTTTTCAGATTCCAACTGCATAAATATGTTTATACCAGCTGCGCCCCGTGGTTTTACCCGTGTACTTTTTTTTTTTTTTACATATCATAAGTTTGCGTTTGACAACTGTCTCACCTGATGTTAAGTGATGACGTTGTCTAGTAGTACGTATACTACGATTTTTACTACTTCATCTATTCTTCAGAAATCATAATTTGCCTCTTTCCAAAGTAGCGTGTATCTCAGAAGAAATATATTTTTTCGGCATAAAATGTAACCTTTGTTTTAATCCAGGTTATAAGTGTTGTTCATTTCAAAATTTATTAAAATCTGTCAAGCTGTTAAGGAGTACACCCAAATTAAATTTATCTATACATAGTTTAGCCGTCCGAATTACAATTTTTTATTTATATGATAGAGATGCGGGCCGCTTCCAACAGGTCCTTGTGGATATCAATGGGAGAGGCATATATCCAGCAGTGGACGTCCTATGTCTGAGATGATGATGATGATGATTTATATAATACTAGTAGCGCCCCGCGGTTTCACCCGCGTGGATGACGGTTTGCCCGCTACCTCAATTATGCCATGGGAACTATACCTTTTCCGGGATAAAAGTAGCCTATGTGTTAATTCAGGGCTTAAACTATCTCCAAACCAAATTTCATCGAAATCGGTGTATTCGTTTGAGCGTGAAGAAGTAACAAACACACACCCTTACACACATACACACAAACTTTCGCCTTTATAATATTAGTAGGATAAACATTCTAGGTCTAGTGTGACAAGATCTTCGACCACATCGTTACGGACCATCAAGTAAGATAATGGTCAAACGCTAGATCTTCACAGTACAAATATGTATTATTAGCAACTAAAACGATTTACAAGGCCCAACGAAATTAGCTAGAAGATTCTCTCAGGGTTAGCTAATTAGCAAATGATCTGTTAAGTGGCGTTTCTTTAGTAAGAGATAGAATAATTGCGTTTTTAAATAGTGACAATATTTGAATTTAGAATTTCTAACGCTTATGAAAAACAAGAAACTAAACGAACCACAGAAATAAAGTGAGGTTTTGACAAAAGAATTATTTTAAGTGCGATGTGTTGCAAGTTGGCAGCTCGTTAACGGCCACAGAGCGGAGATGAATATTGCAGTTGGCTGTTCTCTGGAGGAAACGTACACAAAGTAAATTTTATTTCTGCTCTCACTGCCGTTGAAATGAATAGGTTAGGATAGTTCCTATTCTGGATGCGGCAAACTCCCTCTTATATAAGTATAGCGCTGAACATAATTTCTGATATTTTATTTTCTCTTGAGAATTAAATGTACTTGTTATATAATCCTTTGCGTGTGTGGTTATATAGTCACCGTATTGCTTCTGCGATGTATCTTTTGTGTATATTCTCTGTATTTAGTTTTAGTCGCAGTCTTGGTACAGGCATAAAACTTTTATCGAAGTTATAATTTTGAATTTACGTGATCTGGTTCACATCTGGATCGTACTGGTTTGAAGTAAATCCTACTAATATTATAAATGCGAAAGTTTGTAAGTATGAATGTATTAATGTATGTTTGCAATTATTTCACCCAAAAAGTACTGTACGGATTTGGATGAAATTTGAAACACAGATAGCTTATAACCTAGATTAATACATATGCTTATTTTCATCATCACCATTTTTCATCACCACGCGGGTAAAACGGATTTGGATGAAATTTGGTATGTAGATACTTCAGGTCCCGGAATAATACATAGGCTACTTTTCATCATCATAATCAAGCATCAATAATCACCACGCGGGTAAAATCGGGGCGCAGCTAGTATTTGCATAAACAAAAGAGAACGAAAGTATCGGCTCTTGTGACTTATTTTCTAATCTACTTTTTGCCACCAACCCGTGGGACGCAGCAAGGGAACGCACGCGAAGATAAAAAATCAGATGGACAAAGATGGTTTCACTCTACTTGAAAAGAAGAAGAGACAGCCCACTACTCGGAATAAGTGCAGCACGGGACCGAACCATTTGCTGCCTTCCGAAATACAAGCTATCCAGCTGTATGTATACCGCTTGCACTGGACTACGAAAGTGGATGAAATGGTAGAATATCTCAAGCTAAAAACAGCCTAAGGGGAGAGAGATTGGAGTCTCCATAGAACGTAAACTTTATATAATTTACGGTGAGAGTCCGACCGGCGCTTTCGACCTTCATGAATGCAGAGTTGTGGCCGTAAGCAGTTGTATTTGCTTATTGTGATTTGCCCCGCGCCTTCTGCCAGCAAAAACCCGCGAGCCTCTGTGATGTCATCGGCACCTGGTAAATGAGAAAGGCTAGCAGTAGGCATCTTGTGCCTGGTACGATAATTAATACTGTCTAGCGTTTTCCTAACCAAGGCATTATTACCGCGACGTTCGATGATAATTCAGTTAGCCGAAGTTCGCTGCCGATTTTACAATAAATTAAACTCACTTTTTCATATCTATTCCCGCCCTATCTATGAAGTTAAAAGTATCCTTAAAACGTATCTCTTGCAATTAACTTACATAGAAACAGAAAAATTGATTAAATCCCCCGCTACATTCACACACTCACACACTCACACACACACACACACACACACACACACACACACACACACACACACACACACACACACACACACACACACACACACACACAACAACACACACGCACTCACACACTGATGCGCGACAGTGATTTATGTATAATATACTAGCTTAAAAACCTAAACAGTTTGATATTCCTAAGGCATTGTATAAAATATTATTATGTACCTACACAGGTCATTAATCCTTTCGGAGGGCGCTGGTGTCTGTAATACAGTTTATAACTACCACAGACATCAACGGTCTATATGTATATACTATCCTTGTGTGCATATCTAGTTTAAGAGTACTAATATGTACATGTAAACCTTTACTAAAAGTCAATAAAGTTTTTATTATTATTATTAGTTTTGATATAATCGCATAGATAAAATCGCTGGGTGCACTTCTGCACTATGAATATTTTACTTCCATGTGCCCGCGGCCTGGCAATGTGTCATTTTCTATTTTTCGCAGCGATGTTTCATTTTCGGTGCTATTAATGTAAAGCTGAGCAATTTCACTCGGTTCGCTCGCCGCCATTACGCGCACTCCACTCCATTTCGAATATAATTTGTGTTCGTTCACAAATGGATATCTCCAACGCTTACCAAGAGGAATAGTAAAAGTATGCACGTATTTATTGAAAGATATATAGGTATTCATTTGTTTTGGTGAATGTCAAATTTTAAACATTTAACGCTAGGTCTAGTCGAAATACGTAATGGCCCTTGGTGACACTCACGGAGCTATTTTTGCTTCGTGATAGTACTATTACTGTAAAATACCATACAATATTTATTTTAATATTTCGTATAATTGTTAGACGTGTACTTTAAAACTGAAGTGGTACAATAGATCTGGTAATTCTGGACTCACACGAGTACAAATAGAAACTGGTTATTGAAAAGATTTAAAACAAGTGATCCTTAATTATATCTTCTCACAGCCATGGGGCGTCCACTGCTGTACATATGCCTTCCCCATATACGGGGGGATTTTCCAATATTCGCCACGCTTGGCAGGCGGGTTGGCGAGCGCAGTATGATTTTCAATCCTGAGATGGCGCTGCTGCCCACCTTAGTGTTGTACGTGGGCTGGTTCATATAAAAAGCTGCATTCGAATATAATTATGTACCTATCCATCCTTTTATGAAGCAGGCGTGGTTGGCATTGGCACACTGTGAAGCTGTGAATGAAGTGCATCATTATCTGCTGCTGAACGGCAAGGTCGATAACCTCACCATCCTGTCGCGCTGCTCGCTTTTTGTGCCGGAACGGCAACTTTGGCCGCGCGCGCTACACGCTTGAATGTTAGCTCTAAAGCGCTTATTCACTGGACCAAATGCAGTGCGCACACAAATATCACAAATTGTTGCAGTGACTCAGGCCAATAATCTTCAGCATATTTATGTCTTGTTTGCTTCGGATACCCAGTGTGATTAATTTTCTACAAGATTTCCAAGAGTTTATTTATTTTTGACTTGATAACGTTTTATAAATTGATGAATACCAGCAACACTCATGAAAAATAGTAACGTTCCGCGTAACGTTCCACCTGAGTTTTGTATTACATAAAATAATCAAAGTCAAAGTCAAAGTCAAAGTCAGTCAAAGTCGAAGTTGAAGTCGAAGTCGAAGTCGAAGTCAAAGTCAAAGTCATAAATGATTATGATGTTATCACGTAAATCTATCGTCCGTAAACCGACTTTACAGACAACCATTTTTTTTAATTACAAGCAGGTTGAAAACTGAATGCTCATATCAAAATAGCAGTTATGAGCGGTCTTCAAAAACACCATTTGCGTTTTTGATTAGCATTACTTACAAACGATTCGGTAGATAGTGTCCCCAAAACAATTTCTTAGTGCAGTGTTAATCAGCTGAGAGATGAATTACGGAACTGGACGAAATACTGCTTTTTTTCCTTCTTTCGAGCAGTCTAGTCGTACATTGTTGTTGCGGCTGTGATTGGCAGGTAGGTGGCTTTCGTTTTAGAAATTAATAAATATAGATCCGTTCCGTTTTTTTACATCTCTGTGTATATTTTCATATAAAATAAGTTGATACTTAACCTTTTGTATGTGACGAAGAAACAGATTGCAAACTTTAATATTGATACTATTGATTTTTGATGTGTATGATGTCACAGCATGGAGATCGACCTTTTGTCACTAACTTAAAATAAAACGGTGCCTTACCTGTGATTGAATTCCGTGTAAAGCAGACATCGGACTTAGAATGCTCATTTTATTTTCACTACAATATTCACACTGATTATATAAAAGTCTATATATGAGCTTAAATAAGCTTATGGAAGAAGCCTTAACTAGGTCACTAAAGGTAATTCTGGTGAAGTACTAAGTGAATTTAGCACTGTAACAGCTGTTCAAAAGTATTTCTTTGAAACAGAAGCAATTATTGCGATACAGAGTAAATTTCATAAATATCGGTCAAGCTATATGTAATCAAGTTATGATCATGTATGTATTGAGAATTTTTGAATTAAATTATTTTATTTTATTCAAAGATTTCGCTCTCATACGTACTTGCTTACGCAAAAAAGGGACGATAGTTAGATAGATAGATAGAAAACTCTTTATTTGCACACTATTTCAAAAACACACACATAAAGAAAACAAACAAACAAATATAAATACAGTGATACAAAGGGCGGCCTTATCGCTTAAAGCGATTTCTTCCAGGCAACCAAATAATAATATTATGATAATTAATTCAAATTTATTTTATGTTACTGTTATGTTATATATATGTTATGTGTATATGTTATTTTATGTACATTCTAAACTAAAACATGTAAATCTAGTTAGTATTAAAACATGTTTTGTAGAAAAGATAGATTTATAAAATCGAACTCTTCTTGTCTGTAGGTTCAAAGCCCAGTATTAGTGGTGGAGCTAACGCTGGACAGACTGGAAGGGACCCAGCTCAGGGCTCTGGGTCTGCTGTCAGTCTTCGGCTTCAACGTGACTTACGCAGTGAGAGCACCCACAGATCTTCCTGGACCTACATCCTGCAGCGCCATCGAATGCAGGCTACTGGGACATTGCTATGCCAGGCAGGATTATCAGTAAGTTTATTTTTTCCCTACCTTCCTGTGGCTTTTACTCCTTAGTCTTAATAATACGAAACCGAGGTCATCGATTAGATTCGTCTCAAGTGAGTCCTGAGTATAAAAAATTAAGTATATAAAACTAGTTTAGTCCTGCGGTTTTACCCGTGTGAATTATGATTTGTCCCGTAATCTATCCAGATATCATAGAAAAACTTTCATTTCTAGTTGAACCTTGGGTTTTGGTTTGACGATCCGTCCAGTAGTTCTTGAATGTATTCATTACAAGAAAATATACAAATATAATCTTTATCCTTGTAATATTGTATAGTGTAGATGAGATAGGTGTCATCTTCATTTGTCACATGTCATTGTTAGTAGGCTCTTGAATAATAAACCCTGGGGTGCCGCGCGCGCTGAAGTACCTTTCATTGCATTGCCTCGGTGTGCGTATCTTTTTCATCGCGGAACGTGGTCTTGTACGTTTGTGTACCGCAGCCTCATTATTGAAATTTTTGCTTAAGATAAGCATCAGAATGCCCTCCTGTGAATTTTACAAGTGTTTTAATAACTCAAAAAAGAAAAACCAGTCACATAGAAGGGATTACTTTTCACTCGTAAATAACTCCAAGAATGATTGTTTAAGTAATCTGAAACATAAAGATTAAAAAATCACAAACAGAACTTGACTGACAGTCTTTATAGACAATAATATATGGAAGTAAATTTTAAAAATTACATTATTATACAGCTATTGTATAGACAACAGTATAATATCATATTTTTTTTACTATTAAGATACATCTTCTGCTGGACCAAGGTGGTTGCAATGCAGTTTTTATAACCAGTGGACATTTATAATCTGTGGATGCGGCGCAACACGCATGTGCGCTTTGAGTATTTATTTATACGAGCATGCGCGAACATCAAAAGGCTTTTGGCGCTAAACGTTATTTGTAAACGTTTAGCGATTGTGTGATTAGATAAAGTAGTGTATGAAACTGCACATTATTTGATCTTAAAACACTCGTGTAATGTTTAAAGGATACTCGCTTACGGCTCATTCTTTTAATTTACACTTGTCTTATATATATATAGTTTTATATATATTGTATATATATTTATATATAACTATTATGTTTAAACAAATTTGACATACATGCGATTAGCTAAATAAAATGACTGTACGAATTCGCAATACCCATCGATACTCGCGAAATGCCATCGCAGTGTTATCTCCTCGGAACCTTAAGCAGGCTTACGTCAGCCAATGGGCCGTGAGCACAGAATAAAAATATTCTAAATGAAGGAAGGAACGGATCCGATGACAAGGGTCCGCCCTTTTTTGTCTGAGTAATGGGACCTTTGCATGTAGGGACCCTATTTTTTGTTGCCACTTGAGATATATAGCCAGACCTTTGGTTAGTAGAGGTTTTTTGGTGACTTTGATGACGTGGCATAATAACAAAGTTAAACAGTCTATAAAAAACGAAAAAGAGAATAACTTGCTTGGAGCATAAGTAGGTACTAAAAATAAATCCTATTTGTAATTTTAAAAAAAAAACAAATATTTTGATGTTCAATATGAATAGTAAAGTTTTTGTAAAATTGATTAAATGGTAAAAAATTGATTAAGACTGATTACGCTTGAGAATAAAACTCAAAGTTAATATTTTAACAGTGCTACATTACGGCCTTTATTAGTATGATATTGATAAATAATTATTCATTTATAAATAACTTGTAGCGCCCGCGGTTTCTCCTGCGTTGATTACGATTTTGCCGCTACCTCAAATTTCCCACGGGAACTCTATACTTTTCCGGGATAAAAGTAGCCTACGTGTTATTCCAGGGTCTAAAATATTTCTATACCAAATTTCATCGAAATCGGTGCAGCCGTTTGAGCGTGAAGGAGTAACAAACATACGCACAAACTTTCGCCTTTACAATATTAGTGGGATAAAACGAATCCTCTAAATAAAATAATAACATGGAAATTCTCGTGAGTTTGACACATTATTATATATATGTGGTATCCGGCTTTACTCACGTTTATAGTCGAAGTTTCGACCTAGGTTTCGAGCATGTCCGATGCTCATCCTCAGGTGAGTTTACGCTGCCAGATGATTGATTGATTGATGAGTGGTCGCCGCGATCTGGCAGCGTAAACTCACCTGAGGATGAGCATCGGACATGCTCAAAACCTAGGTCGAAACTTCGACTATAAACGTGAGTAAAGCCGGATACCACATATATATAAAATAATAACAATTATTTAACTTAATTAATTTTACAAACATAGACGTGAAAACATTGTAACTCAAATGTTACCATTATATTGCATTTGTTTTCTTATTTTGATATTTCGGCATAAATGCTCGAGCTTTGTTATGATTGTCGAGACTGTGTCCAAATTCACGACGACCACAACACAGCTAGGCATAGCGTGATTATATCTTCGACCATATCATCACTGACTAATAGTCAAGTGCCTAAAATAGGCACGCTAAATCGATAAAGTATAAAGAAATCTCGTAATAATGTTAATGTATTTTATGACAACCCCATTGTTAAACTAATCAAATTTACCGTTCGATATTCTAAATACAAACATTTGAATGATTCTTTTTTCAAACGGACTAATGCTGTTTGCCTCTACCGGCATTTACAGCTTCACCGGAGGTGGGGGCGAGCACTGATGGAGCTCAGCCCGGCGCTTGAACGAATCGAAACTATATCTGCATTTTAAGTCCTGTATCTAAATCAAGTCGATTTTCCTCCAGTGTATTCTTCTGCTCGTGCTTCGAGGGTTATTCCGGCGTCGACTGCGGTGAGGGACCCCTTTGTCCAAAGGATCCGAACATGTGCAAGAATGGAGGTACTTGCAGGTAAGTACGGACAAAGGACTTATAAAGTCAGTAGCCTCCCGATGAACATTTGAAATTAACCAAATCAATTTTATTCGATACTAGCTGAGCCGCGCGGTTTCACCCGCGTGGATAGCGGTTTTCCTGCTACCTCAGTTATCCCACGGCAACTGTACATTTTCCGGGATAAAAGTAGTCTATGAGTTATTCCAGGGTCTAAACTATCTTCATACCAAATTTCATCGAAATAGGTGCAGCCGTTTGAGCGTGAAAGAGTAACAGAGGTTTTTGAATTATATGCTTATCCAACGGGAACAGCAATTATTTTCGGGATGAAAAGTAGTATAGGGTCTAAACTACCTCCATAACATGGAAATCAATGGGGGAGGTGCAGCAGCGGACGTCTTATGGCTGAGATGATGATGATGATGATGATGAGCACTTGATACTTTGTTGCTGCTGATTTGTAAAGTTAATATTAAGTCCAGAGTTTGAAATAATACTTATGTTACGAGTAGTTCACGGTTTCCTAAGCAATTTATTTTTGACAGACAGATGGGGCCGGCTGCGGTGAGCTGCATCTGCGCGCCGGGCTATACCGGGGATCTTTGCGAATCTCAGATCGCTCCACCAGGTCAGCAAATTTGCAGTCACTGCAAAGATCCTTTTCCATTAGCATAGTATAGCCTTCAATCCCATAAAACTTAAATAACATCTAAAATGAGAATATAAATTGTAATTATTAGTAGTGAATACAAAAATAAATATAAATAAGAAATACAATTATAAAATATCGATTCCATGCATGAAAATTCAGTTATACCAAATATTATAAATGTTATATATTATTATTATTAGCACATATTTTTCCATTAGAACATAAATTTATTAAAATAATAGCGATTTATGTTACAGTACAAACTGTTACGGCATCAATCTAACAGATTTTTCAGGATTTTAGTTAATATTTCATTTATGTATTTATCAATTATTTTTACGCTCTTACACTAACACGTCGCACCAGGACTCGATGTGTCACGGCATGTAGATACACACACAATTGCATTACAATTATATTACAATTACATTACAGTTACAATACATTACATTACAATTACATTACGTTTTTCTTATAATGTAATGCATACATATCAATTATAATGTGATATAATTTACAATTGATATGTAATAATAATGAAAACATCACAATTACATTGCAGTTACATTACAATTACACATCCAAGAGCCGCGACAAACGTGTATGTACCTCATGTCCTCTTGGATTCGAACCAAAGACCATGAAAAAAAAAGTTAAATCAATGACTACTGAGCCACGGTGACTTAAAAAGAATACCAAATATAATTATTTACATTTTTTATCTTGTTTTTAGACATGTACAGACCTACCATTTGAGTAGAAATCACACACCAACATGGCGACCTTTCAACTAACTGCTTTTAACAATGTATCATCCTCACGTAGTCGAAGTATAAAAGCTTCTAAAATGTAAAAATGTAATTAATTAAATGTACCGCGTCGTCTCTTAACATCAAGTCAGACAGTGGTCAAACGTAAGCGAGTAAAGATTTAAAAAAATAAAGACGTGTGGCACGTGGGGACTGCTGCGAAAGCTATTGCATAGCATTTTTATCAACTTATGCAATTAATATATTAATAGAAGTAACTTATGCAGTAACGCCGATACAACCAATGCCACCTAGAGGCGAGTTGCTGAACTAAACAGACCAGCGTGATATTTCAAAAAAGTCATTAAAAGTGCTGCTATTCATCGATAGATGGCAAAACTAAAAAGTATCACCGCTGTGCCGGTCGGAGTAACACCCCCCGTGTTATGTTATTTTCGTTACGGAATATCTGGATTTGGTCTCCACGCTCAAGGCCCGCGATAGAAGCTATGCAATAGCATAAAATGTTCTGACGCTTTGTCGTCTTTGTGGTTACATAGCGACATTGAAATTCATTGAATATCTTAGAATCTCTGAGTATATAATCCAATCATTTGTACAGTTTCATTTTTGTATCAAGTTGATAGAACCATTGGCGGATTTCAATAGAACAAAGGTACATTGAAGATGTAGGGTTCCCTATAATGAATTGTGGCTCCAGAGTATTATATTTCTAATAATAAATTACAAAAAATTTGTTTTGAGAGAAACTGAACACACGTTTTCTCAAAACAGAAAAACGAAAAGAAAAGAAAATGTAATATATTTATTAAGCACAGAATACACCAAATAGACATTAATTTAAAAAAGAACAACAGGAAATAACAAAGTGCGTGCTAGGAAAGGTGTATTGTGTTGAATGGGTCTTGGCTCAGCATTACGCTTGCTTTTGGAGGACAATAAACATTATTTTTTTGCCAAGACGTGGTAAGAAAATGAAAATGCGTTATGGCAAATTTGCAAATAAACATCATAAATATATACTTACATAATACTTTTACAACAATAATTTATTTACCGGTGCTCATTTAACATAGCAGTTTAATCAATGTACCATGATTGTAGTATCCCAAATTATCAAAAGGAAGTAACGAGATTAGAATAACCATGCTTAGTTAAAGGGCAAGTTTGTACATAGTCTTTGCAATGTCACATAATAATTTTGAAAGGATGATACATTAAATGAATGTGCATGGGTATAAAGGTAGAGGAAGGCCGAAGAAGGCATGGATGGACTGTTGAGGAATGATATGTTTATAGAAAGTGTGAGCACTCAGAAGACTAATGATAAAAGATAATGGAAGAGGGAAACATGTTATGCCGACTCCACCTAGTGTGGGATAAGGACAAAAAAATTAAGAAGAAGAAGAAAATTATTTCGCAGTTTCAGCTTCGGTCGTTGTGCGCGATCCTCGTGCTAGGCTGGAGCTATAGACCGCATCAGATCAGATCTACAGCATGGCAGATGCTTCCCAATACCGGCCTCGTTAGCTACCAACTTAACTTTAAAGAACTGTCACTAAAGACACAGTGTATTCAGGCAGCTCGTTTTGCGGGCCAATCAGCATTCTAGGACTGGTGTCATTCTACAATTGACCTCATTGTTCTTGACCATCAAGTGAGATTGTGTTTAAACGCTAGATGAGAGAAAAAAAACATACTACACTTATTTTTATATAGAGTGATTTTCATGACAAAAACAGCGCTTAGCCAGAAGTATTAAAAGAAGAAGAAATTGTTTTCTTAAAAAGTATTTTCAATTATATCCCAGACTGCTGCTTGCTTAATTTATTTCAGCACTTTGGCTTTATTTATTTAAATCCTTAATAAAGATGCCGGTTTCAATGTACACAATAATGAATATTTAAATTATTGCGTAGTCGAAACTATTTTTGTTTTCAGAATGTGGATTAGAAGAGTGTTCCGAAGGCTGTACGGAAGGGACCACTTGCGACTGCAACCCTAAAGATACAGATGCCTGTAAGTAAATAATGTATTATATAAACAACATTACAATTTGTGTGAAGCATTAGATGAAGATAGGTGTATATATATTTGTTTGTTGTATTATATATTGTGTATATATATACTTAGGTTCCATAGCTGCTGCTATTTTTATTTTTTTTAATTAATACATAAACTTTTAGAAACGTTTATGTATTATATATGTATATAAAGGAAAGATTTGCTGATACCAATACTTTAATTTAAAAAATATTTCGCTACTATATGGATGAGTGACACTTGGCATTCCAAAATAAGCGTTTCGGTGACAGATGACAGGTTAAAAAGTTCATATCCGGACTTTAACTTGACCTCAGCAAGGCAACATTGAATGACGTCAAAGATTTCGGTGCCAGCTTCTACTTATTCACTTTGACCGATCAGTTCATGCGATTCCAGAGCGTCTAGTCTGAGTTACATTCACAGATTTTTGTGACGTGTTCACATTTCTATTGTACTGTTTTGTATGGTTCACATCAGGTTCACAAATCAACCGCCAGGGGCGCTTTTTGTAAAACCATACAAAACCGTGCAATCGAAATGTGAACACGTCACAAAAATCTGTGAATGGAAGTAACTCAGACTAGACGCTCAGTACTGGAGCACGTACAGGGTTGCCATATGTGTGTGCGAAACTTGCTTATTTCCTAAAGGGTGTAGTTTTAAAAGTTACTAAAAAAAAATGTACTTTAAATACATGTTTACTAACATCAAGTATACATGATATTTAATATTAATTGATGTTATCAGTATTTTGTTTCTGGTGTGATTTGAGAATTTCTTATATTTCAGCGTCCGCCCGGTTTGAGACAAGATTGCAAGTTGTGGAGCAACCAAACTTAAACATATCTCAGGAAGTGGTTAAGCAGGTTAGTTGGTGGTTAGTACATCGCCAAAATTTTAATCTAGTTCAAATTACCTGTTGTCTTGAGCTTAATATTAAATAATAACAAAATTATCATTCATTTTATGAATTATAAAACACGGGAATTACTCACGGAACTAATAAGTCAGAAGGTTCCGACTATAGTTTCAACCACATTTGGTGGTCGTTTTCAATAAGAATACGGGGTGTAATTTAATATTTGTATATAACTTATATAATTATACTATATTTATGATATAATTATATATATGGTATAATTATATACAAATATTAAATTGGATATATTAAATAATAGAATATATTATATCATCATAATACATAATATAATTATATATGATATAGCATTATTCATTTATTTCGGTAAATATGGCATATGTACTTAACATTTTAAACTAAGGAAACAACTAGGCCCTAGACCCATGGCGTAAGTTTCTGGCCTTTTTCTTTAAATACATAAATAAATTGCCTTGCATGGTAATAATTATTAACAGTATCGTATATAAGGGTGTGTATGTGTATGTGTGTGTTTGTGTGTGAATTTGCCTCACCAGTAAATTCTTTAACGGGCTGCACAAAAATATATATTAATCTGTTCTTTGAATTTTGTCGTCATGGTTACTAGACCAAAAGACTTATAAAAATGTAAAAAAATACATGATATGTAAAAACATGGTATCAAGTAAAATTAACTTATTTTAGTCACATAACGTATCAATGGATAAAAAAAAAATTGGTTGTCTGTAAAGTCGGTTTACGGACGATAGATTTACGTGATAACGTCATAATCATTTATGAGTTCGACTTTGACTTTGACTTTGACTTTTACTTTGACTTTGACTTTGAAATTGACTTTGACTTTGACCTTGACTTTGACCTTGACCTTGAGCTTGACTTTGACCTTGACTTTGACTTTGATTATATTATCTAGATCTAGATAAAACTCAGGTGGAACGTTACGCGGAACGTTACTATTTTTCATTTTGGCATTCATCAATTTATAAAACGTTATCACGTCAAAAAAAATCGAATATATGTATAGCCCTAACATTTTAGAATACGTCTATATTGGTCCTATCTACAACGGTATAGGGGTCAAATAATTGGAACATTTCTTTTTACACCGAAATCGTTGGGTAAAATCTTTAAAAAGATATCGAAGGCGTCTTCACCCAATTCCATTATCAGCTTTTCTTATTAAAATGTTATTGGTTTCTTTATAGATAACGAGCTATCTGAAGGCATCCAATATCACTTTAGAGGATGAAATACAAATATTGAATATCAGGTGAGTCATTTTTGTTATCAGTTTTGGGAGATTCGGAATGGAAAATTACTCGGAAATGGTGTTTTGGCTCTAATAGACTTTTATATATTTTTATGCTTTCAATGTTTTTAGACTATTCTTAAAATCATTGAATTTCAAATGTTTTTTTTTTTTTTAATTTTTTTTCAAGGATCGACAAACATTTTCACAAAATACTTAATTAGTAATAGGATAATTGTGGGACCAACATCGTCGACCACAGGTACCTATAACGTATATGGAGTTAAGATATAAAAAATAATTCCTATATATTAAATCTATTAAATATTCCCATTTATTTTTTTAAGTATGTGTGTACGAGACGGATTTACATAATGCAAAAACACATTTTTAGGAATAAAAAAACGAGAACAAAAATACAAAAATAAAAGAGCGACTCTAAACGGAAAGCGATCTCTTTAAGACAACTTTTTGGATGGAAATAGAATACAACGAGATTGGAGAGAGTTGTGTTATCAGTTAATTTAGTATGAGATCTGAGGTCCTGAAATTAGACGCATATGTGATGGGTAGACTTGCCTGCTTGCTGTTGAACATAGTTCGACCTAAGGTTTCAGGGATGCTAGTCTAAGGTTTAATCGGAATTTGGAGTCACGGGCATATTGCTGAGAGTAGTCACATAAAACTTCCATGCACAATATTTACTATTGTCGGGCTATACTTTTGTTAACAAAAAGAAAGAAAGAACATAGAACTATTTGAGACTGTGACAAAAACACTTCAATTTTAACAAAAAATAAACATTTGGAACATACCTGATAAGTGCGTTAAATTTCACGTCTTAAATTGGTCCCAACTCATCACAATGCTGGTTGTAAACCAATAAAATAAGTACTTATCCCTATTTTTGACACAAACTTGAAAGGCGTATGAGGTCTGCATTGTTTTATATATATTTGGAACGTAGATAGAAATATTTACTGATGCTATAGTTTTATTAAGGCTATAGTATAAGAAATTTTTTTTTTTTAATTTATTGCTAAACTTCATGTATTATGCTTATGAATATCTAGTATTTGAGAGATGTATTGGAATAAAAATAAATATATAAAGTATATATAGTGTCCGTTTTCTTATCAAGTTCAGTAGAGTCAAGCGGAGCTCGCGTGGTATGGATTCGAGTATGGGGCATCAGAAAAGAAGCTGGACTATTAAGGACAGCGTTGGCAAGGCTCGCAGCTGTCAGGTCGAAAGCAGACCGGTTGAGGATACTGCCAGCGACGTTGCACTTTGATATGCGGCCAGCGCTGAGTCTACATGTAAGTAGTAGTTTTAAAAAAATTCATAGTCTTAGTCATAAAGGAGGATGGCAGAACCAGCCTTGCTCCCGAAAAACGAAATGACAACCCGTTCTGTATTCTTTATGTGTGAAAATTTAGATGATATTTTTGTGGATTCCGTGAATAATTAGCATTATTTATGAAGTTGGGAATCAGAAGTACTTTTATTTTATTTATTTATGTGGTGTTTGTAGTTTTCGAACGCACCCTATACTTTTCATTATGTTTGTTGCGTTCGAATACTTACGCTCTGAAATTAATTCTTATTGTTACTCTATAATCTGTAGTCAGCTGCTCTGTAGACCCGGACTGCGTTCATAAACACACCCATGTCTAGTTTATTACAGAATATAAGTAATCTGTATCTGTAGCGCGATCCATGCAATATTGCTTTCTCTGTCTACGATGCTATAGATGGATAGCGATCCATTGAATGTTCGCATATGGACGTGTAGTTAGCATACTGATACAGTTGATTTTCCTTGATAACTTTTTACTCCCAACTTCTAGGTAAATTATTGAATATACAATATACAATGTATTTATTGCTCTATCGATATGTATAAGTTTCATTCATGAACGCGGTTTTTTTTCTCTAGGCTGCAAATGTATGGGAGTCTGCTATCCTCCTTTATTGATAATATTCCATTATAAGTCAAAATGTTAATCCTTTTTTTGACATGCAGACACTGATTGTAAACCAAAGACCGGAAGTTTGGGATGGGTCAGAGTTCATCCTCAGCTGTATGGCGTACGGGTCTCCAGACATATCCTTCACCTGGTACAAGGATGGAGTCAAGGTCAACTTTAACGGGACCAACAGGTAGATAATAGTCTAATTAGGTTTTGAACAGCTGTTTAAGAACTAGTGTAGGGTATGTTTACCCGACTGCAAAAGAAGGAAGATTGTGTTTTTCGAGTGAAGGTTTATTATGTGTATGTATGTATGTTTATTTCTTTGGCACGCCCTAGAGCTAAACGGCTTAACGTATTTTTATGTGAATGGTGTCTATAGATTCGCCTTAGTCATGAAAGTGACACTGGGTGTAAAATTTTCAAAATTTAATCAAAATATTAAAAAAATTGAATTTTTTCGCAAAATATATTTTCAAAAAAATTTAATGTTTTCAAAATACATCGAGTGTAGTATCAAAATAAAGGTTTTTAACGGTGGTTACGAATATAGTTATGTATATAACATATATGTTTTATTGTAGTTTGGAATATTAATAATTGGGATAATTGCTAATAGCGTTCAATGAGGTTATTAAAAATGGCAGATATTGGCGTAGTCGGGATTTTTGTTTCTATTAAATAATTATCTTTGTTATATTTTCGTATGTCTTTAGTTAAACTCAGTTTATAAAGAAACCACTAAATATACTAATTGTTTTATTAGTTTAAATTAAAGAGAAGATTAGCTAAGTATAGTTTTGTTTTGTATAAGACCTCATTTCCCTTCCTCGTAGATTTGTATTCTCCTTGTTGCAGTTTTTATATGATATAATGAAAACAGATTCGATTTTTTAATATAAATAAACAGCACGTTTTATTCGGTGTCGATGAGGTAGAGTACAAATGCTAGATCTATAAAATTTGAAAGACCATTCGTCTCTTGTGCACAGTTTACCTATTTTGAAATTATATCAAACTAGCTGTGTCCCGAGGTTTCACCTGCGTGGATTACGGTTTTGCCGCTACCTCAATTAACCCACGGGAACCAAACTTTTTTAGGGGAAATCTGAAAATCCTTTCTTAAGGGGTGCCTACGTCATAGTAGCTTTAAGCATGCAAAATATCAGCCCGATCGGTTTAAAATTGACAAAGTTGCATACAAAGTTTCATCTCCTATTATATCCCCTTGGGGGTAGAATTAATCAAAATCCTTTCTTAGCGGATGCCTCCGTCATAACATCTACCTGCATACCAAATTTCAGCCCGATCCGTCCAGTGGTTTGGGCTGTACGTTGATAGATCACTATGTCAGTCAGTCAGTCAGTCACCTTTGAGTTATATATATTTAGAAAGATATCGGGTTGGCGTAGTGACATCCTTGACTGCTATTATTGCTACTTAGAATTAAATATATTTTTTTTATCTTTCTATTTATCGGTGTGTTTTTAGTTACAGAAAACAAGAAAAATATTTAACTCTTGAGTTTGTTTTCCTTATCGAGATGGCAGTCACTTACAGACCACTTATTATTACAACCACCCACATTGTAATTAAACTCGTATTTGGTTATGTTGTTAGAGTATGATTAAAATTTCTCGAGATCAAAAATACAAATCAGTACCGACTCTCAGTATGATGCGATTAAGATACATTTTTAAATAAAAAAAACGCAATTAATTTGATTTAATTGAGTTACTAGCGTTCACAACAAAAAGCTTATTAATATAGGTAATAAAGTGAAGCGAACTGCCAAGTGCTGCTACTATAATGAATTATGCGTCTTATTGCCATTTTAATAATGTGAACCAGAAATTAACCTTACATTTTGTAAATTCGTTATAAAGACAAATAATTATAATGCAAAACCAACTCGTTTAAATTAAAAAGATATACATTAGAAAATAAAGAACATATATATCTGGGTTTGCCTGAATCGCACTAGCCCCAACACTAGGATTCCCAGTGTTTTATGTAGACTAATCTTTCCGAACATTTTATTAAACCAGTTAGTTATTTTAAAGTATTTTACAGAGACATCTGGACTCGTACAGTTTCTGAAGATGCACTTGGACGTCGAATGTCAGTATTAGGAGTATCAGAAGCGAAAACTCCAGATGGAGGAAAGTGGTCTTGCGCTGCTGATGATGGAGGAAGGAGAAGATGCAGAGCTTTGAGGTTAACTGTGCTCAAACCGCCTGATGTGCGGCTGGTGCCTTCTACTTTAACCGTCAATAAGGTAAAAGCAATAATACCTGAAGTGGATGCCATAAAGCTATGCTAAATGCGTACACAAAACACGTTACTTAACATCAGGTGAGACAGTGGCGATAAGCCTACTTATAATATTTAAAAAAAAGACGTGTTGCACTCGGGGACTGCCGCGGTAAAGCTATTGCATAGCATTTTTTATCAACTTATGCAATTAATATATTAATAACTTATGCAGTAACGCCGATAAAAACAATGCCACCTAGAGGCGAGTTGCTGAACTAAACAGACAAGCGTGATATTTCAATTCTATTGAAAGTTCTGCTATTCATCGATAGATGGCAAAACTAAAAAGTATCACCGCTGTGCCGGTCGGAGTAACAACCCCCGTGTTAGGTTATTTTCGTTACGGAATATCTGGATTCGGTCTCCACGGTCAAAGCCCGCGATAGAAGCTATGCAATAGCTTAAAAATATCTAATCCCTGCTATTTTATTGCCGCTTACCGGCACTTTGCCCCCCGCGCCTCTCGAGCCCAGGCGAACGAACGTTTTATTCCAGACCCAGGCGTTTGACCACTATCTCACTTGACGTAAAGCTATGTTGGGGATCACGCGTATATGGTACAAAAATAACCAACAGCAAAAACTAATTGTTTTTTATATTTTCTAGGGCGATAATGTAAGCATAACCTGTCTTGCCGACGCGGGGCGTATCCATGGCACACTGGGCTTCAGTTGGGCAAGAGAAAAGACTTTACTTCCAATGGCACCTGGAAGGGAAGTGTGGGAAGATCTATTCCCAGCTGGTAGTGTCTTGAAACTGTATAATGTTCAGGTAAGGCTTACATCACACTAATATGGTTTCATTTCAAATTAAATTGAGTAAACCACGCCTCAACGATTTTTGGGTCAGCCTGTTTATAATTTTGTATTAGCATAGTGCTGTACTAAATAGCAATATTTTATTTACTTATTTCCTGTTTCTTTTAGTGATTTAGTTTTTAGTTCCCGGGAATGCTAATTATCAGATATCAATACACGAATCAATATATTTTTGCATTATAAATGCAATAAAATACAAATCAGTTTAGTGTACATATCAGGAAAATATATAATTTTATCTCTAAAAGCTTCTAGATCCTGGTCTTGACCTATCCTTGCTGAGAAATTGAATGCAAAAACCTATAGACTAAATTACATATATATACTAAATTTAAAAAGTTTAATGCATCAATCAGTTATCATGAAAAATTTTAAAAAATAATGTTATCATATACATATTATTATATGTTTATTATGTAATATTATATATTATAATAACATTATTTTTTTCATAATAACTGATTGATGCATTAAACTTTTTAAATTTAGTATATATATGTAATTTAAACTTACTTACTACTGTGACTGCTTTAAATAAATTATGTTTGTAATTTAAATTTTTATTTAAGTGTTTAGTCTAGTACTTTTCTATTTTTTATATTATATAAATCTATTCTGACATTGAGACGAGTGTATGCTTTAACAGAAATCAGGAGAATTCCGATGCCAAGTATCTTCAGTGGCAGGCACTAACGCTAAAGGCGTCATCTTGTGGGTGCTAGGAGTCAACGATTTGTCTTGCGAATCTGACGCGTCTCATGGTCTTCGCTGGCCAAAAACCGCGCCTGGGGCACGCGCTTCTGCACCCTGCCCACCTGGACATGATGGAGAAACTACGAGGTACGGTTGAAGTAGGTGGTGGTATATATGTATAAAAAAATGATTTTTTAAAAATTCTAATACATCTGTAAAATCTCGTATCACGGTGTTTGTGGTCCCACTCCTGTACTTTTCCCCTTCCTACCCCCAGCCCCCACTAAATGGCAGAACAACCTTTGCCGGGTCAGCTAGTTTAATGTATGTTAAATTCCTAGCGGCCGGCCTCGGCTTTGCACGGGTAAAAAATTTCAAAATTAAATATTGTAAGCATCCCTAATATTTTAATTTAATATTAAAATATAATATACCCTATGTTTCACGGGCATAGTGTAGCTTCCTAACAGTGATATATTTTTTCAAATCAATTCAGTACTTTTGGAGCCCATTCATGCAAACAAACAAACAATCAAATCTACCCTCTTTATATTAGTGTGATTTTTCAATTAATTTTAAATGGGCTGATGCCTTAATTGCAAAGAAATGGTGTGATAAAATTGAATATAAGTATGATAGTAAAGAGTTTGATTTTTTAACTGAAAAACAAATTCATATTTGCTTGATGTAAATGAAAAAATCCTTTTGAAAAAAAAAATTGAATATTGATACTATATATACTTATATACATATTCACACCCAGACACAGGTCAAACAGACATGTTCATACACACAAACGTTTGACCTGTTCGGGAATCGAACCCGGCTATTATAGTATTTATAGCTTTTTGTCAGTTGTATACATGAATTCCCAACCTAAAGTTGACATTGAAGATTCATTTTTCTTTATTTTGTTATGGAATTGAATTATTTTTGAAACTAACGTTTGGGCAATATTCTAGGTTATGTGAACCTAAAACGGGAAGACACGGAGTCAAATGGATGCTGCCTGATTTTTCAGGTTGCATTGCTGACTCTTTGAAAGATATTTATGAACAGGTGAGATTTGCTTTAATTATTGGCTAAGATTATTATAAATACGGTGTGTTAGTAGATAAATCTTCGTATGTATGTATTCAATGTTCCTATTCCAGTTTTCAAAAATCTCTTATGGCTATTCGTGGGAGAAAGTTTCCCAAGTAGCTCATCAATACGGTGCAGTGCTACGTACTTTCCCAACACATCCCGGGGAAGGAACTCTACCACTCTACCATTCAAGAGAGATGCTGCATTACTTGATGTCTGCTGCTGGAGAACCGCAGGATAGGTTGGACAGCACTGAGCACCTGTTGCAGATTTATGACACTTTGCTGAAGCACCCTGACGCCTTTTTAGATGAAGAGGTTTGATTATTTTTTACTAGAGTTGTGAACATGATTATTTTCAATTTTGACGTTGTTTGATGACCTGTGACACTGACTTCAAATCTTCGGTCTTGGGTTCGAATCCCGACTGGAGCAAACATTTTTGTTAAGAGCATAGTTGTTTGTGTTGTCAGGTCTTGGGGGTTTGTGTTATGTGTTTGTATGTATCAATGCCTTCCGCAACACAGAATCCTAGTGTAGGAATGTTCGCGATTCGAACACAATGTTAATCAATTAATCGGGGCTTGATCGCGTGAAAAACATTTAGTAATTTATTTACCTCGACATTTCGACCAAGTTGCATTACTCGTGGTCACGAGAAGACTTCATACTATTGTTACCAAGCTCTATGCGTTTCTAGAGCAAATGTGCATCGCCGTACTATATTTCGATTTCAAAACAACTGAACTCAGTAATAACTGTAATTTATCTATTACAACTGCAGTAAAAAATATAGTTTGAACTATCTGAATCGGAGTATTGCGCCTGGGTTTGTGTCAAGTGTTCATTATAGAATTCGTTTCGATGGGTGCAATTCCTTTGGCGGTTAGATGACAACATGATTTGGTGTCGAGGTCAGAGGCTCTATTCATGCAGCCTTTTTCTCATGGTTTGGTGGCTAATAACAACACCGCTTGATAACTGTAGCTTAAACCTATCTCCAGGGCGGTTAGCATCGGCTGACGTTTCCAAGTCAGTTGTATGTATCGGTCATGTTGAGCAGTTGTACTCCTTGCATGTCCTGGGTGCTGCTCAGCAGGATCCCCCGTATTCACCTAACACTGCCAAAGACAACAAATCACGCTCCTATTGACACAGAAATGCCGAGCTACCTGGGTCCGATTGCTTAGCGCTTTAGCGCTTGTAGCATTCCTACAGCTCTTTGGATTTCATCAGCAGTGGTGATCAAATGGCGTTGCTTCACGACATAAAAAATGACACGTTTTTTTTTCCAAAAACTGTACATTTGGATAAAAGTGAAATAAATACCAAATTTATCAAGCAACGAAAACACATGAAGTCGGAAAAAACTATTAGATTTTTTAATAAAAAACAAAACAAAATTGAAAAATTTGCTAGTATTAAGATTGTATACCACTATCTACTTTGTCAAGAAAAATTAAGTATCAATTGGTAAAACATGCAGTTTTTGTAAACGATCCGTGTTGCTTAGACTTTTTTGAAGTGTATACTTTATCTATCTTACAGAAAATCATAGATCTCCAAAATGCAGTTACCGAAACAGGTGGTTTTAAGGATGATCTTGACTGGAGGTACCACGAGTTCACCATCAAGACGAAACCAGTTCGAGAAGAAGCAGCCCACTTCGTTTTTCAAGATACTCATGGAGGTCCTGAAGAATGGACATTAGCATCTGTTGGTGTGGAGCTTGTGGCCCAAACTGGGATTGCTACCATGGTTGCTGTCCTGTATCATAATTTAATTGCAAGGTTGCCGTCTTTGAGAATGTCTATTGAGTTCAAGTAAGTTCTTGTATGTATAAATATTATGTTTGATGATTATTTATCGGGAATAGGCCTAAACATTTCATAGACGTCTCATAGATGTTTCATAGACACCCACGAGTGTGGTCGATGTCATTGTCACGCTAGACCTAGAAGGCTTACTGGTTCTTAAGGACTGCTGCCTGAACATACTATGTGTTTGGTAAAAGTTTTTCATAGTTGAGGGTGGAAGCTAGCGAGGTAGCCCCGCTTCAAAAGTATCCTACCACCATGCTGGGAATTCGATAATGGTGTTACTTTCATCGGTAGCTCAAGCTAGCTATCTACGTTAGTGGGGATCAAACCAACTTCCATCAGTTTGACAGCGGACGCTATCACCGCTTCGCTTCCTAACGTTCCCTTTACATTATTTTATTTTCAGTATTTTTATATAAATTAGCTTTTTTTATCCTGTTTTATTACCATTAGTTTCAATTTATTTCCCTTATTACTAACACAGATACGTCTTTCAGAAATGGACGGGAAGTAGAGTACACGATTTCCTCGCAGCAAATCCAGCTGTCTGCCAGTGGACCTGGAGTAGATTCTTCACTGCCCCATAATGTGATTTTAATCTTCACTGACGCCAACAATAATAGTGCTGCTGGTATGTTATGGTTTATTATTAGGCGCTGAGTAAGTCATTATATTACAATTACACTTTAACACAAGTTTGGTTCGATTTTATTTTTGTTTATTTATGTTCATGTCCATGTTCGTACCAGGAGGTGGGCAGCAGCGCCTTCTGAGAATAGGAAATCATACTGCGCTCGCCAACCCGCCTGCCAAGCGTGGCGAGTATTGGCAAATCCCCCCTATATGGGGGAGGCATATGTCCAACAGTGGACGCACATAGCTGAGAAAAAAAAAAAAAAATGTTCATGTCCACATTGTCAAAATAATTGCAATGCTTCATACGGCGTCTTGTGTCACAGTGTATATAATTTTATGGCAATAAATATTTTCTATTTCTATTTTATTATTGTATTAATACGATAGGTTCGAGCTACGGAGAGGGCTATGCTCGGGGTTTCTCTACGTGATCGAATCAGAAATGAGGAGATCCGTGGAAGAACGCAAGTCACCGATATAGCCCAGCGGATCAGCAAGTTGAAGTGGCAATGGGCAGGGCACATAGCTCGAAGAACTGATGGCCGTTGCGGCCGGAAAGTTCTAGAATGGAGACCACGGACTGACAAGCACAGCATAGGACTACCACCGACCAGGTAGACAGACGACCTGACTAAGATCGCAGGCAAGGGCTGGATGCGGGCCTCTTCCAACAGGTCCTTGTGGAAATCAATGGGGGAGGCATATGTCCAGCTGTGGACGTCCTATGGCTGAGATGATGATGATGATGAAGATAGGTTCAATACACAATTTGATTGTATAATTTTTATGACCAGAGATACAAATTCTCTGGTTGAAAATGATTCAGGTCTGCTATTGGGGCATATTTTAACCTACATAAGAAAAGTAAAAAAATAACTCATTAAGTGATTATAACGCTAGTGAGCGAGCATTTTATCAGTTTGAATATAAAAATAAATATTTTTTAGGTACTTGTATGGAAATCACCACAATAGGAAAAAAAAATGCGAAACTAAAACGCATCGAGGGAACTACGTCACATCATTCATTAAACTGATTTTAAGTGTTTACTAGTCATGTAATCCATAGAATGCTTTTATTTTCAGCCTCTAAGCTGGTATGTGGTGTTCGTACACAATCAGAGCCAAGAGCGTGGAGTACCAAAGCCTGTGAAGTGAGAGTCACTGAACCAAGTCACGTGATGTGCAGGTGTCGAGGATTGGGAACTTTTGCGCTCTTCACTATTGCCAGGTCAACGCTTGTAAGTATTTTAGTTGTATGTTTTGTTTGTATTTTTTTTTTAGATTTTTTATTTGTATATTTTCCTTGTATTTTTAACCGACATCAAAAAAAGAAGGAGGTTACTCAATTCGACCGTATATATGTTTTTTTCTTTTTATGTGTGTTCGCGGATATCTTCGTCATTTATGAACCGATTTTGATGATTCTTTTTTTGTTAGATAGAGTATACTTCCGTGGTAGTTCCATTTAAATTTCATTAAAATCGAACAAGCAGTTTTTGAGTTATACTTCAATAACTGAAAAGTGCTACGCGTATCTTGCTATTATTGTCGCGGTTGAAGACATCGCAGAACACACAATGACAATTAATTGATCCCGTGAGGGTCACAGAAAAGGGTAAAAAAAAATTTTTTTACGAAAAATGCAACCGACTTCAACACTCAAAACTGTGAAATAACTTGTCGAAGTCGGTGCCATGAGCACAATATTGTGATGATAGTTACTTTTGTGTGAACTATCATGGTACCGACTTCAACAAGTTATTTCACACTTTTGAGTGTTGAAGTCGGTTGCATTTTTTGTTAAAAATTTTTAGTAATCGAAATAATATTCTCGTTACAAAAGAAAAAACCACTCGCAAAGTTTACATATCTGTTGTCGTCAACTCTCTTTACCTTGACCTTAAGTGCGATTGCCGTATTACAAGGCTTAGGATCTGTGATTTATTTCTAAAAGCTCTGGTAATATTATAATAAACAATGTCCGCCCTTCTCCGAAAAAAAGGAGAGCTTTTGTGTCTTTTTCAATCTCCGCCAATGCTTTACGCTTATTAAAACTAGAATCCTCACATTTTCATTATCCTTATTCGGTCTAAATAGACTGCTACCTTTATCATCAAGTTTGAGTACGTGGAGTCTTACTATTGTTTTGATTGATCAGATTATACCGGAGGTATGAGATTATACGTGTGCCTATGTGTGTATGTATATGTGTGCCGTGGTGTACCGGCCTAGAATAGTACGCCCCCATCTCTACCCGTGGGTGCCGTAAGAGTCGGCTAAGGGATCACATACCAGAAGGTGGGCAGCAGCGCCTTCTGAGGATAGGAAATGATACTGCGCTCGCCAACCCGCCTGCCAAGCGTGGCGAGTATTGGCAAATCCCCCCTATATGGGGGAGGCATATGTCCAGCAGTGGACGACCAATTGCTGAGAAGAAGAAGATGAGATTATAATGTTTAATTTATTTAAACTAGTTTGTGTGGTATGATCCGTAATAGTATATTATTATACAAGTGAGCTAAGTTGCTTAGATATTAGTTTTTACACACGAGGCTGTGGGCTGCAGCCCGCCGCAGGCGAAGCGTAGGTAATTCAGCCGAGTGTGTAATAACCAGAGCTCACAAGTTTCATATTACATTTTTTAATCAATTTGAGACGAAAAAACGAATATGCATTGCTTAAGTTGTGTAATTATTTTTCGCCCATAACTTTTAATAAGGAAATGATTACACATTGTTCGTTGGATAACTATTACGCATTAGTATGTACGTAATGTTTAAACGCACGTGTGAGTTATAGCTCAAATAAATAAAAAGGCTCATTCTACGAACAAGTAAGTTGAGAATAATTTTGTTTAATCAGCCTCCTAATGAAGTCGTTTTTATTTGATTGAAGCTTTTGATGGCATAAAGTTTTGATTCATCTTACCTTATTTTTTTTACACAATCTTTTACAGTTATAATATTAAAGACTATTTATCTTGCACAGATCAATTCAGAAAAGGATCTATACGGCATAGTCAAAATAACAGCTAGCCTTGGAGGTGCCATGTGTTTAGCTGCTGCTGCGCTCCAGCTGTTGGCATTAGTACCAGGAAAAAAAGCAAGATTGCCAGTGTTACTAAAGGCTACAACCGCTGGAACGCACTCAGCTGCTATGCTAACTCTGATGGAATGTGATACAAGACAAGTAAGTCTCCGTGTAGTAAATGAAACGAAATAAGTTTTACCTGTATTATTTGTCCGGTAGCGCTTTCTATTTTGGCGTTGTAATACACAAAAATGTTAAAGTTGCTAATATTTTTTTCATGGATGCAGTCGTATCACGCCACACAGTTTATTTTAGTGTTTTACGTCGAATATTTAACTTGTTATTTTAAGAAATTCAACGATTAGTGAATAAAAATGCGCGACCGAGTGTAAATGTGCAAAAAATTAACAAATTTTGGAATGTTCGAACACTTAAAAATCTATTTCTTATGGCCTATGTCAAAAAGTCTTTGGTGTCGAAGAACCGGAAACACGTTATTTATCTGGATTTTGTGATAAAATGCATGTGATGCATGCATTCAGTGTTTAAGTTTAGTACTGATATCGACCAAATAGTCGATATGATGATATCACACTCAGACCCCCGCATTAGGATTCCCTGTGTCGTGGGAGGCATGGACATATACAATCACAGCACACGAATACCCAAGACCCGGAACAAACATCTTTACTCATCGCACAAATGTTTGCCCCTGCCGGGATTCGAACCCAGAGTCCCGGAGAAACAGAAGTCATGTCACTGACACTAACCACTGCGCCACAGAGACCGTCAGTTATTTAAAAATTATCACGTATCTCAAAGAACAAATGATGAGTAATAATAGCTTTACTGGCTAACTATATACTACAGTATAATTAATATAAGTGTTGTGATTTTAGGAAGAAGCATGTGACGGCACTCTGGGATGGGTGTGCGCGGCGTGCTGGTGCGCAGGAAGTGCCGCGCTCTGCGCACAGCCGCTGCTGCTGCACGCCGAGCTGGCGGGAAGGACGCACCACTCAGCCTCTGTTGGGTTGCTTGCAGGTAACTTCAAATGTGCCTTATATCTTGCTTTGATCTTTCCTCAAACATCATATTGTCTAGATCTGCAACTGTTTCTTTAAAAGGGAAACGGTCGCCGTGGCGCAGTGGTCAGGGTCAATGAGTTGACTTCTGTGTCTCCTGGACCCTGGGTTCGAATCCCGGCAGGGGCAAACATTTGTGCGATGAGTAAAGAGGTTTGTCCCGGGTCTTGGGTGTTTGTGTGTTGTGATAGTGCGTGTCCATGCCTCCCGCGACACAGGGAATCCTAGTGCAGGGGTCTGAGTGTGATAATAATAAAAAAAAACATACGATGGTTTTCTTTAGGGTCTTCTTTGAACAAAAATAATAAGTGTTTTTTTTTTGTTCAAAGAAGACCTTAAAGAAAACCATCGCATGTTTTTTTTTTAACCAGATTTTATTTTTTATTAGACCAGATCCATTTTTAAGTAACAGTGCTTGTGCAATGTTTCAATCACATAGACCTTTATTTTCCCGTTGCGTAGGAACTGTTTAGTTTTTGAAAGGAAAAACACCTTTATTAGCATTATAAGTTATTACTTATTGCAGATTATGGTGTAATAGTGTCTGAACTGTCTAGACAAAGTTCCTCTCCAATAGTCTTGTAGGAGCTATACGAAAATACAAGAAGCTTTCGTGGATACTTTTTCGAACTTTGTACTATTTCGGTTACGCTGATGATAGATTCCAAAATGGTATGATTAGTATTGTCATCATCATCATCATCTCAGCCATAGGACGTCCACTGCTGAACATAGGCCTCCCCCATTGATTTCCATAAGGACCGGTTGGAAGCCGCTCGCATCCAGCTCTTGCCTGCGATTTTAGTCAGGTCGTCTGTCCACCTGGTCGGTGGCCGTCCTGTGCTGCGCTTGCCAGTCCGTGGTCTCCATTCAAGAACTTTTCGACCCCAACGGCCATCAGTTCTTCGAGCTATGTGCCCTGCCCACTGCCACTTCAACTTGGTAATCCGGTGGGATATATCGGTAACCTGCGTTCTTCTACGGATCTCCTCATTTCTGATTTGATCACGTAGAGAAACCCCGAGCATAGCATAGCATAGCATTAGTATTGTATATATATTTTTTTATACGGAAAAGTTAATCGTTCCTGTGGATGAACTAATTTCAAACAAGAAAGTAACAAAAGCTTTCACCCATATTTTCGCATTTGGATTCCCTTCATCCCGGGAGACATTCACGCACATAATCACATTACTTACCTAATCATCCATGAAACGGAACAATTCTCTATGCTTATCACATAATCTTTTGCCCCTATTGGGATTCAAACCCATTAATAAGGTCACTGATCTCTGAACCACGGCGACCGTGATTAGAGGCATACTGGACAATCGTTGTCCAAGACGAGGACCTGTAAAATAAGTAGTAAAACAATTGTGTTTTGACTAAGGAACACACAAAAAATAATTAGCTTAGAACGCATCACTAATAAGCAGATATCACAAGTGTATTGTGCAGTACTCTGTCAGTGGAATTGATATTGTTAGAAACTGAGCAGATAAATCCTACTAATAATACATACTGGTTAATACACACACGGGATAATAAATACTCAATTATCCCGTGGGATAATTGAGGTAACGGGAAACCGTAATCCAACGGGTAAAACCGCAGGGCGCTACTAGTAAAATATAATTGTTTGTAGGAGTATGCATGCTAGCGTGGCTGATGGCGCGGCTTTGGGGCGGCGCGCCGCTACAGCTCGGCGCAGCCGCGGCGGCCGTGTGCGCCGCCGGCAGCGCGCTACTCAATCTCTTGTGTCTCGCTCTAGCACTCTGCGCCGCGCTCAGACTGCGCACGATTACTGATAAAGTACCCGCAGAAAGGAGAAATTATTTTAAAGAAAGGTATAGTATAGCCATTTTTATTGTTTAAATGGTATTCCTTTTTAAGAGGATTTCTGATGTTATCAATAATTACTTTAGTACAAGTATTTCTCGTATTTTTGTTTCCCCTTATAGCTACTTCCATAATGAGAGATTATATGAATGTAATGTTTTTTTTTTTTAGTTTTTGTGAAGTTCATTCATATACGCTAATGACTCAATATTTAGTTATATTTTATTTTGACTATACGGCTACTCTCAAGATAGTCATTTAGTCAATCACTCATATAACTCAAATTCTTCTACAAACCTACTCTCCCAGCTGTCAGATAAAAATAATATTTAAAAATCGCTTTCAATAGAGATCACGTGGTGAGACACTCGCTCGTTCTCCTATTGACTACTTCTGCGGCCCAAGCGGCGGGAGTTGCGTACGCGCAGCCAGGTGAACGGCAAACAGCGCACGTTGCAGCGCTCTCTGCAGCTGCGCTTGCTAACGTAAGTATACTTTATGTTACTTTACGCAAACGTTCCTTTGTAACTTTTTATTTTTGTGTCCTACACTTCGCATTTGAACATTATTTTAGTTGTTGGTTAGTGATGATTTGGCCGGATATAGAATCACGCTGGACTAAGACAGATACAGATACAGATACAGATACAGATACAGATACAGATGTTTATTGGTAAAATAATAATTTACAAGTCACTTATTCTAGATAAAACAACATGCTATATAATAATAATAATAAGTTTTGCTATAATGCTATATGCCTATAGACTGTTCACTGACTGTCAAAAACCATTTGGTTTTGGACTCTGCGATGTATCATGCTTTTTTTTTTCATACAAATAAGTCCGTTCTTTATTAGGCTTTTCATCTTAATAAATTCTACATCATTTGTTACAGAAATCATATCGGTATCTTATAACTTAACTTTAAAATACATTCGAAGATTGATGCTACTTTCACTATATTAATGCATCTAATGATTTTCTTACATATTACTGTTTCCTAGTAAGGCGAGGTTTTCCGAGGTTTGATTGGTGTGTGCGCAACTGCGCCTTAAAATAGGCGCTGTGACCCAAGCAAGAATAACTTGTACCTGTTATAACATGATGGTATAACTGTGTTAAACTAGTTGTACTAGATAAATTATAGTTAGTAGGTACTGAGTTGTTTTACCGTGCGATACAACTGCGCTAAAACTGCGGTAGGCACTGATTAAAAAAAACGATGTTCTTTTATTTAAAGGCTTTTTTTAGGGCTTTGCGATGTTGGTTTGCTACGTGATCCGAGACGAAGAATGCCTTCGTTCTGCGCGCAGAGTTCTCTCGCTGCCTACGAAAAATGATTGGCAGGATTCACCCAATGGAGACACCTCGTTAAGATGTAAGTAATAATCATTATCACTACCTACCACAAACCCTCGACCCTAATGACAATAGTGATGAATACGGGAGAAGTGTACTTCTAGGGAAATAAGCTCTTGACATTCTTATTTGAGTTTGAAAACTATCGCGAGTTTAGTTTTTCTTTCCTTTTTTTATTTACCACGTGAGTCCTAGTCAGTTTGTAGATTACATTCTTATTTGTCATTTTTTAAATTTAATATTATGTTTGTTATGTTGACATTGTATTGGAATAGTATTATATGCAGTACTAGCTACGCCCCGCGGTTTACCCACGTGGTGATGATTGATGATGATGATGATGATAAGTAGCCTATAACATGTTATAGCGGGACATGAATTATCCACAACGAATTTCATCCAAATCCATCCAGCCGTTTAGGCATGAAAGAGTAACAAACTTTCAAATAGTAGGATTTGTATAATAGGTAGGTACTTATGTACTTGTTCTTTTTTTAAGGCCATATTATTCTATGCCAGTAAGGATGAATATGTCAGATTCCTAATAAAATTGTCAAATCTAATTCAATCCCATGTTACCAAGGAATGAATAAGTCTTGATTTGATTTCATAATACGAAAATGATTACTGTCCTGAATTTTTGTTTTGACCGCTATCTCTGGTGTAGTAAATAGGTAATTGGTGGAGATATGCAATAGCTTAAACAAAAACGTCTACTTGCACCGGCTCTGCACTCATCGTAAAACAGGAATAAAATCGGATTGTACTTTTTCCCAGTGTACATAAAACAAGGAGGGGAAGTGGAGAGTAGGGGTGGTGCGAGCATCCTTGAAGCTTCCTCTTCGCCCGTGTCTCCAATGACGACATACTGGAGAGCACCAGGACAAGAGAGTCCCCCTCGGTTAAATAGGTGAACGCAGTTCAATATCCTATGGACCTTATCTTACTTATTTCAGGTCTCAAAGTATTTTGAGAATTAATTATTATTCCAAAGTACAAGAAAATATGTATACTTACTAGCTGCATTCAGCGGTTTCACCCGCGTGGACTACGGTTTTGTTGCTACTTCAGTTACTCCCTGGAAACCATCTTATTTCTGAGATAAAAAGTAGTCTTTGTCCTTATCCAAGGTCCCATCTTTCTATATACTAAAACTCTATTAGATTTTATGTATATACTAGAACAGTATATGACACACCATTATAATATATAATTATTCCAAACTGTACGGTATTATAATACTTTTTATGATTTAGGAAGCTACGTCTGTCTCCTAGCACTTCTATAACAGATTTAACAAAACAAAGAAAAAAATGGTAACAAGATGGCGACCCGAAGTTAAAATGGCCATTTTGTATTCAAAAAGACTTTATGTAACTAAGATAAAAAATCAACATAGTCATCAAAATTAGTGCAGCGCCTTAGGCGTGAAAAGAGTTACTTTGAAATTTATAATATTATTAGTTTCTGGTCATAAGGTGCAAAGAAGTTAATAAACACACTTTCACGTGTATTATAATAACAATGATTAATTTACTCAATCATTATTTTACTTATAATTGTATTTGTACTGTTTAACTTGAGTGTAATGTTAAATAAATTTTTAAGTGTAAATAAAAAAAAATCAATTGTTTTATTTGTTTCGCAGACAATCCAAGGCAGATTACCGCGCCGACATCGTTCGCTGCGTAGAATACACAGATTCAGTTTCAATCCCATATCGGTGTGACCGCCATTTTGGTACTACGCACGCAATCTGTGATCTTATTCCCCAAGCTCCCACCCAAACAGAGTACGTGGCTCAAGTCTGCTTAGATGTAGGTGTCTTGAAAATCCCCCACGCACTTCCTGAGGAATCTCCAGCAGCGAGTCACAGACACTCCGTCGAGTTTGAACCATACAACGAAAAACATAATTTTGATACTATCAAAGAAAACTGCTCTATTTGCGTCCAATCATACCCCGACGTTTCAAGGATAGCCTCCCCTCCAATAAAGAGTTGCCTTAAAAAGAGCAAGTCTGATTTCACGTCGTCATCCCTCCCGTCCATAGAAGTGAAAGACGACTCTAAATCTAATTTAGATCGAGCTAACAAAGAGTGGAATACGACATGTGATTCACCGAAAACGGACTGCATGCTCAACAAAATATCAAACGATTTGGATTTTCTATTAAACCGGACCCAAAAAAGCAGTACAATACTTGATCAAATTGAAGAAGCACCTACTTAGAAGACATAGTGAAAATAATCTAGTTTTATGAGAGGAAACAGGGGTGACTAATTACTGTATGGTAATTATTGCAATCGTGTACATATTATAAGGTTAAGTAATAATAATAATTGTGTTTGTATTTAATGTTAAAATAATATTCAACGATAGATAAAAATATATGTTTTTAACACAATATTCTTAAAATATCCGAATTGCATCTATTATAGTTGAATAATATATTTATTTGTATTTTTACAAGATAATCTACTATTACTTGAATATAATTATTTTTTGTTTTTAATATCACCTGGATATATAAACCGGACCAACGAAATCTCACTCACCAAGCTCGTAATCTTTTTTAAAATCCATAAATATCAAGCGTTTATTGGTTTCGCAAGACGCCATGAGATTTTTATGTGTTGTGTTATGATAAAAAACCCTATATATCTCGGTGGGAATCGAACCAGCATTCGTCAGTTTGACACCGGACGTTCCCACCGCTCAGCTATCATAACTTCATTATTTTTCGAAATCACAATTTAACATCACAATTACTTTATAATAGATACGTGTAAATATAAATGTAGGTAGTTAGAATTTTAAACGAACTATTGTTTAAGTTAAATATTGTACAGTATATGAATATGTTTATTTACAATACATTTTTTACTATTGTTATTTGCTTTTCATTAATATTCCCTTTTTGAAGAGCGAGCCGAATTCTACAGATAGTCTTTCTAAAACTAGTTTGATTATTGAATGTGATAAAAAAATTACTATTTTAAAAAAATATTTAATATTAAATTATCTGTATTCCGTGACGAAATTAATGTTAAAAAAGTAACATATCATCATCATCTTCATCTCAGATAAAGGACGTCCACTGCTGGACATAAACCTCCCCCATTGATTACCACAAGGACCAGTTGGAAGCGGCCCGCATCCAGCCCTTGCCTGCGATCTTAGTCAGGTCTTCTGCCCATCTGGTCGGTGGCCGTCATAGTAATTATCAAAGTAACATATAAAAAATATCATAAGTCAGGTGTAAGTATGTAGCCAGCCATGAGTATTATTTTTTTTTGTTTCTTACGTAGTCCAACTTTTTGTATAGTACCAGAGTCGACCAGATACTGGCAGCATTGTCAGCACTCTGTACACCTATACGAAGTGCTTGGCTAATTCTCAATATAAAGTGAGAGCCGTTAGCCCCAACGGCATCAAATTCTTTACTCCAAAAGGCGTAGGTAGACGTCAGTCCGGTCAAAGGTTACATATTTATGCCATTTGAGGTTCCAGCTTTGGCAGCGGCAGCGCCGGCTTTTACTGTAATTACTGAAAGGTGAGACGGAACTAATGACGTATCTATGCAAGGTAGGGTAGACTGGGTATGGTTAAAACAAAGGCCGGTTGAAACAAATATTTCGCGATTGGTTACTCGAGAAGCGGAGCTTCCAATGGGAAGAAGGAACGGTAGACGATAGGTCCGAGCAAGAATCTCAGTATTGCAAACGCAACACAGATGCGCTAAGATGCAGCTTACAGAAGACCGTATTGTATTTTGATCCCCAAAAGTAAGTATTTCCCTTTTAAAATGTATGCTAATATCGTGTTACATTTAAGTCAAAGTATACTTGTGTGTTTTATTACGCTTTTTTTGCTATACGTGTGTTTCTGCTTTTTAAGAAACTTGTAGGTCATGGAATTTGGCAGGTTTGATGTGTTACTATAAACACCATTACTTTAAACTGTATTTTGCCAAAAGCGGGGTTGGGGGCGGTTGAAACAATTTTTGTGGGTACAGGTGAAACAATAAATATATACATTTTCTGGCATTCTCGATAATGAGAGTTTGCGTAAGAAAGAGCAAATTGACTTGGCACGTTATTAAGTTACATATACGGAGGAGGTAAAAGCTTTCGATTTACTACGAGAAGCCGCGCAAAAGCATAGAATTAATAACTGTTCTTTCTTAAGAAGAGATACCTCTGGCGATGACGACGAAGTTATGGGGTAAAGGACCTACAACCTAGTTTTCAATGGAGAACAAAATATAATAATTATCAAAACATTTGATTCGATACGCGGAAATGTATTTTGGACTATCTAAGGGTTGAAAATATTAGCGTACAAACTTAACATTTAGATAATTACTTATGACTACCTAGAACTAGGGAAGTCAACTAGATGACAGGTGAAGAATAATTTCGTATATGTGACAGAAAAACCCCTGAACTATCTTTACGTCCGCTTATCCGCGCAACTACAAGCCTGTCAAGCGCCATTATAATTTAATATTCCGTTAATTGGTTATTGCTCGTCTAGGCTTATAATAAATTTAAACATTGAAGGCCGATTATTCGTTATTAGTTATTTGGGGCCATAATCATGCTTGTAATTTAAATTAATGAAATATAAAACATGTTCCAATGTTATATTTTGCATTATTTGCATGCGTTTTAACAATATACAAAATATATACAAATATCATCCCAAAAAATTGATCTCTCGTCATTTTTGCTTGTTCCAAAAACAAAATCTCAACAATAAAGGCCAAATCGTTTCAACCGTACCCAGTCTACCCTATTCCAAGCCAATGGCAGTGCCACGTTCGACGAATGAAAAGGTAGAAGATATAAACTAATGAAAATCTTACCGCGATGTAGCAGCATGCCTGACGCCAATCCTTCTTGTGTGGCTGTTGTAAGTGATTATCACACCACTCCCATAAATTGATGTGCCTGCTTTATGGATTTTCTTAGATTTGTTCTTTATGCAGTTTTGACATCATACAAAGTGCCGCTTTTTAGTAGATAATAAAATGCTTTGGTAAGAATTAAGTAATATTTTTGTTTCCAAATAAAATAGTTGATAGTAAGTTCCTACACTCCCTACCTATGTCACGTATGTATTGACGTGTCGATATTCGGTACATGTACCCAATACCGACACGTCAATTGTACAGAAATCGATTCAATGGACTCTATTGTGGCTAATGCCAGTTCTATACAATGACTAAAGCTTTGATCGGATAATTGTATTTGTATTTGATATAATCGAATTATTTCACATGGTCCACTCGTATTTGAGATAATGGTTAAATGTTAGACGAGTATGTATGGAATAAATCAAATAAACACAAATTAATTCTTCAAATTACATGTATGTCAAATCAAATCAAATCAAATCAATTTATTGGTAATAGTGCATTATTACATGTCAATAATAAATATAAAATAATATCATTCCGATACTCATTACAATAAGTCATTTTTAAATTGAATATAAATCAATAAAAATGTATCCTAAAACACATACATAGTAATGTAATACAGTCATTTACAGATTAATAAATTCTTCAAAGCTATAGACGGACGCGACGGATGCTCTAAGATATTTATAATTGTTCTCGGTTTTTTTAAACGCATTGTAAGAAATATGAAGAGAGCTCATCATAACTCTATGAATAACTAAAAGATAAAATATACCCTACATGTCTAATATAAACTTAAAAAATACCACTTATAAGAACTATTAATTAAACTAAAATGTTAATTCTGATTGAACGAATTTTCATTACATTGCTAAATTATTCAAAGTGTAAATACTGATGTAATTTTTTTGTATTAAGTCAAGATGCCTCGCCCCTTCTGTCTGTAAACACCCGCAAAGCTCTGAAAACCTTAATAACTATTTATAAATATCTGTTAAATTGATTTACAAGTTGTCCTTATCCATTTTCTTGATTTACATAAAAAAAGTGTAAATTTTAATCTAATAAACCTTTGACACAAGAAATGAAGATAAAATGTATTTTATGTATGTAGCTATACATACCTAGCCTGTAAATACATAGGTTAAAACGAGATCCTTTCAAAAAATTGTTCTTTTATTTTCACAAAACTACCCTAAAAGTTGTATTAAAACCTTTTACTTCTGCAAGTGCCTCTACACTAGGGCAGGTTGTCAGTCATTCTTTCATAATCTGCTTTGTTCAGGGCAAGCCTCAACAGATTTTCAGCTCAGGTCATCCCGGTCCATCTGCGAACGTTGAGAAGCCAGGGTAGTTTCCTCATTACAGCAGCTCGTGCTGTTCATGTTCTAAACGTGTCCAAGATACGCTACTTTCTCTGCTTTGAAATTCTTACAAGTTCCGGCTTATGAAGTCTCATGTGCCTTGTATCAATTGTGGCGTAATGGTATTAAAATCACAATTTTGTTGGCCGGTTGGCGCAGTTGGTAGCACTCTGCCTTCTGAGCCGCTGGTCCCGGGTTCGATTCCCGGACAGGTCAAACATTTGTGTGTATGAACATGTCTGTTTGACCTGTGTCTGGGTGTATATATGTATTTAAAAAAAAAAAGTATATATAAGTATGTATTTAAGTATATATATCAGTCATCAGGTTACCATAGTACAGGCTCTGCCTAGTTTGGGACGTGAAGACCTTGTGTGAATGTTGTCCCATATTATTATATTACAATTCAAACAAAAAAAATTCAATTTGCTACATAAACTAAATATATTCTGTTGACAGTAAGAAATAAGTATATATGTGGTATCCGGCTTTACTCACGTTTATAGTCGAAATTTCGACCTAGGTTTCGTCGCCGCGATCTGACAGCGTAAACTTACCTGAGGATGAGCATCGGACATGCTCGAAACCTAGATCGAAACTTCGACTATAATCGTGAGTAAAGCCGGATACCACATATATATAATAATGTGTCAAACTCACGAGAATTTCCAATCAAGAAATAAGGAAACAGAGAAAAGCGTAAGAAATTATTTAAAGTATACAAAGCTGCTCTACTTCTGTCAAATTGGCATATTATGATGTAAACCTTGACATTATAGCCGGGCCGGGGAGGATGCCCGGGCTAAGGGTGGCTCGGGGCGGTGCGAAAATGCACGGAAAACGCGCTGGGAGCTGTCAACGTCAAATGTATCATAATAAAACGTATCATCTTCGCAAATATTTTAAGACGGGTGAAACCATTTATGCTTCATTTTAAAGCTGTTTGCTTAAAAATGCATATCTATGTAAGGATTTCTCCGATCAAAGGATACTCCGATATTTCGGCCATGTAGCTCGTAGAGACGGTAACAACCTGGAAAAGTTAATTATAACAGGCCAAGTTGAAGGCAAAAGGCCTAGAGGGCGAAGCCCAAAACGTTGGTCTGACCAGGTGAAGCAACAGCTGGAGATGGCAGCTCACGTAGCACTCCACGAAGCAAAAGATAGGAACAAGTGGAGGGCCGCAGTGAAATCCATCGCACTTCGTGGGAAAAGTCACGATCCTCATCAATGAGGGAACGACTGAGGAGGAGGATGTAAGGATATAATGGTTTTTGTAAATGTTTCAAAAAACTTTAAAATGTAACTTTCTGGCGAGGTTTCCAGACAGTTGATAGCGCGCGAACTCATATATTTCAAATAAGCTAGGAATGTATGAGAGAGAGCGGAGCAATCAAGCATAGGTCCGACGTTGACGGTGGTCGCGGTTAGAATGAGCTCGTGGAGTGCAGCGCGGACTAGCCAGCTGAAGTCATCTGATCCATAGCGGCGGTAGGAATTCATACAAATAAATTTGTACCAAATCAGCAGTCACAGAACACATAACGTTATGTAGATGGGAGAGATGTTCGCTAGCGCAGATAGGGTGTGGGAGTAAATGAATGTCCACTTACGTATGTTGAAAGTCCGTATAATCTCGGGCACACACGCAACAATATCGTTTTTATATACAAGCTGTGAGGAGCGACGTGCGCTCCGCGTCAAGAGGTAATCGAGACTGGTTAGGTGCGGCGCCGGCGCATCGATCGCGCCACCGACAGTACATAACGCCTTATATACTGCCGTTGTCAGTTAGTGATGCGGTAACGTCGACGGATCGTCGTGGTCGACAATAGTATCGACCAACCAGTATTTGTGTTATATAATATATAATACAATAAATTTGTGTACTGTTTAAATATATTAAGATATTTGTATATGTGTACGCGAAATATATGTGTAATGTTTGAAATAAACTAACTGTATATAAATATAAATAAATATATATGATCGTATAATTGTATTAGTATTATTTAAATAAATAATATGTGTACGATGCAAGCATCGCACATCGCGCGCGGTAAGCGATTTACGTCTTCATTCCATAATGCATAAATCGCGTCTTCAGTTCACGATCGGTAACCATATCATCCGCGTGTGCTCATCTACCATACCATTAACCATCATACACTTAGTTTGAGAATAAAAGAACATTTTACTTTCTAACTATCATCTATTATTTCTATATGTACGGACAGCACCGTACAATATGAGTATGAGCCTATAGTTATATTGAAGTTCACCAATATTAAAATAATTTATTTTACTTCTATTTTAATATTTATACAGTTATGAGAGCCAATATACGTCTAAGTTTTGCGCAGAATTACCACCGTACTACCTCCACTATTTCTAGCCGCTATCTGGGGAGGTCTCCTTCGGAAGCAGGACCTTGTTTTGATAGCTTAGTGGCTGGACAATGGCTGCAGACAAATACGAATACATAATGCATAATATGTATGTAACGGAAGCAATTTAAATTTGTGTATGTAGATGTAACTAACTTTATGGACAACATTGTTACAATTTTTTCGAAATAAAGAATATATTTTGATTTGATTTATTAAAGCTTAGCGTGACACTTTTGACCACATCGTCAGTGACCATCAAGTGAGATAGTGGTCAAACCAGAGCTTTATAATATTATTATTATTTAGCCTTTTATTTGATTCCAACAACATAACAATGCACAAAATTTACTTAGTCTAAGTTTTCTTTCTTTGTAGATTATTAATATCGTAGTATAGAACCACACAAAAAATATTATTACCTAATTTATCCTAGTTTTCTCGCTACATTACAATGTTCCTTGCGGAAAAAAAATACGTGAGTATGTGAGTTTGGGTGAGATTTGGCTTGACCCCCTCCCCCCCCCCCCCACCCCGTAAACACCTCACGAAATTAGTGGACGCTCCCTATCTAACATAATTATAATGATGGCGCATTGCCGTACATAATAGAATGGAGAATTTGGAAATAAATCATGTAATTTCAGTGCACATTATCTAAAGGTTAATATTGTTCCTCATACTAAAAAAAATAGCGGGTCCGTGCGCGGTTTTGTTCCCCCAAAGTTATCGGGTCTTATAAGCCCCTTAAAATAGTGGAAGCAAACAACTTTGCTTTGTACGTATAGGAGATATCTAACATATTTAATAGTGATGGCGCATTGCCGTACATAATATAATGGGGAAGTTGGAAATAAATCATGTAATTTCACTGCACATTATCTAAAGGTTCATACTATCATAGTAAAAATTAGCGTGTCCGTGCGCGGTTATGGTCCTCCAAGGTTATCGGGTCTTATAAGCCCCTTAAGGGTTTTTATAGCTCGCTAGCGAGAAAATCTTACCAAACTCGGTCTAACTTAACATTCAATGTTCGGACAGCTTTATAACTCATATAACTCAAACGTTTCACTTGATTCACTTTTATGGACTCTTAACTTGTTAACTCATGCTTTTAAACTGTAAAATTTACATAACAAAGTATTCGTTCGTGAGACATATATATATGTACGCGTATTTATATTATATGGTGGCTAGCAAGACATACACTGATAATGAGTAACGATAAGTGTACGTTGCTGACCTTTTTAAATCAACAAGCTCACAAATACTATAAAGGCGAAAGTTAGTGTGTATGTGTATATATTTGTCACTTTTTCACGCTTAACCGGCTACACCGATTTCCATGAAATTTGGTATGCAGACACTTCAGGTCCCGGAATAACACATAGGCTATTTTTCATCATCATCATCACCTTCAATCATTACCACGCGGATAAAACCACGGGGTACAGCTAGTATGGTATATGTAAATTAAGGTGTATGCCATACTAATTGGACGAGACACACAAGTATGGAGATCCTACGCAATAATATAATTTCAAAATCAATTTATTCCAGATAACAAGATCCATGGGTTAGTAGCAAATATTACCTTAAACTAGTGTTAGTATTCATTATACTTACGAAATATTTCTAGACCTAAGTATAGCTTATGTCTACCTATCTATCATCTCAGCATTAGCCGTACAAAATGCTTGACTAAAGGAGTCGCTAAATCGTCCGCAATAATCTTCACCAGACCGTTATTAGCTGCACTCACTCGGCTCCTTAAAGATGCTACCTTTTTGCGAATTACGGCGAGAAAGCCATCAGTTTGGTATTCTGCAAACATTTCAGAGGCGCTGCAGAAACGTGGAAGTCCCAATACATCCTAAAAATGTTGTTGTATTGGATGCGAAGGCAATACAGTGATTTCTTGGGGTAGTTGAACCACAGACTACCCGTGTACATCCCCTGACAATAAGCCTTAAACAACGTAATGTTGACTTGGTCTGTACAGCGGGAAAATCTGCGAGTCAACATGTTGCCTCGCACGGCCAATACCCTGCGCTCCCTTTCAATATCAACAGTGTCCTTAAGGTCATCAGTCAAAAAATGCCCAAGGTAATTAAATTTTAATACTCTCTGCATATTGACACTGTTAAGAGTAATTGTCGGAGTTTCTACGTGACATTTACCGGCGGCTCTAAAAATCATGTACCTACTCTTATAAACATTATATACATAATAATAAGGTTATCTATCGGTTACATTTCGGCGAATGTGCACTGGAATTACACGATTTAATTCCACCTTCTCCATTCTATCATCGGTCAACCAGACGTACGACTATGCGCCATCGCTACATGGTAGATATACCACCGTTACGCACGAAGGGTTTTGCTTCCATTTTTATAATGCGTACTGCCAGAGAGTGGAACTCACTGCCTGAGTCTGTGCTTCCCGATATGTACAACCCCGGAGTCTTCAAGTCGCGAGTGAATAGGTTCCTTCTAAGTTTGCGTGCTCCACCTTAGACCGCGTCGTCGCTTAACATCAGGTGATACAGTGGTCAAACGCAAGCTTATAATCTTAAGAAAAAAAATCATACAGGTCGAATTGAGAACTTCCTCCTTTTTTTGAAGTCGGTTAAAAAGTGGATGAGTCTTCGGACGAAGGCAGCACAGTAAGTGGATTCTCCATAACCCTGCCCGTTGTGTATACATTTAAGTACAAAAAACTATCTAGAATATACAAGGATGGTTCGATAAATAGCAGCCGCACCCGAAGCGATAATTTTTTTCTCAGAAATGATAAAATTTCGAGAAAATATTTTAACCGGGTGGGTGCCCACGGCGTGATTCACAATACATTTTTGTGACACAAAGTTATTGAGATATCTATCCTACTTAAACACAATATATTGACTCTTTACTATCCTATCCTACTAATATTATAAATGCGAACGTTTGTGTGTGTGTTTGTTACCTCTTCACGCTCAAACGGTTACACTAAATTTGATGAAATTTGGTATGGAGATAGATTAAGCCCTGGATTAGCACATAGGCTACTTTTATCCCGGAAATAGTATAGTTCCCGTGGGATAATTGAGGTAGCGGGAAAATGGTAATCCACGTGGGTGAAACCGCGGGAAGCTACTAGTCACGAGTGAATAATCTATCTATCTTCTTCTACTTTTATCCCGTAAATAGTATAGTTCCCGTGGGATAATTGAGGTAGCGGGATAACCGTAATTCATGCGCGTGTAACCGCGGGGCGCTACTAGTGTCAAATAAACAACAAACTCTTTGAAACTTTTTAGTAAAATATCTGGGATTTTTGTAAAAAATAACGTCAACAATAAAACCAACTGTAGCTAAAGGGTATAAAAAGTAAAACGGATTAAAGCGGTGACAAATCAATTACAAATGACTAAATGATGTCGCGGTCGTGGTGGCTCAGTAATAGTGACACTGACTTTAGAACCGCGATCCCAGGTTTGAATCTCGGCTGGGGCAATCATGATTAGCATAGATATTTGTTCTCGCGTCTTAGATATTTGTGTTACGTGATTGTCTGTGTCCATACCTCTCGCGACACAGGGTATCCTAGTGCGCGGATGTAGGTGTAAATGTGAATGCGTTTGTTCCAATTGAACGAAATTAAGGAGAGTTTGTACGATTTTTTTTATAAGATCGACTACATCGATTGATCCATACATATAGGTAGGTAGTGGCCTTAATTCTGTTAATCACACGAACTAGCTAAAATTCACTAAAATTCTTCACATTCAAATCGCTCGTATTCTATTTACGCTAAAATTCAAATTCATAATAATCCAAAAATATACATATAATTACAATAAAATAAGATTATTTGAAAAGAGAATTGATTTAAAAAGGTCGGCAACATTCACTTACCGTTACAGATAGGCGATGGAGATGGTGATTAAAAAAAATTACTTATATGTCGAGTAATTCTGATACAAAATAACTATTTTATTGCATACCATTAACTATGTAGGTACGTGGTGTATTTCCATAGCGGGATCGACTTTCTGAAAAGATTGCGTACTTTGACCGCTCAGCAATAAATAACAACGCTGACTGGGCCCAATCCAGCCCGAGCAGCGCCCGCAAAAATGAGTTTCTATTGAGCGTGAAACAAAAGACTCACGGCTCTGAGTAACGAACAGGATGTCTGCTTGGAGTAACAATGTACCAATTTTCAGAAGATATGTATATTGTTCACAAGCTTATTTTTACTGAGTGTGTAATGCTTTTTGCAAATCTTAAAATAGATTAATTAATGATATTACTGAAAGGGTAAAACAAGCGCGAAGATATATATTTTTAAAACGAAGAATAAGTGTAAGTCTATATCATCATCATTATCTAAGCCATAAGACGTCCACAGCTGGACATAGCCTCCCCCAGTGATTTCCGCATCCAGCCCTTATATGCCATCTTAGTCAGCTCTTCTGTCCACCGTGTCCATGCCGTCCATGCTGTGCTTACCAGTCCGTGATCCCCATTTAGGAACCTTACGACAGCAAAATTTAAAATTAAATTGAATTGATTTGAGTTAGCATGTTTTTATATATAATACACTTAGACCCCCGCACTAGGATACCCTGTGCTGCGGTAGGCATGGACACACACAACTACAGCACAAAAACACCCAAGACCCGGGTCAAATATCTATATTTCTCTCTCTTCTATACTCAACGCACAAATGTTTGCCCCTGCCGTTGAATCTCAAAGCTAATGAGTTGAGCAATACCAGGATTAAGTATTAGTTTAGTATTTAGTAGTAGTCTAGCTCTAATAAGTTTTGGAAAACCCGATCAGTTAATAAATTGACACCAAAATTCTGGTACCCACGTACTTAATAATAAATGATTAAATCACAAATTCACTTCAACATTGAAAATAATGGAATGTTTAGTAGTAAATGAAATTTGTCGGCGATCAAAAGCCTTTTGTTTTCATCTGTTGTTAATGAATGAGAGACTGAATCACTAGAGACAGTAAAGTAATAATCGATTTTTTTACGTTGAAAAAATGACGAATTTCACTTGTTTTTTACTTTGAATCATCTGGCGCTTTGAAGATTTTTAAAGCCAAAAATGTAATATTTATAGACCTTTCCAGTAATGGACAGAAACGGTAGACGGTTCAGGATGATGTTGAAATTCTATGTATGATGTATGTGTGCCGAGAACCACACTGATGGCTTCCATGACACCATCAGAAAAAAGGTGGCGTCTCTGGTGCGAGGGCTCAGTGATACTAATACTGCAGCGTCGACCAAGGACCTTTAAACAAAGGATTAATATGGGTACTCTAAGAGAAAATCTAATTTCGCTTTAGTTTTTGCTATCCTGCTGATTTTCCGATCACCAAAGAGATTTTCACAATGGAAAAGAAAACGATAAAATCCTTGCAGTTTGTATTTTCTGTCAAACAAATGAAGATAGATAATAGATATTCATTTCATAGTGATGTACTAGATTTAGACGAGTTGAAATCGAGGTTTTAAACCTGTTACTACAAATGTAGTTGATATTGAATGTTTATAAAACACTTGTAACTTTTGTAGTAACTCTTGTAGCTACTACAATTAATTGTAGGCTTGTACTTGTAGCTTTACAACACGGAGTAATACCACTTATTCAGCCATAAAATATGTAACGAGACGTCAAAATATTCCTGATCGCTATAAAGAAAGTCTCAGCTAATATTACACAGATAATTTGTAAAAGGAGTCACGTCTCAAAGGACGCCCAATGACATAGTGATAAGGTAATGCGGTTGTTTGTCCTAAGTCATCTACATATTCTTCGTCTTACACAATCTTAGTGAATATTTACAAGGTTTTTTTTCTACGTATCGTGTACGAATTCTCTAAGTGTCTTAAGAGGTTTCCTGTTCTCTAATATAGTACGCAGAGTTAGAATAATTCAAAAATGTACGGGCCGGGAGGTGCAAGAGTATACAATTTTCTAAAAAAGAATTACCAATGACGGTCACCGTGGTTCAGTGGTGTTTCTAGATGTTTGTAAGTGTCCATGCCTCTCGCGACACAGGTAATCTTAATGCGGGGATATGAGTGTGATGATAAAAAAACATACGTATAAAATTACGACAAATTATTAAAAATATTAAAATGTTCACTTCTGTCGACTAGAATACGGATTTTTTTTTTTTTTTTACATATTATAAGTTTGCGTTTGACAACTGTCGCACCTGATGTTAAGTGATGACGTTGTCTAGGATTTAGCCAAAACAAACCGATTGATGATTCAAAAAGAGATCAGTGTCTTGAATGGGATTAGCAATGTATCATAATATCAACGGTGATCGCTTACCATCTGTCTGCTTGTTTGCCACATTACAAAGAAACCTTCTTAAGGTCATATATTGCAAATAATATCGAAGAAGCAATGAAACCTTATCATAGAATTTCAATTGGTGAAGCTCATGTATGGTTACTAAAATTACTCCCCCACATTTTCACGTCACAAACATATGACATTATCTACGTCATGCTACATGCTCCCCTGCGATAAAGTAAAACTATTATATAATTATATTGACAGTCATTACGCTGACGATGAAACATACGAACCCCAATTAACTTTGTTTCATTAAAATGAAGATCCACTGCTTTCAGAGTTCAAACCCAATTATTTTAAACAAGGTGAGCTTGAATGTACCCAATAATATATATTTTTTAAAAGTATTTATATGAACTGTGTAGTACCGGTAAAAGCCGCATATTCTCTTGTGTGAAATTGGATAACATGAAACTAAAGTTCCTGTATGGTTACTTATACAGTTGCGAGATTAAAAGTTATGTCTAAATTATCTAAATAAGTATCTAAGTATCTAAATAATAACTAAATAAAAAATAAAAATAAAAAACAAAAAGTCCTAGAATGGAGACCACGGACTGGCAAGCGCAGCATAGGACGGCCACCGACCAGGTGGACCGACGACCTGACTAAGATCGCAGGCAAGGGCTGGATGCGGGCCGCTTCCAACAGGTCCTTGTGGAAATCAATGGGGGAGGCCTATGTCCAGCAGTGGACGTCCTATGGCTGAGATGATGATGATGATGAAATAATAACAGTCATACTCTTGTTCGACTAAACTAAACTAAGATCGTGGATATAAGATAGTTCAATACAGTCCAAATAATAATACAGTTGTCAAACGCAAACTTGTAATATGTAAAAAAAAGTAAATAAGTACGACACTTATGAATAACAATACTAAAATTAGATATTTTTTTTCACACAGTATTAGTTTGATGATATTATTTTTTAATTTAATGTGTTCATATATAATTAAATACTTTGTGTCAATATTTAAGGTCTATGTTTAAATAAATGTCTCCAAGTAAGGGTATTTAGGATGGGAATGAATGCATTCCTGTGTACGAGGTTACCAGCATGTTCTGTCTTACGATGTACAAATATTTATTGTATGTAATAATAAAAACACTACCACAATTATTATATATACTACCGAAAATAGATTTCATAATAATTTTACTACAAATATTTATTTATTTATTTATTATTTTCGAGAAACTAACAGCCTCAATTAACAAAGTAAGTATTATTAAATTAAGATTACAAGTAAGCTAATTTACGTTTTAAACAAGTTTTTACTTTTTTACAATATTCAATTAAATTATGAGTATGAAAAACTGAAATAGGAAAAGAAATTGAAATAGAATCCATGATTCACGACCATGTCACCCCCGTACACATCACAAGTTGATACATAGAAATAATACATACCAGCGGTCTGTCCCAGCTTCGCAGGGGAAAAATAATAGGTTTTCTAGTTTTTTTGATAATATAACATTACCTATGTCACCCGGGGAAAGTGTAGCTCCCCAACAGTGAAAGAATTTTTTAAATTGGTTTAGTAGTTTTTTGATTGGAAATTCTCGTGAGTTTGACACATTATTATATATATGTGGTATCCGGCTTTACTCACGTTTATAGTCGAAGTTTCGACCTAGGTTTCGAGCATGTCCGATGCTCATCCTCAGGTGAGTTTACGCTGCCAGATCGCGGCGACCACTGGTTTAGTAGTTTAAGCCTATTCAATGCAAACAAACTAATAATCGATTATTTCCTCTTTATAGTATTAGTATATATATATATAGCGTTTGACTACTATGTCATTTGCTGGTCAGTGACGATGTGATCAAAGATGCTATCAGACCTAGACTGCTGCCTGAGCAGACTAGGTATGTGTTTGGTGATAGTTTAACAAACTCGGCAGTTTTTCAAGCCAGACGGATACTTATAGTAGTACTCTACCACCGTGCTGAGAATTTGATAACGGTGTTACCTTCACCGGAAGCTTAAACCGTTAGTGGGGATCAGACCAGCGTGCTTCAGTTTGACAGCTGAAAATCCCACCGCTGAGATATCATCGCTACTTCCACAGATCTAACAAACAAGGTCAAGATCTGTGGCTTCTGTACTAAGAACAATCTCTGAACAATGCAACGATACATTTTCCTATCAATTCCGTGTTGCGCAAACCACGGTTACCGAGGAGGTCGACATTGAATTGTCTACTAAATGCCTTTTATTAGCGACTGTACATCAAAACACTCATCCCACATCGGTCTAAATATCAAGTCAGTTATCTAAATTATCTTGTATCTCGTATTTATTTGGATTAATCCGTCTGACATAATATCAACAAACGACGCCTAATAAACGTTTATCAACTTTGTCAGTCAATTTGCACCCTGCAGTGTAGGGCCGCCATTTTATCGGTTGAGTTGGGCAGCCATTTTATCGGTTGAAGCGCATATTCTTTATTAAATAATAGTGTTTATCAAATATTAGTGTTAAATTCAATAACAATTAAAGTAATACTCCATTACAACTTTAACAAAGTAAAATTAAACATATAATAAATATTATTGTTAGTAAAATGATAATGACGTGATAATAAACTAAATAGTAACTTTAGTATATTAAATATAAACAGTGAAAGAAAACTTCTCCGTGTTAAACATAAATCTTACACGCTACCAAACTTTACCGTCCTTATTTTGTAAGTGGGTAAATATTAACCCAACGTACACCGTTAAGCATGACGGTAAGATTAAATAATATTATTTATTACTTATCTATTTTCATTTACTTGGATACTTAAATATATCACAAATTTTCAATGCAACCAAATTTATCTCGTCGGCCAAGGTAAACACCTTGGTCGACGAAATATAATTTAATTTTAAATAAACTTAATTAAAATTAATTTTTAAATATAATAAATAAATAAAACATCCATTTATTGCTCAAGCATAAAAAGGTACTACAGTAGACCTAGAGAATTAAACACTATTAAAAATATCCTACTTAAATAATCTTCTACTTAGTATATACACTTACACATAAACTTGAGTAATTATAGAGCAATAGGGCTAGACTCAGCTTGTGTTTCATTTACAATGTAGCTAACGAAACGCTTTTTACAGTCTACCCCTTTTTCTCGGACTAATCTGAAGGAACATCCATTTGCTGTCTCATTACATTTTCATTATTCTCGTATTCATAAACTCGTTTGGCGTGTGTCCTGATCTGTAGCCGTCAAAATGCATTCTAACCTTTATTTGTCTTGGTTACGACATAGTTTATGAAACAACGACCTTAAGATGAGTGTAGGAGGTACATTACGTATTGAAGCAGGAGGTGGCTGTGAGGGTAAGTACGGATTCGAGCTTCGTGCTTAATATATTTTAGTCTGAAAACTATCGCGAGTTGCTTCCATAATTGTAATGTAACAAGCCTCGCGCTCGCCGCCTGGCACGATCATGACTCCCAGATGAAGAACTGCAAATAAGTTCGAAACTGGTCGGAGAGTAATTTTCCAGTGTTTACCACGTGAGTCCTAGTCGGTTTGTTACATTACTAATATATTTTATAATGGATTTTTTTTTCTTTCCGACCAGTTTTAACATCCGACAGTTTTAAAATGCGACTTTCCTAATAAAATACTCACCACCCCGTTTCGATTTTTTAATTTCGATTGGCTTTTTCAAAACGTTCGAATTTATTCGAACATTTTTGATAAAGGAAAAATAATGTCGGTAATATGTTTTATGACATGAATAAATTAGTAAATATATCTTATTTTCTTAAACCAAAATAAACATTCATGAACGTATAAAGAATTAAAACAGTACTTAATTTTTGAAGCGAAAACTTCCTCAGCTGCGTTATGTCCTTTTGTATGGGGGAAAAAATGTTAAACTCGCGTCAGATGGTAAGATCGTCAGGATCGCCGTTGAAATTTGAACTTGAACGTGTTACAAATAAGGAACATTTTCGTATGTTGATAGTTTTTAACCGACTTCAGAAAAGGAGGAGGTTCTCAATTCGAACCGTATGGATTTTTTTCCGCATAACTTTCGACCAGGTGAACCGATTTTGATCGTACCTTTTTTATTTGATTCAATTTAATTGAAACCACACGGGAAGCACCAGCTCTCAAATAAAAAAAGAACGATCAAAATCGGTTTATCCAGACGGAAGTTATGCGGTCACAAACATAAAAAAGAAAAAAAGCAACGAAAAAAACATACGAAATTGAAAACCTCCTCCTTTTTTGAAGTCGGTTACTAATAAGTCTAGTTATAAGCATTTATAAAATTAAGTTAAGTAATTAATTCGTGAGCTTAGATTTTTTTTAGAAAAACGTTTATTCCCTCCAGTCATTGGCCAATAAAGGCCGGCGGCTTACCGTATCAAGTCAATAGTTACATCAGCGTACTGAAAGGGGCGCACGAGAGGGCAACACGTTGCGTTATCACTGATCAATGGTCCTGATAACGTGTTGGTAACAATGCCGTTTATAAATCACGCCTATCCTGCACCAGGCCTTACTGGCGATAGATGGTATTGTCGGGTTTAATGTTCCTTGTTAATGACTTTGGAATTCATGTCAATTTGCTTTTGTGCACAATTTTATGTTGGAGAAGTGTGTTTTAATATGTATGTTTCAAAATCGCTCCAGCAAAGCAGGGCGAAGGATTGTGTGGGTTCACTTCAAAGTTACTTATTAAAAAAAAAACATACTGTATAGATCTAGCGTTTGACCACTATCTCACTTGATGGTCGATGATGATGTGGTCGAAGATGTTATCACGCTAGATATAGAACGCTTACTGGCTCTCAAGGACTGCTGCCTGAACACACTATGTGTTTGGTGACAGTTTTTGAAACTTGAGGGTGGCATCCAAAAGTACCCTACTACAATACTACTACAATACAATACTACTACTGGGAATTTGATAACGGTGTTACCTTCACCGGAATCTCAAGCTGTTGTTGGAGATCAAACCAGTGTCCGTCAGTTTGACAGCCGACGCTCTCCCCGCTGAGTTATCATCGCGCCTGTTCTAATGTATAATTAAAATGTAAACTAGAAGTGAGTTGCACGAATCTGTCACTTTCTTGGGCCACCAAAATACAGGCGTTGCCTAGTTTGGAGCAACAGTGAATATCAACTATTATTATATTTGTTTTAATAGATATACAAGTTGAAGAAAAAAAACATAATATGTAACTAGTTGTACAAAATTGAACTGAAATCTAACTCTTTGTCTAATCAAATATATTGTATTATATGATCAAATTAAAAACATGATTATGTAGTATTTAAATTACACTTATTCAATGAGAAAATCGCCTTCTTCTAGGACATGTTTTGTACAGCGTTATAACATTTGTTTTCTAATTGTACAGTAATACTGGTAAAACATTTTGAGAAACTATTTTTTTTGTATAAATATTTTAATATTATTTCATTTAACAATGAAAATATATCCTACTTATACTATAAATGCGGAAGTTTGTAATTATGGATGTATGTATGCTTGTTACTCTTTCTCGCCTAAACGGCTGGATAGATTTAGATGAAATTTGGTACGGAGACAGCTTATACCCTGGATTAACACATAAGTTTTCATCATCACCATCATCACCGTTTTTCATCACCACGCAGGTAAAACCGCGGGGCGCAGATAGTATTGTATAAATTAACAGGACTTTGACACTTTGTAAAATTTTAAGGATTATAATTATTTTTATGGTAATAATTAAATGAATTGTTATTATGTTTTAAAGTACAAACCCAAAATACACATTTGTCAAGACTTCCAATACCTGGAGACCAAAATAACTCAACTACACAAATAACTGTAAAACTTAGGGCTTAGTTAAAGTTCTAACTATCTAGAAATTAAGTTCGCTGGCATATTGACGTAGCTTCGGTAGTATTTAAATAACTAAATTCCGGTTTCCTGTGAGCTATATGTATGTGATAGTCTGTGGTATGTGGTAACTTCTTTGCAGTGTTTGCAATGACTTGCAGTGACATTGCAAACATTGCAAGCACTGAAGTTACCTTCACAGCGCTCATGATTACGGCTGCTCTGGCGGCGACAATATAATAGGCACTGTTCGCGCTAGAGATGAAGGTTTAATTTACCAGGCGTTGATTAAATCGGCGTTGAATTATAGGGCTTGTGGCGTTCCGTCGACGATTGGCGAAATTACAGACTTTGATTTTATTCCTCATCAAAAGCAAACATAACATTCCGCTTGTCATCTTGATAAGCCTTCGAGGTGGACACAAGAATTATAAGTAGTAAAACCCAATGATGTTTTACTAAAGATGACGTATAGTCATACTGCGCGGTGCTCAGATTTTGTTCCATTACGACATAAACATGCGTACTGCGATAGATAATACGGTACAAATAATATAGCAAAGGATAGCTGTATGTTTAGACTTGAGCTTGAAATACGCGTCGCAATGAAAACTACTACAATTGACTTAATTTTGCCGCCTCAGTTTCCGCGCGCATGTGCGTCATCTACCTCATATAAAATAAATAAATAAATAAACATATAATATCATTGAGTAAAACCATATAAAAATCGAAATATTCTCGACTTTTGATAACCGTTTGTCAACCACGCACAAAAAAGTCAGAATGAATTATCTTAACGAGTCTCGCAACAAGTATATTAGTAAATCATTGCGTTTTTACGTAGCTCTATTATATCTTGTGTCCTTGGACTTCGAATATAACAAAGAGGTTATACGTGGTATTACCTATATTACCGGTGTTGCTATGAAGTAATATTTACATCATCATCATTATCTCAGCCATAGGACGTGCACTGCTGGACATAGGATTACACTGAACCTTTTGACCCCAACGGCCATCGGTTTTTCGAGCTATGTTCCCTGCCCTCTGCCACTTCAACCTGCTAATCTGCTGGGCTATGTCAGTGACTTTTGTTATTTTACGGATCTCCTCATTTCTGGTTCGATCGCGTAGAGAACCCCCGAGTAGGCCTCTCCATAGCTCGCTGTGGGACTTTGAGCCTGCTTACGAGGCCCATAGTTAGTCAGAGACCATGTTTCCGTTCCGTAAGTCATCACTGGTAATATACACTGATGAAAGGCATTATACATGCATTATATAAAAAAAACGGAAATCAATAATTTATCCTGGTATAAAACTAAATTTGGTGATCGCATTCTACTACTTTGTAACGAATTAGTAAAGACACGCCACAAAAATTTACTTCGCAAATCATTACCACAAAATTGTCACTTGTCGCTGAGAAAGTTACCTAATCCAAAACTTGAACCCCGTTCCAAACATATATTTCTAACTTCCCGTCACTACTTCCAATTTAAATTTAGAGCTACCCACATCGACACGTCCGGAATCCACTTTAGCGAAACTAATTTAGTGCGGTACACGGGGAAAGTTATATTTGTGCAAACTAAATCTTGGTGCTAGCTACAGTCAACGGTTGTTATAAAATACGTTGTAAATTAATCATGATTGATCAATTGAATCATCGTGATTGTAATATATAATAATGATATATTAAAAAAATATAATGTTTTCGGAATCAAATTGAAAGAAATAATATATTGACTGAGACAAACTTTACTTTATATAATACTAGCTGCGCCCCGCGGTTTTACACGCGTGGTGATGATTGATCATGATGATGATGAAAAGTAGCTTTAGTTATTCCTGAAGTATCTACATACCAAATCTCATCCAAATCCGTTTTACCCGCGTAGTGGTGAAAAAGGATGATAATGGTGATGACGAAAATTATGTGTTATTCCAGCGTATAAGCTATCTCTATACCAAATGTCATCCAATTTTATCCAGCCGTTTAGGCATAAAAGAGTAATTAATAAACATGCATCCAAATATCCATACTAAAAAACTTTCGCATTTATAATATTAGTAGGATAGTTATTCTTGATACTTCGTGGTCTCCTTCACACTCAAAAGCAGCTAAATTTATTTATAGATTAGCCCCCTTACTTAAAAACGTTGAATAAGCTGCGAATAGTAATGCAGTGTTTTGTTCCGTTCTTTCAACGTCAAACTGTCATATAAGCGACAAAGACAAAACACTGAACAACTATTCAGAGGAGAAATATTCAACGTTTATAAGTAATGGGGTAGGTCAGTACAATAAATCAATTATTTGTAACTAGTCAAAATTTATGTAATATTTTTAAAGCTCTATAGGGCTGTCATGAAGGTGTTCAAAAGTATTTATAAATAAATGAAAAAATAAAGCTGCCCTTTGATCTTTGAGAACACAATTACACCACACATAATAAAAACCCAAGACACGCATCCATGCTCATCAAACATATACGTTTTCCTCTGCCGGGATCGAACCTAGGGCCTCGGGGACTAGAAGATGACTGACCACTGAGCCACAGCGATAATATGAAATATACTATGTTGACAGATATACCTCGTATAGCACCAAAATTTTTGTTTATACCTGGCAAGCGTATGATGCTAAACCCTCAGGAAAATGCTATTGTAGGGGTTTACTCATTCTCCCAGAGCTGATACAATGTGATTTAGCCTCCTTAGGGTTCACTCACTAACTTATATAGCATATTCTACGAAAAACCTTTTGATCTCGCTTTTGTGAAACGATACTTCACAAAATAATGGCATGAACAGAATTAACGAAGGCAGAATTTCCTTTCAATTTTGTTATTTAAATGTAGATTTACCTTCAAGAATCCCCATTGTGTTATCGGGTACATAATTATTGGCATTTAATTCACGTCCCTATGTAGGTGTTATATAAATAATACTTTCGAATACCAGGCTAGCTACTACCCTTGAGTTAGGCAGTAGACCCCCATAGCCGGTATATATTCTAAATATAGCCTAATTACACCATCGACCACATCGCCCCTGACCATAAAATGAAAATGTGGTCAAACGCAAAGATCCGTAGTTTCCAAAAAATCTCGTATTATTATTTTTAGTATACATGTAAACATAATAACAATTTTCTTGTATGATTTCAGAACGAAATATTTTAATTTCAAAAACTTTATTAAGTTCAACTGAACTTATTTGGATATTATACAAAACAATGGGTTAAGGAATACTAAAAGAGCCAGCATGAAAGTCGCCCCTTGAGTACAGTTCAGATTGCCAAACGTAGCTTCGGAGTGCATTAAAATTCTTCGCATCTACTGAGCAATTTTTTATGGTTAGGACGCGGTAGCAGCCTTCCGACCAAGGATTAAGAAAACGAGGGTTTCCGGTAAATTTTAGCCAGGAGCAAATGGAGACTTCATGATTGGAACTGGTCTCTCTGCTCGTTTAACTGCGACTTTCTCTATGTGTACAATAATAGTAAAAATTGAGTATGGTGTGTTTACGGCGAATGGTGGTGATTCTGTTATTCGACTAAACTAAACTCAAATTATCGGAATATAATATTATGATGAGATATTATAATGTTGTCTGTTTGAGAATGGGTAGAAAAGTATTTTTTACCCCCAAAATATATTTTTTTTATCGCCATTTTAGTATTTTTGTATGAAAAATGCAATATCCAAATACTTTGACCTACGATCATCGACGTGTAATAATCAAAAAGAAGTGTCACTTTGACTTTTCGCCAATTTGTATGACGAATTTTTTTCGAACAACTTTTGTCAGATCAGTTAGTAGGGATATAATAATTGCACTTAGTTTTAGAAATATTTTTTTTTAAACTACTATTAGTAATATCCCTGGTGCCACTAGTACTCTTGATTATAGTATTCGGTAGCCGAATGGAAAAATAATATCATAAGAGTATCACAATTCCAAAAAAACAACGGGTCCGGCTCCGGGAGTGCCGGCAGAAGTGAAAACTGGAACATTTGAGCATTTTTGAATATTTTGGAACGGTTAGGGAATAATTTCGCAATACTTGCTTTATTTATCAGTATAAAAAAAGTACTATCAAGTATAGGTATACATAGATTTAACAATGATGAAGTTTTTTATTGAAACAATGAAATCTTTAGTCTTTATAATATTAGTATCTATAGATAAAAACATAATTTGATTTATTAAAATTATTTTTATAGACAATATTTTACAAGTTGCTTTTTTTCTGATCTTCCACCATAAACACATTTATCAAGATGATCTCATATCTCCGCATTCCGTCTCGGCGTTTTGCTAACCGAATTCAATAATACTTTTAACAAAACGACTCTATCAAATAAAACCAGCCGTTAAACTAACGAAAATGTCCCTTATTCGTAACACATTTAAGTTTAAATTTCTCCACGCTCCCTCTGTCTTACGAATTCGATGACGTCGCGTGCCTGACGAGTTCAGTCCTGACGCGATTTTAACATATTTACCTATACAAAAGTGCTCAACTCCGCTAAAGTTATAAGATATAAAAGATATAATTTATAGAACGATCGGCACTAAGTTGATATAAGCGTCAGAATTGAATAAATAATATCACTAAGCATAAATACTCCAGTGACCGTTTCATTTGCAATAATCGTAAATGTTTACTTAAATTATACCGTTTGGTCCGAAATAGCTTCAGAACTTTTCCCTTTATAGTTTTGGGTTTTAGGATAATGAAGGCCCAAATGTGAGATCGAAGCAACATTTCTGATGCAAACTTGAATGGGCTTGGGTGGAATGTCCGTTCTAATGTATTTAGAGTAAGTTCTTCGAAATATTTCTGGTGTTTGAACAAAGTTACTGTACAATTTTAGCTGTGCCATTTTTGAAGTTTTTAATGTTTTTTAACAAACCGTATCTCTTCTATACTGTAGGTATAAATTTATTCAACAACATTTTTCAACGATAACGCTATACGTCTCAAGAAGTAACTCGTATGTTCAAACTACTTGAATTATACAATACTAGCTGCGCCCCGCGGTTTTACCCGCAAGGACTACGGTTTTCCCGCTACCTCAGTTATCCCATTGGAACGCATGATCAAAAAGAATACAATTTTAGGTTCAAAATTGGTTTGCATATTTAATGTGTTAATCAATATAACAATCATCATCATCACCTGAGCCGTAGGACGATACTGCTGGACATAAGCCTCTCCCATTTATGTCGACACGGGCCGGTTGGAAGCGACCCGCATCCAGTCTTTTCCTGCGATCTCCAAATTTAAAGATGAATAAATGAACTGGATACTCAAAGCATAACACTAATGCTATCTCCCTCTCGTCTACTTATTAACTATGAAGAAAATTGGGGCGTATAATTACATTGTTCATATATAAGGAGGAAGAACCCAAGCCCCAAAATAATATTGGAGAATCCCGCAAACCCGACCCGAATAAATTTTGATAGTCTTTTAGAATTGCAATGAACTTAATCTCAGCTTTTGTGACTAACTGATGTAACTCAAGCGATCTAATCATAGCCTGCCTTGAGTTAAAAAAAAATGTTTTAAAGTTTTGTTTGTTTAATTTACATTTATCTTAAAATTTAAATTAACCCTTTTTCTACATTATACTTTTCCATTACGAGAATGTGGTTTTGTATAGCGTTTTACAAGTATTACATTAATTTTGTAGGAGTTACTTATGTGAACTTTACATTTTCTATCAAAAGAAACTTTCATATGTGTATTATTTGTAAATGTATTATACTTTCTGAATTATGAATATGTATTTTAAAAAATCTCAATTCATAAAAAATATACCCAGGTATCGTGCATGGTCGGTGCAATACAAATGCAAGTAATTATCCACTAATTTTATAAAAAATTATCAACACGAATACAGTTAGCAAACCTTTTATCATTTTTTTTTTAAATTTTTAATATTCTGGAACTAAGTAATATGGTATAGTCGGAATCCTTACCCGATACAGATTAATGACCAACAAAAAAAAAACACTTTTTTGTATTTGTAATTGAAATAAACGCGTCGGTATCGTGGTATTCATTACTCGTAATCAAAGCTTAGCATAGAATTTCCCTAAAAAAGATCTTTGTTTCTCACAAAATACACATAAAAAGTTGTGTTTATCGAAAGGCTTGGTGGGTGTTCTCATAATTAACAAGATTAGGTACTTTTCGCCAAATTTTTTGTGGGCTTCCACTAATTAATAAATTTCTTTGGCAGCCCATTGTAATACTTTTTTTCTTCCTTTATATAATAAGTAGCGGTCCGCCCCGGCTTCGCACAGGTAAAAATAAATTCATGTATAAAAATTATAAGGATCCCTATTTTTAAAATATAATATTGCATATGTCACCCAAAAAAAAAAAACAACATTGTAAACTGTAAATTGTTTTGGGCAATAGCTATTAATAATAATAATTAATAATGTCACTCGGGGATAGTGTTTATTAGCGAGCTTCCCTTTAACGAAATTTTTTTTTTTCAAATCGATTCAATAGTTTCGTGTCCAATTTCGTGTTCAATGCAAAAAAAATAATTGTATATATCCTATTAATAATTATTATCATAGATTTTATAAGAATAATATATCTAATACTCAACGAGTTTCATTATACCGCGGTTAGTTAATACATAGTTTTGGGCAAAACAACGAGACGACATGCTTTACCGATATGTAAATATTTTTCTTTTTTTTTTCTTGGGGCAAATGCCTTTATTAAAATAAAATACTAATAACTAATTACAATACTGCAGCTACTACAATAACATTTGAGAAATCCACTAGCTATTGGTAGCCTATAGATAACTCAAATGTTCTAACCCGCTACCGGCTGGCAGCGTGCCGAGAATGCTAGCAGCATTGCCACGTTGAATTGCAATGCTGATTCGTTGAGCCAAATATGTACCAGCATTTTGGTCACCAGTCGCAAATGTTGAATGTAAGGGGCGATATCCAATAATCCAATTGAATTAGTGTATCTAAAATTACTAAACGTCGAAAGAGACTAGCTTACCTGCAACACAGGGTATCATAGTTTGGGGGCTAGTGTGCAATTTGATATATTTTAGTTATACCAATGGTTTTGTCCATGTTTTCAGGTTAATTTGTACCAAATTAAAGAACAACAAACGAATATTTACATATATTATTGAATACTAGTAGCGCCCCGTGGTTTCACCCGCGTGGACTACGGTTTTCTCGCTACTTCAATTATCTCACGCGATCTATACTTTTCCCGAGATAAAAGTAGCCTATGTGTTAATCCAGGGTTAAAACTATCTTCATACCAAATTTCATTGAAATCGGTGTAGCCGTTTGAGCATGAATAAGTAACAAATATACACACATACGCACATACTTTCGCATTTATAATATTAGTAGCATAGGACTATACAAATATGTATAGTATTCATTCAAACTTCCATAAGCTTTTCTTGTATAAATTCTAAATTATACAAAAAATCAATGGTAGAGAGAAACATAGTCTGTACCTTAAATCGCAGCAGCCTCGTAAACCAGGGTTTCAGCTTTTTGAAAACAATAAGTCTTCGGAAATGGAAAAGCAATGGAAGTTGGAGAGGATTTACTGGATTTTCTCGAAGACGTTTATACATCTTTACACTTCGTGTGGTTTTATTTTCTTCACTTATAGTGACGTCAGATTAATGCAATTAAGTCAAATACTTGTTCATTTATAATTATATCAGGATTGGAAGAAGGTTTGGTGAACAATTGGTTCAGTTTTTAAACAACTTTATGCCTTAACTATATTTGCAAGCTGTTCCAAAATATTGAAATAAAAATAAATTTTTTCTAACAATTTTTTTTAGAGCTTTTCAACATATTCCCTCCTGACCCTTATGCACTTATGCAGTCGGTTGAACTATCTTTCAAAATATGAAAACCGTATCTTGCGGGAGGTCGAAAAATATACGCCGAAATTTTTCGACGGCCTCGTCTGCAGCGTGGAATTTTCGTCCACGAAGCATTTTTTTTAACGTCACACGTTAAAAAAATGCTTCGTGGACGAAAATTTCATAAAATAATTTCATAAAAAATATCGCATGGCCCTTAAGAGGAAACACTAAGGGCGAAATAATTAAAAAATAGGTATTTGTAAAATGTATTGCTGTCGCGCAGTGCCCCAGCAACTCCCACAGAGTGCAGTAGAGACAACTGCAGCTTGGTCGGAAAATACCTGTCAAAAATTAAAAGTTAAATCAACATTTCGTTGTCCCCTGATTCGATTTCCAAAACTTGACCTATTTAACTACTTTTTTTTATTAAAAACTAAAGAAAGCCGTTGCCGTGTTCCTTTGTTTCCCATTTATTGACAATCTAGTCAAATTTGTTTTCTAGATGTTTGAACAAAGCCGAAGATCTGTAATATTTTAAGGTTTTTGAAGGTGTGTCTCTTTTAATAATTACTTTATGAAAAAAAAGAAAACATAGAGACATGCGAACAGACGCTATACAACTTTTGGAACAAAAATTATTCCTCTACCTGTATTATACAGGGAGGAAACAGGGGACTACGTTTGTATGGAACGGCCCTCGTATTTCCTCTTAATCTCGGCTGCATGGAAGATGAGGTAAGATTTGAGCCCCTGAAGATGTCAAACAGTCCATGCTGCTAGCAGCTATGTGAGCGGGCGCGCTTCTCTTGAGACGTCTATTGTTGCAAACAAAAGAAAAGAGATAGATAATGTTTAATTATTTTTTTAAAAGTAGACTAGCTCATCGACAGAAAACTTATTGAAGATCTATTAGAGCCGGTCGTGGGACTACTATTTACGTTCTATGTCAGAAGACCGGCCTGGAACTTATCTGTGGTTCAGCCCGGTTGGAGATGGGCGTGGGCGCAGGGAGAGGGATTCCTCGTATGGTGAAAAGTGAGCGTAGTTTCTCTGTTCACCCGGACATTGATACCCCTATATAACATATTTAAAAATCGAATGTATAACACAGCTAACAATAAATAAATCTGAATCTGACTCTGTTCTCAGCTCCGGTAGCGGTGCAGAGTCAGTGGTTTTTACAATAAAGATTTTTTACAATAAAAAGGAACTAAATTAAGGGTTGAATTTGTATTTCAATAAAGAATTTGTTGTTACAATAAAAAGGAAATTACTTCTAGGCTAGGATTTTGTTTTACAATAGTTGTTGCAGTTATCAAATAAAAAAAAAATTAGATAAGGTTAGATTTGTTTCACTATTGTAGTTACATTTTTCGTCGCAAAAGCACACCCATATAACACATACACACACATTTAGTTAATACAGAACGAAACAAACAGAATTGCTGTCACGGCGGTACAAAATTAATATAAATTCGCAGTGAGGAAATATAAATAGAGGATCCTTGTAAAAAGTTGCTTACCCTAGATCCGGAGACTTACACTGAATTTAGTATGTAATTCGGGAATATATCTAACGTAGCAAAATTTAGGAAATCAATTAAGGAGATGACCGTTCACCCAGCGGGGTCGCGGCAGTAGGAAACAGGCACCCGCGGCGATTTGCCATGAAATCCCCACGGGTGGGAGGTCGAACAAGCGAACTCGCATGCATGCCCATATAAGGTTCGATTTCCGCCTCGATCGTCCGGTTCTGGCCGTCAAGGGCATCTATCGGGGAGCGGCTGAAGAAGTACACACACAGTCAATGATATAATAATATAACTCAACTGTCACTTGCGAGTTTTTCGAGATTGACCTCCAAGCGATCATCAGACTTGCTTTGAAATTATCTAGATGGCGCTAAATGAACTATTAATTATGGTTTAGTATTATTTCTTGAGATTATTTATTTATAAAAAAGCGAGGTGCTACGGGGACATTGATTGTGACCAAGGAGATTTGTATTGAAATTCGCAATCATATTAAAATAGTTAGTAAAGAGGTTTCGTTTATTCTGTGGCTAAAAGTTTTTGAAACAATCTACATAGGTGAACTACTGACAAGACATTAAAGAATAACATTATTCAGTATATAGATTTTTTGACGGTCGCCGTGGCGCAGTGGTTAGTGTCATTGATTTGACTTCTGCGTCTCCGGGACCCTGGGTTCGAATCCCGGCAGGGGCAAACATTTGTGCGATGAGTGTAGATGTTTGTCCCGGGTCTTGGATGTTAGTGTGATTGTGTGTGTGTGTCCATGCCACCCGCGCTACAGGGAATCCTAGTGCGGGGGCCAGAGTGAGATGAAAAAAAAAAAATTAAATTAAATCCCATCACACTTTTCATAAACTCGCTATATACAAGCTGTTTGGAAGCGCTAGGCTCTGATCCCTTGTTGGTGCTACGTGTATAAGTAGAATTGGAAAATAAAGAGGGACGATGAAAGACTAAATTAGAAATGAAGAAACACTTGACTAGTAAAAAAGGATGATTAATCAAATATTTAGGTTTTGCAGCTGACTCGTGACACATTTAAAAAAAGGATATGCATATAGTCTACTACTAGTCTGTCAAATGATTTGAATTTGGAATTCCTTGCCATAGACCAGGTATCTACCTATTTGATGGTCTGTGATGGAAACATTCAAATTCCAGCTTCTCTAATTTAGCAAAAGTTTGTTATGCTGTGGATGTTTATTCTATGCTCGTAATACGGTGGAACTCATATTTATTAATAACGCTATAGTCCAAACTGTTTTGATGCAAAACACATATATCTAAGCCGACACACTCACACATGCACTTACATTTCACACACCGAGAGGAACTATTACACTTAAATTTAAACTTAATATAATAGTTCTGTAATGTATTAATAGTTGTCAAAAGCTTAAGGCTAGATTTTTTTTATGAATCTAGGAGGAGGGCGCTGTAAGCAGAAACACAGGCGATGAGCCTATTTCAGCGACAGATAACCCATATTTTTTTTTGTGTAAACCTCTAGCCACATAATAAAAAAAAATATGAATGTGCACTTACCTGAATTTAAAAAAAAATTACATTTTTCTATTATGTGTAAAGGACCGAAAGAAAACGGCGTGAATACAAATGAACTAATCAACTTGAATGCTTGTGTACTTAAGTTTGAAATAAATTTGAATTTGGAAGACTATTATATTTGAGATCAAAGTGGCCAGTTTGACAAAATGCCAATATCATAATATGAACGAATTTCGATGGATGTTGTGCAATAAGTCTACGTGTAATTAATCTACGTCATGTATCTTAATTACAGCAGTCAAGATCCAGTTTAACCGTTACATTAATCCTCGTTTAATTAATAAGCAGCCACTTTGAAATGACAAGGTTCAGATTAAATCAAAATAAATTTAAAAGGTTAAAATTCGTTTGATGCCTTCGTGTAATCAAAGGCTTTGATTTCGCGCTGATATTAAACTTCACCTGCCTATCTTTTATTTATTCCAGTTAATGAGTTTGATGATTAAGATGAAAGTTGGTCAAATTTCGGAAAGTGTCACGTACAAATTCTATTAATAACCATTTTAAGGGTATCCAATAATCCTGGTGATAATATTACTAAAACTCACGTCTATAATCACTTAACACTGTTACTACGTACTCTTACGTACGTCACTGTATAACGTGAACGTCTACGTTATACCCGTAGAAACATTGTAAAATCCTGGTGATCTTTGAACATAATAAGTAGGTAAAGTAACTTCTCTGTAGTGACAAGTTTTCCGATCGCACACCTTTTGACGTGATAACGTTTTATAAATTGATGAAAATGAAAAATAGTAACGTTCCGCGTAACGGTCAATGGTCAATGGTCAATGGTCAATTGTCAATGGTCAATGGTCAATGGTAAATGGTCAATGGTCAATGGTCAATGGTAAATGGTCAATGGTCAATGGTCAATGGTCAATGGTCAATGGTCAATGGTCAATGGTAAATGGTCAATGGTCAATGGTCAATGGTCAATGGTCAATGGTCAATGGTCAATGGTCAATGGTCAATGGTCAATGGTCAATGGTCAATGGTCAATGGTCAATGGTCAATGGTCAATGGTCAATCGTCAATGGTCAATGGTCAATGGTCAATGGTCAATGGTCAATGGTCAATGGTCAATGGTCAATGTCAAAGTCAAAGTCATACATGATTATGTCGTTATCACGTAAATCTATCGTCCGTAAACCGACTTTACAGACAACCAATTTTTTTTTATGGAATTTATACTATTTAATCTATTTTCTTTTTTATTACTATTTAATATATATAATTTATATTGTTTTAATGGGTACATCTTTGATATTCTTTTTAAAATCATATTTTAAACCGCAAACAAACTAGCGTATTTTATTAATTCTTTCATGACCTTATATGTAGGTAATATATAACAATCGAGACTTTAAAAGTAACATTTAATGGTTTGATTTATAAAGGAAGTATTAGTTAATTATCAACATAATTAATAATTTACATCCATATAAGTACGTAAAAAAAATTGAATCCCTCTGTTTTTGTTCTTCACTTCAGAACCATAATATCGATCTCATTCATCTTTTTTTGAAAGTTTACTCAATACCTTATAATTTCGCAGAATATTGAAAAAACATCTGGAAAATGCTCAATAACCAAAAAACCGTAGTCCATGCGAAAGAAACCATAGCTGTATTCTTCTTCTCTGAGCCAACCATTCTCTGTGCGTCCACTGCTGAACAAATGCCTCCCCCATATAGGGGGGATTTGCGAATACTCGCCACGCTTGGCATGCGGGTTGGCGAGCGGAGTATGATTTACAATCCTCAGAAGGCGCTGCTGCCCACCTCCTGGTACGTGATCCCTTAGCCGACTCTTACGGCACCCACGAGAAGAGATGGGGGAGTACTATTCTAGGCCGGTACCACCATAGCTGTATTAATAAATAAAATAAAATAGAAAGCCTTTTATTTCTTGGTTAGAATTAGTTACTTAATTATAGTTAACTTTTGGTTGTGAATGTTCAAATTGCAAGAACCCCTCTCAGCGGAGGGTAAAGGCCTCCTCCAGAGACGACCATTGTGTTCTGTCTTCTGCTACTCGCATCCAGTGGGAGCCTGCTATTTTTATGACGTCGTCTGCCCAGCGTGCCAATTAGCTATTAGCCTATAGCTGTATTAGCCGCAGGTAATTAAAAAAACATTTCATATTAGAAGACGCCTAATGGCATTCCAAAGTGTCCTTAGATCTTAAGGTTTATGCTGAAGTGAACTTTATCAATTGTTACAAATGGGCTTAATTCACGTTTTCGTCAAGAGGCATAATTCCAAGGTAACTTTAATTTTCAAATTTCTTACACCATTAACAAACACAATCTCAAAGGCATATCGGTTGTTCACGGCTAATAATGCTAGTGCAATTTAAATTATGATCCAAGGCTAGCACGCGACCATACTTCTATAGGAATAATCTCCGGTGGTTAGCCGATAATTATTATGCAAAATGCTTGTTCCAGGTTACCATAAACAAATTTAACAGCAAAGATTATATATACAGTATGTTATTATAGCGTATACATTTTATGTATCTTATGTTGCTTTGATTTACTTACTAAAATTACCATATTGGACAGACCATCTGGAGTAAGGCCAATGATTTTGTTGTGTAAATACGAAACGGTATAATAACTAAATAAAAAAACCTGAGCATAGCTATCTCTGACCCTTGCTATGCAACTTGTGAGCTTGCTCAGAAGACCCATAACTACTGACCGCGTTTCGTTTTCATATGACATAACTGATGACATACACTAATCGAAAAACTTTGTGGTTTGAGCATTGTGGTATTTTTGACGAGGGGACATATCAGTTTTACACTTATGTGACTCAATCAAGGTGGACTGACGTTTGACCTCTTTCTTACAGTAGGATTTATCTCTTTATATACTCGTATACGGGATAAAAGTCACTTTACGCAGTCCTCATCGCGTCTTCTACACGATACTAGTGCAATATAGTGCGACTCTACTACTTGCAACATCACCACATAGTATAAAACAAAGTCGTTTTCCTGTCCCTATATACCTATATATGTATACTTAAATCTTTAGAATTACGCAACGGATTTTGATGCGGTTTTTTTAATAGAAAGAGTGATTGAAGAGGAAGGTTCATATGTATAATAACATGTATTAATGACATAGGCTATATATCTTATACCCGTGCGAAGCCGGAGCGGGCCGCTAGTTGTATTATATTTAAAAATTAGTAATGAACACTCAATGTTCCTTTTTATTACTGTTTATTTATCTATTTATTTATTTACAAAATCCACAGCCCTTTATAAACAAATTATTGTACAAGTAACTTACACCTAAGGTCAATAACGGATTAACATTTTACTGATTTAACTTATGTGTTTATAGACTGTCATAGTATGTGAACTAGTAGGTTTTAGGTGCATTAGTGTGTGTGTTGTGTCTGAGTTTATGTGTATATTTACGTGTTTGTGTTTGTGTGTCCGTGTGTGAATGGAAAACAGCCGGTATAGTGCTTTATTTAAATAAAACTAAATAAAGCTTTATCATTTAGTTTTTATATTTTTGGTCAGCCGAAGTACGTGCTGTGTATATGTCCACATTACGTGACATCACCAAATGGCTCCAACGGAAGACCAGCGCTGGCTTACACCCGGCATTATGCTGATTTGGGGCCATTTTGTGATATTACACGGTATCCTTTTGTGTATTGTTATACTATTGTTTTTCTTTTATTTCTCTTTGCTGGTGTTTATCTTAATGAATGTGATTGAACTATTGTGTAAACTACTAAATAAATTTCTTCTTTCTTTTTTCTTTTCTTTCATCAACGCCGCTGCTTGCCCAAGGCCTACCACAGCCAGGGAGTCATCCTCCTTCCTGACCCTCCAGCTCGATGCCTTCGGGAAAACAAAGTATCGAGTATAATATAGTAATGAAATAACATTAGATTTATTATCATAGCAGGTTTTGTAGAAAAATACTTGAATTTAGAAAAGATATAAAATTAGATTTATTAGAGCACCAGATTTATATATAATGCTGAAATTGTTATTGAAAATAAGTAATGTCTACAGAAGTGCAGTTTGAATAAAACCTAACCATGATGTCAGTAGCAACAATACTTTTAAATGTTGTACTTACTATATATATTGAGTAAGCTACAGTTTGATATTTTAAAAAACATCCAGTTAGAAAACCCATTAAAACACCTTAGTTATTTATGAATTCAGACCACTTGAGATTCCATCTAGTAATTACCAAGCCCCAATCAGCTTCAAGGCATCAACCGCTCTTATCCCAACATAAAACATAGTATTTTCCTTCCAAACAGCTCACTGAATATTAGATGCTTTCTGTGCTCACTAAATTATTAACAAATTGCTGACCCAAAGGTTAACTAACGTTACGTGGCTACACAGCTTTGTAAAACCAGTTGAGTGTTATTCTTGGTACATCAAGACAGACATATTAAGTAACTCATCACGCCTTTCAGCCGAGAATAGGCAGGCATTTTTGACCACTATCTCGCCAGATATAGCCTAAGTAGCCTGCTAAGTAGACAATTTTGAGCTTATATTGTTGAGAGTCCTACATATCTCATAAACTTTAATAAAATGCCACTAATCAGTTAGGCATTTAGATCAATTTTGATTGAACAGTAAAAATTATTTTCTAAAGACGATCATATTTTGTGTAAACCTCTAGCCATATAATATAAAAATATGTATGAATGTGCACTTATCTGAATAAACTGATTTGATTTGATTTAATATTTTTTCTTTATCAAAAATTCTCGCTTTAACGATAGATGGGCTTACACCAGAAAAACGTAAATTTCAAAGTCTAAACTTTAATTACTAATGTTTTTTGATCCCGTAGGTCACCCGCGAGCCTCTGTAATGTCATTGGCACCTATTAAACCTTTATGTGGTGTTGTGGTCTACGATAAATCACGCCTGCCTAGAAGTTATCTATTTACTCGTGATTTCGAGAGTTCCAAATTATTGTTTCACAATGATTTCTGTCTCACCCGCTATAACACCAATAATTTCCACTCTTTAGCTGTATGCACTTTATTATTAGTATAATTTGTGCTTAACCTGCACAAAATAATATAAATCAATTAAAATTTATAATGATTGGATAAATAAAGAATGAATCTGGTGGAAGCAAAATACTTCGTACGCGAGTTAGAATGTCTACTAAGTAAAAATGTCAAAATGCCGTATTCATTCAGTTCAATCATAATCTAGTCGTTTTCTGAGAGAATGGGGAAGACTACAAATTATGTAGCCCTAGAGTGCAATCCCCAAAATGCACAGACTATACATCCTGCCGAAATGTATCCGGTAACAAAGTATAGCTTATACACGCGTCAGTGCTGTAAGCTTTGTAGTCTTGAACCTTTTAGCTCGTAGCCTCGGGTGGCTACATAGCCCAGCCGTGCCACAAACGTTACACAATTTGTGGTTGATACAAGACAAACACTTATTCCGGTGTAAAGTAATGCTTCACCTTTGTGAGGACGTTTAGATTTTCTTTTGCTAACCTTAAGGTAAAATCTGTAGTCCATACTTTGCGCTTTTGGCTTTCTCGTTCAATTCTGCATTAAGTATGAATACAATACAATTTATATATTCGACGATCAATAACAGTAGACACGAAATTTTTTTGACAAACGTAACCTAAAGTTTGAACATGCGATTGATTGTTTTCTGTTTTATAAATGCAATACTGCATCCAAAACGTTATACAGCACTTGAATCGTAGTTGAGTTCTTATTAAGAATGGCATCATTTATATAAAAAAAACTTTAGACCTAATAATCGTAATCGAAAAGGTTGAAAAGAGTTGCCTGACAGGGGAACGTTCGAGATTGGAATAAAGGCCTCCATCCTATGGTATAAATCAGCGTCCAGCGTGCGCGTGCCGAATCAATTACCAGTTCGACGGTCGCCGTGGCGCAGTGGTTACTGTCAGTGACATGACTTCTGTGTCTCCGGGACCCCGGGTTCGAACCCCGGCAGGGGCAAACATTTGTGCGAAGAGTGTAGATGTTTGTCCCGGGTCTTGGGTGTTTGTGTGCAGTGATTGTGTGTGTCCATGCCTCCCGCGACACAGGGAATCCTAGTGCGGGGGTCTGAGTGTGATATAAAAAAGGAGCAAGTAAGCAAGGGTAAAACAAGAAATTCCTCATTTCATCAGGTGAGACAGTTGTCAAACGCAAACTTATAAGATGTAAAAAAAATTGGTTGTCTGTAAAGTCGGTTCACGGACGATACATTTACGTGATAACGTCATAATCATTTATGACTTTGACTTTGACTTTGATTATTTTATGTTATACAAAACTCAGGTGGAACGTTACGCGGAACGTTACTATTTTTCATGAGTGTTGCTGGTATTCATCAATTTATAAAACGTTATCACGTCAAAAAAAAAATCACCACCTGATTTTGCTACAATATTAAGCAAAGCCATGCGTGTTAGGCAATGAATCCATTTGTGAAAGCGAATTATATCCGTATGAATTACAGAACCGCGTAATGTCGTTGAGAGCACCGAGCAGAATTGCTCCACTCAGCATTTATAGCACCGAAAATGAAAGATCGTTGTGAGAAATAAAAAACGAGATATTTCTACGCCACTCGGTAAATAGATTCATGTGGAGCAGGCAAGCGTGTTCTAAAATAACCAACAAGTGTTATGATAAAAAAATATGCGTAAAATAGACGTGAAAATGTTTTTGTGGTATCATTGTTATAATTTTAAAAAATAATTGTCCCTAATAATATAACTAGTAGCACCCTGCGGTTTTAGCCGCGTGGATTATGGTTTTCCCGCTATCTCAATTATCCCACGGGAACTTTGCATTTCCTGAGATAAAAGTAGCATATGTGTTAATCCAGAGCTTAAACTATTTCCATACCAAATTTAATCAAAATCAGTGTAGTCGTTTGAGCGTGAAGAAGTAACAGACATACACACATACACACAAACTTTCCCATTTATAATATCATTAGGATATCAAAACAAAGAGCACATAGTCGCTTTCTATACTTCAATGTAGGTACATCTATACATCTATATATAATATCTAAGGGGCATTGTTACCAAACGCTTTTGTAGAATCTATACCAATCAACCAATAATTGCTTCCACAAATTACTTTCAATATAAAAAGGAAAGTTTCCCGTCCGCCCTAATTACAGACAGTATCTACGCTTCGTAGTCCATCCCAGTTTGATGTCGTGATTCGTCCGTGTGGTTTTCTGCCCTATTACATCGCACAAATTCCGCTGAATCAGAGAAGAGAGAAAAACTTCTAAAGAAGGAACATTCTAATTACATAAAAATAAGATGAAATGTAAAACGAAAAAAAAATTTTTTTTCACTGTTTAGATCTAGCGTTTGACCACCATATCTCGTGATGGTCAGTGACGATATGGTTGTTGAAGATGTTATCACGCTAGACCTAGAAGGCTCTTAAGGACTACTGCCTGAACACACTATGTGTTTGGTGCCAGTTTTTCATACTTGAGAGCTAGCCACCCCTTGGTACTCGAAAGTACTCTACCACCTTTGGTAACGGTGTTATCTTCACTGGAAGCTCAATCCGATGGTGGTGATCAAACCAGCGGTTGGCTTTCAGCTTGAAAGCCGACGTTTAAACCACTGAGCTATCATCGCTTTTAAAATTACAAGGCGAATAATAAGAAACAAGAAGAATATTAAGAAACAATCTAGCGTGACTAATCTTCGACTACATCGTCACTGACCATCAAGTGAGATAGTGGTCAAACAATATACCTATAAGGTACAAAAATAAATAAGCTATGGGTATACATATTATTCACCACAATAGCTGTCAATCGCTAGTTTTACTCACGCATTTCTGACAACAAAATCCTATTTCATTCGGAACTCAGTAAAACATTTTAAAATCCGAGAACTCACCTGACAAAACTTATGTCGACTCGCCGAGCAATCAGAAAATAGTGCACTTGAAAGAAGCCTGTGCAAGAAAGGATTCTTGCACGACACGTTTTGCAAGTACCTCGTTAATTAGTGCTAGTGTGGTGAAAATTGTTGTGTTTCACTCATGGGTAATTTTTTTCAGCGTTTCATGTTTTGAAACCTTCGCTACACACAGAGTTTTTCTTTTGAACAAACACTCACGCTATAAATCAACTTTACCCACATGTAAAACAAATAACCTTTGTGTGAATATTATAAAAACAAAAATAATATTTACGGAAATAATTGTAATGTAGACACGAACTACAAAAAGTGAGATTTACTTACGTTTGTTTAGGCTCTTTTGGGTCTGTTTTGATTCAAACATACCCTTTCTACCTTTTCCTCAATTACTTAGGTCAACATACCCTACTGCAAAAAAAAAAAGGTTTTTCTCAAATAGCAGAAAGTCACGGCGATAAAAAGAAACAGTTTATTTGAGGCAAAATATTGCATAAATTAACACAGGTTAGTACATGTTTTTCTAAATTAAGAGGTCATAATTTATTTCTTGGGTAGCTGCTCTGGTAAAGCCGGGATTTTACATGTTCATCCTCAGTATAATGTAATGACTTGTTTACACAGAAGATTTAATGAATTTGTTTATGAGATTTTTTAAATATTATATCATCAACATTAATCACCCTGTAGTAGTTTACATCTTTTTTTCTTTTTTTTATCCCACTCAGACCCCCGCACTAGGATTCCCTGTATCGCGGGAGGCATGGACACACACAATCACAATACACAAACACCCAAGACCCGGGACAAACACCTATACTCATCGCACAAATGTTTGCCCTTGCCGGGATTCGAACCCAGGGTCCCGGAGACACAGAAGTCAAGTCACTGACACTGACCACTACGCCACGGCGATCATCTGGACAAATCCATCTAAATTCACGCTAACGATCCCCGGTCTCTCGGTACAATATTTTTTTTAAACATTATTTTAACACATTTTTCATCAGGAAACAAAATCGCAAGGTCTTAAATCCCCCAGGCAATCACGGAAGCGCATCTAAACAATTCCATTAACAGCTTTGCATACTAAAATTTCCGGTTTCATTTTAGATATCAAGGTGTCTAAAGGGAATCAATATAACCTTTAAATACATAATAAAAATCGGGAAAGAATGCCAGGTGGTAATTATTTTCAACATCGATATCCAGAAATTTAATCATGTGGCTTCCAATGTATGTTTTAACAATTAAACTTTATTCTAGAGACGATATTTAGGTGTAATACTTTGTGATAAAATTAATCATCATCTTTGACTATCGGGTGTATTCGCGCACACTTAAATACTAAATATATTAATATGACCCATCTCTTTATTAAAAGAAAATATTAATAACCAATTACAATACTACAGCTACTACAAAAACATTTGAGCAATCCATTAGCTATTGTCAGTCTATGGATAACTCAAATGAGCCCGCTGCCAGTTGGTAGCGTATGCTTACGTAATGCTGCTAGCGCAGAATGCTAGGAGCATCGCCACGTTGAATTGCAAAGTTTTTAATTCGTTGAGCCAAATATGTGCCATCATTTTGCCACGCGTCGCATCGATCAAACGCTCTCACAAGTTTTGGAGGATCCGATGACAAAAATTCGTTCAACACGATGAGTCAAACTATCATCGGTCCAAACGTTAATGAAAATATATTACTAAACGTTTTCCACGCGATCAAATCACTGTCCTTTGAAAAACAATGAGTTCGCATCACGAATTACGAAAAATTACAAATAATAATTAGTTGTAAAAACTAGAATCATAAGTTCACGAGAACACATCCGAACACTTACGAAATGTTCGAAACAAGATTGTCAGTTCTTCATAAATTAAAAAGAAAAAAATCCTCATCATCCTCTGTCAGTGCGTAATGCTCAATGCGGAACGCCGTGATGCTCCTGATCTTTCTCACGGCACAGCTCCATCCACTTGTTATGGTCTGTAGCGTAGCTTAAAGCGTCCAGGATCTTTGTGCCCAGCTGATTAATTGGTCGAACTTCTTCTTCTAGGACTTCTTCTTCATCTCTTTGGACTTCGCCCCCTAGGTCGTTTCCTTTTTAATTTTCCCATAACTACCTACCAGTTTGTCCAGACTGTTAGAAGGCTTTCTGGGTATATATTCGAAGTATTGAAGCATTCTGTGAAGAGATGCTCAAAAGTTAACTTTATTATTTCCTATAAGCTCCTCATTAAATGTTATTTTATGTTCGAGGATTTTCAAGAGTATGCGCGAATTTAATAAATACATTTCAAATAACCCAATATAAAACAAAACAGCTTCTGAAACGCCGGAAAACAATGCCCTGTCGTATTAACTTGTAAATTTTTTACAAGATTTACGCTTAATTTTGCTAATAATCATTTAATTCTTACAAAAGGAAACTTCAGAAGGAAATTAGTTCCTTAACGATAAAGATGCTAAAAGTTTAGTCCCGGGCTTAAGTAAAAAATTGCCTCATTTATTTTGCTCGAAAATTTACGGTGTGGTTGAAGGAAAGTTTGATTGTTTGAAATGTTATTTTTGTTGCTTCATTCGGGAATAGAGAGTATTCGCTCTCTTCGTGCTTATAATCATCATCATCATCTCAGCTATGGGACGTCCACTGCTGGACATAGCCTCCCCCATTGATTTCCACAAGGACCCGTTCAAAGCAGCCCGCATCCAACCCTTGCCTGCGATCCTAGCCAGGTCGTCTGTCCACCCGGTCAGTGGCCGTCCTACGCTGCGCTTGCCAGTCCGTGGTCTCCATTCGAGTACGTTTCGACTCCAACAGCTATCGGTTTTTCGAGCTATGTGCCCTGCCCACTGCCATTTCAACTTGCTGATCCACTGTGTTATGTCACCGAATTTCGTTCTTCTATGACGGCTTACGGATAATAATTAAACAAAGATTGATATAAAGGTTCGACAAGAGCCTATTCCGAAGTGAAACGGCCTGACCTTCATACAAAGGAGTGTTATTAGATACCTATACGTATTTGTTTAGGCTCTCGCTCTACGATCTACGGCTAATAATGAACTTGCTTGAATGGGAGCAAAATAGGAAACAGTAATAAAATATATCTGAATCCTGAAGATCTAAAGGTCGTTGAGAGGTTCTTTTTATACTTTATAGGTCGTTTGACCACTATCTCACTTGATGTGGTCAAAGATGAAATCACGCTAAACCTAGACCATTATTGGCTCTCAAGGCTCTCACCAAATACAGCGTCTAGTTTGTTCAGGGAGCAACCTGAACAAACTAGACGCTGTGTTTGGTGACAGCTTTTCAAGCTTGAGGGTAGTATCCACCTGGCTAAAGCGGGTACTCGAAAGTATTGTGCCACTGTGCTAGGTATTTAATAACCTACAAGCTGTTACCGTCACCGAAAGCTCAATCCGTTGGTGAGGACCAAAACAGCGTCCGTCAGTTTGACAGCCAACGCTCCCACCGCTTAGCTATCATCGCCTCCTTCATACCATGAACATCGAAATAATATGTACTAGTTGTACGTAGTACGTATTAGTTCGATGACCATGAATGTCATGAAACGTCAAATAATCTTATTTGAGAAACATTTTTATTTTGAAGTAAAGCAAAAAGTATTAAATATATCATGCATAGTGCTAACAATAATAATGCAATTTTATATTCTAACAAGAATAGCAATTTACATCAATAATCTGAAATGAATGAAACAGTATGTTTTGAGTCAGTGACTTGACGTTAAAAATAACCATACCCCTATAAATAAAACCAGTTGATTGACTGCAACCTTTGCAAGACCGAACATTTTTCAAAGTCCTTACGACCTTTCCATTATCCCACAATGCTACAGCTAAGGCTTTCTTTCTTCCGTTTTGTTCGATATTATTTGATAGCATTGTAGGCTCTATTTCTCTACGTCTTGATAATTGATGAGTTGGCTTTCTTAATGCCTTCTTGTAATTCATAATAGGATCAAAATTCATATTCGTTCTTCCAGAAACTTGTGCGCACGCTAAATCTAGCTAGCTTATATAAAATGAAATAAAAAATTGGTTTATTGTAAAAAGTAATGATCCCTGGGATAACTGAGTTACCGCGAAAACCATTTCCATGAGGGTAAAACCGCGCGGCACAGCTAGTAAAATATATTTCAAATGTATAAACGACTTCGAAAAAAAGCTTGCTATTAATTTAGTCGCATATTTTGTTTATTAATGAGTTAAGGACGAAGTTCTTAAGAACGTACTAGTAAACTGATTAGAAAATTTAATAAAAATGTTGATCAAATTCCATAAATTGTTAATTAATTATATAAATTATCCCCATTAATCACTAGCACTCCGCATGACTCGACATTCTAACACATTATTATTGACGGTCGCCGTGGCGCAGTAGTTAGTGTTATTGACATAATTTCTGTGTCCCCGGGACCCTGGGTTCAAATCCCGGCAGGCGCAAACATTTGTGCGATGAGTGTAGATGTTTGTCCCGGGTCTTGGATGTTAGTCTGCTGTGATTGTGTGTGTCCATGCCTCCCGCGATACAGGGAATCCTAGTGCGGGGGTCTACTCAGACCCCCGCACTAGGATTTCTTACACTCGTAAGAAAAACAAAAACAAAAAAAAAATATGGTTACGGTACTGTGGTAAAAAAAGTACTGACTCTACTATTTCATTTTAAATGAGGCGTGGATACTCACGATCACAGCACACAAACATCCAAGACCCGGGACAAACCCCTACTTTCATCGCACAAATGTTTGCCCCTGCCAGTATTCGAACCCAAATTCCGGAGACACAGAAGTCATGTCACTGACCAATGAGCCACTGAGCCACGGCGACTTTAAAATGAGGAGGTAATGATATATACATTCAGTTTATTCCACGCCCTTTCGTATCCTTTTGTATCAGCACACTACCCGCATTATTCCAAAACTAGCGGGGGAATAGAATTTCACCCTTCAAATTAATCCTAACTAAATAAGGAAGTTCTTCAAAGAAAACCGCACGTTCAATCCGTTCTGGACTTCATGTTGTGATGAACTATCCTAATATATCTTGTCGATGAATTATTGGGCTTACTTCGCTATAACCGGTGTATAATAGCGTGACCTAGTTTATACTGTTCTCAATCAAAATTTTACCAAAATAAAAGAAACCGATTTCAATACCCAAAAATTTGAAATAGCTTGTTGAAGTCGGTACCATGATAGTTCAAAAGTAACTGTGATCAAAATATTGCGCTTATGGTACCTATGGCACATAATAACTTCAACAAGTTATTTCACACTTTTGAGTGTTGAAGTCGGTTCCATTTTTGGTAAACCTTTTTTTTCAACAAAAATGAAAAAAAAAAATAAGATATACATACAGTCGAATATATAACCTCCTCTTTTTGATGTCGGTTAAAAAGAGCGAGTGTTCCTTCTCAATACAATATTACGATCCTTTTCATGGGTTTGGATTTTCCTTTACAGACAGTTAATCGTAATTAAAACACCCTGTACAACTCAGAACAATAATAACGGAGAGCTATGATTGGTTCACAAGATACCAATCCAAAATACCAATTAGTTAGAGACACGAGAGGGGTCGAGGGGACAGATACGTTGTCAAAGACTTTGGCACAATCAGCATTTAATTAATAGTTTATTGATATCTGCGCAGGAAACCAACAAGATAGGTTTACAAAATATTTATTACTAGCTGCGCCCCGCGGTTGTACCCGCGTGGTGATGAAAAACTGTGATGATGGTGATGATGAAAACAAACCTATGTGCTAATCCAGGGTATAAGCTATCTCCATACCGAATTTCGTTGAAATCGGTGTAGCCGTTTGAGCGTGAAGAGGTAACAAACTTACACACATACGCACAAACTTTCCCATTTATAATATTATCAGGAATTAGTAAGATGGATTATCCTATCATATATATATATATCGTGAGACAGTTGTCAAACGCAAACTTATATTAGTAAAAAAAAAATATAATAAAAAAAAAAATACTATAAACTAGCTGCGCCGCGGTTTTAGCGACGTGGTGATGATTGATGATCATGACGATGAAAGTAGCCTATGTATTATTCCGGGACCTGAAGTACCATATCTACATACCAAATTTCAGCAAAATCGGTGTAGGCGTGTCCAGGCCTGAACTCAGGTTAAAGATTAAATTAAACATTAAAATTAGAATTAAAAGTTATAATAGTTAAATAAGTATGTACGTCCGGCCGCACTGGCGACGGTTGGGTCGTGCGAATGGCGGGCGAAGTCGGGGCGGAGCGGCGGCGAGCCCTTCGACCTGTTCAGGTCCCTCGCACCCCGCAGGCACTAGCTGTGTCGTAGACAGGCGTTTGAGCGTAAAAAAGTAACAAACACATACACACAAACTTTCGCCTTTATAATATTAGTAGCATGCGTAGCTGTAGCTTAATTGGCAAAGAGACAGAATGGTATTCTGTAGACCACTAATTTTGCAATACAACAAAATGGTAGCAGAATTTTATCCTAGAAAACTGTTAACATCATTTAGATATCCCCAAATAAACATGAATACGGGTAAGATTACCGCCCACGCCATCTCTTTTCAAATGAAATATTCACAAATCCTGGAATCCAATTATCGGCCTCCGGCACAGCGAGAGGTAACTTCAGAAATCGGATTCAATTAATGTATTTGGTGGCTTACTTCCTAACGTGTATTTATATACTCCTATTACATTAGGTACTACCGAAAATATATACTTATTTTGTTACTCTGGATATCTCTCTGAATATCTACCTTTTCACGTTTATCACTTTCGAGAATATCATTGAGTAATAAGTTCGAAAGATTTAATAATATTTTATGAGCCCCATATAATAATGGGAATATTATCCAGAACTCACAGCTATATCTACTTTTTTTTAAATATTATAAGGTAGCGTTTGACCACTATTTCACCTGTGCGTGGAACATCTTACACCACGTCATCATTGCATTTAGATGACGCGCTCTAAGATGTTGCACGGAAACCTATTCACTCGTGACTTGAAGACTCCAGGGTGTCAAGTCTACTAAATTCATGTTCATATTTAGTCAAGAGCGAGGCCGACTCGATGCCAATAAGACAACGTCAAAAATCCGTAGTCTGCTAAGTTCATAGCGGCCTGAGTCTATGTGGAACCTATGCTCGACCTATGTCGGTTTTGTACGAAATTGACAAGTTGGATACTAACAGACGACGAAAATTGGCGTGTTACGTCACTGAATCTAGAATAAATCAAGATTGATTCAATATGGACAAATTGAAAATAGTGGACTACCAAAACTGTCAAAATCGCCCATTGTGAGCCGATCATATTGCCATATTGAATAGTAAATAAATAATGTATAAATAATATGGGACAACATTCACACAAGGTCTTCAGGTCCCAAACTAGGCAGAGCCTGTACTATGGTTACCTGATGACTGATATGTATATACTTAAATACATACTTATATATATATAAGTTCGGGTTCGATTTCCGGACAGGTCAAACTTTTGTGTGTATGAACATGTCTGTTTGACCTGTGTTTGACACCCAGACACAGGTCAAACAGACATGTTCATACACACAAATGTTTGACTTTGTGTGTATGATATACTTATATACACATATACACACCCAGACACCGGTCAAACAGACATGTTCATACACATAAATGTTTGACTTTGTGTGTATGATATACTTATATACACATATACACACCCAGACACCGGTCAAACAGACATGTTCATACACACAAATGTTTGACCTGTCCGGGAATCGAACCCGGGACCAGAGGCTCAAGAAGGCAGAGTGCTACCAACTGCGCCAACCGGCCAGTCAAAGACTAGTAGACTTAGATTGTAGACCCCAGGATTGTACTTAGCGGGAAACTCATACTCGAGCAGTGAGTCCATTCTTTAGCAGTAGCTACGCATTAAGATAGTTGTACTATATATACAACTTGTTATGTTATGAGATTCCCATTCCAACCTGGCCTAAATAGAGCTGCTGAATATGTTACCCTAATGACTTGTATCGTACTTACCGACCTGGTAATTCGCTTACTATCCGGTGTTAATATATCAAAATAACGGCCAAAGTTATCACATAAACTACAATAACTAGCAACGTTCCATTGTCATTGATATAACTAAGAATTTGTGGCTTCTTAGTTATATAATATTAAATGTATTATTTTTAATGTATTATTTCCAAAGCGTCACTATTTAAGCTTAACAGTTAGGTACTATAAGAAAATACTTTCATCTAATCTCATACTGATATATAAAGATTAAAAAATGAAAAACAGAACTTGAATGACAGTCTTTATACAATATATCGAAATAAATTTAAAAAGTTAACATTTCGATACAGCTCTTCTATGACAACTGTATCGAAATGTTAACTTTTTACCATTAAGATACAACTTCAGCTGGACCAAGGAGGTTGCAATGCAGTTTTTCTACATATAGTCTGTGGACGCGGCGAAACACGCGTGCGCGACCAGCAAATGGATTTGGCGCTAAAACTTTACAAATAAATGCAAACACATGCTGTGATTTTACGTAAATTTCATTATCTATTTTCTGAGATTAGCTAACGTAGTGTGAAACTGCACATAATTTGGTCTTAAAACACTCGTGTAATGCTACAAAAATCGGTCGCCGTAGCGCGGTGGTTACTGTCAATGACATCACTTCTGTGTCTCCGGGACCCTGGGTTCGAATTCCGGCAGGGGCAAACATTTGTGCGATGAGTGTAGATGTTTGTCCCGGGTCTTGGGTGTTTATGTGCTGTGTTTATGTGTGCCTTCCGCGACACAGGGAAGCCTAGTGCTGGGGTCTGATTGTAAAAAAAAAATTTTACCAAAAAATGGAACCGACTTCAACACTCAAGAGTGTGAAATAACTTGTTGAAGTGCTGAAACCATGAGCACAATATTATAATGATGGTTACTCATGTGAACCATTATGGTACCGACTTCGACAAGTTATTTCACACTTTTGAGTGTTAAAGTCGGTTCTATTGTTTGGAAAAAAAAAAATTTTTCATCCTTTTTAGTGATATCCGCTACTCACGGGATCAATTGTCATTGTGTATGTTCACCGATTTCTCCACCCGCAACTATAATGTCATCCATCTATCCGTGGCACGTTTGTAGTTATTGGATTGCAACTCAAAAACCACTAGACCGATTTTGATGACATTTAAATGGAACTATCTCAGAAGTATACTCTATCAAACAAAAAAAAAACATGAAAATCTGTTAATAAGCGACGAAGTTATCCACGATGACAAATAAAAAACAAAATATATATACGGTCGAATTGAGTAATACAAATACAAATACAAATTAGTCTTATTATAAATTAAAAACCAAAATGAGAAGAACAAAGAATTTCTAACATTAAGGTATAAATAATCACCTTATTTTTTTGAAATCGGTTAAAAAAATATCGTAGACCCTTGTCATGACTTATTCTAATCAAACACTCAAAGTGGACCCATTCTAAATGTGATTCCAAATTTGTCATGTCTACTGTACCGGCCTGTACTGGACCGGCATAGATTTCCAGTCCATTTGAGTATTACCGGTCGGTGGCAGTATTGGCCCAGATCAATTTTTTCCACGTAATTAATCCACATGCCACAATGGGCGGTGTCATGAAACGGTATGAACTCGCGCTTCGAATTTTGATGAGATTCACGAGTTCGGCGATCCCGACGCATTACCGTATCTACGTAGGTATAGGAATTTGTATGTGCCACACGCAAATCAATATTTGATTTATGGGCAGTAAGCGTTGAATGGTAGATTTGTAATAGCGGACCGCTAGTCGTAGTGATTGTAACTCATTATTACTTGTCACCTTTTTTTTTCATTCATAGCAGCCATAGGGCGTCCACAGCTGGACATATACCTATATACCTCCCTATATAGGGAGGATTTACCTATACACGCCACGCTTGGCAGGCGCGTTGGCGAGCGTAGTATGGTTTCCTATCCTCCGAAGGCGCTGCTGCCCACCTCCTGGTACGTGATCCCTTAGTCGACTCTTACGGCACCTACGGGAAGAGACTAGGCCGTGGTGGTATCGGCCTAGATTAGTGCTCTCCTATTCTAGGCCAATACCACCACGGCTTAGTTCTAATATTGAATACCTAATTTGAATTGCACGACCCTCCGGCTAAGCTGTAAATGACGGTAGAGGCAAACAGCATAAGTCCGTTAGAAAAAAAAATTAGTTGCATGAATGTGTTTATGTATGTATAGAGAAAGCTATATATCAAAACAACATTATACTACGACATTTTGAGTGAGTGTTGTGTAATGAATATAAATAGAACATAAATAATACCTGAGAAAAACCAGCTGATGATACTCATAGATGTGACGCACGTACAAACTTCTGAGTACTTCTACAAAGGTTCTATTTAAAGGTTATTTGAGGTGTATAACCTTTGACTGGGAAAAAACCTTTACTTCCAATATAATCTTTTGACACGAGGCAACGGTACTTTTCGATGTCCTTTTATATATTTAGTACTAGTTGCGGCCCGCGGTTATACCAGCATGGACTACGGTTTTTTTGCTACCTTGGTTATTCCACGGGAACTATGTTGTCTAAAAATAGCCTACGTCTTCCTGCAATGTTCTATCTCTATCATGACATTATTGATCTTTATACATAAATTCATCAAAGTGGTTCAGCAGTTTGGGCGTGAAAACGTGGCAGACAGTACGTAACAGTACTTTCACAATTATAATATTGAAGCGATGATAGTCAGCGGGGGGAGTGTCACCTATCAGACTGACGGACACTGGTTCGATTTCCGTTAACGGCTTTAGTTTCTGGTGAAGGTAACACTGTTATCAAATTCCAAGCATTGTGGTAGGGTACTTTTGAATACCCACCTGGCTAGCTACCACCCTCAAGTTTGAAAAACTGTCACCAAGCACATAGTGTGTTCTTGTTGCAGTCCATGAGAGCTAGTAAACTACAACATTGTTACCATTTTTCGCAATAAAGAATTTTGTATAAGGTCTATTTCTGTCCCAAAACTCAATATTATCCGTCAATAATTATCTATGACAATCACAATTCACCCATCGATTATTAAACGCGACAGGGCACAAAAGATAACGCGTGTCAAGCACAATACGAGTGCGGCCGTGTTATTAACGTTCCACCATTTTCCCTGTGTCAAAAAAAAAACACGCGTGTACGTGGAAATTCCAACGATATGTAAATTTTATAACACGCGACTGGTGGCTCGCAGGGGCTGTTACCGCCTGTCATCCAGGCGAAATAAATGCACCATCAGTGTAGTATCTTTCTTGTCAAACGATAACCATACTTCCGTGAGTTGAGTGATATCTACCCGCTATACTGTATAATAAATTATTTTTTAACATTAAATTACACTAACTTAGTTTTAAGACCGATTTCAATCAATTTACTCGGTTTCACTAAAAAATTTGTTTATCGATATCGATATGAGATTGGAACACGCCCAGCTCAACGTTTAAATTCTGCGTAAGTTAGGAACGAGTCATATGTCACTCGGGCGTAACTCATCATAACATGGTGGATTATTCGTGCAAGCATTTAGTTTTAATAACCTACCTTCTATTCTGCTTACACCAAATAAACTAATTGCAATAATACATGATGTAGGTAGTATGATATTCGTAAAGTTTAATCAACCATGCTTATGTTATTGTATCAATAATTTAGTAGAAGACGTAAAAAACAATCGTTAGTGTATTAAATTATGTTCCTACACAGAAGGAAGACATTGGCAGCTGTAACACAGGTATGCCCTAGCACAGCTGTCAATGATTGATATATGCACATTTTATGATTTTATTTTAACTCTTAAATTATATAAATAATATACCTAGTGCAGTTATGATCTTCACATAGGTCTAATGTTAAACTAGTACATGTACCTATTTTGAATTGTTAGTGCTCTATTTTGTAAGCAGTACTGATGTAATTTGTGGACAATAAACATTATTATTTATTATTATTAACATTAAGACATTATTGAAAAAAATGTATTCGTACAAAAGCATCATGTTTCAATATGAAATTACTGTAGTCAGATTGGTCTTGATAAAGACGGTCGTTAAGCGTAAATGTGGCTGGCAGCGTTTAGGTTAGATTTTTTCTCATCTAACTACTTTAATTTTTAGCAGGTTCTATATATTAGGTGAAATTAATTATTTTACTTTATATCGGACACGAACAAAAAGACTTGCAAAAAAACATAATAGTATTATGTGGTTGAAGCACGAATAACTTGCTACACAGTCATCGTACTGCAAAAATACAATTGAATAACGCACACACCGTCCGAACTTTCTGTCATTTCTCTGTGTCACAGTTGTATTGACTTTCTTCTGGTGTAAAAAAAATTTCAAATGCATTTATCGTAACCGCGAGAGTCTTAGGAAATAATATATATGGACGCTCAAACTCACTAATGAAGTAACAAATGAAATAAAATTTGATTCAATCAGAAATTAAGCTTCCTGAACTGTTGTAAGTGAAATTTAAAGTTAAAAAAATATATCACCCATAGGCTGAAAAGACTCAAAATTATCTACTTACTAAATGGTAGCCTTAAGTGTATACCGTAAATACTCGTCACAATGAACTACAGAAAGTTGTAACGCATAGACTGTATTCACTTTTGCATGAAATTTGCATCGATATTTATAATAGTATGAAACTTGCGTAAAAAAGGCCCATTCCACTAATATTATAAAGGCGAAAGTTTGTATGTATGTGTGTAAGTGTGTACGTTTGTTACTCTTTCACGCTCAAACGGCTGCACTAATTTTGATGAAATTGGGTACGGAGATAGTTTAGACTCTAGATTAACACATAGGCTACTTTTCATCCCGAAAATAATTGCTGTTCCCGTGAGATAAGCGAATAACTCAAAAAACTCTGTTACTCCTTTACTCTCAAATGACTGTACCCATTTTGATGAAATTTGGCATGGAAGTAGGTAAGACACTGCAATAACATATAGACCACTTTTATCTGGGAAAAAGTATAATTTCCGTGGGATACCGTAATCCATGCGGGTGAAACCGCGGGGCGCTACTGGTGAATTATATATTTTAATAAACAAACCCAGTGCGAGGTTTAGTTCTGTGGTTATTCTCATGAGTTATGCAGTCAAAGTAGGTGTTTTACATGTGTGCTTCAAACGTTGCAGTATTCTATGTACGTACGGTGTAAATCCCGTCCAGGAAGACAGCTTTGCTGAGCTTGAGTTTATGTTTGCATGTAAGACTCGCTTTATTATAACTTACTATATCTAGTTAGTTTAAGTATGAAATACGGCGCGAAGCAAGACAGACTATGGTTATCTTTAAAAATAATTGTTGTTGTGTGTGTGTTGTCGAATTTCCCAGCAGGTAGGGCACTTTCGAGTAACCCGCCTGGCTAGCTACCACCCTCAAGTTTGAAAAAACTGTCACGTGTCAGTGCTTCCAACTGCGCCAACCGGCCATTATTTTAATATGTATATATGCTGTTTGAATCACTCTCCAATATTCACCTCGTCGCAATCACCGTTTGTTTACTGCTGTGATACAATCCTTTCTTGTTCAAGTAAGCTGCAGAACAACTCGTGACTCACGGACGAATCAACAGATCATTCGCAGCGACGCGAGCACACAGTTTCACAACTGATAACTTGATCAGCAATCACAGGAGTGTGAAATACCAACACTGCCATTCTGTAATTGTTTGGTTAGATGAAAATGTACTGCACATTTTATTAACCGACTTTAAAAAAAGAAAGAAGTACTCAATTCGACCGTATATATTTCACCGACCTTTTATTTATCGTGTGTTCACGGATAACCTTGTCCTTTATGACCGATTTTGATGATTCTTTTTTTGTTTAATAGAGTGCACTTCCGAAGTGGTTCCGTTTAAATGTCATTAAAATCAGACAAGCGGTTTTGGAGTTACATTCCAATAACTGAAAAATGCTACGTATATTTTGACGACATTATAGTTCCGGGTGGAGAAATCGGTGAACATACACAATGACAATTTGATCCCGTGATTAGCAGAAAGAGTGAAAAAAATTTTTTTACCGAAAAGTTTTACCGACTTCAACACTCAAAAGTGTGTAATAACTTGTCGAAGTCAGTACCATGCGCACAATTAATTGAATAAATGAAGCTGGATAGTTGAATCTGACTCGTACACGAATGCAGGCCCAAGTCCCAACGCAAAATTCTCCAAGTTGAAGTCTGCGAAAGGCCGAGTTCTTGTGCACGGCGAGAAATCGACTGCCTCGGAGTTTTTCGAATACTCCCACGTACAGCAGCGATGTTCTCGTCCGATCTGGGGCCGTACCATCAACTTTTACAAAACCATCATGTTTCAAGAACGTCATACTTCAAGCTTAAAGTAATAATGCTCAGATTCGTACCATGAACGTCTTAAAACATTATTGTTTTATTATCGCTCAGTGACGTGTAGAATGAACGAAGAAACATTCCTGCTGTAAGGGCAAGCGAGACAACATTATATTTTCATATAGCGTTGTCGCTTTCGTTGGCGCTGGCTCATGGTACGCTTTGAGTGAACGAAATAGAGGTTTACGTCACAAAACTGCTTAGTCTAAACAACATTAAAGTAACATTGCTTATGTGGCCTTGTGGTACGAAAATTCAAAGTAAGATTACAATAATACTGCTATAAGAGTTGGTGGTAGGCCCCCTGGTGTTCCTTTGACGTAAAGGTGTTGGTTTGTTGTTTACCGACCGGTCGTCTCAAATTTGGTCACCGATCGTTGGATACTAGACTTTGAAGGGCCCCGCGTCTACCGTAAAATGGGCGCAATGCGCGCAACGTTTGCATTCACGAACGCCCATTTTTATAATATTCTTTTATCATTTGCATATGCTGCTGAACCGTGTAACTTGTCATGGCGATTTGTCATCAGTGACTGAATAAAACACAACAGATTTGACAGACGCCGTCAAAACAAAATGGCCGCCACAGATTATTAACATCGACCTCTATTTGAAAGACCCTTTATCCAGGTACTAAAAGTTACCTCGTAACTTTATTTTTTAATTTAATACAGCAGCTGCACTTCGAATCAGAGTGAATATCCCGGGCCGTAGTCGTAATTAAAGTACTAAACTATTTCCCTTTGAATCAGACAGACTGGATACATCCGTAGCGCCTCATAATGAATGGAATTAACTTTCTTATTGACCCAACAGTACAGCGCCCTACTCAGGACGGAGCTAAGAATCGTTTCGATCACGTCAGCTTTCAAGCAATTACACCACATCAAAATCGGTCCATTCGTTTAGGAGTTCCGATACCACAGACAGACACATCGACCGTTTAAACTTATAAAGCCCCTATTTTCGTGTCGGGGATTAAAAATGAACCATGGCCATGTTTCGTTTCTTATTGTTCCAGCTTTTAAAATGAGTTTATTATAGATTATTCTAAATAAAATAATTAAATTAAAAAATACACTATATTTAAATTTAGTTTGTATTTTAGTTAAAATTATTTTTAAATAGTAGTTTAAGTATATAAAACAGTTATGTATGTTTCTCTGTGTATATGTATAGTATACTCACCATGTTCGGACAAATAAAGATTATTTCATCCTATCTTTGATGTCCTCTAGGCATTTGACAAATTAAATTTACCCTGAAATCGACGTTACAGGATACTTGACATCGAGCTTTGGTGGCTTCCTGCTACTAAAGCGTCCAGGCTTTGAGGGTGTACATCAGAGACCTTTTGATTGTCCTCGTTACGTCGGTATCCGGACTTTCCGATCACTTCATTCATTTCCCTACATTAAGGATCCCATCAAATGAACCTACGCAATTGTATGATTTGAGCGATAGCTTCATTTATTCAATCTAATATAATAAAAAAGTTTATATTTATTACTAGCTGCGCCCGCATGGTGATGATTGATTGTGATTATGATGAAAAGTAGCCTATGTGTTAATCCTTGACCTGTAGTATCTGCATAACAAGTTTCATCCAAATCCGTTTTATCCGCGTGATGATGAAAAAGGGTGATGATGGTGATGATAAAATAAGCCTATGTGTTAATTCAGGATATAAGCTATCTTCGTACCAAATTTCATCCAAATCTATCAAGCCATTTAGGCGTGAAAGGGTAACAAACATACATCTACAAATCCGTACATCTACATCTTAACACATATACATCATCTACTACAATATTAGTAGGACTCAGGTATAAACTTAAATAAATATTGAGGCTAGTATGTAAAATAATGAATACCAAGACTTAATCTAAAAGTTCAACCATGGAAGGCAAAATAAAGTTGATAAAAAATAAAAAGCGATAGATTTGTTATGTTAACAAATCTATCGCTTTTTATTTTTTATCAATCTCAATATCATATTAATTGTATCATTATAATATCAATTTGTCACGTGATTTCTACTGATAATACTTGGTAATTTGTCAACAAATTGTTGATGATAATTTTCTTTAAAATAAAGTGTTTCATGACATGAAAGTTATGTGCGTCCGTCTGTACCACAAAGTAGTACAGACGGAACGTTATGTTCCGTCTGTACGGATACACTTTTATTCCAAAAATGTTTTATTATTTACTTACTGAAGCCGTGGTTTCATCCGCGTGGACTACATTTCGGGGGCATTTCGGAGAATGTGCACTGGAGTTACACAATCTGATTCCACCATCCCCTTTATATCATCGGTCGACTCGACGTACGGCACTTCGCCATCGCTATATGGTAGATATACCACCTATATGTACGAAGCGTTTCGCTTCCACTTTCTTAATGCGTACTGCCAAGCAATGAACTCGTTGCCCGAGTCTGTGTTTCCCGATATGTACAATCCTGGAGACTTCAAGTCGCGAGTGAAAAGGTACCTTCTAGGTTTACGTGCTAAATCCTAGACAACGTCATCACTTAACATCACGTGAGACAGTTGTCAAACGCAAACTTATAATAAGTAAAAAAAAATAGTTTTCCCGCTACCTCACTTATACCATACTTTTTCCAGGACAAAAGTCTAATAGTCTAAGCCTTCTCATTCCCATAGCTATCACCCTCAAGTTTGAAAAACTGTTACCTAACACAAAGTGTGTTCAGGCAACAGTCCTAGAGAGTCAGTAAGCATTCTAGGTCCAGCGTGATAACATCTTCGACAGCATCGTCACTGACCATGAAGTGAATCGTAACCGTGGTCAAACGTTAAATCTATGGGTACAGTATTAAAACAATGTTTTTACCGGGTCTTGGATGTTTCTATAATGTGAATTTGTGATTCGACAGCATGAGAGGTTTTCTCCATGACACAAACTATATTTCCTTTCCCTTGAAAAATACAATACAAAACACTTTATTGTACACACAGGGAAAAACAATACAAAAATACATCTTAAATCTTACAATACAGTACAAAGGGAGGACTTATCGCTGAAAGCGATCTCTTCCAGTCAACCTTGGTAAGACAAAACACTTTATTGTACACACAGGGAAAAACAATACAAAAATACATCTTAAATCTTACAATACAGTACAAAGGGAGGACTTATCGCTGAAAGCGATCTCTTCCAGTCAACCTTGGTAAGACAAAACACTTTATTGTACATACAGGGAAAAACAATACAAAAATACATCTTAAATCTAACAATACAGTACAAAGGGCGGACTTATCGCTGAAAGCGATCTCTTCCAGTCAACCTTGGTAAGACAAAACACTTTATTGTACACACAGGGAAAAACAATACAAAAATACATCTTAAATCTTACAATACAGTACAAAGGGCGGACTTATCGCTGAAAGCGATCTCTTCCAGACAACCTTGGTAAGACAAAACACTTTATTGTACACACAGGGAAAAACAATACAAAAATACATCTTAAATCTAACAATACAGTACAAAGGGCGGACTTATCGCTGAAAGCGATCTCTTCCAGTCAACCTTGGTAAGGTACATTGTCACAGTGTGTACAGTCAAACAAAGTGATACAAGGAATAGGGTGTACGTTATTATTAATGGAATAGATTCAAATAATATATATATATATATATAATAAAATGATAATAAATTAATAAAATGATATACAATATATGTCATAATATCATATAAAATAAATGGTTCTATAACAGTAACACAATAACTAGACTGACGATTATTACGAAGTAGGTACCTAATTTTTACCAACTTCACAAATCACAAAGGTTTTCAATTAGTTTTTGATGATTTTTTATATATTTAAAAGCATCATGCATGGTAAGCATCAGCTTTCAAACATAAAAGGAACAGAGTCACGACTATTAGTAAATGTAATCTGACACATATACTACAGAGAACAGAATCCTAATACTACATAATATAATAGCGTTATAATTACCAATAACATGTTATAACGGTTATTCGAGGAGTAAACATCCATAATCTACATTAACCTGCTATTGATGTGGTGAATTGATTGTGCAATAATTGTGTAGCTCTTGTTACGCGACAAGTGTTTAAGCGTTTGAACGCTTAAGTTAAAATCACATTGAAATTACATTAGTTATACTTGAAACATAATGATTAACTACTTAAATTTTATTTATTTACAAAAGAATCAAATACGAATATAACTAATCCAAAGTTCTCTGACAAATCATTTACAGTACATGCTGTACGATTGTGGAATGCTTTACCTGCTACTGGTAGAGAAGCAAAAACAATACAAATGTTTAAAAAAATGGTTAAAGACTTGTCGTCTATCTACTAAAACTGCTTTATTTATATTTATGATATTATAGATTAATTATATTTGGAATGTATGTTTACATATGTACCTGAAAGATTATTGATATATATTACACAGCTATTTATGTAGATGTATTGTGTAAATATGTATATGAAATATTAGTAAATTATATATTTATTTAGCTTTGATACAACACTAATAACAAATTACAATACTGCAGCTACTACAATAACATTTGAGCAATCCACTAGCTATTGATAGCCTATAGACAACTCAAATGTTCTAACCCGCTACCGGCTGGCAGCGTGTAGCATTCTGGGCGCATGCTGCTAGCATTCTGGGCACGCCAAGGAAAAAAAAGAGTATACTTAAATATACTTAGCATTAATTAACATAATATACCATCCTCACCATCATCATGCCAGCTATAACACGTCCGCTGGGCATAATTGTTACTCCCCCATTGATTTCCCCAAGGACCGGTTCATCCAACCTCTTCCTGCGATCTTGGTCAGGTCGTCTGTCCACTTTATCGGAGGCCGTCCTAGATGCCCAGAGGTCTTTGGGCACCTTTTGACCCCAACGGCTTTCAGTTCTTCGAGCTATGTGCCCTCCCCATTGCGACCTCAACTTAAACATAGCTCCTCATCCGATCTCCTCATTTCTGTGTTCGTGGTGCAACTTTGAGCCTGCTCACAAGGCCCACGTTTCAGTTCCGTAAGTCATCACTGGTAACACACACCGAAGTCGAGCAACATCCAAAGCCCACGACTCCAATGCCAGTTTTGTCCTATAGTAAAACAAAAAAGATGATAAAAAATCCCATCTAGGTGCAATTTATCCCATAATACACGTGGGTATAAAAGATCTTAGTCTTGTGGAAATCCATACCATAATAATATTAATTACACAATATTTGAAAAAATACTTGTATAAAAAGAAATTTACTAAAACATGGAACCGACTTAAACACTCTTGAAATAACTTGTCGATGTCGGTACCATGATAGTTCAATAGTAACTATTATCAAAATATTGTGCTCATAGTACCGACTTCCTATGGTTTGGATTTCCACAAGACTAAGATCTTTTATACCCACCGAATTCAACACTCAAAGTGTCGAATTCGGTTCCATTTTTTGGTAACTTTTTTCACCCTTTTCAGCGACCTTTGCTACTCACGGGATCAATTGTCATTGTGTATGTTCACCGATTTCTCCACCCGCAATTATAATGTCATCGACGTATACGTAGCACTTTTCAGTTACTGGAGTATTACTCGAAAAACGCTTGTCTGATTTTGATGAAATAAAATGGAACCACACCAGTTATCAAATTAAAAAAAATAATCATTAAAATCGGTTCACCGAGTCGAAAGTTCTGAGGTAACAAACATAAAAATAAAAGAAACATACGGGTCGAATTGAGAACTTCCTCCTTTTCTTTGAAGTTGGTTATAAATACGGCTAGGAGCTGTAGACGAAGCTAATGTTAGAACTAGATCTCTCATTACTTTGTGCTTGTTAGCTGTTATGTTAGCTTTGTTTTTATTTGTTGTTGTTCCCTATTCCAATTCAAAAGAGCTACAGTGTTCCTTGAGCTGTTGGTTCCGTGTAAATAAATATATATCATGCGCTACGCTTGGGGTGTGTCGTGAAAAATGCAGGTCTTACTGACGCCGACGAATAAAAAGTAAGATTCTTGCGGCGGCTCATTTTTGTCATGGAAAGAAAATCTCTTGGTTACTTTATGAATGTATAAAACACGGGAATTACTCACGTAATAAGTCAGAGGGTTCCGACTATAGTTTCAACCACATTCGGTGGTTTTTTCAAGGAGAATACGGGACGCTCGCGGATGCCGTGTTTTATACATTCAAAATGTGTCAAAACCACGTTAGTTTTAATGACATAACTCTTGGTTACTGCTTAAAATTACACATGTTTTCGCGCGAATTCCCGCAGCAAGGCTAACATTGAAACAAGACAAAAAATTTGAAAACGTAAAAAACATATTTGCAAATATCTGTTATACTTAATCTTCCTCGTCCTATATATCTATATATGTATAATCATCATCATCTCAGCCATAGAATGTCAACTACTGGACGTATGCCTCCCCCATTTATCTCCACAAGGACCCGTTCACCGATCTTAGGCAGGTCGTCTGTCCACTGTGTCGGTGGCCATCCTATGTTACGCTTGCTAGTTCTTGGTCTCAGTTCGAGAACCTTTGGATGTTAATGGCTATCAGTTCTTCGAGCTATGTGCCCTGCTCACTGCCATTTCAACTTATCTGCTGGGCTATGTCGGTGACTTTCGTTATTTTACGAATCTCCTCATTTCTGATTCGATCGCATAGAAAAACCCCGTATATACATCATGAGCCCCATATATACAATATAAATATATAAGAACGCATCTATAAAACGTTGCCTTTGGATTAGACATATAAATCTCTTGTACAGTTTTAAGCAAACAGCGAACCGCCTTGTTTCGAATGCTAAAAGCGTCGTTTACAAAAAATAGCTAGACATTTGCCGTTTAGCTACGCAAAAAGGAAATTAAAGAAAATGGAAATGTATACACCATTTTAGAATAAAACTCCAACGGAATACTAGAAGCAGCTGCAGCAAACTACCTAATTATGAAACAACAGTTTTGCAAACCCAAATGGGTTTCAAAATAATAATACAATAATTGGATTATACAATTGGATTATAAGATATAATTATTATTTATATTCAAATTATTTGAAGGAAAAAATGCGGCTACAGGATTATGTGCAGGTTAGAAAATGCACAGAATTTGATCCGTAAACACGAGTGTTTTTAGACCAAACTAACCCTTATCATATACAGTTGTATATATACAGTTTCATAATACTGTTATGTACTCAAAAACACTATCTAAAGGTCAAAACGTAGTCGTATAGTGACTGAAGAGACTAGAAGTTTTAACGAGACTCTTAAACGACAGCTTCTTGAATCATAACTACGCCAACGCGCTGAAAGTATCACTTTGCAACAATTTAAACTGGCATTGTGAAAGTCTCTGCATTTTATAGGTTGTATGAAAGAAATAAATTACATGATTTCCAAGATTCAATTTAATTCAAGTTGGCATCAAGTTTCCAATTCAAAATTATCTTAGATTTTTGATATATGTATATACAAATTAATAAACAATATTCAAAAGCAAATAAAATAACATAAAAATTTGCTACTGTGTGACTTAATAATTAATATTTATTTTATATATAAGTTATACTGTTCTAATTATATGAACCCGTTGTAAGAACACTTACAATCTGTTATTTTATTACAAACCCGTCCGTAGAATAGAAAAGGGTTTTGACAACGGACCCTGCCCTATGTAAGTTTGATAGGCATCCGGGATTTATGTAAGATTGGATAATATATGGAAATGTAGTATTATTATCCACTGGTTGCATGTTCTTCTAAGAATTTAGTAACTGTTATTATCTTAAGGTACATAATATAAAACAATTTCGGTGCCCGTCATCTATCTACATAGAACTGATGCTAGAATTTTTTAAATCATGGTTCTCTCTCCTCTCAAGTGTTGGTTTATTATATTATATTTTTTTTTTTTTTTATTTATATTTCTGTGCCTCCTGTGAAAAGCGATACAATTTCTTTTTACAGGAAGCACAGAAATATACGCTATATCGAAGAATAATACAAATTGTAAAAAAAATCAATCAATATATGATTTTTCAGTTATATAGACAAACTGAAATATAATGATACCGAACGCTTAATTTTCATATCATTTGCATTTTTTTTTAATTTAACAAAATCAACACCCCTTCATAAACAAATTATTCCATATTTGCTATTCTAAGCATTCCTGACGGGGTTTTTATAAATATGTTGAAGTACAGTCTTTGTGGTTATGTTATTGTATAGATATATAAAAGATAAATAAAAAAGTGATATCACATCTGCGTTTTTTTTAAAACTTATGTGTATATGATTACAATAATAGACGCTTTGACGCCAAAAAACATCTATAAATTAACGTTCGGACTTGTTACAAAAAAACGCATTCGATGTTTACAAAACACACTTTCCTGCCTTTTTAACAATTCTGAATAATTATGTATAGGTCAGTACCCATGCAGATAAAGAGAACAAACAGGGCAGAGCTTATTTTTGGTCGTTAATAAAAGCCATGGAAGCAGTAGTCACTTAGTTTCAGTCACTTTATTTGTTTTTGTAAAACTTTATGGTGAACTTTAGTACAATTTATATTTTTAACAACAAGGCGTGAATTTTGGGCAGGCCATTAATATTTCCCGAGATCAGCAAAAGGACAGGTAACAAGCGACCTGGGGCCTAAGTCTACTATTCAATATGGCAATATGATCGGCTCACAATGGGCGAATTTGACAGCTTTGGTAGTCCGCTATTTTTAATTCGTCCATATTGAATCAATCTTGATTCAATTCTAGATTCAGTGAGACAGCGCGCTATTTCTGTAGTCTTACGTTAGCACATTAAATGTCAAATGCCCTACTAAACCGACATAGGGCGAGCATAGATTCAACATAGACTCAGGATGCTATGACTTAACAGACTACGGATTTTTGACGTTGGCATCGGCTCGGCCTCGCAGCAGACTGAATATGAACTTCGAATTAGTAGACTTGACACCCTGGATCCAGCTTTTGCTTGTAGTAAATGTTTCTGTTGCACTGCACACACAACAATATTATCCAATCCAAAACTTCGAATTCGATTGACTATTGATTGCCGATAGCAGTTCTTGTTCAAAACATCTCTTCAAAAATCTAGCCCAATGACACACTTCTCTTGCTAATACTTCCCAGTCACTTCAAAGGCAAAGGCATATCTGGAAAGGTGAAAAAGACCTCTGTTATTTTATTATTCTAAAGTTAACAATAATTTAGCGACCATTTCAGTTTAAAAACATAATTCTATGGCCGAATCAGGAATCACCAGCGAAGTCGTATCCCGTGATACAATTGGACTCGATAAATCAGCACAAAACCTTTTTATACGATTATTGCAAACCATCAACCTACTCGTACTATACAAAATTAAAAACCAATTCCTTTTTATCATGCAAAAGAGTTTCAAAATAAATTCCATCCCAGTAATCTGAGTAATAATTATTATAAATGTGAAAGTTTGAATAGATGGATGAATGGATGGATGGATGGATGGATATTTGTTGCTCAATCACGACAGAACGGTTGGACAGATTTAGATGAAATTTAGTATGTAGATACTTCAAATCGCGGAATAACACATAGGCTACTTTTCATCATTATCATCATCATTAATCATCACCATGCGGGTAAAACTGCGGGACACAACTAGTATATTATACGTAGAAGTAACAGACGTTTGATTATAACAAACAACCCAATGGACATATTTACATACAATTTATTCTGTTTGTTTATCGTTACAAGCCAACCCGGTCTCTACAAAATATAATGCCATATCATTAAGCGTCTACCATTGTATGATCAATCAAATAATGTATGCTACATTTAGGTATTGACAATATTATTGATATTTCCTGTCTGTAGGTAATATTTGTATCTCATTATTTGTTCGTTTTTTTTACTCACAATAGACAGGCGTTTCACCCGTATCTCACCTGATGTTAAGTGGTGACCCGGTCAACGATGGATCAAGCTTAAGCCATAAATAACTAGTGTAAAGCTCGTAAAATACTTTATTTACTCTAAATCTCACGCACTATAATGTACATAATAGAATATATTTGGAGACAGCGCGAGTCACGGGGTAAGCTTATATAGCTTTCATTGGCACGTGTACGGGTCGGTAGACGACGAACCACTGAGCGCGCGAGAGTTGCCTTCGCGCAGGAACGAACGCGGCGCCACCACAGATGGCGCGAGCCAAACACAGCCAAGCGCGCGCGCGGCAACACGCGGATGGGTGCTTTGCGCGTTACACTAGTCATTACTTACATAGGTACTTTTTTATTTACACTCAAACTCCGCTCTTGTGTCGCGGGAGGTATGGACACACAATAGCAGAAAACAAACATCCAAGACTATATACCATATTTTGGAGACAAAACAATCTTTTTATTTTCAACGAATCAGCAATTCAAATTTTTAAATTTTGGACAATTTTGTACGTCACTTCTGTCGATTTAAAATAAAAAAGTAAAATTTAATTAAGATAATGTTTTCTGATACGACTCAAAATTATTATAGGGTTAATTTTTTATTTTGTACGAGTTTCACCAAAATTAATTATAAATGACTGTTCTTGATTTTATACCAATTTTTAATCCATCCAATTTCGCTCTAGTGCAAGTGGGTTCAATATTCGCTTAACATAAATTATTTAAATTGCCTGCCACTTTCATAATAAGTTTTACAAGAGTTACCAGTTTGAGTTTATTTTTACATTAAATTAATATGGTAACATTAGTAAACCTACAATTATCACCCTTCTTGAAATATATCACGTTTACTTTAAGTATATAGTTATTTGAATGTATCACCACACCAACATTAATAGAGATTTAAAAAATCTGCTTTTAAAAAAAATAAGGACAAACACATAGAAACTGATAAACAATACTAACAAAGTAACTCTGTTGCACAAACAAACACACTTAAATTGAATATAAAGGATCGTGTATATAGTTATGATAAAGTTCAAACTAGTATGGCTTTATGAATGAGACAACACTAAAATAAGATCTTTTTAGTCTAATGCGGGGTGTTTTAGTTAAAATAATTAGCCAGTTTATTTCGTGAGAACTAAAACTACGCACAAACTTGTCTAATAATATGTGATTGCGTTGTAAGGAGTTATTCGAACTTGACTTATAGCGAAAATAGAATAAGAACTTTTTTTTTATACAATTTTGGATTATACATTTATAATTAAGGTGATTAACAAAAATACGGCTAAAATTATATATATTTCGTTGTTTATACAAACCAGTTTCATCTAAATACATGACTATATGTAATTAAACGAAAACAAGCGAAAGACGTTTCGTAAAAAAATAGGACAGTGGTTTACCTCATGCTATACGATCTGCGATGGACCACGCATGCCTAGAAGATTCATATTTACTCTTAAATCGAATAAACCTTGATTAGCTGGACGCATTCTCCATCTAACCTTTGTGGGAACTGAAGCAATCACCTACCAATTCCAATTAACTTTATCTATAAGAACATCTTTTGCTTTAATTAGTAACAATATCTTCCATATAAGGTTTGTCCCAGTTTGATGCTATTGAACTTCCTAGGAGTCTTATGACAGCTATTATGTAATGTAAGCTTGAAACTAAAATAATGTACAATATGTAATATATAAAAATCTCGTATTTGTTATCGCATTCCTCCGAAACGGCTTCCTTTTGTGTTTATTTTGTAGGTCTGAGATTAGGTCGTAAACTAAATTTCCCCCTCCTAACCCCCAGAGTATACGTTCGATGCCCATCCCCCATTTATTATCGCGATTTTAGTTCTTCCGTATATATAATATATCCGTCGATAATTGACATGAAGTATCGTGTCACAATGACATTTCAATAATGTATATAGCAGAACAACGATTGCCAAATCAGCTAGTAAAAATATAATAGTTGACTTAATAAAACAAGATATTTCCGAGTAAGTCAGTTTACTCGTCATTGCAGCGCTTGCAATTGTGCCAAAATATCGGAAGCCAAAAACACAAAAAAAAAACTGTGAATATACAGTTTCCTAAATTAACTCACAAAATGGCCCTAATTCTGTTAATCACTCGATCTAGCTAAATTCAATAAAATTCTTCAAAATGAAATAGCTAGTGTTCAATTGACGTTAAAATTCAAATTCGTAGAACTCCATACAACGCCTTTTCTAATATTAGACAAGTTTTATTCTATCGCTGGCCAATTGCGGGTAGTTTTGGTGGTGACTTATTTTAAAACTACCCGCTTTTTTAATCAAATTATACATAATTTTAGTGTTGCTATTCATAACAGTCTTATTTTGTGACTTACTTTATCATAACCATATAAGAACTTATCTTACTTAGCTTATTTTCCAGGATTTTAGCATTGTTTAGTTAAACAACAGAATCGCTGCTATGTGTACAAGTATACAACTATTGTTGGTACTATTTGTCTTTATTTTATGATCAATTTAAAGTTATAAATAGTAAAAAAGTTCGTACTCAGACAAATAGTACCAACAATAGTTGTATACTTGTACACATAGCAGCGATTCTGTTGTTTAACTAAACAATGCTAAAATCCTGGAAAATAATTAGCTTATTTTATGATCAATTTAAAGTTATAAATAGTAAAAAAGTTCGTACTCAGTACACGGTAAAATTTAAAAATGCTCTAAACATATTTGAATCAATAAAGTTATTTAAAAAAAAGGTGAAAGTAGATATATAAATACGAAGTTGTCATGTAAAAAAAAATTACCAAAAAATGGAACCGACTTCTACACCCCCATATTGTGAATAACTTGTTGAAGTCGTTACCATGATAGATCAAAAGTAACTGATATCAAAATATTGTGCTCATGGTACCGACTTCGACAAATTATTTCACACTTTTGAGTGTTGAAGTCGGTTCCATTTTTTGGTAACAATTTTTTTTTTCCTCTTTTTAGTGACCTTTGTTACTCACGGGATTAATTGTCATTGTGTTGTAGGTATGTTCACCGATGTCTTCACCCGCTACTATAATATCGTATGGGTATAAGCACGCATTTTTCAGTTTTTGGAGTGTAACTCAAAAACTGCTTGTCCGATTTGATGAAATTTAAATGGAACCACACGGTAAGCACCAGCTTTCAAATAAAAAAATAACAATCAAAATCTGTTCACCCAGTCGAAAGTTATGCGGTAAAAAAAATTTTTAAAAAAACATACGCGTCGAATTGAGAATCTCCTCCTTTTTTGAAGTCGGTTAAAAAAAATTAAACAACTAGCACAAAACCTTGAGAGATAAAAACGAAACGATTATTAAATTAAAACTCCGAATCTCATAATTTCTTTAGAGAGTAATAATTCAGTGCGGGGAAATGAAGCAAGGATTTATTGAGTCCGAAGGAACGAGGAAAAATTGTTCTAATGTATTTTTTTAAATATTGGTATGAAATTATGAAAGTATTTATTGTTTTACTTTCGTATGTTTTGAATGTAATTGCGACACAAATTTTAATTGTTAATTGTTACAAATAAACTTATTTCACTCATTAAATCATTCATTCAAAAAGTTACAATCAGAGTCTGAAAACTATCGCGACTTTCTTCCATAATAATAATTGTAATGTAACAAACCGACTAGGACTCACGTGGTAAACACTGGAAAATTACGCACTCGCCGCCTGGCACGATCATAACTCCCAGATGAAGAACTGCAAATAAGTTCGAAACTGGTCGGAGAGTAATTTTCTAGTGTTAACCACGTGAGTCCTAGTCGATTTGTTACATTATAGTTACAATCAGAGTTACCATATAAATCAGCAGGATTTCAATGGCAGCATAGATATAAATTAAACTACTTCCTGTGAGTAAAAATGACATAACTCCAAAACATGATGATGTTTATTAATGTACACTTGTTATGCTAACTACCTTGATGTCTGAACTCGGTACAATGAACTTGTACTCGAAAATGTTCCATATGTCCTGATCAAATTCTTAAAAAGAAAAATAAAACTAATAACCTAGTCTAATACCAAACCGCTAATGGTGAATATTAATGATTATTTTTTGCAATATAAAAGCTAGTATTAACGTTTCTTCAGTGGGTTTCTTGTCTCCATTCAGACGTCAAATCCGACTGGCTGACAGGTCCTTAAAAATCACTTCAAACTCCAAACTAGCAAATAAGTTGCGTAAAAGAGGTAATGGCCCTAATTCTGTTAATCACTCGAACTAGCTGAAATTCACTAATTTTATTCAAAATGAAATAGCTCGTATTTTATTAACGCTTAAAATCAAATTCTATCTATCTACTTCCATCAAAAGTAGGGTTTGACGTCATAATATCATAAACAATGGCAGCAAGCCTAGAATTATCATCTAGTTAGATTCTGCTTTTAAAATTCAAATATGACAATCTCCCTCGTTCAGAGAGAGTGGAATTATAATAATGAACCCAAGTAGGCGGTAATATAATTGGATTAAACAATACATTTTCTTTTCCTCGTGAATAATAAGGAAAAAGTATAATATCTGCTGAAATTATGGCGTCAACGATTATATAAACCAACGAGCGAAATAGATTAGGGGAGTTTTACCACAGTTATCTCTAAAGGTTTCCAATTACAAACAAAAAAACGAAAGAAAAACGTTTGTAGTGTATAAGCAAATGTAGTGTATGTGTAGGTATACAGCGTATGTGTAGGTGTACAGTGTATGTGTAGGTGTACAGTGTATGTGTAGTGTATTTGATTAATAATACAGTGAGTGTGGATTTTTACAGACTCGATTATTTATAGCCTCTAACGCCGCGTTCTAAAATAATGAAAGCTATGGGGGGCCGAGAAGAAGCGGCAAGAAAGTGTGTTTAACCTTTTTTTGGCAGCTATTTTTTATTTACATACAAATGAATACATTCACGCCCCATTCCCGTAGGGGTAGGCAGATACTAAATTACCTACGATCCCGACACACTTCCTTTGTTTCATCCACGCTCATCACGCCTTTCATACAAGAGCGCTGGTTTAGAGTACTCTTGGCTGGCCCTTTGTAATAAAATACATTCCTAGAGTTCAAATCCAAATAACATCACACGTGTATATAATACATTATATATTAAGTCCCAACTGGCTCAAAGGTACATAAAAGCGATCTCGTGCCAAACAAATGACAGTGAGATAACTTTTTATATCGGTAGATTGAGCCCTTCAAAGGGATCTTGGGATTATGATTCTGTGTGGATATTTTGACGCGGAATTTTGTGCGAGTGTTACAGTGTAGTGTGTGTGTGTGTTTGTTACAGAAGTAATGATACGATTTGATAGATTTGAATGAAATTTGGAATGTAAAATAAATATAAAATAACATAATATATGTAGCCATAAACCATATAACTTGGATTGAAAATAGACTATTTCAAAAAAAAAACCCTAATTGAATTGTATGATTACGAAATGTTGTTCCATACTTTGTTAATATATTTTACTTCTCATATCTTAATTTATTAAATTCTACTGCTACTTTATTAGAAAACTAGCTGCGCCCCGCGGTTCCACCCGCGTTGTGTTGAAAAGCGGTGAAGATGATAAAAAAATAACGTGACTTTCTATTTGTAAAAGAATTTTCAAAATCGGTAGTCCGTTTAATAATAGATCCAGAGTTTAGCCTCTTCTTCTCTCAGCCATGTGCGTCCACTGCTGGACTTATGCTTCCCCCATATAGGGGGGATTTGCCAATACTCGCCACGCTTGGCATGCGGGTTGGCGAGCGCAGTATGATTTACAATCCTCAGAAGGCGCTGCTGCCCACCTTCTTGTACGTGGTCCCTTAGCCGACTCTTACGGCACCCACGGGAAGAGATGGGGAGTACTATTCTAGACCGGTACCACCACAGCCTCTACAACCTCATAAACTTTACCGTTTCATTAAAATAATAATATAGATAAAGACTTTATACCTCTTAGTAAATATCAAGGTAATTAGATCACAAACTCACATGTAAGATGTAATATTATGTTAACCTCGCCCGTAGTAAGCTTTACCATGTGTTTATGTTAATCTGAAACGTTCGCAAGCACTTTACATAATAATGACCGGCTAATCACCGGAGATTATTCCTGCATAGTCGAGCGTTTGCCCTGGATACTGTAAACGTACCTAAAGGTGATAAGATTAGACCGCTAATTTGTTTGAGCTTTGAACTATGAATTAAGACCTTATTGCTTTTAGGAATTCAATTTATTTTGTTATTAAAACTGAGGTAGTTTCGACACATTATAAATGTTTAAAATGTGTACTAGGCGAACCGAGACCGCGTCCGCGAGCGCCCCGTATTCTCCTTGAAAAAGATTACCGAATATGGTTGAAACTATAGTCGGAACAATTATTCAATTTATTAATTGGTAAATTATATATGTCGCATCCAACTAGCCTAATTAGCCGTTCAAATAATAGCCTCACCGGTTTACTAAAGAGCGCCGTTCAACTAGCGGCCTGAATAATACTCAGTCGTGGCGTTTGTTACACATTTAATAAGCTTGTTTTTTTGTCACGTTGTTTGTCACTTGTTTTGTCACATTTAAGCAGCCTTACAACATTTAATAAGCTGGCTATAAGCTATAAAAATTATGAAATATCTGACACAAATAGTATTTTACTATCTTATTACAGGGTCTAACCTATCTCCATACCAAATTTCATCGAATTCGGTACAACCGTTTGAGCGTGAAAGACTAACAGAAGTTTTTGAATTAGTTGCTTATACCATTACTATTTTTAAGATGAAAGTAACCTATGTTACAACATTTAATAAGCTGGCTATAAGCTATAAAAATTATGAAATATCTGACACAAATAGTCTATAATCTTATTACAGGGTCTAACCTATCTCCATACCAAATTTCATCGAATTCGGTACAACCGTTTGAGCGTGAAAGACTAACAGAAGTTTTTGAATTAGTTGCTTATACCATTACTATTTTTAAGATGAAAGTAACCTATGTTCATCCAAATCCATTCAGTAGTTTTTGCGAGAAAGATCAACAAATATCCATACATCCAAACTTTCACATATATAATATTAGGTACGTTTTAAATAAAGTCATACCGTTTCCAAAAGCCAAAACTGCTCTGTACTTAAGTTTTGTAAGACATTGAATTTGTACCAAATATTAGAAAATTGGCTGAAGTCAGTATCTGGGTTCCTTTTGTTTGAGAAATGTTATTTGTGAGCAATGATTCCAAGTATAAATTAATTTGAACTGTCGCCAAAACAGCTTATTCTGCCCCTATGATCAAGTACTTCTGAGAGTGGAGACTGGGGATACCAGCCAGCCTACGAATAAAAATAATATGTCAGAAAGTCTAATTCCAAACATTATACAATGATAATTTTGGTTGTGTCGATATATTTAAAAATATAATAATAATATCTCTTTAAATATTTAAAGAGGGAGATATGGGTGTAATGTGAGGTGTGAGTGATGACTTACGGAAGTGAAACATGATCCCTGACGATAGGCCTTCTGAGCGGGCTCAAAGTCGCACAACGAGCTATAGCTATGCTCGGGATTTCTCTAAGCGATCGAAATGAGGACATCTGTTAGAAGAACGACAGTCACCAACATAGCCCAGCGGATTAGCAAGTTGAAGTGGCAATGGGCAGGGCACACACCGATGGCCGTTGGGGTAAAAAGGTTTTCGAATGGAGACCACGGACTGACAAGCGCGGCGTAGGATGGCCACCGACTAGGTGGACAGACGATCTGACTAAGATTGCAGGTAAGGGCTGGTGTCCACAAACACCGCGGGCCGCGGTGTTTGTGGAAATAATTGTGTTTGCGGACGTCCTATGGCTGAGATGATGATGATGATGATGACGATGATTTAAAGAGAAGGTAGGATGTTTTCGGAAAGATTGAGATTCTTTGACGAACATAGTAGTGGTAGCGTATATCATGTATATATCTTAATAAAATACTATTTCGTAACTCTTATTTTTTTTTTTAAATTACTGAAGTTTTTTAATGTGATTCATTCGTCTTGTTCTCAGTATCCATTCGTAGTGTAGTGTACTAATCAACTGTATTGAGTGACTTTTATTTAAACTATATATTATATCTAGCGTTAGACCACTATCTCACTTGGTGGTCATCAAATCGGTGAACATACACAATGACAATTGATCCCGTGAGTAGCAAAGGTCACTGAAAAGGGTGAAAAATCTTCAACAAGTTATTTCATACTTTTGAATGTTGAAGTCGGTTCCATTTCTTGGTAACATTTTATTTTATTAGTTATTACTGCTGATAAATAGCGTTGTTTGTTACAAAATGCGAACCCTCAATATCTGAATATACACATGGCTTATTACTTTTTTACTACTCCGAAACATATGAACGCAAAAGAAAATAGATGCAGAAAACTTACAAAATAATGAGACTTTGAGATGGATATAGAATGTCAGCAAATGTGATCACAGAAATGTGTATATTCCCGCAAAATCTAATTCTTCACACATTGCTTTTACGGATATATTGAAAGTCAAGAAAAGCAATCTTTTCAACGGAATAACATTTTATTGAATTTCCTTTTGATTGCGGAGAGGATTGTTCACGATTGAGTCTTTATGGTACTTATAGTGATATGGGCTCATGTGTGATACATTCATGTTGGGTTTTGACGTGACAACGTCTTATAAATTGGTTTGCCGGGTGACACTTCAAGAAACTGCGTTATGCTCCGCTCACGTTATGCGCTCACAATGAGAGCGAGTGAGAGGCACGCGTCCCTTCCACTCGGGCATGGTTAGCCCGCCTAAGAGCGAGAGAGACAGACATAAAAAGTGAAAGGCACTCAAAGTCGTTATCACGTAAAACTTTCGCCCGTATACCGACTTTACAGGCAACCAATTTTTTTATACAATAACTTGAACCGCAGATGTTGTGTACAATGCAAAATAAATCATTATGATTGATTTTCCTTATCAGTACAATATCCTTGTCAACATCAATGATATTAATTATTGTTGTGCATAATATTTTCTTAATATAAATGCCTTGTAATGCCTAATGAGAATAATAATTATTGTCTTAATAATTAAAAGATAAAACAAAACCTTATTTATGATTCTTGTGATTCTTTATATTTATTGAGAGCTCTTAGCCGTAGTGACGTATTTTATTATTGTAAATTAATTTTACATATTTATATTTAATGTAAATTTAATACAATAAAACTTTTCTAGTTAACAGTTTTGCATCATGTTTTAAATAAGCTAACAACAATTAGTTGTATTTAAATTACAAATTTTTCGACATCACATGCTAACAATTTTATTTTGCTTGTATCTAACTTGCTCATTTTTATTCATAGGATTAAACTAATAAGACCGATGATATTTAATATTTTAAAAATACTGTAATTATATCTGCATGTGTGTGCAATCCCCGTGTTTGACAATGATCAATACATTTTCGGAATAATTACCGTGTATTTTATTTGACATATTTGCTCGATATATCGACATAATATATCGATATATCTCGATATATCTCGATATATCGACACAGTTACATGCGCCGTGTTCACGAGTAAACTGAGGTTTCTGCAGGTAGGTGTTCTTTAAGAGCAGATAAATCCGTCTACCCTCTTTCTTTTACGTATTTTGCGTTTAATGGTGTTACCACAGTCACTATCACGAAAGTCACTCAGAACTCCATATTGAGCTCGACACACATAACTCCCGGTGTTCTTGTGTTAGTGAAAATGTAATTTAAAAAACTTATAGAACAGTGAATTGCTTTTATGTATCTTATCGAAGTAATATAATATAAAGCATAATAAGATTGTAGGTATCGCGAGATTAACAATTACAAATATTTATTTGAAGTTTGAAATCCTACTTAATATTATAAATGCGAAAACTGGTGCGTATGGATGTATGTTTGTTACTCTTTCACGCGAAAACTACAAAACGGATTTGGATGAAATTTGAAACACAGATAGCTTATACCCTGGATTAACACATAGGCTTATTCTCATCATCACCACGATTACAGTTTTTCATGACAATGTGGGTAAAACGGATTTGCATGAATTTTGGTATATTATACTTCAGGTCCCGGGATAACACATAGGCTTTAGACTTTTCATCAACATCATCATCATCAATCATCACCACGCGGGCTAGCTAGTGTATAATAAATGTACGTGTCTTGTGTTTTTATGAATGATTTTGAAATGAATCTTACTATGACGTTTCCAACCTTTAAGTTTCTTTTAAAAGGTAAACCTGGAAACGAGGAGGGAGCGGTAACCGCCTCGAGGGACGGGGGAGAGGCTCTCGGGCTGTTAATTAAAAGGGTTTTTTTAAATGGCTTTCATTTCCTTGTTAAGTTTTTTTATGTTATTTTACAGCACAATTTACTAACTTGTTTCAGTCTTTAACACTGTAAAATACGTTTTGTTTTGGACATAATTGACACCTCCACACACCAAAGGTTATGGAAATATATATATATATCCCTTGTGGAAATCAATGGGGGAGGCCTATGTCCAGCAGTGGACATACACGTCCTATGGCTGAGATGATGATGATGATATAATATTATTTTTTTAATTTAATAGGTGGCAAACAAGCAGACGGGCCGTCTGATGGTAAGCGATCACCGTCGCCTATGGATATCTGTAATACTGGGGGCATTACGATACGTTGCCAAACCTTATCAACGATATTGCATTTAACTGCATGTTTCATTCCATTATTTATATTAGACATAGACAAAGACATAGATATAGACATATACGTAGCTTTATTTGTAGCAAAAGATAAACAAGAAATAATAAAGATGTAATTGTAAAAGATGTATTACGTTGTAATAAATTTTTATTTTGTTGTAAAATAGTTAATTCTAATTGTCTGATTTGTCTATGACTTTGAAATATTAATAAAAGTAGCTAAATGCAAAACCATATCGGCAAGTGATACACATTTGTGATCTATATGAAACCACAAAGCAATCGCTGGTTCCACAGTAACCGCTAATCAAATTCTCGTGTTGTACATCACAGGCCTTGGGTTCGGTACACTAAATTGTACGACCGCAATACTTTTTCGTCTAATATGTCATGTACAGTTGCTATGTTAAAATGTTGGGGAGAAAATTTTCACAATACCGACACTGCCAATTCAGAGCCATAAATTTGATATCATGATAATTACAAACTTATTAAAGTACTACAGCTATACCACAACATAATTTGAACCGCATCTCTCACTCATCCCCGAAATAACTGAACGGATTTTCTAATGAAAAAAGATCCGTTTTTAGCATTATTAAGTACCGGCAATTTGCTTGCAATTGATTTGCAAATTCCTTTATTAATTGCAAAGTACCAGCAATGTGTGGCATATCTACGCTACTGCACGATAGACGATTATCTAGTCCTCATGGAAAACTTTAAGAACCTAACTACCCGCGAACGCTGCAATTTTCCTGTTCAGTGAAGCTGAAAGATAATACGTATACTTGCAGGAGCGGTAAAAGGGCACATTGCTGTTCATTCTCATCAAGTAGCAGGGACGATTGAGCTAGATCTTAATGAGTTAATACAAATGATGATCATAATCCCGCATTGCTGGAAAACGCTGGATGGACCGGCCCTTGTGGAAATCAATGGGGGAGGCCTATGTCTAGCTATGAACGTCCTATGTCTTATATAATGATGATGAAACCTTTATGTATTTGATATAAGACTTCCAACACCAACTAAGGTATTATAGGCACATTCAATACATCCGTGTTCAAACACCTTAGACTACGTCACTCAACATTTATACTCAATAATCAATACATATTGCAATCATAATTTTCATACAATTATTTTTTTTTTACTCAATACTCAATATTTATCGTATTATTAGGTGAACATGTAAGACAAAAATGCAAGCATAATAATTTTAAAATGATGGAAACTTTCCTATCCTCTCTATGTCCTAAGCTTTACAAGTTTAAATACTTAAGAAATTTACTTCAAACAACGATTCTTTTTTTAATGTAGGCATACATACACATCATAGGTATTCCGCGGCATTCTTGTATAACTCCAAGTTCTTTAAAGATTTTAGTGATATACAAAAGGCATATAAAATATGTATTTACATATTTCGTATTTTGAATGTGCATTGAAACTCATCTCTGACGACCTACTTTTATTTCCGTTTAAATCGGCTGTGGCTTTATCACACGTGGCTGCAATGTGGCTTTTGAAATGCTAATTTGCGGCTTTATTGCACCCGTGCGCTGCCGACGATTTATTTTTAAAAATCTGATCAGTGTTCATAATGACTCGAAAATACATACACAGTATTTTGTAATTAAACAACACATGGCTGTCAACGAATTTCATCCATTACTTTGATTTTGACATCTTTTCGACACTTCGTCTCGGCACGACAATTTTTTTTTAAAATTTACATTCACACAAGGTCTTCAGGTCCCAAACTAGGCTGAGCCTGTGCTATAGTAACCTGATGACTGACATATATACTTATATACATATACACACCCATACACAGGTCAAACAGACGTGTTCATACAAATGTTTGACCTGTCCGGGAATCGAACCCGGGACCAGCGGCTCATAAGGCAGAGTGCTACCAACTGCGCCAACCGGCCAGTCAAAGACCGAAAACCAAATCGCCAAATCAATTCACCGAAGACCAAAGTATGTCACGATCACAGGTCACGATGTTTAAACACGACCATGGGTTTATATACTTCGTAAACGATATGTTCGTGTATACGACATGTGAACCTGGCTGGTCGCCATAAACTTCAAAATATCACATTATCAGAGAAATTAGCAATGAAAGAAAATAATTAAAATACGCTATCACAGATTGAAAATTACCTATTGTGCAAGATACATATTTTTCCATTCCGTTTTAAAATAGAACACCCTTCTTTATTACGATTCTGACATAACAGTTTTTTTATTACACATTCAATAATTAATTCAGTTGAACAATATGTTTATATAATTATCATATATGTATTCGAAATTACAGTTATTGAATTGAAATGAGTTGATTGTCGGACGTAATAAAATAAATAATACCTAGTGGCAGCATTGTTATATATAAATAATTATTTGATGGAAGCTGTTTCATGCACAAGTTGATACCAAATGTAATTTTAGGTATTTAGCATTAAAATTTGTGAAATCAATTTGTAATGACGCTAAGCGTGAGCTTTAGTTTATTCTGTGTTCGAATTTTAAGTATGAAATTGAAAGAAAAATCTTTCATTGAATTGCTAAACGAAGGTACGTAGGTACACTGAATGGTAATCTGTTTCTACCGCCAGGCACTAAATGCGGTGGTCGCATTATTGTGTTCCGGTTCGATAGGTATGGTTTCCGGAGAAATTACAGGCACATGGCATTTACCCACTTTGTGTTTCAGGGTAACAAGCGCAGTGCAGTTCTTTAAGCATTGTATCTGTCTATAGGCAGAGGTTACCACTTAACATCCTGTGGGACTTTTGCTTGTTCCGTCACCTTAAAAACAGGAAAACAAAAGACCGCTGTGGGTGGATTGGAGTGTGGTGGATTGGCAAATTCCGAGACCAGAATCCCAGCAGTGTAAACGTGATTACGCCGATAATTTATCTACGGTGGGTTTTATTTTATTACGAATATACAAGTAACAGCAAGTAACCAGAGGTTAACAAGAAAATGAACCAGCCCCGTAAAAATATAATTGTAGAATAAAAATATAATATATGGCTCCGCTGTTTTACCCAGCGTGGTGATGAAAAAAGGTGTCTTATCAACAAAAAGGTGTGGTCTGACTGAACTTTCTTCTTCTTTCTTTCTATGATGGAAATAAGGCCATGTAATTTATCCATGGGTTAAACCAGCTATCTCCATACCAAATTTCATCCAAATCCATCCAGCCGTTTAAGCGTGAAAGAGTAACAAATATACATCCATACATTCATACTCACAAATTTTGGCATTTTCAATATTAGATAGTAGGATAATACGCCTACCAAGTTCTAAACCTTTGGGTTCATTAAATTGTTGTAAGAAATTACTTTCATCGAAAGAATTTCTTTGAAAAAGTAAGAAGCGTTAAAAATTAAAAGCTTTAATCAGAAGAAATATTGTAATTTTCAGACTTTCGCGATTCGAACACATTGTTATTAAATCAAACGGGGCTTGATCGCGAGAAAAACATTTAGTAATTTATTTACCTCGACGTTTCGACCAAGTTGCATTGGTCGTGGTCACGAGAAGACTGGTAAATAAATTACTAAATGTTTTTCTCGCGATTAAGCCCCGTTTGATTTAATAACAGAAGAAATATGTTTGAAAACTCTTGTGAATAATATATTTTAAATTATATTATTATACTAATATAAAGTTTACTACAAAGTTTGTGTGTATGTGTGTTTGTGTGTAAAAAACGTAATTGTAACCAGTTTTCTTATCACAACCTATGTTCATTGAATTTTAAGTGATATCTAAAAATATACCAAAATCTTAAAAATATTTCTCAATGATGTCATACACTCAATATGCAAGGACTGGAGCGTATACAACTTAGCTTGAAGGTTGAATATTCTGTCAAAGCTATTTCACGCGTCCATAAACAAGAGTTACAATGTTGTTGACATATCTACTGTCACGTCTGGGCTGTTCGATTGCTCTATGAGGCGTTCACTTAACTGATTTGTTTGCGTTTCTTTTATCCAGTGTGTGACGTGGTGTGACGGTGGATGGCAACGGAGAAACACGCACAAGACGGTAGTTTTAGAATGATTAAAGATGCAAGCGCAACGTTTTTTTTTGCAAACTCAAACTTACACATTAACATTTCCTTGTATCGCGGGAGGCATATGCACACAATCACAGTACACCAACATCCTACACTTATTTACAACTTTTTGCCCTAGTCAGGATTCGAACTCAGGGTCCCGGAGATCCAGAAATCATGTTAAGACTGCCGAAACTGCTCGGTTTCACCCGCGTGTAATACGGTTTTCCCGCTACATCAATTTATTCCACGGGTTAATTCATTTTACCGGGACTAAAAGTAGCCTATGTGCTATTACAGACTCTAACTTATCTCTGTGCCAAATTTCATCCAGATCCGTTCAGCCGTTCTGGCGTGATTGAGTAACAAACATCGATCCATCCATCCGTCCATCTACTGACACTAAATATGCTTGAAACTTTTTACATTCTTTATTTAAATTTCAAGTGTTAAACACAGCTAGACAAGCTTCTACCTGAAGTTTAAATTGATAGCGACTTTTTATTTCATTATCGGAATCTAAAGTAAGTTCGTTTGATAACTCAGATTAATCTATCAATGATTAAAAGTATTTCATAATTTAAGTCGATTTATAACTTTCTCAAAACGCAATTAGGTAGATAAGGTGAGGGTTCAAGTGTCTGAAATCTTATAATTAATTAATATTAATGAGCCTTACCTTGAGTGAGGTGTCGACGAATAAAATTCATTTTGATCGGCAGAAACGAGATTCTGTTCACGAAGTTTTATTTTATTTTATTTTTTATATTGTATAGATCTAGCGTTTGACGACTATCTCACTTGATGGTCAGTGACGATGTGGTCGAATATGTTATCATGCTAGACCTAGAATACTCTGGCATACATCACCGTATTAATACCGAAGTTCTGGGGGGTTCAGCTCCCGGGAATAGAAACAAGTGCGAATAGGGCACCGGCGCGTTCCATGAGAGATCCCGGAGCCCTCAGAAATAGGCTGAGGCAGGCCACCGAGGGGTTTTTAGTGAGTGGAAATCATCACATAACCCGGCTACAACCCCATTGTAGTCGGGTATCTTTTGAAGATTTTCCCCTCGAAAAAAATAAAATAAAAAATATTTATAAAAAAGACCTAGAATACTCACTGGCTCTCAAGGACTGCTGCACTGAACATACTATGTGTTTGGTGACAGTTTTTTAAACTTGAGGGTGGTAACTAGCCAGGCGAGTACTCGAAAGTACCCTACAACCATGCTGGGTATTTGATAACGGTGCTACCTTCACCGGAAGTTCAAGCTGTTGTTAGGGATCAAACCAGTGTCCGTCAGTTTACAGCCGACGCTCCTCCCGCTGAGCTATCATCGCTTCAAATCTTCTGGGTCTTCAAATGGACTGGGACTGGGACAATTAGCGAAAGTGTATTATAATATTGATATTAAAATTATTAATATGCATATTTTCAAATTACAATTCTCAAAAATGAGTAAAATCTTCCTCTTGATTGAGATTATTACATTGTTGCAGAGTGGTCTGTCATTGCTTCAGTTACATGTTTATTTATTTATTTATGTTTATTTACACTCAAACCCCCGCACTAGGATTCCCTGTATCGCGGGAGGCATGGACATACACAATCATAGCACATAAACATCCGAGACCCGGGACAAACACCTATCGCATAAATATTTGCCCCTGCCGGGATTTAAACCCAGCGCTCCAGTGGACTCAGTGAATGAGGTCAAAAATAAACTCAATGATGCAAGGGATTTTATCATTTTGATGCAAGGGATTTTGCTTTGAAGAGGCTATCTCGCGTGGTTTCTCCAGATGTAGTACGCACCTGTTATTTTGCGACTGTTGACTCGCTTCTCCAGTATGGAACAGAGCTGTGGGGGCGCGCCGCTGATAGAGAACGCGCCTTCCGCATGCAGAAACGTGCTGTGAGAGCGATAGCTCAGGTGTCAAAAGTGACGTCGGTAAAATCGTACTTTTCTTCTATGCGGATACTGACTCTGCCTTCGATTGTGATTCTTCAGGTGGCAATGTATGTAAGGCAGAACCTCTCATTGTTTAAAACGCGCGAAGATATGCACGCTCTGTGTATCAACACTCGAGGAGCAAAGAAGCTTGCAATGGTGTCCCACAGACTTATGAAGTCTGATAGGCTAACGTATGTGTTGGGACCTCGTGTGTATAACAGATTGCCAGAGCACATAACAGAAGCACCCAGTTTGGCGTCTTTTAAGGCGAAATTAAAATCCTGGCTTATCGAGAGGGCTTTCTATGATGTTGAAGATTACTTTTCTAATGTAAAATATAACATGTAATCAGTTAATTATTATTACCGATTTATACATTTAGTTTTATTATTAGTTACTTTTTGTGTACCAATTGAACTATATATTTATATTTGTTGCCTTTTGACATGTAAATTAATATTTACCAATAAATTGATTATTCCTGATTATTCATTTTATTTCTAAGATAATTATATTCTAAGGCCGTGGTAGTACCGGCGTAGAATAGTACTCCCCCATCTTTTCCCACGTACCAGAAGGTGGACAGCAACGCCTTCTGAGGATCAGAAATCATACCGCGCTCGCCAACCCGCCTGCCAAGCGTGGCGAGAATTGGCAAATCCCCCTTATATATGAGGGGGCATACGTCCAATATGGATGTCTCATTGATGAGGAGAAGAAGAAGATTTCTAAGATTTTATCTTAATTAATCCAGAAGAAGTCGGCATCAATTATCTTCCTTCTACTAAGATTGTTCACACAAAACAATTACCTACCTTTTATATAGTATCTATACCTGTCAAGGTGCGCGCCTCATCCTACAGATACGAGTTAACATAGCCGCGCCCCTCCAAGCAAGCTGACTTCACTTCAGCCAAAGACGCCGAGCAGAAAGCACTCATATTTTATGATATTGTTATTTTATAATTTACATTCATTAAACAATATTTACAACCAATATCCGTCGTATGTTGAATTCTCAACACGAGCAATCCTCAACAATGATAATGAATAATAATAATCTGAGAAACGACTGGTACGTACGACCAGGTAAAACTAATCTCTATGTACCTATATACTCGTACATTAAGCCATACATATCTCGGGAAAATTGTGTAATCACTCATGCTAATAATGTTTTTCCATGTCTCAGAAAAAAACAATTGAAAATAGCCTGACCCGTAAAACACTACCGTGATACAACAATATCGGAAATGATGGAACAATGAGACCTTTCTATGATTCTTTCATTTATTTGAATTCTCAGCTGATTATAAATCAGCTTATAGATCAGCTTGAAATATTTGAAGGAAAAAATTCGGCTGCTAGTGGGACTTGAACCCACGACTACAGAATACCGTCCTGTCGCTTTGTCCAACTACGCTATAGCAGCCCATACCACTAGGGCCGAATTACTTCCATCCTTATTAACATCTTGCGGGGATGTTATTAGCGCCATCTACCTTTAATTGTATGAACAATTAATTAATAGGACTGATAGACCAACATTACAGTTGATATCGTATCAAATGAAGACACCCTACCCTTATTTTAAGAGATTTTATTGTGTATCGCATTAACGCTATGCTAGGCAGAACTTCAGTTCAAATATTTGAAGGAAGAAATTTATATTAAAGTATTTTTAATTATTTATTTTTCACACACTCACACCCCCGCTCTAGGATATCCTGTATCACGGGAGGCATAGACACACATAATCACAATACACAAACATCCAAGACCCGACAACAAACATCTTTGCTCATCACATAAATTTTTGCCCCGGCCGGGATTCGAACCCGGGGTCGCGATTCCAAAGTCAGTGTCGCTGATCACTGAGCCACGACGACCGAAAAATACATTTTTACCTAATGTCTTGACAACAACAGACGGCATACTTCTATTAACTATATAATAACTAAACTAATAAACTAAAATAACTAATAAATATGATTATGATATTGTTATTATTACATAACCTAAAAGTCTCTGGAATATTAGTTAACATCTTTTTATACAAAGTTATTTTCTAACCGTACAGCTTTCTCAACAATATAGGTACCGTACATTAAAAGTGAACGAGAAAGTCACGTATTTATTCTTATAACTTATACGGCACTTATAAAAGTATCAGAGTTGAAAATTGTTTTCGAGACTTTGCCAAGAGTTTCCATCCTTTGTGAATACAATATTGGCCGTTGAATAAAACAAAAGAATGTTTACATTGATAGTGTTTTACAAAATACGTACAATACATTTTTCAAAGATATAGACTTGACTTGACTTGAGACGCGTGAGACCCGATAACGTTGGAAAAATAAAACCGCGCACGGACCCGCTATTTATTAGTATAAGGAGGTTGACCATCTTGGTAAATAGCAAATTTTACATATCCAACTTACTTCAGAAAATACTACATATGAAAATGAAAACTGAATTCTGACAGAGCAAAACTTTATCTCACTTGCAAATGAATTAATGAGAAAATGTTTTCGGGTGACCAAATTTTTTTTTTAAGAAGTTGATGTGAAAATGTGAAAAATGATCTCGGTAACGACCAATTTATGCTCTTGAACCGTGTCTTACACCAGAAGAAAGAAAATCCAAAACTAGTTAAACCGCTAATTCAATTCAATTCAATTCATTTATTTAAGCAGACTACAAATGATCCATGTATTAAAGTTAATGTATTATTGATAAAGCATCCCATACCATGGAAACTAAAAGAATGTAACCCAACGGTCCCAAATCTTTATGATTAAAGTTTGAACATGAAATAAATATTTTTGATTGGAAATTCTCGTGAGTTAGACACATTATTATATATATGTGGTATCCGGCTTTACTCACGTTTATAATCGAAGTTTCGACCTCGGTTTCGAGTATGTCCGATGCTCATCCTCAGGTGAGTTTACGCTGCCAGATCGCGGCGACCACGTAAGAGGATGAGCAAGAGACATGCTCAAAACCTAGGTCGAAACTTCGACTATAAACGTGAGTAAAGCCGGATACCACATATATATAATAATCAAATAAATAGTATCATAACACCTAACAAGATGCAAGTTAATTTGATATGTACACAACTCCTTTTAACTCACATAACAAACTTCAAGTGAACGTTGAGGGAGCGAAATCCTCATTTCCTCTATAAATAGCTGCTTGCTCTAGAAAGTTCTATCTACATCTAGTAATTGCGGGGCTCGCCTGAATATGCGTGAGAGCGCGTAAGTCTGCTTAATCTGCATAAAGTCGTAAAGTATTTGTGCCTCTTGGGTTACACGCTACGCTCGGCTACGAGTTATGGGATACTATAGATAGAGTCAGTAGAACAGCTCGCAAATTAAGTATCTTTAAGAGCACTCCATGTGAAAGTTCGCCCGGTGAAGTACTGCCAGTATACCTATTTCTATCACCAGGATTAATTAAAAATTAGAATCGGGCGTAGGAAATTAGTTCATTGTCCAAAACAAAAGAAGAACAGTTATAAGAAATGTAAATATCATTATAAATCAGATTATGAATGTGTGAAACACGGGAATTACTCACGTAATAAGTCAGAGGGTTCCGACTATAGTTTTAACCACATTCGGTGGTCTTTTTCGAGGAGAATACGGGGCGCTCGCGGACGCGGTCGCTCTGGTGGACTTATATTAGATGAGTAATTCTCGTGTTTTATACATTTTTACATTTTATGAACCTTTATACGTATTTTAGAAACTTTAGGCACTGTTATATATTTTACTGTACGCACCTGTACACGATATGACGAGTTTTAAACGTCCCTACGAAATACGTCGTTTGTTCCGATGAAATGTATGGAGTGGTACACGGTACGATCCAATGTGATGAAATAAAGCTGAAAATAAAATGATAGCGTAATAAACATAGTACTTTGAGAAAATCAGCTTCTTGATCGGATCAAAATGCTTCTTGGAGCGTTTTAGTATATTTTTTTGTTTTCACACTCATACCCCAGCCCTAGGATTCCCTATGACGCGGGAAGCATGGACACACACAATCACGCTGTGGTTGTGTGTGTCCTTGCCTCCCGCGACACAGAGAGTCCTAGTGCAGGGGGTTAATACTTCATGTCTAACTCCAAGACACGGTTTCTTTACTAGTCTCAATAAAGATGAAGTCAATATCCTCCAAAACACTTTAGACATTGTAAAGTTGATTAATTATAGTTACAGTACACATAAAGGTTTAATATTCAATATATAATAATCACCAGCATTCATGTGTGCTTTATTTTATTTCTCACCAGTGGATACGCACAATAACTGTAACTAATATTAGTACTGTTTTATTGTTATAAAAATTATACCTATTTTTATAATAAAAGAATTCAACGTTCCATATTAAGATTTATTCATTAAAAATATCTGTTTTTTCTTGTTTTTCTGCGTTTGAGTTCCTTGCATCTTATCAATCTCAATTCACACATCTATCACAGCATTCCATAATGTCATAATGTGTTGACATTATGGAATGGTACCCCAGAAATGGGAAAAGAGAAGGAGGACGTCTAATAAAGAGATGAGAAGACGATCTACCAAAGGAATGGAGAAGACTAGCCCGTGACAGGGAAATATGGAAGAAACTATTGCAAGTAGCGGTATATGTAAGGACTAACTTGGAATCATTTGCGACTCGTAGCAGCGGGCACACCTACAACACTCGTAACGCAAAGAAGCTTGGTGAAATAAGTCGAAAGCTTAAGAAGTCATCCAAACTCACTCACATCATGGCTCCGACGATTTACAACAAACTACCGGAACACATAACAGGAGCTCCCAGTGAGCTTCAAATACCGTTTACAACGCTGGCTTGTCGAGCATTCGTTCTATAGCTATGAAGAATTCGTTAAATTGAAATAGTACATTACACAACAGCCCGGAAGCAATACATACAACATGCAACGCCGGCCGTGAAAGCCTTAGAGTTTACATATAAACTAATAATGTTAAAAACTCACTGTCAGTGAAATAAAGTCTTTATCTAACTATCTATCACAGCATTTCGCTGTGTTTCTACAAGCGCTACTGGGCACCAACGTTGTATATTTTCAATGGGACTTAATGCCTTTAAATCAATGAACTCATTTTAAAAAGAAAATCCCGAGCGAAGAAAGAAAATTGTCAATTAACAATGCCTTTTTTATTATATCGAGTGATTTGAAACGTTTTCATCTTAATAACAGAAAAATGAACGAGGGACATTTTGCCACCGACAAAGTCCCTTCACTGCTGACAATTCCATTATTTCTCAATGTGGAACTGAATTTGCATTTTTCAATTTACCAATCATCTTTCAGTCTGCTGAAAGATTATTGATATTTGGAAAATGTGTATTAAAATATGTTCAATGGAATCGACTTTTCACGTTATTTATTGAATTCCGTTTTTCTGTGATCATTCATGATTATGATTTATTTTATTGAGTAATATTGATTCTATAACATAATGTGACTAATTGGCACAGGGAGCTAGACCCATTCACATAGGTTACAGTTTAATTTCAGTGCTGGGTTTGGAAATATTAGTGTAAAAACCCCGATAGCCCTAGTCTCAAGTTGAATGATTTGGTCTTATACATATTAGTAGTCTTACGGCACCCGCGGGAAGAGATGGGGGAGTACTATTCTAGGCTGGTACTACCACGGCTAAGGGATCACGTACCAGGAGGTGGGCAGCAGCGCCTTCTCAGGATAGGAAACCATACTGCGCTCGCCAACCCGCCTGCCAAGCGTGGCGAGTATTGGTAAATCCCCCCTATATGGAGAGGCATATGTCCAGCAGTGGACATCTCATGGCTGCGATGATATTAGTAGTTGCGCTCCCTTACTTTACCCGTGCGGGCTACGGTGTCCCGCTACCTTAGTTAAGTAAAAAAAAACGGATATTTTCCCATGTACTATGAACTATCCTGGTCGGCTAGTAACACGCAGCACATTTGACGCTATGGCATGGTATTCTTCAAGACCATTCCTGCTGCTTCACTAATAAATCTGCAGCGCATAATCCTCCTAATATTTTAAATGCGAAAGTTTGTGTGTAATTGTGTAAGAGTTTATGAGTGTATGTGTGTATGTGTGTATGTGTGTATGTGTGTATGTTTGTTACATCTTCACGTTCAAACAGCTACACGAATTTCGATAGCAGGTTATAGCATTTGATCTATAGGTTGCCAACGAATAATAAATCGTTCAAATGCAGCTGCCGTATTGTAATTTGTTTTTAATAAGCCCAGCCCGATGCCTTCATTTAAATGAAGGCATCGGGCAATATTCGCGATATTACAATCACAGGATATCCATACATATTACTTTTATGAAAAATATTGTATATACTTATATAGCATCGGGTACAATGCCCGTCATAAGCAATATCGTAGCGATTCTCTCAATTTAATAAAAACGTATGTTGGCGCTGTGTTATTAAAAGTAATAAGATAAAATATGATATATTTTATTCGCACATTCATTTTGCGTCTCACAAAAAAGTGATACAATAAAGCGTGGTTGAATACACGTCATTCTGTACCTGTGTTTTGATTTTATTTTCGCATGCAATCTCAGTCTCTCATTATATCGTGATACCCCAACTTCTTTTGTATCTATGGATAGTGCGCATTCGTTTTATGATATCTTTTAGTTTATCTTTTAGAAAAACGGTGGTATTGTTTCTTATTATCGTTTTCATTACACATTTCGCATACATTTACGTAGTGAATTTTTACCATAAGAAAACTAGGCGTATTCGTAAAATTATGAGCAAGAATTTGCATCTAATATTGTTCAGGTACGCAAAGAAATATTTAATATATTAAGAGACGCAAGCTCAATAAAGAGAATGATGACTTTTATGGCGGGAATTTAAAATGGAAACACTGAATTTTTACTTTAAATTCCGTAATGACTTTTTAAAGCGTGGTAACGTGTTGAAATAAGTTTTCAGCCGTTCATGAAATTGCAAGAGTGTAAGTAAGTAGAAGTAATTAGTATCAGTTCCTTAGTTCTCCCCAGTCCAAGTTAAACTAAGTTTTCTTTGAATTTCTCAATCAATACCTATTTCTTTTTATTTAACTGAATCAAACTGGAAATAAGATAAATTAATTGAGACGAAAAAAAATGAGATAGATATATGAGATTATGTATGTTGTATGTTACTCCGTGACTGGCCGGTTGGCGCAGTTGGTAGCACTCTGCCTTCTGAGCCGCTGGTCCAGGGTTCGATTCCCGGACAGGTCAAACATTTGTGTGTATCAACATGTTTGTTTGACCTGTGTCTGGGTGTGTATATGTATATAAGTATATATGTCAGTCATCAGGTTACCATAGCACAGGCTCTGCCTAGTTTGGTACCTGAAGACCTTGTGTGAATGTTAATAAATAAATAAAAATAAAATAAAATAAAATATTATCGTATAGAATTGGATTAAATTCTTTTTTTTTAATTCTAACTTTTTTACTAACACATTATGCCTCTGAAGCGATGATAGATTATAAGTACTTCAAAACACCATACAGTTATACAAATTATAGGGGGCTAATAAATAGGTAATTAATATAAGACTAATATATTTCAAAACCACCAGGTAAACGAGTAATTTGGCTCAATGCTGCCATCTGGTAGCTGGGCTAGAGTATTTGGGCTGAGCTATCCAAGGGCTGCCAACAATTATTGGATTGCCCAAATGTTATTTCTTGTAGCCTAAGCATTGTTATTAGTCATTAGAATTTTATTTAATTAAAAGCCAGTAAATATGAAATACATATTATCTATAGGTATGCCTACCGACTATTCTAACACATTTTCCTAATGTCATATAAACGAAATAAATAATAATATATTATAAGATAATAATAAATTCAGATGGCTAGTGGAGTGCTATTTTAGCTTAGTTGGCAAAGCGACAGAACAGTGGTTCTGTATTCGTGGATTCCAATCCGCCGAGTAGCCGAATTTTTCCCTACAAAAGTTTCAACATAAAAGGTAATACTGATATTTAAAATATACTTGTATAAGAGTTAATACAGTAATTGGATCCAACGAAGACATATCTCGCATTGCCAGACCCAAATAATTGAATTTCAGGATTTGTGAATATTCATTCATTTAAGAAGAGATGGAGCGGGCGACAATCTCACGCCACTAACACGCTCATTCGAATGTCTTACTTTCTGAATCTCGATATATTATTTATTCTTCTTTTAAAAAAAACATGAGGTATCTTAAGTTTTGTTATAGTCAACCGACTTTTTGAAGCGATGATGGCTCAGCAATGGACGCGATGGCTGTCAAACTGATGAACGCTGGTTTGGTCCCCACCAACGTCTTGAGCTTCCGGTGAAGGTAGCACCGTTATCAATTCCAGCATGTTGGGAGGGTAGGTACTATCGAGTACCTGCCTGGCTAACTACCACCCTCAAGTCAGAAAAACGTTCCATAATCGTCCGTATCGTCACTGACCATCAAGTGAGATAGTGGTCACTAGATCTATAAATTAAAATCAAACTTATATTTAAGAAAAGAGGGACGTTCTCAATTCGATTCCATTTTTTAACGTGTTACCTCAGAAGACTCTCGGAGAGCAGAAGTATTCTGGGTGTTGACATTTCTGCCGTTCCGCGAGCATATGGTATGCAAGGCCAAGCTCGCATTCAAAAAAATTGGTGTACTGAGCAAAGCAAAGCGGTACTTCACGTCGACGCAAAACCTTTCGCTTTACAAAGCACAAGTCCGGCTTCAAGTGGAGTATTCCTCTCATCTTTGTCACGGTGCACCCAAGTATCAGCGCCTGTGAATGCATTGCAGCTTAGAGTAGAGCTATCAGAATGCTGGCAAAATTCGACAAGGATGCTACTGCGTCCTTATCAAATTTTAGCCAGCATTTCGCCAGCATAAAGTATTTCCTGCATGAAAGTGATGCGGGAGACAGGGTGGTCACACGTCATCCTTGGCTGGAATAATTTACCTGGCGGAAATAACACTAAATACTGTTTCTCTCTCTCTCTCTCTCTCTCTCAGCCATGGGGCGACATATGCCTCCCCCATATAGAGGGGATTTGCCAGTACACGCCACGCTAGGCAGGCGGCGAGCGCAGTATGATTTTTAATCCTCAGAAGGCGCTGCTGCCTCTGGTATGTGATCCCTTAGCCGACTCTTACGGCACCCGCGAGAAGAGTTGGGGGAGTACTATTCTAGGCCGGTACCAACACAGGACGTAAAGAAAATACTTTTTAAGCTACTTTTTAAAATATTTATTCCCGCAAAGTAGCGTGAATTTATGAAATAACAAATCGTTCTCCGCATTGATATTTTACGTACCTACTAAATAAGCATTTGCACTCCTAACCCTCCTATCCCCACCAACCCCTACTTAAAAGATTCGCAAGGTCGCATAATTTTCAAAGTTGTAGCATTTTATGATATCCAGCCCTTCGTGAACAATAAAAGAATGAATTTACGCCTGCCATACGAGATGAAAACAAACAATTGCTTTTGTTAAAAAGTATTAACAAATTTTCCGTTACGGTAAAATTTTATAATTATTTTATGAAATGATATTATATAACCTTATTATTCATATACTGAATAGGATATGTTTTTTGATAAGTACATTCACTTATTCAGACAGAATGGACGAATAAGTTTACTTGTACACCTAAGTATATATATATTGTAATATTTTATAAGTTGTCTTTATGGTGTTTCAATCAATCAATTTGATCGATGCGACGCGTGACCGAAATGCTGGCACATATTTGGCTCAACGAATCAGCATTGCAATTCAGCGTGGCAATGCTGCTAGCATTCTGGGTACGCTGCCGGCCGGTAGCGGGTTACAACATTTGAGTTATCTATAGGCTACCAACAGCTAGTGGATTGCTCAAATGTTATTTTAGTAGCTGCAGTATTGTAATTAGTTATTAGTATTTTATTTTAATCAATCACACACATTGATAGTTAATATCCCGACCTATGTTGTGGACATGTCCGCGGCTAGTACTGTCTAATGGTTGACGGAAGACCGGTAACTTATTACTGCAATTAGGTGGACTTTAAACAATAAATTTGGAATTAATAACCATCTTTTTGCAACGCAATCACACTATTCCAGTATTCTCGCGGTCACGGTCAACCAAACTGGATAATTATAAAAACTTCGAGGCAAGTCATTAATATGTTTTGATATTTATATGCAATGATATTATATGTTTATATGAGGTAGATGTCCCACAAGCGCGCGGAAACTGAGGCGGCAAAATTGTAGTAATTTTCTTATCTTTGACCACAAATTTCACGATTTACGGTGCATAGATTCTTTATAATATACATATTATGTGTTTTTTTAATAAAATACATAATATTTACTTTGTTAGCACTAATAACTACAATACTTTACTGTCGTACCGATTCTTTTGAAAAGTTCTCGTGTTATCACCAAATGAGTTTCGAGCGCGATGAAACTATCACAAGACAGATTTTTCGTTCGTCTGGAAAACAACCTAAAGTGCAAAGAATATCGAAACCGTCAAAGCTTCGCAAAACCTCCGAACGCCTTCGAGATGCTTCGTTCAATACTTTATACTTCCGTTTGTATAGCACTCCTGAAGGCTTACCGTTTTGAAGCGGCTAAAAGCCGGGTTCACCCAACTATTGTAGTCTAAAGCGTGTGCCCACCGTGCTGATCTATTATATTGTACTTCTTTTGTAAAAACCTGAAATATACGTTCAATATTGTACATTTCTTTTTACGTGGTCACTGGTCAGTGGATTTATTATTTTAAGTAAATGGGAGTCGGACCCCTCTGACTGTCCCGTTCGACGGTCCCGTGGCGCAGTGGTTTGTGTCATCGACATGAATTCTGTGTCTCCGGGACCCTGGGTTCGAATTCCGGCAGAGGCAAACATTTGTGCGATGAGTGTAGATGTTTGTCCCAGGTCATGGATGTTTGTGTGCTGTGATTGTGTGTGTCCATGTCTCCCGCGATACAGGGAATCCTAGTGCGGGTGTCTGAGTGTGATGAAAAAAAAAATTGATTCAACCACATTCGGTGGTCTTTTTCAAGGAGAATACGGGGCGCTCGCGGACACGGTCGTGTATCGCGATAACAAAATTGATTTAATAAATGTTATTTTTTATTACAGTCCACAGTTTATCTTTTTGTTAGGGAAATATCCGCTGCAGTTAAATTTTATAAACTTCAGCCATGTTATTATATATATGTGGTATCCGGTTTTACTCACGTTTATAGTCGAAGTTTCGACCTAGGATTCGAGCATGTCCGATGCTCATCCTCAGGTGAGTTTACCACTGGCAGATCGCAGCGTAAACTCACCTGAGGATGAGCATCGGACATGCTCGAAACCTAGGTCGAAACTTCGACTATAAACGTGAGGATACCACATATATAATATATAATATATAATAATGTGTCAAACTCACGAGAATTCAGCCATGTTACCTTATACCAATATACATACGTACATTATCCATCAGTTAGCACAGTTATGCGTACTTTTTATTATGTAAGGGACCTTCAATGCATGAGCCGAACTCGAGCTTTCCCGGGATTTTGTTAAACTTCCACGGTCTCTGACGTTAGATTATAATTATTTCCCAGACATACAAGGATAGAATAAATAAAAATCATATTGGCATTTATTAATTTTGTTATTAATCTTTGACTTACTTTCCTAATATTACTATGCATGTTTTTATTCAGTCATAAAATTACAATTATTCAATAACTACACTTGCAATGATAAATAATCACAGATTACAATAAATTTCAATGAAATAAATCAATCAATGTCATATTTAATATAAAGCTAATATTATAAATGAAAATAAATATAATAATTACACAATCAATTGATGTCACATAAATGTATTAAAACATAAAAAACTATATTTGCAATTGTAATGTAACAAACCGACTAGGCCTCACGTGGTAAACACTGGAAAATTACTCTCCGACCACGTAACTGTTACGTGCTGAGGGTCGCGCTCGCCGCCTGGCACGATCATAACTCCCATATGAAGAACTGCAAATAAGTTCGAAACTGGTCGGAGAGTAATTTTCCAGTGTTTACCACGTGAGTCCTAGTCGGTTTGTTACATTACAATTATGGAAGAAACTCGCGATAGTTTTCAGACTCAAATATATTTGCAATGACAATATTATTTCCAAGCGATTACGGATCAGTGATTCCAAAGTTAAAGCGCTTTAAGCTGGCTTGTTCAATGTCAGTTCTGTAAGCTACCAAGAGGGTGACATAGGGAAACGAACTGCCATGGATTAAATAATAGTGCGAATCGCTGTCAGCACTATTATACTGGAGTGCGGTGAGTAACGACGTTGTAATTTCATTGCTTGTCAGCTTTGTCGCAGTGCAACAAGGGATTAGTTGCATCATAGCATCTGTTTGTTTTGTTTACTTACTCGTACGTGCGTTTTGGTACTAACTTTGGTTTCAATTGAAGAATAAAATACTTAAGAAATGTTTAACCGACTTCAAACAAGGGCGTTACTCAGTTCAATATCATTTTTTAATGTGTGTTCGCGGTTAACTTCGTTGTTTATGGACAAATTTTGTTGTTGTTTTTTTTGGTTGTTAGATTATACTTCTGTGGTGGTCCCATTTAAATGTCATCGTAATCGTACAAGCTGTTTTCTAGTTACACTACAATAACTGAAAAGTGGTACGCATACCTCGACGATATCATGTTATTGATGATGATGATTTGATAATTTATTAGTGAAAAAATATTTACTAGCGACCATATTTTTCCTGTATCATAAACTCTCGCGGTTACGGCTAATGCGCTTAAACTGTCGCTTACACCAGAAAAATAGGAAAATAAAAAGTCTAAAAAACAGATTAGTAAACGTGTTAAACTCTTATAAATCGATTTACGCCGGCTGCAGGCACGAAAAAGTGTCACTTTCCGCCTAAGCCAAGCGTGCAAGCGAGAGCACGGAACAAGCGATAGTGAGGCACGATCGGTTGTCTGTTCTGAAGTTATCACGCAAAATTATCGTCCGTAAGCCAACTTTACAGGCAACCCATTTTGACGTGATAACGTTTTATAAATTGATGAATACCAGCAACAATCATGAAAAATAGTAACGTTCCGCGTAACGTTCCACCTGAGTTTTGTATTACATAAAATAATCAAAGTCGAAGTCGAAGTCGAAGTCGAAGTCGAAGTCGAAGTCGAAGTCGAAGTCGAAGTCGAAGTCGAAGTCGAAGTCAAAGTCAAAGTCATAAATGATTATGACGTTATCACGTAAATCTATCGTCCGTAAACCGACTTTACAGACAACCAATTTTTTTTTTCAGCCCCAAGGTCATCTGTACTTATTTATATGTTTACACTGAGTTCAATAGTTTTACGCTGCGAAATAACTACGCTATGTCTACAGTTTTAGATAGTTCCCGCTTCGGCCACAAATAGCTCTAAAATATATTTTTACTATATATCAAGCTGTTTAATACGCTTAAACGAGCAATAGGCCACTATAGTTTCACGACTCGGCAACAAAAGATCACAGCGAGTCAACTTCCTAAGTATTCCATTCACGGAGAATTTGTAGCACTTGTTTCGACACTTGTAAGGGTACAATTCGTTTGAAACACAATGTGTGGTGTTTTTCGTCAATATAATACACTTGTTGGTATTTCACTTCGGACGTGAAGACATAAAGTCGGTTTATTACCGTCCCGCCAGACCCGTCGCAGCCCACTGAACTGCCGTCAGATAATAATAAAAAGCAAATAGAAATAAAAAACGTAAAGTGTTCCATTTGATTTGTCGTAAAATGGTACAAAGCAGAATATATGACAGGTTTATTTTTATCGAGGTGTCAATATTATTTAATTTTTTGATATAATTTCAGATCCTATTTTAAATATTGTACGTTTGAGATTTTAATTCAAAAACAAATTATTGTTTGTAATGTTTTACGTACAATAGGTAATGCATAATATATATCTCGCCTGCCAAGCGTAGCAACTAACTTAAATCGACATTTACTTTTTTAAATTTTTATTTCGACCTACGTATTTTTATTATTGACTATTTTAAATTGGACACAAATAATGCATTCATTTTTTTTAAACTGACATTTTATTGTATTTCATTGTCTTCATCTTTGACTATTTTGAATTTGACATAAGTAATGCGTTAAGTTTGAACTGACATTTTATTGTATTTCATTGTTTGTTATGTGAACAAAATTTGCCTAAAAATAAATAATTTTGAATTTGATTTTTTTTGTAGCGAGTATTGGCAAACCCTACCTATATGGGGGATGCATATGTCCAGCCGTAGATGTCCAATTGCTGAGAAGAAGAAGAAGAATAATATCTATCCTCCACGTCCTTATTCGTTCAATCTTGACTGAGCGATCGTGGTTGAAGACTATTCCTTTTCTATAGACAAGCCCTTGCGATGCGTCTCTAATTGTTGCGGTCTGGAGCGTCTCCCGTGCTTTAGACTATAGAGTTTTTTTTTCTAACGGACTAATGCTGCTTGCCTCTACCGGAATTATAAGCTTTACCGGAGGGTTTGTGGTTTGTGTTGCAGCTTTTATAAGGTCTGTCCAACGCATGGGTGATCGACCGCGAGACCGCTTGCATTCTACTTGCACCTAATATTTTAATTTATATCTTTTTTTTTATTTTTTACATAAAGAATTACATACACCATTACAGTATTCAACAATGAGATGCAGTAAAATCATAATGATATCGTATTATTTTCTAACAAGGATTGCACAACTTCTGTGAATTTCGCCATGCTACATTGAAAAATGTCAATATGGGCAGATATCTGACTGTTTAGACATATGGCTCTTGACTTATAATAATATAAGCTATGGTATTTTATGTGGGCGAAACGTTTTTATACATTTTTGACTTATTTTTTGTCGGCTTTTGATCACAACGGTAACAAATTCTTCTGTTTTCTCATAGTCCATATGGGTTTTAAGAAATGTCGATCTGTAATGTCTTACAGAGACTCGCGGGTGTTTACAGGCTGAAGGGGCGGGACAAATCTTTATGTGTGTTGATTAAAAATAAGTATCACAAAAATGAACCTTACAGATCAAAATCCAATGACAAAATATTAATTACATTTTATAACATTTTACTTTCTATCTTCGGGTGTAAGACATAGTTCGAGCGCATTTGTCGTTACCGCGAGAATTTTTTGTAAAGGAAAAATATGGCCGCTTAAAAACATTTTTCTCTAATAAATTAGCAAATTAAATCAAATTTTGTTCAATCAAAATTAACCCTAATGAACTGATATCACAAATGTTATTTTTCAAAGTTAATTAACTAGACATGAATTCAACAAATTCAACATTCAAGCTTAAAAGACTCATGATTGTTTTTTTAGCACAAGGTAAAGCCATAAGCAAAGTATACATCTTAAATTTACATTCGTAGTGATTAAGCTCGTAAGTATTCACATTTTAATTAATTTTATTAAATAAGAAGATTGACATTACCGCTGATTTCCATCTATAGCTTTTATGTCTTCAATCTTTTCTAAGTCCTCTTCATTTTTTCTGTCGGATCTTCTTTTCAATTGAGCTGAGATTTATTATTGCTGTGCAACACGGTTTTACCCGCGTTGTAACGATCGATGATGATTGTGATGAAAAGTAGCCTATGGTAGTGATTCCCTTATTCAACTGAACTAAACTCAAATATTGGGAAATCAGATAAGTTCTTATATGGTTACGATAAGGTGTAAATTAGAATGACACTTAACAATAACATCACTAAAATTATATGTTTTTATTATATTTGCGGATAGTTTTAGGTAAATTATGTCGCCTACATTGTCATCTACATACCAAATTTCATCGAAATCGGTGTAGCCGTTTGACAAAATTTCACCTTTATAATATTAGTAGGATATACAAAAAATACTTAATGCAAATACAAATATATTTATTGGCACAAAACACTTTCAATAACCGTGCTAGGGTCACCTGTGTGACACTTAATGGAATTAGTTTCTGTATATATTATTAGTGCACGTACTCAGTAAGTATTTATATTAAATCTTTGAAAGTTGATAAATTCCTATTTCTTGTTCGGGAATAATACCCATCAATCATTGACCAGATCCTCTCTGATTTAGTTCACAACAGAGACCGCAGACCGACAAACGTACACGTACAGATGTATTGAGAAGGATTACCGACAACCCTAGTGATAGATCGCGTAGGGAATACGCTATCTAAGTTTAGACAATTCTCTCGATTCTCTTGTTCAACCAAACTAAACTAAATTCTGACAAATACGATAAGCATGATAAATTCTTATACGGTTGTGATAAAGTCCAAATTAGTGTGATACTTATTAAGGACATCACTAAAATTAGATCTAAAAAGTATTTTATCCCGGAAAAAGTCTACTTCCTGTGGGATAATTGAGGCAGTTGGAAAACCGTAGTCCGTGCGGGTGAAACTGTTGATGTTGAACTCGGCTAGAATGTTAGTAAATTAATAAATAGTAGTTCGAGAGCTAGATATGAGAAATAAACTTAAACTATATGCCACATAAGTTTGAAATATCGCACACAGTAACGAGTGGTAGGTACCTAAATAGTACACATGGAACTCAATTTATTTGAGGGGTCAAATAATTTATTCATCAGTATGAGAACAGAACAACCACCTTAACTTACCTTATGAAAAGAAAAGATAGACGATTTAAAAAACCAGATGCTAAGATTACTACTACCTTGAGCAATAAAAACTGTAATTTATGAATGGAATCTATCGTTACGTAAATTGTTGTTTCACTAGGAATTGTTAGAGCCGAATTTATGCTTCTAAATTTAAACCATTTTATCCCCGACGGAATAAAGCCTTAAGTAAAGATTTACAATCTCACATTAGAAGCAAAAGCATTTTAAATGAATGTATACGTGGCATAGGTGATACATAAGGGACAAGGTTCGTGTTTTTGTAAAGATTTCCATCTAATTAAAGTGGCGTGGATTAAAGAAGCTCTAACGGTCATCTGTTTCATTCAACGAAAGGTTTTTTCTCCCAATTTTCAAAAAGGATGCGCTTGTTATTTTTTTAGAGTAAATTGAGCTGTAGTTAGATGAAAATGAAGGTTTTATGGTACAACTAGTGGCGCCCCGCGGTTTCCTCTCAGGAAAATACTAAAAAATTTGAGTCTAAAAACTATCGCGAGTTTCTTCCATAATTGTAATGTAACAAACCGACTAGGACTCACGTCGTAAACACTGGAACATTACTCTCCGACCAGTTTCAAACTTATTTGCAGTTCTTCATCTGGGAGTTATGATCGTGCCTGGCACAATCATAACTCCCAATAAGTTTCTTACATTACAATAATAAATAATGTTTAAAATAAAACACTAATAACTAATTACAATACTGCAGCTACTACAATAACATTTGAGCAATCCACTAGCTATTGGTAGCCTATAGATAACTCAAATGTTCTAAATAAATAATAATGTTCTATTTAATATATATAATATATATATAAATAATTTAATATCTTTAGTAACTAGGGATGCAGTTCACCGCATATACTGTGTGTATATGTATATATATCAGTCATCACGTTACCATAGCACAGGCTCTGCCTAGTTTGGGACCTGAAGACCTTGTGTGAATGTTAACAAATAAAAAATAAAATACTGCTGCAATAGGCATATAGTAGAGGCACTGTGAATATTTAATTTGGATTCGATTGAAACATTTTGCCGGCCGTGTTTTTTCGACCCGGGGAGGCGAATGAATAGGATGAAATGCGTCATTGTGTACAAGATCATGAATGAATTCATGAATCGTACAAACTTGCATTTTGTCTTCTTTTCAATATTCCATTGTAGATTTATTATTCAATACTTTTATTTTGATTGGCACGTACTAGTATTCATGTAGCATTAGCTTAGTTTTTTATGGGGTAAGGTGACGGATCAAGCAATAGGCGAATTGTACAGGATGTTAAATGGTAACCTCTGCCAATCATCATCATCATCATCGTAGCCATAGGACGTCCACTGCTGGGCATATTATACTTCCCTATATAGGGGGGTTATATTATACTATTATACCTGTCATGACGACCACGACCACTCTGCCAAGAGTGTAACGACAAAGAAGAAGAAGAATACAGGGGGGATTTACCAATACTCGCCACGCTTGGCAGGCAGGTTGGCGAGCGCAGTATGGTTTCCTATCCTCAGAAGGCGCTGCTGCCCGTCTCCTGGTACGTGATTCCTTAGCCGACTCTTACGGCACCCGCGGGAAGAGATGGGGGAGTACGATTCTAGGCCGGTACCACCACGGCACTGCCGTGGTGCCAGCTTTGCCAATTTTAAGATACAATTCGTAAAGAACTGCACTGCGCCTGTCACACTGCGACATAAAGTTAGTGTTCGATCTTTGCTTGTAAAAGAGGGTTGTGAACGAAACTTTACCAATCCTTATATTCTACCGCTCGCCGGCGGTAGAATATAAGGATTGGTAAAGTTTCGTTCACAACCCTCTTTTACAAGCAAAGATCGAACATACCCCCCACCGAATTCATCATGAGTGAATTCCCTACATAAAGCCATGTAGTGAGTGTGAAGGATAAATAATCCTTGCGAAATCATACAATTAACAAAATAAATTCAAAGCCTATTGGCGAGGTGTACCTGCATTTACTTGTACAGTGTATAGGTAAATTACAACTAACATATAAATAAATACTAACTAACCTAATTTCTTTAAAGTTAGTTTATGTAACTAATTTGCATACGGTAATGGACAAATTTTATTAACTGGTCTTTTAATTAGACCATTTTTTGTTCTGAGAGTGACAACCCGGACGATTTTGTCAACGCCCTCATGAGTTATTTCAATTCTACCAAGAGGCCACTGAAGGGGTCGAGTTAAATTAGATTTGAGTAGAACTAAATCTCCAACCTTTAAATTAGGCGGAGAAGAAAACCATTTAGCCTTTTGTTGAAGAGTATGAATAAATTGATCTGACCAAGTTTTCCAAAATGATTGTGAGATCCTCTGAATGGACTGCCAACGTGACAATCTGTTCTGAGGAACATCCTCCAAATCATATTCCGGGACAGCCACTAGGCTCTGGCCTATCAGGAAATGACCAGGGGTTAGCACATTGAACTCGTTAGGGTTGTCAGATAACGAACACAACGGGCGCGAATTTAAAACGGCTTCAATTCTACAAAATACCGTTGATAACTCTTCAAAGGTAAGAGATCTGTCTCCTGTTGAGTGGAGTAGCAGTTTTTTGGCTTGCTTAATGCCAGCCTCCCAAAGACCGCCCATCGATGCAGCGTTTGGAGGATTTGTCTTGTGTTCTACTTGACGAGTCGTCAATCCGCTAAGAATTTCATCTTGATTCTTCTTAGTATTTAAGAATTTTGAAACGTCTTTGAGATGCTTAGCTGCTGCTATAAAATTGGTGCCACAGTCTGAATATAAGCACGAACAGAGTCCGCGGCGAGCCACAAATCGATCAAACGCAGCTAAAAAACAATCACTTGACAAATCGCTTAATACTTCGCAATGTACTGCCTTAGTTGAAAAGCATATAAATAGGCATAGGTATGCTTTGTGTATCTTTGCGTTCCGACGGGTACTTTCCTTAACGAAGAAAGGCCCGCCTAGGTCACAGCCAACGTGGTTGAACAACTGTTTAGGCTTGAGGCGAGGTGCGGGTAACGTACCCATTTGAGGTTGCAACGCTGTTGGATTACACTTAAAGCATACTTTACATTTCGATAACACAGATCGAATAATACTACGTGCGCCTACGAGCCAATAATTTTTGCATAGTATCCCTTGTAACGTACGAGGGCCTACGTGAAGGTACATCTCATGAAAATATTTTATTAATATTTTGCTCGTATGACATTTTGGAAGCAATACAGGGTGCTTCGTATTATATGGAAGGTCACTCTGGCAAATGCGACCCCCCACCCTGAGGAATTTATGATCTACGAAGGGTGATAACTTGCGTAGAGAGGCAACATATTTTCCTTTTTTAAGTAATGTGATTTCGGAATCGAAATGATTAATCTGTAATACATGAACAATCGTGTCGTGAGCTTGCCTTAGCTCAGAGGTCTTTAAGGGTCCTACAGACCGCTCGTAAGCTTTAAGTCGTAGGTTGTTAATGAACCTATGACACCACGATAAAACACGCTGTAACTTACTAAAAGAAGAAAACCGTTCAAAAGTTTCTTCTAGATCATTACAGAAAACGTTTCTGTCTTCACTTGAATTAAATGCAAACGTTGCACAATTCGATTTAAGCTCGGGAACCTTAAATTCTTTCTTCACATAAAATGCCTCAATAGGCCAATGTTTTCGTTCAATATACAACCACTCCGGGCCGTTCATCCACTCCGCGGCGACTTCTACGAAGTGAGCGGGCAACGCTCCGCGAGAGCAAATGTCTGAACTATTCAGCTCGCCCTTTACGAAATACCAACAGCTGGGCGGAACCACAGCTGTTATCTGGCTAACACGGTTAGCTACAAACGTTTTTAACATGTAAGGTGGAGTTTGTATCCACGCTAATACATTTTTTGAGTCGCTAAGAGCGATAATCGAACATTTTAAATTAATTAAGTTTTGTACGACAAAACTAACAAGTTTACTTAGCAGCACGGCTGCTTCAAGTTCAAGTCTAGGAATAGACAGGAGAGGATTTAACGGCGCGACCTTGGTCTTACTAGCCAAAAGTCTTGCCTTGACTCTGCCTTCTTTATCGACACTCCTTAGATAAATGTTAGTTGCAAAACCGCGCGATGACGCATCGCAAAATGCAATCAAAGTGACTTCACTGAAGTTAGGTATCAATACGTGACGCTCGAAACGCAGTTCGGCTAAGAGCGGCAAGTCGGAGATAAATCTATTCCACTGCGAGCACGGCTCTGGCGGCAATTGGTCATCCCAGCCGATTCCTAATTTCCAAAGATCTTGCATAATACACTTCGCGACAAAAGTACAGGGTGAAATAAAACCTACTGGGTCAAAGATACTCGCGAGCAGTTTTAATACAGATCGTTTTGTTTGCTTGGCGTCAGTCAATAAATAATTAAAGGCAAAACTATCACAAGGCGGTAACCATGCCAATCCTAGGACCTTGAGACATGATGATAACGTATCATCTTGAAAGTCAATAACTGAAACTTGATCAGACTGCATTCTAGTTAGCAGCTCAGGACAGTTACTCGTCCATTTTTTCAATTCAAACCCACCACTTTTAAGAAGCGATGTCAATTCATCTTGCAACGTGCAAGCTTGTTCCTTTGAAGGGCATGACCATAACAGATCATCTACATAGAAGCCTTGTTTGAGAACCATTGCAGCGTCGGATCGCGGCTGCAAAGTTGTGAGCTCATCCTCGGCCAGTTGGTGCAACGTGCGCACGGCAATGTGCGGTGCGCTGCGGAGCCCATATGTATTTGTTTTTAGTTCGTAAACACGCACGGGTTCCGTCGGAGATTCACGCCACAGAATATGCTGGTACTTTCGGTCCGCGGGATCGATTAAAACCGCCCTATACATTTTTGACACATCAGCAGTAAAACACACGTCATATAACCGGAAGTTAATAATAATTTTAAGTAAATCCTGGTGTAGTTTCCTGCCTGTCAGAAGAGCTTCGTTTAGGGGTATTCCCTTCCCGCTCGGCTGAGCCGATCCATCGAATACGACTCTTAAAGGGGTACTAGTCGATGACGGACGCAGCACGCAGTGGTGCGGAATTAAATAACCAGAAGGTTCCGCACCTTTATATAACTCCATATGCCCGAGGGACTCGTATTCTCTCATAAACTCAACATAGGCCTTACGCAGGTCTGGCGACCGAGTGAGGCGCCGTTCGACCTGGTTGAGTCGCTTCCATGCCACATCATAAGAATCGCCGATAGGTGCGTGGTCAGGGTTCATTAAGATTGGAGAAACGTATCGGCCTGTTTCGTCTCGATAATGTTTTTCCAAGTAAATCTTTTCCGCCAACTCGTCTAGCGGATCTATAGGAACTTCGCACGGCAAAGCTTCCATCTCCCAAAATCGTTTGAGAGTGTTATCTAAAGAGGTACTATCGACAGTGTACGACACTAACGATGTTACACACGGTACAACGTCGAGGTTGCTAGGGGAATCCAACCCTAGTCTCCCGGTTATCACGTAACCAAACACACTACCTAACGCTACTGGTACATCACTATTTATTATAATTTTCTTCCCGTCATAAATATACGGAAACATATCACCGGATACAATTATATCAATCGGAGATTTCACATAAAAGGACGGGTCAGCTAACTGTAATCCTTTAAACTCATTAACCACCTTCTTAGGAATAGGTACGGTCGGTAAGTCTGACGTAATTCGAGGTAATATCACGGCATCGATATTAAAGGCAGGCGCCGAGCAATGGCGCGGTCGAATGGTACACGAAACCATGCCGTAATTTTTTACATATTCGCCACCTAATCCGTAAATATTAAATGGGCATTTACTTGCCGATAATCCGAGCCTATTATAACATTCCATCGATACAAAACACGACTGGGCCCCGGAATCAATTAATATTCTGCATGGTTGATATTTATTAAACGAATCTAAAACATACACTACAGCTGTTCCTAAGATCACTGCATAGCTTGAAGTATGCGATGACGTCACGTGGCAAGTGTTGATAACGGCGGGCGGCGGCGCGTCACTCGTGCACGGCACGGTAGTGGTCGCCGGCCGCGGCGCGGGCGCCGTGTGAGCTTGACTCGGCACGGCGCGGGCGCGGGGGGCGCTGTCATCGATCGCTTCGCGGTGCAACAACACATGATGCGGTAATTTACAGATAAGACATTTAAAGTTACTCTTACATGACTTTACTACATGGTTTGGCTTAAGACAGTTGTGGCACAACTTTAATTCATTAGCACGGCTAATGCGCTGAACGTTAGACAATTTACGAAATTGATCACAACGGAAAATCATATGATTTTCTCCACAATGTAAACACATAAACTTTGAAGAAGAAGACGAGGTATGCGAGTAATTTCTCGTATTGTTCTGTCTGCTGTCGCTTTGTTGACGCTTGTTTGGTTGCACATTCGACGAAGAATATGACGCAGAATGATCTAAAACTTTAATCTGATTGTGAACAAATGACATAAGTTCATCAAATGTAGGGACGGAATTTTGATTCAGTTTTTGTTCAAAACATTTCCGTGTTTGTGGGTCCAACGCTCTGAGTGCAATATGACACATTACGTAGCTATTCAAGTCTTCAATATTAAGCGCTTGAATCGCTTTATACGAATGCTCGAAGTTCTCAATAAACATATTAAGGTGAGTAGACGACTCCTTATGCAGCGGTGAAAAGTTCAACATCTTATCTAAATACCTACCTACCAACAGGCGATTGTCTTGATATTTATCAATTAAACTTTGCCAGACTAAATCGTAGTTATTGGCAGAAATTGGAAGGCTTTTTACGATGTTCAATGCGGAACCCTTTGTGCATGATAGCAGATAATGAAATTTATCAATTTTTGGAATGTGTTTTTGATCATGAACTAAAGAACAGAATGTCTCATAGAATGTATTGAAGTTCTCGATATTTGAGTCAAAGATAAACAGCTCAATTTTTGGAAGCCTAGGTCTCGACTTCTCCACAGCGTGAGATTGATCTTCACTCTTTATACATTCCACTCGCGAAGTAATTTTGGACGCACACAACTTAACCCGGAAATATAGGTCATCAAAACTTTTCAATTCATGACTTCTAAGTATCGACTTTGAATCGTTTTCAAGTTCCCTTTCAAATATTTCAAATATTATCTTTTCAAATGAACTACGCAAATTGCTTACTTCGGATACATGCATAAGAAATAATTGTTCCGTATCGGGGTCTGATAAATCATGGGACATATCATAAACCGTTTGCATTTGTTGAAACATTCTTTGTTTACGATGAACTAACACGGTTAATTCCGTAGACATTTCAACTTCGACTTCTTTAACCTTAGTCGGTGGCGCCATCTTGCGACGCGACTCGAGTGGCGGCTAACAATAATATAAATGGATAATTTCGCTAAATTACTTATGATATGATGCAAATTAGTTACACAATACTGAGAACAGTTCTTGTACGACAAGGATATGTATGTGTTGTGTAAAAATATAATGTGTACCAGAGTAAATTATGATTTTATTAAATGTAAAATGTAGGTACTCGTATCCAATGACATGAGGTAATTAAATGTATATGGGGACTATTAGAGGTAATTGGCACGGCCAATATATAGATTTGAGGATGTTAAGAACGTCTTAACGCATTAAATCTATTTTTATAATAAATAAGAGGTGTCTGACACGGTCAGAGAAAATAGCTACAGAACGTCTGTACTATCGATTAAATAACTTAAACCGGAGGCCAGGATAAACTGGTCGATCCGGCTCGAAGGCCAAAATAAATTGTGCGATCTTCACACAACTCGGGGAGGTATCTTCAATGGACTGTATAGGTGAGGAACTGATCTTCGATCCCCGCAAGCTTAAGAGGGCTAATAGAACTCTCCACCAACCTTTTTTTCCACAACCGCCGAAGGCAGCCGCAAGCGTCGCAGACCCGGCACAGCAAGCCTGCTTGGTCAGTTTCACTGATGTTCCGGTGTAGTCCTTTTAATGGCGGCACTTCTAACTATACTGCACTATAGGTGGGCACAATAAATAAAAATGGTTCCAAATTTGACACTGCACAGTGTAAGGGTCCGGCAGGTTAGCGCAACGTGCACTTCGCACGGGCCGCGTTGACAGAGTGACGTACCGCTCGCCGGCGGTAGAATATAAGGATTGGTAAAGTTTCGTTCACAACCCTCTTTTACAAGCAAAGATCGAACAGTTAGTAAGTCTCTAGGTCTCTAGTCTAAAGGCCTCTGTTAGCCAATCACAGAGCATTGCTAAAAGCCTTTATTGAGTATCAATCAAACAATGCCTATACCTATAATTGACGGCCGCCGTCGCTCAGTCGTCAGAGGCGTGACTTCTGGTCCAAGGGGACCCTGAATTCGAATTCCGGCAGGGGCAAACATTTAAGCGATAAGTGTTTGTCCCGGGTTTTGGATGTTTGTGTGCTGTTATTGTGTGTCCATGCCTCCCGCGATACGGGAAATGCTAGTGCGGGGGTTTGAATGTAAATAAATAATAAATGTAATATAATGCAATTTGGCCGATGCCTTTCTTGAAATATAATACTAATAACTAGTTACAAAATTACATCTACTTCAAAAACATTTGAGCAATCCACTAGCTATTATCATATCAGATAACTCAAATGCTCTAACCTAGCAGTTGGCAGCGTGCCCAGAATCCTAGCAACATTGCCACGTTGAATTGCAATGCTGATCCGTTGAGCCAAATATATGCCAGCTTTTTGGTCTCACGTCGCATCGATCAAACGCTTTGATAAGTTTTGGAAAATCTGATGATCTCCCGGTGCCCACGTTAGCATATTTTTGCCGCTGCAATCGCTCCGTCGAATAAGCCGCGGCCCCAGCCCTAACATGTGTCTCGGGAAGATGTGACGGCGCTGAAGTGTCGCATGCAGCGTTCCAATGATGTTTAATATGCAATGGTAATTATAATAAGGACAATTATGCTTTAACCTGTTTCAACTATAATCTCACATACGTTTACTGATGACTATTCCATTATAATTGTAATATAACAAACCAACCAGGACTCACGTGGTAAACACTGGAAAATTACTCTCCGACCAGTTTCTAGTCCTAGTCGGTGTGTTGCAATACAATTATGGAAGAAACTCGCGATAGTTTTCAGACTGATATTCCATTATAAGACTTGAAATTAATAAATAATGATTAGTCCCAAACTGATAAGTAACTATTTATTTCTTATTTTTTAATATAATATAATGTATACGTTATTTCTGTGTATGGAAATCTTGACCATAGCCGTAATAAAATTTCCTGTTTTTTACTTTATCTGCAATTAAAACTGCTTGCTCACAACGATATATCTTTGCGAAAAGTTATCCGGCTAAATACTAAGCAGCAGTTACCACCGAGGCTTTTCTAACGCTACAAATTATTTTAATTAACCAACAGGGATAAAAAGTTTACGAAAATAAAAGTGTCATCCAAACTCTATGTCACCGCACATAAGAGCTAACTTATTGCACTGCGCTGCGGTCGACATTTAAAACCTTAAAATGTTTAAAATGTTCTGTCTGTTAGAAAATTACCACAAACACGTTAAATATTCAGATTAATATAATTTGCACAAACGTGTGGGCAGACGACCTGACTAAGATCACAGGCAAAGGCTGGATGCGGGCCGCTTCCAACCGCTCCTTGTGGAAATCATCATCATCATCATCATCTCAACCATAGGATGTCCACTGCTGGACATAAGCCTCCCCCATTGATTTCCACAAGGACCTTTAAGAATCATCGGCACCTAATCTTAAACGAGCAACTCTTGTACATATAATCTAAATATCGGAAACGGCTCCAACGATTTTGATGAAATTTAGTATGCGGCGGGTTTCGAGGGCGATAAATCGATTTAGCTAGGTATCGTTTTTAGAAAACGTCCTATTATCTGTTTTTATCGTATAGAAAAAAATCGAGCGTCCTTAAAAAAAAAAATTATTTATATCTGCAAAGTTAGTCCAAAGATGTCAAATAAACATTGCTATTTAAAAATATTATTTCATTTATAATTTTTCTAATCTCGATTTGCCTACAGGTGCTTTGAATTATCAAATGTGCTGCCAATTTTATAGTTCTGTTTTAGTGAAAAAATAACCAACAATATAAAATATTAGAAAGTTATTGAGGAGATAAAAATGCACTCTTAAGAATTTGGGTCTAAAAACTGACTACTAAGACCCCTTCTTCTTATAAACATTTATCTGAATGTAAAAGATTCGGTAAACTTGCGTAATAAACTCTTTTTACAACCATCAGAATACCATAAAATGAGTCTATAAACGATTTTAATACTACTAAAATTGTACAGTTACAAATCTAATATGTTAATAAGTCTCACTGGTTAAATGGAGGGAGAGAATCATATTAAATTGACACATTATGAATGCATAAAACACGGGAAACACTCACGTAATAAGTCAGAGTGTTCCGACTCCTTAGTATCAACCTTAATCGGTGATCTTTTTCAAGGAGAATACGGGGCGCTCGCGGACCCGCTCGCGGTCCGCCTAGTACTGTAGTAGAAATTGAAAGTTGAATAAAACTAGCAATGTTTGTAACATTAAAATTCAATTAACGTCCGTAAATTAGTTAGAGCACCCCCTATTTGGACGCATTAAAATTCATTGAATATGTATCCCAGTATTAATATTTGTGTAAACACTGCATACTACCTAAATAATATTAAAATCGTGTGCACCGATCTGCCTTATGATTGTCTGGAAGAGATCGCCTGATAAGCGATAAGGTCGCCAATTGCCCATTTAAGTCGATAATTGAAAATGTAAAACAATTGTTTTTGTGCAATAAGTGTTCATCAATCAATCAACAGACACACTATGTATTTCGGTCACGAGTAAAGCCGACTCAGTACACTGTAGAGCGTATCACTACTTCACATCATTAATATTATTAAAACTCACGTTCATACCTTACACTATTTCTACGGATATAGTAGATGGATAGTAGACGGTAGTCGATATCACGATCAACAATTGTTGCGTTCGTGTTAACGTCCCGTCCCGCATTGATGCGAGACGGGACGTTGCGACAAACGCACCGCACTCAAGATCCTGATGAAGCTTTCCGGAAGAAGCCGAAACAATTGTCAATCGTGATATCGACTACGCGTAAGTGCCACGTTATACTCGTAGACATAGTATAAAGTACTTCACATCAGTTTACATAGCAGTCTAAAATATTTTACAACAATAAAATAATTGAATGTAAACTCTAAAGCTTTCACGGCCGGCGTTGCATGTTGTATGTATTGCTTCCGGGCTGTTTGGCCGTGGTCTAAATGAAACTTGTGTTCCAGACGTTTCGTCGATCACTGCGGTCGACATCTTCAGTGGTTCAGGTCCAAGCGGCGACAAGAGCGTAGAACTCTCCTTCGCGGCGTCTTCTCTGTTACTGATGAGAGTTAACTTCTCTGTAACAGAGAAGACGCCGCGAAGGAGAGTTTTACGCTCTTGTCGCCGCCCGGACCTGAACTACTGAAGATGTCGACCGCAGTGATCGACGAAACGCCTGGAACACAAGTTTCATTTAGACCACGGCCAAACAGCAAGCAATACATACAAAATAAAATAATTGCGGTAAAATATTCATTCTCTAATAAAATCCGAGTTTCTGTTAACACTCTGTTAATTTCACCCGCCCGCCTCTACGATTACATGTAGGCCTCTCCCCCGGGGCCGGTCTCCGCGAGAGCATTATCGGACGGCAGTAAACGGACGGTTTCATTGCTGATGTTTGTATCTTTTGTTCAGTATTTTCAGTTATGTCCATATATAGTAAACATTGAACGAAACAGCTATAGATAGAAAGATAGAAAATTCTCTATTCGTTTCTCCAAGTTTAACAAAAGTAACTTAATAGATTTATTATGTAAAAATAGCTCAAAATATCCTGGAGAATCAAAAGGCGGACTTATCGCTTATAGCGATTTTTTCCAGTCAACCTTTTATTTTGGAGAATTTTCAACAAAAATAATGGTGGCATGCTTTCACCTGAAAGCTGTACAGTAAAATAAAATAATAGATTACCTAAACCCTAAGCGCATAAGGCGCGTATACTTATAGAATACAACATTTACTTATATAAACATAAAGCCAATACTTTTTTTTTTTTTTCTCAGCTATGTGCGTCCACTGTTGGACGTATGCCTCCCCCATATAGGGGGGATTTGCCAATACTCGCCACGCTTGGCAGGCGGGTTGGCGAGCGCAGTATGATTTCCGATCCTCAGAAGGCGCTGCTGCCCACCTTCTGGTAAGTGGTCCCTTAGCCGACTCTTACGGCACCCGCGGGAAGAGATGGGGGAGTACTATTCTAGGCCGGTACCACCACGGCAGCCAATACATACTATAAATAAAATACAATACATACAATAGGTTATATAATATAGTATATATATATATATGGGTACATACGAATACATCAAAACACATACTAAATAATATGAAGCAGAATACATATACTTATTTAGCTATACATTTAGCTATTATTCCATATATGGGTAACGTGAATCACGTGTGTCTTAGCCGGTTCTTAGATATAATGTTGAACGAAACTCGCGATAGTTTTCAAACTCAAATGGGTAAAATCAATGTCATTAAATATTTCACGAATTAATTCCACTACTGAGATTGATATGTACCTTAGAAAATGCATCGGTATTATATAACTCCTGAATTAATTTCACTATTGAGTTAAGATATAGGTTAGTGCCGTGGTGGTACCGGCCTAGAATAGTACTCCCCCATCTCTTCCCGCGGGTGCTGAAAGAGTCGGCTACGGGATCACGTACCAGGAGGTGGGCAGCGACGCCTTCTGAGGATTGAAAACCATGCTGCGCTCGCCAACCCGCCTGCCAAACGTGGCGAGTATTGGTGAATCCCTCCTATATGGGGAGGCATATATCCAGCAGTGGACATGCTATGGCTGCGATGAATGAATGAATGAATGTGTTAATCCAGGGCTTAAACTTTCTCTATACCAAATTTCATCGAAATCGGTGTAGCCGTTTGATCGTGAAGAAGTAACAGACATACACACATATGTAGACACATACACACAAACTTTCGCATTTATAATATTAGTAGGATGAGGGTAAATATTTTTATTAAATCAATATTATACATCTTACAAAGAACAACTATAAATGTTTCAGTAGAAATCGGCAATTTCATACTTTAACCTCTAATATTATCATGAAGTCTTGACGTTGGTCTTGATGACGTGCTATTCAGCGTGTGTATGCCGTGAACAATTTATTAGGAATATGTTATAACATAATCATTCCCAAAGAAAATTAAAACTCCACAAAATATTTAATTCCTTGAAGTACCCTGTTCGCGTATACATTAAACTTCCATTGTTTATTTATGAAGGAGTGAACTGGATCCTATTGTGTGGGATCCCTAGAGATCCTTGCTTCCAGATATATATCACCTCCTCGAATAGGGCCGTGACCTGGACACGGGAAATCCGATCACGGTATATGTGAGCAATGGGAGCGTCAGCAGAGCAATTCAATCAGAGAATACACAATGTTTCTTATTTTACAACGGAGTGTTGTTGTTCTAGTATGTTTTTATATCAATACGTGTTGTACAATACAAGTACATAAGTACATATTTGAACCGTTTGGGGTCGAGACATTGATCCCGTGGGGACCTGGAGCTCATCGGATTTAAAAAAAATTATCAGAGCGTTTGATCGATGCGACGCATGACCAAAATGCTGGCACATATTTGGCTCAACGAATCAGCATTGCAATTCAGCGTGGCAATGCTGCTAGCATTCTGGGCACGCTGCCGGCCGGTAGCGGGTTAGTACATTTGAGTTATCTATAGGCTACCAATAGCTAGTGGATTGCTCACATGTTATTGTAGTAGCTGCAGTATTGTAATTAGTTATTAGTGTTTTATTTTAATAAAGGCATTTACCCTCATATATTATATTGTAAATGGAAAAAAAGTACATAAGAAGTCACTAGTTTGACATTTGACGTTGCGATGGCAGCTTTGAGGAGTATCTGTAGCTAGCTGTCACATAGATGTAAAAAAAAAAAAAAAACACTACTACGTAACCATGCTGCTTTGAAGTGTGTAAATTTAATTAATTAAATTAGCAGTAACAAAAGTTTCTCATGTGAATAGAGCCGTTTTATTTGATTCGCCACACGTGTAATATTATTATATTCGACGGTCTCCTCATGGCTCAGCGATCAGCAACACTCATTTTGTAACCGCGACCCCGGGTTCGAATCCCGACTGGGGCAAACATTTCTGTGATGAGCATACATGTTTGTTATTTGGTCTTGGATGTTTGTGTATTGTGCTTGTGTTTGTCCATGCTTTCTGCGACACAGGGTATCCTAGTGAGGGCTAAAAGTGTGAATACGATTATGTGTTTGTATTATATTTTAGTGATTTTATTATTATAATATGACAACGTGAGCAACAATAAGCTACTTAAGAGAAGTAAAGGAAAATAATGATATCATAAAATAAATAACTTAAGTTAAATTACTTAAAATTAATAATAAGGAAGCATTTTCTCTACCATTATAGCCATATTGGTAGTCTTAGTTGAAAAAAATTTATGTAATGTAGTTTTTTATGGGGTACGGTGACGAAACAAGCAAAATGCCCACACGATGTTAGTGGTTATTGCAGGGTGTAACTTAAGTTCATACCAAATTTCATCGAAATCGGTACAGCCGTTTGAGGTAACAGGAGTAACAGAGAGATTTTAATTATTCGCTTATCTCACGGGAAAAATCAACTATTTTTGGGATGAACTGTATAGCCTATGTGTTAATCTAGTGACTAAACTGTCTCCATACAAAATTAAACCGAAATCGGTGCAGCCGTTTGAGCATGAAGGAGTATATTGTATAAAAATAAATTTTATTATATAAAATGGGGAAGAAATCGATGAACATACATAAAAAAATACATACATACAGTCGAACATATAAATTCCTTTTTTGAAGTCGGTTAATAAAAAACTTACTCACTGAACTTGTAAAAGACACTAATTTTCCTGCAAACTATAGAATGTAAGTGTTGAAATATAATTCACTAGTAGCGCCTCGCGATTTAACCCGCGTGGATTACGGTTTTCCTGATATCTCTGAATAAAAATAGCCTGTGTGATAATACAAAGTTTAAAATATCTCCATAGCAAATTTCATCGTAATCGGTGTAGCCGTTTGAGCGTGAATAAGCAACAATCATACACATAAACTTTCGCATTTATCATTAGTAGGATTTCAATACGCTGTTTCTTTCTCAGCCATGTGCGTCCACTGCTGGACGTATGCCTCCCCCATTTAGGGGGGATTTGCCAATACTCGCCACGCTTGGCAGGCGGGTTGGCGAGCGCAGTATGATTTCCGATCCTCAGAAGGCGCTGCTACCCACCTCCTGGTACGTTATCCCTTAACCGACTCTTACGGCACCCGCAGGAAGAGATGGGGGAGTACTATTCTAGGCCGGTACCACCACGGCCTCTACGCTGTTTAGGTCTCTTAAATAATAAACACTCAGGAGACCTAAACTTAGCATAACATTAAATATTTTTCATTTTGATTTCTATTAATTGAAATTAACCAGCAGATCTGTAGATAACAATGTAGCAATCATCGTAGACCGCATCATCACTTAACATCAGGTGAGATAGTGGTCAAATGCCTGCCTATTGAAAATAAAAAAGAAATAAAAAAGATTGTTTTCAAAATATTTGATACGCTCTGCTTTTTCCTCAAGTCCAAATTTTAGAAGTCTGTATGCTGTTGGCTACAATATTAAGGGTGGTTTAAGAGGTAGTCGCTTAAAAAGTAACATCATTATTGTAAATGTTTATATTTTATAAGTTACACTTGACGAGTTATTTTTGAGACCTATGTTGTCCAATGGTGAATACTTTTTTTTCCAAAATCCGTATCGATTAGATATGGATATATTAGCAGCGCCTCCACTATGTTCACGGAGGCTCGTACTGATGCTTTTGATGGTATTTGTCGCTAAAAGACCGCTTCATTGCTGATCAGACTTCGCTCAAGCAGTAACAGCATCCTAAAGGCGATAGCTGAGAAACTTGATTGTCCTTTGGTGTGGAAGATGATTGAGAGGACTAAATCACTTTTGACTGTAAGATATTGACACTATTGTTAGTATTTAATTATCTTGCTAAATTATATTGTTATTTATATGGGCTAAGTTGTCTGAATAAATAAATTTATTATTATTATTATGAGTATAGATTCTGACACTTTTATTTAATTTAATTATTTCATGCTATCATGCAGTGTGCACCGCCCTCCCTTCCGCATAACTTGCATGCAGGAAGTATACAGTACGATATACACGTGCAATCCTACGTAACCGGAACCTTTTCGACACGTGTTCCGCCTCTGCTCGAGGCATCCTCAAAAACTGTTGACTTTTCGACCGTCTTCGCCACAATAATTAGGTATAATAATTTTTTTTTTTTTTTTTAAACTTGGATAAGATAATTTGCTATAGATATGCAATAAAAAAGGTTTATGTAAAATGGTGATAGTGATGTTAACTTTTCTTCTAAATTCTATGAATATTATAAATGTCAAAGTTTGGATGGATGGATGGATGGATGGATGTTTGTTACTCAATCACGCCAGAACGACTGAACGGATCTGGATGAAATTTGGCATAGAGATAGATTATAGTCTGAAATAGCTCATACGCTTTTTTTATCCCGGTAAAAGGTATGATTCCCGTGGAATATTGGTGAAGCGGGAAAACCGTAATCCACGCGGGTGAAACCGCGGGACGATACTAGTCTCACATATTCATCATAATATTCATAATTCATTTTATTCATTTCAATACAAGTCATTAATCACATTATTAAATTATTTGTTTCTAATAGTAAATAAATACATGTAAAAACTAGCTATTCAAGTTAAAAGTGTTGGTGTAAATTAAGCTCTGACTCTCCGCCTAACTTCAGCCGCAACCGAGTGGACATTTGGCAAGCGTCGCTGAAATTAACTTATCGAGTGAAGAGTTGGATATATTGAAGTGGGTTTTCAGAAAGCTGTGAGCCCCGCTCGATAAATAATTTTCTGCCAAGTATTATGCAGAAAGACCAAAAATGGTTTTTATGCAACAGGGGCACACAAGCAGGCGGGCAACCTGATTGTAAGCGATCACCGTCGCCTGCCGGATATCTGCAACACTGGAGGCATTAGGATACGTTGAAAATCTTTTTAAGACTGTTCATTTTCCTTTTGAAGAATCCCATATGTAGCCACTTGGGAATACCAAGAAAGGACGCTGTTAAATATTTTACAAGTATATGGTAAAATTTTTTTCTTTTTTTTTTTATACAAGCACACGGAATTTTATTATTAATAATTAATTATACAGGGTGTCCCAAAAGTCAACGTCCAACCGAAAACCCAAGCTAGGCCTAGTTGTGGGGGCTCTCAAAAAAAAAAGAAAAAAAAATCTATCTCATGTAGTTTCGAAATGACAGCCATTTTTCTTAAATTGACACCCTGTGACGAGTTTACGACTACTGGGGCTACAAATGAGCTCTTTTATAATTTTATTTTTGTGTGGAGTAGTCTTAAGTGATGCTCCTACAAATTCCAATTCATCATTTGCACACAACTTCATTGGAATTTCAGAAAATATCCGTTTTATACCGAACCATGACGTGAAAATGACTACATCACTAAACTTTGACAGTCTGTACTGAAAAAAAAATCTACTATGCAATTTCGGCAAGTGCCCTTAAAAGTTGGCGCATTTAATGGGCTTTCCAAAATGGTATAATACTTACTAAATTATTTCTTCGATTCATCAGTCCAAAGAATTTTACGCAAGAATTCTGGATCTGCTCTGTGCCTTTCGAGCATTGATTGACAAAATAAAATCCTGCTAGGATAATCACGGGGTAGCAAAGTTTGTACCCGTTGCATGTGGTACGGATGCAATTCGTTTCTCTTCAGTATCCGATGTGCTGTACTTTTAGGTACCCCCAGACTTTGCTCGATTCCACGTACTGAGATACTCCGGTTCTCTGCAATTGCATTTAGGACATCTTCTTCATAAGGCACGACGGTTCTTCCCACTCTAGTAGCTCGAGTAGGAAGTTGATTTTCTGATAATAAACGGTGCACATTTACAAAAACTCGATGATCTGGGTGACGCTCGGCATTCGGATATCTCTCACGGTAGAGTCGAGCTGCAGCTCTAGCATTGCACCTACATTCCCCATAAATAAGGTGCATGTTTGCATATTCCTCTGCAGAGTACAAGAAAGGCATTTTCTTACAAAAACAGTCCAGGAGAAAGCCAAGTTCGTCAGAAACGGTTCGAAAACAAATCCAAGTCACACGCAATCAAGTCCAGTAAACAGAGCCAAGGTTGTAAGCACGAAATAAATACAAACGAATACAAAAAGATGCGCAGTAAACGAAGGCACGAAACGTACTGAATTATTGTACGTATACCACGCTGTTGTATTAGCGTGCTATCTGTTTCACCCACACTAGCCAAAATGTCAATTTCGTCTCGCTCACACATCGACTTTCTTAATTTTTTTTTTTTCTTGTCGTCTAAGAAATAATTTAGTAAGTATTATACCATTTTGGAAAGCCCATTAAATGCGCCAACTTTTAAGGGCACTTGCCGAAATTGCATAGTAGATTTTTTTTTCAGTACAGACTGTCAAAGTTTAGTGATGTAGTCATTTTCACGTCATGGTTCGGTATAAAACGGATATTTTCTGAAATTCCAATGAAGTTGTGTGCAAATGATGAATTGGAATTTGTAGGAGCATCACTTAAGACTACTCCACACAAAAATAAAATTATAAAAGAGCTCATTTGTAGCCCCAGTAGTCGTAAACTCGTCACAGGGTGTCAATTTAAGAAAAATGGCTGTCATTTCGAAACTACATGAGATAGATTTTTTTTTCTTTTTTTTTGAGAGCCCCCACAACTAGGCCTAGCTTGGGTTTTCGGTTGGACGTTGACTTTTGGGACACCCTGTATGTATATATAATATGCCGTGGTGGTACCGGCCTAGAGTAGTACTCCCCCATCTCCTCCCGTGGGTGCCGTAAGAGTCGGCTAAGGGATAACGTACCAGAAGGTGGGCAGCAGCGCCTTCTGAGGATCGGAAATCATACTGCGCTCGCCAACCCGCCTGCCAAGCGTGGCGAGTGTTGGCAAATCCCCCCTATACGGGGGAGGCATATGTCCAGCAGTGGATGTTTAAGTGCTGAGAAAAAAATTGGTTGTCTGTAAAGTCGGTTTACGGACGATAGATTTACGTGATAACGACATAATCATGTATGACATTGACATTGACATTGACATTGACATTGACATTGACATTGACATTGACATTGACATTGACATTGACATTGACATTGACATTGACATTGACATTGACATTGACATTGACATTGACATTGACATTGACATTGACATTGACATTGACATTGACATTGACATTGACATTGACATTGACATTGACATTGACATTGACATTGACATTGACATTGACATTGACATTGACATTGACATTGACATTGACATTGACATTGACATTGACATTGACATTGACATTGACATTGACATTGACATTGACATTGACATTGACATTGACATTGACATTGACATTGACATTGACATTGACATTGACATTGACATTGACATTGACATTGACATTGACATTGACATTGACATTGACATTGACATTGACATTGACATTGACATTGACATTGACATTGACATTGACATTGACATTGACATTGACATTGACATTGACATTGACATTGACATTGACATTGACATTGACATTGACATTGACATTGACATTTGACATTTGACATTTGACATTTGACATTTGACATTTGACATTTGACATTTGACATTTGACATTTGACATTTGACATTTGACATTTGACATTTGACATTTGACATTTGACATTTGACATTTGACATTTGACATTTGACATTTGACATTTGACATTTGACATTTGACATTTGACATTTGACATTTGACATTTGACTTTGACTTTGACTTTGACTTTGACTTTGACTTTGACTTTGACTTTGACTTTGACTTTGACTTTGACTTTGACTTTGACTTTGACTTTGACTTTGACTTTGACTTTGACTTTGACTTTGACTTTGACTTTGACTTTGACTTTGACTTTGACTTTGACTTTGACTTTGACTTTGACTTTGACTTTGACTTTGACTTTGACTTTGACTTTGACTTTGACTTTGACTTTGACTTTGACTTTGACTTTGACTTTGACTTTGACTTTGACTTTGACTTTGACTTTGACTTTGACTTTGACTTTGACTTTGACTTTGACTTTGACTTTGACTTTGACTTTGACTTTGACTTTGACTTTGACTTTGACTTTGACTTTGACTTTGACTTTGACTTTGACTTTGACTGACTTTGACTTTGACTTTGACTTTGACTTTGACTTTGACTTTGACTTTGACTGACTTTGACTTTGACTTTGACTTTGACTTTGACTTTGACTTTGACTTTGACTTTGACTTTGACTTTGACTTTGACTTTGACTTTGACTTTGACTTTGACTTTGACTTTGACTTTGACTTTGACTTTGACTTTGACTTTGACTTTGACTTTGACTTTGACTTTGACTTTGACTTTGACTTTGACTTTGACTTTGACTTTGACTTTGACTTTGACTTTGACTTTGACTTTGACTTTGACTTTGACTTTGACTTTGACTTTGACTTTGACTTTGACTTTGACTTTGACTTTGAAGTTTGACCTTGACCTTGACCTTGACCTTGACTTTGACTTTGATTATATTATCTAGATCTAGATAAAACTTAGGTGGAACGTTACAGGAATGTTACCGTTACTATTTTTCATTTTGGCATTCATCAATTTATAAAACGTTATCACGTCAAAAAAGAAAGGAAGATGTGGTTAATGTAATTTTAATCTTGCTTTTATAATGACGCATATTGAGGAATGTCAGATTGCAGACCAGTCATGCTCACGAAAAGGTGTTGGTGCACGGTGTCATCGTGTGTCGGGTCGCCATCTTCCCACAAATATGGTTGAGGAAGGCGATGGCTGGCACGCGTGTCAACTCGTCAACGGGTGCTGTCTGCGGACTAAGCTCTGCTCTGCATGCAAACGCAAATTGGACTTAAATAACAGCTAGCTTTGATTAATATTAATTTTGTTTAAGTAATATATAACATATCAACAATAATTCTAGCTTAGTTTATATTGCATGTAAATTGTGTTCCTCACTGTACGTGAAATGTCTATAATTGTATATAATTTTCAATCTATCAATTAAGTTACATGTTAAAAAATGGCACGGACCTTGGAATCTGTAGAGAAACGTTTTCAAATAAAAATAATAATAATAATCTATGCCTTACTAAAAGAAAAGAAAAAGATCTTCTACATTGTCACTAAGCTAACTTGGGAACTACTAACTCACCGTCTATTGAGCAGAATGACCATTGCAGATGTCTTGAAACGTCATTTCTTGCAGACGTTTAGTGACACTCAGTGAGACGTGGGTTTTATTGCTCTGGATTCAATAGTTGCAGCATTCTTTTAAGTATACAGTCACATTGTTTTATTTTCAGCGCTTAAACTTGGTGATTATATAAATAGTAAGCGGCACAACATACTTTTTCATATCATTTAATCATTTTTTATCATATTTTTAGATTTCGTGTTGCATTGGATCCGCCTTTTATACAAGACGAATAAGCTTAATCTCTTTGAATCTGTCGATCCACTCAAGTGTTAACGAAATCACTTGCGAATTAACGAAATCATTTGCGAATTAATTTAAACCTGGAGTTCATATAGTACTGTGGTACTTTCGAGTACCAGCTAGCACCAACAGAGGAACCAACATAAAGTGTGTTCAGACCGCAGTCCTTGAGAGCCAATAAGCATTCTAGGTCAAGCGTGATTATATCTTGGACCAAATGACGGTCGCCGTGGCGCAGTGGTAAGTGTCAATGACATGACTACTGTGTCTCCGGGACCCTGGGTTCGAATCTCGGCAGGGGCAAACATTTGTGCGATGAGTGTAGATGTTTGTCCCGGGTCTTGGGTGTTTGTGTGCTGTAATTGAACCATATATTGTCCATCCCTCCCGCGACCCAGGAAATCGTAGTGCGGGGATCTAAGTGTGATTTTTTTAAAATGTAGCATTCTTCAAAAGTAGAGTTAAGAGGATTGGTAACATTTCGTAGTGCCTTTAATTTTACAAATATCCAGATTTCGACATTTGTTAAACATTTGATTCTACAACTACGTTTAGAAAGCCATTTCAAAGTTTTCAAAGCACTTTCATTAACATAAATATTAAAAGTTAAAGTATGAAATTACCGATATTTTTCTATGATGTGTATTTATTTAATCAAAATATTTGGTTTATGGTTTATTTAATATAATATTTGCTTATGAGTTGACAAACTGTGTGAAAGCATTTGTACTGCCTCCTGGGAAGAAAATTTTTTCTATTACATAGAAAATTGTCCAAATCACGCTGAAAATGGTAGTCCGTTGGAGCAAGGTCTGGCGTACTCGCCAAATAACGTATGGGTTCTAACTGCAGCTCCTGTAGAGTAACGACGATTCAAATAACACTCAAATTGAGTAAGATTCCATCTTTTCGTCAAAGCTGAATAAAAAAAAAATTGGTTGTCTGTAAAGTCGGTTTACGGACGATAGATTTACGTGATAACGACATAATCATGTATGACTTTGACATTGACATTGACATTTGACATTTGACATTTGACATTTGACATTTGACATTTGACATTTGACATTTGACATTTGACATTTGACATTTGACATTTGACATTTGACCATTGACCATTGACCATTGACCATTGACCATTGACCATTGACCATTGACCATTGACCATTGACCATTGACCATTGACCATTGACCATTGACCATTGACCATTGACCATTGACCATTGACCATTGACCATTGACCATTGACCATTGACCATTGACCATTGACCATTGACCATTGACCATTGACCATTGACCATTGACCATTGACCATTGACCATTGACCATTGACCATTGACCATTGACCATTGACCATTGACCATTGACCATTGACCATTGACCATTGACCATTGACCATTGACCATTGACCATTGACCATTGACCATTGACCATTGACCATTGACTTTGATTATATTATGTAGATCTAGATAAAACTTAGGTGGAACGTTACGCGGAATGTACCGTTACTATTTTTCATTTTGGCATTCATCAATTTATAAAACGTTATCACGTCAAAAAACGATGGGCAGACGAAGAACGATCAAAAGCACATTTTTTTAAAAGAAGAATGTCTCATAGTTATAATGTGACCAAAGTTTCATTAGACAATCTCAAACTGTAAAATTGAGATAATTACAATAGAAAATTAAGGTTTTACGTTAATTCAAAAAGTATATGTAATTATACAACGACAATTTCATACTTTAACCCCTATAATTAATACAAACTTTAAGAATTAAATTCATTTACCACAAATTTTCTAACAAAATATATTTATAGGAAAGTTTTACCCACTTCAACTTACAAAACAAAGTCAGACATTTTCATTTCGGGTAGAAACAAATGAAGGAAAAATATGTAATACATGTTTTTTGTAACTGATCTGTGGTAGTGAACATACCTTTTATTTGTTGAATGATAAGGGCGCCAGATCTTCTTACCTTTATGGCGAGACCTCCCGCGGGCTATAAATTATGCTTATATAGCTATTCAGTTTGGCTCATCCCAAAGTGCTAGAAGACAAAGTTGAAAGCTATTGTAACTAATGGTAACCAGAGAAATAGTTCAGTTTACTAATATATCTTATGTAAACGCCTGTAAAAGCATGTAAAGAAAATATGTAAGGTATATAAGCCTTATACATTCCACGGCTACAGATAACAGTAAAAAAAAGTTCAGTGGATATTTGAAGTGATGATAGTTCAGATTCGTCTGTCAATTTGACGGATACATGATTGTAAGCTACAAATATTATATATATGTTTTATCCGGCTTTACTCGCGGGTATAGTCGAAGTTTCGACCAGGTTATTTTTTCGGGCAGGTCCAATGCCCATCCTACGGTGAGTCGGATATGCCCGAAACGTAGGTCGAAACATTTACTATAACCGTGAGCAACGCCGGATAATACATATAATATTCTTCGAACATTTATACTCTATACAAGGTATTTTTACCTACAGCGCCATCTTACAGACATAAGCTACAAATTCGCTATGTTATAGTTATATACTATAGTTTACTTGACTCACCACGCAATGATAATGCACCGATAGAAGCTATAAATAGCTTCTTTAAAATGGCGTATATGTCACGCGTTTACTAGGCTTCTATAAAGTATATATTATGTTGAAATTATATATTATAATAATGTTACGTTCTAATTATTTGAATGAAAAAATCGACTACCAGTGGGACTCGTATCAAACTCACGAGAATTTCCAATCAATAGTTATAAGTACACAAAGTCGTTCATTTGTGCTTATAAAGCCATAGAAATGCAACAACCAGTAAATAATTTCACAATAATACACGTAGGTACAGTTGACGCCGCCGCACCGCGCCGCGCCCCACCACTCCCCTTTGTGCCGCCTGCAACAAATGTTGCACGCACCAGTTAACGCACAAATGCTCATTATTATGTTGCAGTAATTTGCCGAATTGTTTAATATATTATATTGGGGTGAATGAAAGTAAATTATACTTTCTTACACCCTTAAATATTAATTTCCGAAGCCCATATTTTTTGCGTTATTAGCCATAAACTTAAGTATATATTTTATATTATATTTATTAACATTCACACAAAGTCTTTAGGTCCCAAACTAGGCAGACCCTGTGCTATGGTAACCTGATGACTGATATATATACTTATATACATATACACACCCAGACACAGGTCAAACAGACATGTTCATGCACACAAATGTTAAAACTTCAATAATAATACTACTTGTACTAAGCAGGTAATAATACATTTTTATACGGTACATCTTGTTGACGTTTGACCACTATGTCACTTGATGATCAGTGACGATGTTATCACGCTAGACCTAGAATGCTCCCTGGCTCTGAAGAACTGCTGCCTGAACACACTATGCATGTACTATGTATGTATACACATTTTTACTCAGTACCTCTTTCTAGAAAATTAAATGCTTGAGATGGAGTGGCCTATGCTTAGCTCTGGAGCTCATGTTCATTGTAGCGTCAAAAATTTCAATAGCAATGTATGTTATCGTAATGAGTTAAGGTTTAATTTAGCGATGAATTATTAAATACACGTACGCGAATGAAACGTGAAATTAATTTACGAAAGGTAATTTATTTAAGGATGTAATCTACATCCTTATTAAATTAATGTAAGTCAATCGCTTGAGACGATCCCAAACCTCTCTATCGAGTTTAATATTCACAAACGATGGAAAATTTCACCGTATACAGTCGATTTTTCGTGTAAGGGTCGCAGATTTTTACAGTATGAAAATGGTGCCTTCACGTATGTTATTCAGGATTACTTGTTAAACAATCCGTGTGATACGGCGGGAATGTGAAGCGGGGATGTACTTATAAAACATTTTTAACGTGGAAAATTATATTAGATTACTGTGGCATTCGTAAGTTACACCGTACACTTATACCTACCAACTGCGGCCCGCGGTTTTACTCGCATGGTGGTGAAAAACGGTGGTGATGGTGATATTTAAAATAAACCTATGTGTTAATCTAAGGTATAAGCTATCTCCATACCAAATTTCTTTGAAATCGGTGCAGCCGCTTAAGCGTGAAGAAGTAACAAATATGCACACAAACTGACGCATTTATAATATTTGTATGATCTACTCCCCACGGTTTTACCCGCGTGGTGATGAAAAAGGGTGATGATGGTGATGATAAAAATAAATCTGTGTGTTAATCCAGGGCTTAAGCTATTTTCGTACCAAATTTTATCCAAATTCATTTAGGCGTTTAGGCGTGAAAAAGTAACAAACATACATCCATACCTACAAACTTTCGCATTTATAATCTTAGTAGAATTGTAATTGCATATCGTTACAGCCTTCAATTTAGGCCTGCGCCGAACCTAGCTACTAACTCGCATGTGCTTGGCAAATCCAAACTTCGTCTTTAAAGACCCGATCACGAGTTGGGCACCAGAACTGGCGCAAATTGTTCTTCATGTAACTGTAGGAGGGTTTTGGTTTGTTCTTGCTAGCTTTGCGCTTTGAGTCCAAAGTCAGAAGGCGAGTATTCTCATACTCTGTAACTTACTTTTTAATCTTCAAACGCCAAACCGGTCGAGTATATACAGATACTAATCTCGCGATCGAGCTCGCTAACAGAAAGCAGCTGAAGAAAAACTTGATAATTGATTCTGATACAGAAAGAAAATACATTCTCTCAGGGCCCATTAACAAAAAAAATTTTGCTACTGGAGCAGTTCTTTCTGATTTTCCCATGACATCACAAGTCTAACCTAAACCTAGCGAAGACTGGTCTAAACTGCCAATAGTCAGGGCTACAGAGTGACAGCCTCCTTACAAGTGCCGTGTCATAAAACACTCTGCCTTCTCATATAAACTACCAACGACAGTATTTCTAAGGGACTTACGGTGAAGCATTGATGTAAAATCACAGCCTAAACATAGAAAAATAAAAATAACAAAAAGTAGAACCGACTTCAACACTCAAGAGTATGAAGCAACTTGTTGAAGTTTTTTTTTATGTTTGGAGGTTTTCACCCGTTTCAGTGACCTTTACTATTCACGGGATCAATTGCCATTGTGTATGTTCTTCGATGTCTTCACCCTCAATAATGATGTCATCCAAGTAGATGTAACACGTTTCAGTTATTGGAGTGTAACTAAAATACCGCTTGACCGATTGACACATTATTGATGAACTTTAAACCATCTACACCGGGACGACATGGAAAGCACCAGCTTGATTATAAAAAAAATATCGAATTGAGTAACCTCCTTTTTTTGAAGTCGGATAAACAACAGATGGATTGAGAACCTCCTCCTTTTTTGGTAAAACAAGCCCATTGTATACAACAAACAAATAAGATTGTGAAAGAAGGATAAATAAGGATTAATGCCGGATTACGATAAATATTCTGTATCTCACTGCGACGTAGTTAACGTTCTAACCAATTAATGGTTAAAAAATATGCTAACCTAGGTAGTGGTTACATATTTGAACCGTTTGGGGTCGAGACATTGGGCCCGTGGGGACCTTGAGCTCATCGGATTTTCCAAAATTTATCAGAGCGTTTGATCGACGCGACGAGTGACCAAAATGCTAACACATATTTGGCTCAACGAATCAGCATTGCAATTCAACGTGGCAATGCTGCTAGCATTCTGGGCACGCTGCCAGTCGGTAGCGGGTTAGAACATTTGAGTTGTCTGTAGGCTACCAATAGCTAGTGGATTACTCAAATGTTATTGTAGTAGCTGCAGTATTGTAATTAGTTATTTGTGTTTTATTTTAATAAAGGCATTTGCCCCCAAAAAAAAATCAGTTAAAAATAAACCAATTAATGATACTTAAGCAATTTAATATAATTTTTAATATAATAAATAATATTATAATAAAGGGCTTACTCGTCCATAAAAATGCTAGTTGCGATTAAAAGCTAGCTTGCATCCAAAGCATTTCATAATTTGGCGGAATATTTTGATGTAAAGTAATTAAGTTGTCAGTTGCCTTTAAGGTGTTATTAGAAATAGATGTAAACATTCCATTATTATGTATGTGAAATTTATATTAAGTATGTGAAAAGTAAACTTCAAAAATTGTACGTGAGGAATGGGCAAACTGTTGAAACTTACATTGTAACCTTGACCATCTTATGTACACAGTTATATGCAATAAATATATATTCTGTATAAAAATTCACACAAATCCAATACGAGATACACATTTTATTTTCTGTGTGACATTGATTCCGTTACTTTTGCTCACGGGAACTTGTTCGACCTTTTCCCTGTTCCCATCACAGTCTGTTCCCAGGAGGTCGAAGGTATCCATTACTTGAACGATCACCAGGGGATCCCATGTTTCACGATACAATTTTACCTTTTTCCAAATTCCAAACTGTGTTAAACTTTACTGTACATTTGTTTAGGTGATTAAGCTATTTGGGCATTTGAATTAGAAACTTAAATAACAATGTGTTGAATAGACTTTATTAGGTTTAATTTTATTGGTATCTTGTATATCCTCTGATCTTATTCATGACACTGAACGTTTGATAAATCTAAATTAATGCCAATGTGTGTTTTATAACAATATATATATAATAAATATATTTAAATTCGGCGGTCAGGGCCAAATTGGCCCCGTCTTGCTTTCTAACTCTTCCTTGAATTATTTAGTTTGTTTTGCATACATTTTAGTTTTAGTAATCCTACTAATATAATGAATGCGAAAAATTGGTTTTTTTTTCTAACGGACTAATGCTGTTTGCCTCTACCGTCATTTACAGCTTCACCGGAGGGACGTGCGAAAGTTTGTGTTTGTGTGTATGTGTTTATATGGTGTATGTGTGTATGTTTGTTACTTCTTCACGCTCTAACGGCTACACTGATTTCAATGATATTTGGTATGGAGATAGTTTAAACCCTGGATTAACACATGGTTACTTTTATCCCAAAAAAAGGTTTGTTCCAGTGGTATAATTGAGGTAGCGGGAAAACCGTAATCCACGCGGGTGAAACTTATATTATATACTATATTTAGTTTACTTTTATTTTCGGCATCCAAGCAATTTGCATGCTGTACTTATCATAACAGACAATACATTTAGTTGTAGATCCTAAGGTTTTTTAAATGTAATATACATGTATATTATAATTGTCAATGATAAGTCTAAAAAAAATTATAAATATCAAGATATCAGATCTAATTAGGTCTTAGACGTCGTCACAAAATCATACTTCGTTCCCTTGTTCTAGTACTTAACAGAAACTCGATACTCTTCCTGAACCTAGACATAACGAATCAAGAAATCAAAGATGTAATTATTTTATTATGTCTCGAAATAGACTTATTCAAATTTAGTACGTAGCCAACGTGACTAGTCATCACTAATCTATGTGACTAAAATAATGCATGTATTTTTCTGGTTGTTTGCAAGGAACAAATAAATCAGTACTAGAAATAGAAAGTACAACAGAATAGAAAATACTTCTTTTAAATAGAATATACTAAGTGAACCATAAGAATTAATTTGCCTTTACTTAAGCATTACCATGGAAATGAATGTATGAAAATACGTAAAAAACAAATAAAAAAGTGAAATTCTCTGATTTTTGTGTATTTATTTATGTGGCAATACTGTAGTTGTGAGACAATAAATATAGTTTGATTTGATTTCATCTGAAGTGCTTCATTCTGATTCAAAATAGGAAAGGGTTGCATTAACAACAAATATCCACCATAATAAATATACCAAATGTATTTCTTATTATTGGTATATTTCTTTTTACTAAGCGTCCGCCCTGGCTACGCAAGGGGAAAAAAATTTCAAAACTAAAAACTATGTGTATCCCTTATTTTAAAAAAAAATAATATAGCCTCTGTCACCGGGGAATAGTGTAGCTTCTCAACAGTGAAAGATTTTGCCAAATTGTTATAGTAGTTTTGGAGCCTATTCAATGCAAACAAACAAACACTCAAATCTTTCCTCTTTATAATATTAGTAGGTATAGATAAATTAGGTAGAAATGACTTACAACTAAGAATTGCGATATAATTATCAGCCAGAGCCACCGCGTAACATTTTTATTTCTTATGATTAAATTTAGAAAAAAATTTGACCCGGCCGAAGGTCTCGGTGAATTGGTCATATAATTCTGGTTATACAATAGATAAAATATATCAATCTACTTTCAATGCTTTCATTTTAAGTTAAATTAATTTAAAACGTCCCATAAATTTAAAGCACTTTCAGTTTTCCAACTGAAAACGTTTGTCATCAAATGTACCACTTCACTGAAACGATAAAATACTGCGGCAGACTTTTTGCGTAGTTGCGGTAACATGCTACTGAAAGTTGTTCCTCATAGTTTTATTTTAGTTAGTTGTCTGGTTAAATATTATCGTAGTTTTTTTGCAGAGCGGTGTTTGCGCAAATAATATATTAACTGTGTTCTTTATATGCTCTGGAATAGGTTAAGTCTCGGAAAACTTCAGGTCTTCATTATCTTTGTATGACAGAGTTTTAAGCCATCTAGTGACTTTCATTTTAACTTCTGGTTTTGCTATTGGATAGATGTTCAAAGTTTTATTTAACATATTGTATAGGTATGGACCCAAAAATATGCAGAATCTTCGTATAAAACTTGTATTTGCATTATGTGTTTGATGACACACTGTAAAATTAAACATGTCTTGTGTAAATATTTTTTTTGTGGCAATAAATGATTTATTATTATTATTATTAAAACTTTTTTCACTTGTGATCAGGATCAGCTTTACAATAGTATTCAGAAAGTAGTAATTCAAATGTTAGCAGGAATATAAGTAAATAAAAATAAAATCATTTATTTCAGGTTACTATGACCCATACACATAAGTTAATCAATTGAATAAAATAAAATAAAATAAGTATTAAATTAAAATAGAGTTAAATTAAATAGAATTAAAATTAATTAGTCACGAAAATTCAATTCAATAGAATTCAACTCAATACAATTCAATTCAATACAATTTAATAGCCCCTGACAAACGAAATATGGTTCGTAAAATGTGTTTGAAATTATAAATCCGCCAGGCAGTATTGTATCCATCGCATTACTGTGTTCCGGCTTGAAGTGTATGGTTTCCGGATGAAGGGTATGGTTTCCAATGAGATTAAAGGAGCATGAGACTTACCAATTTAATGTGTCACGATGACAGGCGCAGAGCATTTCTTTACGAATTGTATATTGTCTATAGGCAGAAGTTACCACATAACATCCTGCGACCCGTTTGCATGTTTCGTCACCTTATCCCTTAAAAAATATCATTAATCACATTATCCTTTCATGACTCATACATTCAAATAAACTTATAACCGTCAAGTATAAAAAAATGTAATTATTCTAAAAAAAATATCATAGGATATTTAATTTCATATTTAAAACATATTAGTCTGATACCGTACAGTTTAGTACTTATACTTTTCGTGTTTGAATAACACAAGAAAAGTAAGGTAACTTATAATAAATAGATACAAATAAATAATTATATAATCTACACTAATAATAACAAGGAAATATTTGTATTTACATTATATGTTTGTAACGTAAATAAACTTAAAAACTACTGGACCGATTAAAATTCTTTCACCATTTTAATGCTACATTATCTTTTATCAGCCTATCTTTACTGTTAATAAATATTAAGGGATCTCTACTAAAACTTTAATAATAGAACTCAATGTTATGAGGGCCTTGGTTACATCGCAAAGCCGTGCGAAAAAGCCGCAAAAACTATCGAAGATGGACCAAAAAAATGTTTTACAATATTTAATAATATTACAACATCTACAAAAAATTACACGACATCATAATATGTTCAAGTATTGTAGGTGGGTCACGATATATATTTTTATATTATTACACTTGATTGGAATTCCGACCGAAATCAGAGGATTCTTCACTCGGTCTTTAATATTTATCCATATTAAAAAAAAGTTAGATGGCAGCTTTAGTAACCGGATCTGCGTTTTAAATTAAACAAATATGGCATTTTATTCAAAAGATATTTTCAATTAAAAATTATATCAATTAGAAAAATAAACGCCGCGGTGGTGCGCGATGACTTGCAACTTGCACTCGCGCCTCCTACGTTTAATTTAGTTTGTTTTGCTTAAAAGCTGACTTGATCGAGTGTTCTAAACATTTATAAAGTCTGTAAATACCTACCTATCTATATATATATATATATATATATATATTATATCTACCCATGCGAAGCTGGTATCAAACAAAAAATAATTTAGAGAATAACTTCAAAATTGGGAAAGAAATCGGTGAACATACATTAAAAGACCTCTTCCTATTTTTGAAGTCGGTTAAAAATAACCTTCTTTTTTAAGTTGGTTAAAAACAAATCTTACTAATAAGGACGGTTTTTCGGAAGGAAAATATTAAATAAATGAGCGCTCTCAATGTGTTTCTATAATACCGTTTCAGGTGCCGTGAAACGCCTTTATTGCTTTTTTATTACGTGCCTTTGTAGAATCTTTTTCCGTTTAAATGGATATCGGAAATTGTACTAGGATTATGTTTATTTGTTTAACGGTTTTCTGCAAAGACGTTGGGCAATTTGAAAATAGTACTACCAAAGCAAGTATGTAGTCCGAGTATGTAACAGAAAGAAAATATTTGTGTTTGGAAAAGGACCCTTTTCGCTATTATTCTGCAAAATTAAACCCTAAAGAATACAACATTCTTAGGCTTCAATGGCAAATTCTTGGTAAACTATGTGATTAAAATAGTTTCTGTTTTTCCACATAGATAAAATCTGGGTGTCTCCAAGTCATGAATAAATAGGTATCTTGTAAGCCGGCGTGATCTATCGCAGACCGCATCATTAATTAACCACTGGTGAGATACTGAAGAAACCTCTGTCTATTCTGTAAAAAAAATTAGGCTCGTTGGCTTTGTAGATACTAGAGTAAGAAAATGAAGATTTTCATATTATTTTTAACCGACTTCAAACAAAGGAAGTTAGCCAATTCGACCGTATATATGTTTTTTGTATGTTTGCGGATAACTTCGTCGTTTATGAATAGATTTTGATGATTTTTTTTTGTTTGGTACTGTATATTTTCATGGTAGTCCCCTTTAAATTTTATCCTATTCGAGTGAGTGGTTTTTGAGTTACACTCCAATAATTAACAAGTGCTTCGCATACCTCGACGGTATTATAGTTGTAATGTAACAAACCGACTAGGACTCACGTGGTAAACACTGGAAAATTACTCTCCGACCAGTTTCGAACTCATTTGCAGTTTTTCATCTGGGAGTTATGATCGTGCCAGGCGGCCAGCGCGAGCCTCAGCACGTAACAGGCGTTGAGACGGCTGCGCTGCATCAGTCAAATTGTCCCCGAGCGCACTGTCACTTGAGTCATTGTCACTGAAAGATGTCACTGTCACATTGGTGATGAGGATGGTAGGAGGATATTATAGTTGCGGGTGAAGACATCGGTGAACATACCGACACCACATTGACAATTGATCCCGTGAGTAGCAAAGGTCACTGAAAAGGGTAAAAAATATTTTTTTACAAATAATGGAACCGACGTCGACACTCAAAAGTGTGAAATAACTTGTCGAAGTCAGTACCATGTGCACAATATTATGTTTTTTTTTTTTAATTTGAATATTAATCACTGCCCGTCTGTTACTTTATTAAACTAATACTTTTGTCCCTTCAGATTGGGCGTTTCACGAAAATAATAGAAGTGTGTTAGCTGTTGTACCGCTTGCCACCCTATTTTGCTGTAATGCAAACATTTATTCAGGATCCCGTAAAAACACAAAATAAACATCATGGGTGATTGTATAAGTTCTGGCCTTTGCAAATATCTGGCTTATTAGTGAGAAAGAAAATGGTGTTGTTAGTCAAATGCTCTGTCATAATTAAAAAGAAATATGACAAAAGCTTTGCTACAGCTTAAGGCCAAACAGGGATGACTTATGATGGATCTTTTTGTTTTAAACTATCGCTAATTGAATTCATGTTTTAATTAGTCCAGTATTCGGGCACGTTCACAGTTAAAGCAATGTTCCCTCCTAATTTAATTGTCCCTCAAACACACAAACTAATTTGAATTCTCTGAATCATTAAAACGAAAACATATCTTATTCTATTTACGCTAAAATTCAAAATTAAATACAGCTAGTTTTAATCGGCACAAACAAATTTTACTTAAAAGTACCCATATTTCAATAAAACGCTCTTATTTTTGTATTGTTATTCTTGAGTATTATGCTAGTTTGCTCTTAATACTAGCTGTATAAAAACTATAATTTATATTGAATAATAGGATAACTTTGAAGTGATGATAGTTCAGCGGGGAGAGCGTCGGCTGTCAAACTGACGGATACTGGTTCGATCCCTAACAATGGCTTGAACTTCTGGTGAAGTCCAAGTTTATCCGTTATCCAATTCTTAGCATGGTGGTATGGTACTTTCGAGTACCAGCCTGGCTATCTACCCACCACCCTTAAGTTTGAAAAACTGTCCCAAACGCACAGTGTGTTCAGGCAGCAGTCCTTGTGTGTCCTATCAAGTGAGATAGTGGTCAATTCTATACAATCAGTCTATACAGTATAAAAATAAAATTACCATTATCAATTACTTTAATGCTTGCCGTGGCGGTACCGGCGTAGAATAGTACTCCCCCATCCCTTCCCATGGGTGCCGTAAGAGTCGGCGCAGGGATCACATACCAGAAGGTGGGCAGCAGCGCCTTCTGAGGATAGGAAATCATACTGCGCTCGCCAACCCGCCTGACAAGCGTGGCGAAAATTGTCGAACCCTCCTTTATGGGGGAGGCATATGTCCAGCAGTGCTTCAAATTCCACTCGCCTCTGTGCGGCATAATCAGCGCCATCTCGGGTAGTGTATTGGATGTTATTGGACCCACCCGATGTCGCCCATGAAATCAACCTGCCTGCTGACTGTTTTCATCAACCACTTTTATACAGCTAATAAGCTTACGTTCGACCACTGTCTCACCTGATGTTAATTGACAACGCGGTCTAAGGTGTAGCACGCAAACTCAGAAGGTACCTATTCACTCACGACTTGAAGACTCCTATGTCCTACGTTGTACCTATATAAACGTTATACCTTTCTTGATCATGGTGCCACACTACTTTGCGAGCATTTGCGCGGCCATTTTGTTTGCTTTCATGCATACTCTGCACAAGGGACTATCTGTAACACTCAAAGTAAACAAATTGTAAAAACGTATTTCATTTGTTTACTGCGATGGTTCGATAAATAAATGCTCTTGTGGTTGAAGGCGTGTTTTTTGCATTGTGATGCAAGCTGAAACTTACAACTAACTCAGTGCTATGTCGGCTTACTAAATCCATACATTAAAAAGGGCTTGTTAAGAAAACATGTCCTGTTACTATGACAACAATCCGTAGGAATTCACCCCTGTTCGATTTGCGCAGTTTTCAAGGGCATTGAGGAAATCATTTGATGTACCTAACTCCCGTTATCAATATTTTTTATTGAAAGTTTTCATAAAAAAGTCCTTAGCCGGTGTTTTTAACTGTCAGGAACGGATTATAGCATAATCCGTAATGTGATAAATGCAAAAGTTTGTGTGTATATGTGTATGTTTGTTACTTCTTTACGCTCAAACGGCTAGATCGATTTCTATGAAATTCGGTATGGAGATAGCTTATACCTACTTTAGATTAACAGATAGGCTTTTTTAAATCATCATCACGATCACCGTTTTTCATCACCACGCGGGTACAACCGCGGGGCGCAGCTAGTGATATTATAAATGCAAAAGTATGTGTGTGTGTATCTTTATTACTTCTTCACGCTCAAAAGGCTACATTGATTTCGATGAAATTTGGTATGGCGATAGATTATACCCTGGCTTAACACATAGGTTTATTTAAATCATCATCATGATCACCGTTTTTAATCAACATGCGGGTAAAACAGCGGGTGTTTAGTGTTGACTAAATTATCAAATATTTGAGGATACCTTCGCTATCAAATCTGATTGCAAATTGATTACACTCATGAGATAACTTGTAATTACGAACAAACGTGTTGCCTCCAATTGTATCGTTATATTTACCAATTATCTTGTCATCTACAATAGAGGTGTGAGCGTTAATTGAATCAGGCTTCTAATAATTGCATTTGGTGGGAGAACGAAATTGAGATTCGATTACAGTCACGTCTTTGTCGCCAGGGTACTGATTTTCTATGGATCGGGCCATTTAGGCGGCCATGTTAGCTACTTTTTGAAGTGAAAACTTCTTTAGGCGCGTTGAGCACTTTTTGGGTGAACAAAAATCATGGGATTAGCGTCATCGTCACCGAACGCTTTCCTTGAGCTACCTGTACTTTTTGGGTGAACAGAAAGTGTGAAACTCGCAACATCGTCACCGCATGCTTTTCATGTTAGTTCACAAATCAAGTAGTGTTTAACTGACTTCAAAAAAAAGATGAAGGTTTTCAATGCATCTCTATTTTTTGGAAGTAAAAACTTATTTTGCGGCGTTGTGCACATTTGTATGGAGAAAAAGTGTTAAACTCGGGTCATGACATTTCGCGTCAGGACAAGTGACACTGATCGCAAATTAATGAGGCGCGTGATTTCGAAAATTCGTAAGACGTAGGTAGAGTAGTTTAAATTAAACTTAAATGTGTTACGAATAAGGAACATTTTCGTTTGTTGGTAGGTACAATGCGACCATTTTGAAGCAGACCGCGCTGACTTCGCTCGCCCGTTTTACATGTTGAGACTTTATTCTATTGTATGCTCTCGTGTTTAATGTGTAGGTACATAAAGTCAATACACTTAAATACCTATTGTCATATACCTATGAGTACCTACGATAGCGCAATAAATGAATATTGTATTTTACCCAATGATATTATATGTTTATATGAGGTAGATGCCGGACAAGCGCGCGGAAACTGAGGCGGCAAAATTAAGTCAATTGTAGTAATTTTGATTACTACGCGTATCTCAAGCGCAAGTCTAAACATATAGCTATCCTTTTCTATGTTATTTGTACCGTATTATTTGTCGCAGTAAGCATGTTTATGTCGTAAAGGAACAAAATCTGAGTACCGCGCAGTATGAATATACGTCTTTCTCTTCTTTAGTACTTTCTCTCTTTCTCTCGTTTCACTTTCTATCTTTAGTAAGACATCATTGAGTTTAACACATAAATGCGAGTTTTCACTGTGTTAATCCAGGGCTTAAACTATCTCCATATCAAATTTCATCGAAACCAGTGTAGCGGTTAGCCGTGGGGTACCGGTCTAGAATAGTACTCCCCCATCTCTTCCCGCGGGTGCCGTAAGAGTCGGCTAAGGGATCACGTACCAGGAGGTGGGCAGCAGCGCCTTCTGATGATCGGAAATCATACTGCGCTCGCCAACCCGCCTGCCAAGCGTGGCGAGTATTGGCAAATCCCCCCTATATGAGGGAGGCATATGTCCAGCAGTGGACGCACATGGCTGAGAGAAGAAGTGTAGCGGTTTGAGCGTGAAGAAGTAACGAACATACACACATACACACAAACTTTCTCATTTATAATATTAGTAGGATGTATTACTACTAATGCAGCGAATGGTATTGCATACTTGATAGTTCATTCAAACGTGGACTACATAAATTAAAAAGTAGAATTGAACCTCAATTTAGTATTCATGTCACTTCCGCGGTACATTTCACGTTAATATACTGTTTTCAACCGCAAACCCATATTCAAATAGAACATCCGCATTTTAGTCGTGTTATTTAGAGTTTGTGAAACGTTTCCTTTATAAAGAATGAAGCCGCATGCTTACAAAATACGACCATCAATAAATGATAAGCGGACGGTTTTTGTTTCGACACCGGTTTCAATTGCGTTGTGTGACTTATCGTTAACTGATCTGTTGTTTGTTCTGACCGAGAAAATATCATACAACAGGTCGTGGTTTGATATGAGATCACTGTGCTTTTAAATAGAATATAACTAATTATATAAAAAACAAACACACATAAAGGCAAGTCAGTTCTTAGTGCAATAAACTATAAAACTCTTATAACGAAAATAGTTTGCATGTATTTTTCGTTCCTGTGGTTAATCTCTATTTATTACTACCTTACCCAGCGAACTTCGTACTGACTAACAATCAATAAATGTCTTGTTCCAGATTAGCTGAACTTAATTTATGATTTTATGAAATACAGTGAATACAAAATAAATATTAAGTTCAATTCGAAGATAATACAAAAAGTAAAAAGTACAAAAATTAAGTATATGAAACTACTATCAGCAAGACATGATTGAATTCACACAATATAGTGTTTAAAGGCCGTGGTGGTACCGGCCTAGAATAGTACTCCCCCATCTCTTCCCGTGGGTGCCGTAAGAGTCGACTAAGGGATAACGTACCAGGAGGTGGGCAGCAGCGCCTTCTGAGGATCGGAAATCATACTGCGCTCGCCAACCCGCCTGCCAAGCGTGGTGTGTATTGGCAAATCCCCCCTATATCTGAGAAAAAAAAAGAAGTGTTTAAATGTATAAAGAATATGATGAGGGTGATGGAAGGTAAATATTGCACGAAATCGCTACGGATGTAAATAGTTGTCTTGTTCCTGTGACGTCATATATATGTATATTTGTTTGTTTCAGATTTGCTCGAACTGCATCCCCTCCCGGTGACAGCTCTCAACAACCCCTCCTTCGAGATGCTGTACAACTTCAGCCACTTCAACCCGATCACTAAGTCTGTGTTTCCACAAAAATACAATCTGGGCATCTTCAAGTCACGAGTGAACAGGTATCTTCTAGGCAGGCGTGAATCATCGTAGACCGCATCATCACTTAACATCAGGTGAGATAGTGGTCAAACGCCTGCCTATTGTGAATAAAAAAAAAATAAAAAAAATCCAAACACATATTCCACTGTCTGTACCACACATATATATTCACACTATATGTACATAACATGCACCATGGGATGCACTCAGCATAATTCTCTTTATTGAAGCACTTTGTACGACTTTTTTTTTATCTGGCTCAAGAACAAATAAAGCGGATTATTTGCCGACAGGTGAACATGCCACGTACAACTGAACATTGAAAAATATGGATTAAAAAAATCTTAAAACATAAAATAGTTCGTATGTATTTCTCGTCACATAGTTAATCTTTATTTTAAAGTGAAACCACAATTTTCTTAAGATTATTATTAAAACTTCTAAATTTGTCTAATGATATGACATACCAAGGTTTATAAGAATACGAAATAATCGATAATAATACGAGATATTATACAAACTCAATGTATATTAACCTCTAAGAGATAATAATATTTTGCGATTTGCATTAAATTAAATTGTGTAAAGAAGCGGAAAGCGGTAGCGTTCCGGCTCCGTTTTATGTTCAGAATCTTCCACACAGCTGTTTGCGACTTCCATTGCTCTGTATAATTTAATAAAATTACTTCGTTATTTTCAGTCTCCTCAGAATTTAGCCTCACAGTTGCGCTCATAACAGAGTTCGTGAAAATACTTTATTTTAAATGCCCCACGAGCACTAATGCAAGTCGCCTAATAAATTCCACGAATGTGGATAGAACAACCTTGGAAATTACCTACGCCTTTGGAATTGTTAGTACCATTGCACTTTTTAGTGCGTACCACCAAGGAATGGAACTCGTTGCCTAAGTCTATGATTCCTTATAGGTGCAATCCTGGAGTCTTCAAGTCTTTTAAAGGTAATAAGCTAACGTTTGAATGCTGTAGTTCAATAATTAGTTTAGTTAATTATATATTTTTTTTTAAATTTCGTTATTTTTTTTATTCACGTACTTTATAGGTACCATTAGACAATTAGACAATTTATAAAGATTTACAAGTCACATTAGGAAAATATAAATAATAATTAAGCTTACTATATAGGTAAGACTATACATATACATGTATTTAATTTGTACTGTTCTGTATTTGTATTGTACTTTCGAAGCCTGCGTGTTCAATCTTAGACTGCGTCGACACTTAACATCAAGTGAGATGGTGGTCAAACGCAAGCATAAAATATCTATTTTTTTAAATTCCACGTGTAATATACGTGTTCCACCCTAACGGTACTTAAAAGCCACGCAAGCTTTAAACACTTATTATATAGATAGCATAGCCTATCGGTTTTCTATCGGGTGCATTTCGGAGAATGTGCACTGGAATTACACAATCTGATTCCACCATCCCCTTTCTATCATCGGTCGACTCGACGTACGGCAATTCGCCATCGCTATATGGTAGATATACCACCTATACGCACGAAGCGTTATGCTTCCACTTTCTTAATGCGTACTGCCAAGGAATGGAACTCGTTGCCCGAGTCTGTGTTTCCCGATATGTACAATCCTGGAGTCTTCAAGTCGCGAGTGAATAGGTACCTTCTAGGTTTGCGTGCTAAATCCTAGACAACGTCATCACTTAACATCAGGTGAGACAGTTGTCAAACGCAAACTTATAATATATATATAAAAAAAAAAAAAATATTAATTAAAGACCTATTTTTTTACATACAAAGTTACTTACAAAGTTTTTAATAATACTGGCTTATTCGGGTCATGATAACTCGTATTAAATGCTAACCTTATAATAATAACCATCAGTTAAAAATAAAATAAAAAAAATTGTTTACAATCATAGTACAAACAGTATTTTTTGTAATTTCCAAAAATAAGATATTTCGATCCGGGAAAAAGTTGCCATTAAGAAAGAAACATATGTTAGCACTGCCTTCGCAGTGCTAATTAATCGAGACTGGAACTGAGTTATATTATAATGAGGGTAGCATAGAAATGAAACGGTACTTACATGTTTATAGAAGTATAATTGCGCACTTTACTTTACACAATCCTTTATTACACTGGTAGACACTACCTTCTCCAACCGCAAGCAAAATAACGACTGCCAGAGCGACGCGACTCTCCGCCGCAAGAGACCTGTCAACGAGGTTTCTATTGGTCGAGGGAGGCGCCTCACTCTGACAGCTAGTATTTACAAGTTAACTTAGCTACTAATATTATCACATCATGAAATTGTATACTACGATTTAATATAAGTAGGTATCATCATATTATATAAAGCGTAATATTTACATAAACATATTATGTTGCTGACACATACAACGAAATAGAAACATAATTTTGTTTTCTCTAACTTTTGTCGCAAACTCACCTTAATATAGTGATAAAAGCGTCGAAAACGGCGAGGTCTCCCGCGGGCTATAAACTTTGTGTTTACTTTGCTATTCATATCATCTCTACACAGTTTGCTTGAAGACAAAGTTCAGAGTTATTGCAAATATTGGTTACGGGGAAACTAGCCTAGCCATCAAACGCAATGTCTGTTAAAGATCGCTTCGAGTTTAGGCAAATTTCTTCTTTATTTTTGAAGTAAAAACTTTTTGAGCGGCGTTCTGCACTTTTGTATGGGGAAAAAATGTTAAGCTCGCGTCAGGACAAGTGACATTGATCGAAAATTCGTAAGACACTAGACGTCATCGACGTCGTCGAGTAGACATAATGTAATATAAATTGTCATGTTCGTGTAGTTGTGTATTTTCTGAAAACCTCAGGCATTATTTTAATAATATATTTATTTTGATTTACATCATTATAGTCTAAAAACGACTACTTGAAACTTTGAACTACCTTTAACTTACCCTAATCTTTAAACCACGTAGATTACGATTTTCGATAAAAAAATATATTATCAACTCAACACCTTACAAATAATTTTACCTAAATACATACACAATTAACTATGTCGCAAATTAAGCAACATTAAGATGTTATCCTTTGAGCACCATCTGCCCTAAGTTAATGTATAAACCTGCCACCCTTATTATACATATGTTGTATCTGCCGTTATTAAGACCTGTTGACACGAGAAAGCATTTACATGGCTACATATCAAGAAAAGCAACGAACGAGTTAATGTTTGTTAATGAATATGAAATGAGATGGAAAAAGATCGAGTTCCTTCATGTTGCGAACGTGTTTTTAAAAATCCTTTCGGAATTTAGATACGAGTATTTGGCTATTAATATTATAAACCCCGACTGTTCTCCTCTGAAGTATAGCTTAAAGAGCCGAAGCTAACTGCGCCCCACGGTTTCAGCCGCATGGATTTTTTCCGGGATAAAAGTAACGATATGTATTAATCGAGGTTATAAGCTATCTCCATAACAAATTTAATCGAAATCGGTGTGGCCGTTTGAGCGTGAACAAGTAACAAACATACTCCCAAACACACAAACTTTCGCATTTATAATATTAGTTCGATTGCTGCGCCCCGCGGTTTTACCCGTGGTAATGATTGATTTTTCATCATCTATGACGATGAAAAGTAGCCTTTGTGTAATTCCATGCCTATCTACATACCAAATTTCATATCATCCAGCAGATCCATCCAGCCGTTTGAGCGTGAAAGAGTTACAAATATCCATCCATCCATCCATACCTTCACATTTATAATATTAATATATTAGTGAGAGTAGGATATGACGTATATCAAATTGTATTATTATTACGAATAAACTGATTGATGTACCTTGGTTGTTCCGAAAGTTGTTAGCTACAGAATAGATAGTGCAAGACAGCTTAAGTGCTGAATTCAATTGCGTCACGCTGCAAGACGGGTTAAGTGCTGAATTCAATTGCGTCACGCTGCAAGACGGGATAAGTGCTGAATTCAATTGCGTCACGCTGCAAGACGGGTTAAGTGCTGAATTCAATTGCATCACACTGCAAGACAGCTTAAGGGCTAAATTCAATTGTATCATGCTGCAATATACAGTATTAAAAAAACAAACGAGCTCATATTTTACGCTACTCGAAATACGAACTAAGCTGGAAAACTCTGCTGACAACTGGCTTAAATATAGAAGAGCCCATGAAAGAAGAGACTAATGTAATTATGATGCTAACCGTAAAACGTGGCTGTAAAATTTCCGCCTTCTATAAGGCTGAATATTCCTTGTTAGTAACAACAAGAAACACCCGAAAGTCTTTGTCGTAAGTCACTGTTCCCTTGTGCCAACTAAGTCATATCTTTGTATGTTACGTCACGTAAAAAGATTTGTTATTCCGTAGTTCTCTGGGTATGTATATTATTTACATGCATTTTATAGTGTGAGAGACAGTTTTTATACATGAGGTATGTCATATTTTACTTATCCTCAAGCTATCATCTGTTCATAGTTTGAGGCTATGTAAAATCAGCGGTGGGAGTGGTGCCTGTCAAACTAATGGATGCTGGGTCGATCTCTACCAACGGTTTGAGCTTGCGGTGAAAGTAACACCGCTATCAAATTCCCAGCATGGTGGAAGGGTATTTTGGAGTACCTGCCTCACTAACTACCACCCTCAACTTTGAAAAACTGTTCTCAAACAAAATGTGTTGAGCAGTCCTTAAGAGCCATCAATAAATAATAATAACACAAACGAACCCGAACTAAATCACACATGAACCTTTTATGTCTCTCAAGTAAATTTTCTTGTAAAAAAAGTAGGTTTGTGCAGTAATTTGAAAACCTTCAGTTCAAAAATTTTCAACGATTTTGCTGTCAATAGAGACCAATATCCTCGGATAGACGGTTCAATGAATTAAAATCATCGACTGGAAAACAAATTGGAGTAGACTTTAGTCATTTTTTAATTTGCTTTTCGTTTAGAATTAACGGTATCAGTTTCATTCTGAGTATGTCCAGTGGTAAGATACTCGTCTGTTATAGACTTGATTTTATGGTATGTCAAAAGCGTAAACAAATAAATACAAATAATTAATTTGTTCTTGGTTTGATCTCAGCAAGTGTCGGAATATAAAAATTAGATCTAATCCCGGTCCATGGTAACATATCAGCGTATTTTCAATAAACTTCAACAAAAACTTCAAATGTTGTCAGCTACACGGTTTACTTCTCCTTCAGGCCGATATAAACAGTCGGTTTTATCCTAATTTAAATATAACATTTTTGTACAAATACCTATGTCGTTAAATATTTTATGTCATTATTACATTATAAAAGTGTCTTTACACAGTTTACGTCTATTTTGCGTAGTATATAAAGAATATTTAACGATGTTTTGTGTTCAGAAAAAACATTCACAAGTCATAAAACAATTTTCTACACTTCATTCGTTCTAAATATTAGATACAACAAAAACTTATGGCTAAAAAGTCACATCACACCATAAAACATTTTTCAGACAACTTATTTATTTCAGTCCACACAGACACACGTCCACTCTGCATTAATCATCACCCAAATGTGACACTGTTCACGACGAGTGATGAAATGAGCGAAATAGCTCAGTGAATGTCAATTCGTGCCATCATGCAGTCGATATGCGCAACATAATAACGTCAATGATATTATATGTTTTTTTTTTCTTGGGGCAAATGCCTTTATTAAAATAAAACACTAATAACTAATTACAATACTGCAGCTACTACAATAACATTTGAGCAATCCACTAGCTATTGGTAGCCTATAGATAACTCAAATGTTCTAACCCGCTACCGGTTGGCAGCGTGCACAGAATGCTAGCAGCATTGCCACGTTAAATGTTTATATGAGGTAGATGTCGCACAAGCGCGCGGAAACTGAGGCGGCAAAATTGAGGCAATTGTAGTAATTTTCATTACTACGCGTATTTCAAGCCCAAGTCTAAACATATAGCTATCCTTTTCTATATTATTTGTACCGTATTATCTGTCGCAGTAAGCATGTTTATGTCGTAAAGGAACAAAATCTGAGCACCGCACAGTATGAATATACGTCATCTTTAGTAAAACATCATTGAATAACGTCTTTTTTACAGCCAATCAAATGCAAGATTTGCTATTTATTGCAGTTGCTGTCATATCGTATCTGTTATGTGACAGTTTGTTGTCGAGAAGCGAGAGAAGAAGTAAATAAAAAAAATTTTTATTGTTCATAGATACATAACATTTTTCAATAAATGGTGCGCCTGAAACCTAAACTAGGTTCGGAACTCGTATACCCCATATAGGTACACATAATACCTAGTTGGTAACCAAACTGTATGTGTATAATGTATTTTATATTTTTTGAAAAGTGGAAGCGCTTTGGGTAACTGAAATTGACATCCAGGGTAATGTGAATATAGTAAATAAATAAATATATAACACATGTTTCCTGCGCCAAACATTTTACTAAATAATATAATATAAAATTAAACAACATTCACACAAGGTCTTCAGGTTCCAAACTAGGCAGAGTCTGTACTATGGTAACCTGATGACTGATATATACATATACACACCCAGACACAGGTCAAACAGACATGTTAATACACACAAATGTTTGACCTGTCCGGGAATCGAACCCGGGACCAGCGGCTCAGAAGGCAGAGTGCTACCAATTGCGCCAAGCGACCAGTCAGTAAATATTAGTGTAGTGTTATAAAAGCCATTCGCAAACAATAACATCAACAGACTCGTGGCATAATCCAATAAAAAGGGTAAATGTGTCAATAAAAAGCTAACGGTTTGGGAGTAAGACAACAACACACTTTTACGCAACGGTGTATCGTATTCCGAAGTGTCGTAATAAAATACAAATGTAAAATCCATTCTGTAAAATATTTTTTACCAAAGATGGAACTGACTTCAACACTCAAAAGTGTGAAATAACTTGTGAAGTCGGTACCATGACAGTTCAAAAGTATCTATTATCAAATTATTGTGCATATGGTACCGACTTCGGCAAGTTTATTTTCCAGATCATACAGATCAAACATTTTGTGATTCGTCTGATTTATACTATTTTGAACAGGTGATTTGATTAAGCTTAACGTGATGAGATAAAATGAACACTCCAATGACTGAAAAGTGCTACGCATACCTCGACGACATTATAGTTGCGCGTGAAGACATAGGTGAACATACGCAATATCAATTGAACCCGTAGTAACCCGAAAGTAGGTCACTGAAATGGGTGAAAAAACATATTTTCCAAAAAATCGAACCGCCTTGAACACTCAAAAGTGCGAATTAACTTGTCGAAGTCGGTGCCATGAGCACAATATTGTGATGATAGTTACTTTTGTGAACTATCATGGTACCGACTTCAACAAGTTATTTCTTACTTTTGAGTATTGAAGTCGGACCCACTTTTGGGTATTTTTTTAAAATATTAAGCAATAAAAATTGTTATATCAAATTTTTACTTTTTATCAAACCGGCCGTTCTTTGCATTTCTATAACAATTCCTATCATTACTAGTTCCAGTCTTTGGATCTTTCTAAAAATGAAGCGATCGCATTCAGTTTATTGCCTCTCAAAACGAATATGTGAATAAATCCTACATGTCAAGCCGTAGTAAGTGATTGGACTTTTTCAGTTGGCGGGTGACATATTGTGCCATAACTCATATCAATAGGATGCGAATGAGGTGTCTGGTAGAAAAACAGATGAACGAAAGCCAACGATATGGCACAGTGGGTTAGCAAGTTGATACGTGTACACTGTACTTGCCAGGTGAGTCCTAGTCGGTTCTTAGATCACAATTATGAATGAAATACGAGATTGTTTTCAGACTCAAGTTTATACGTCATGAATTAATGGGAAGGAGCGAGTACATGAGTGGCAGCGTGAAGGGCTTTTGAGTATTTATGTATTTATAAGGTAGAGAAAAGCTGAAGAAGATATGGATAAACTGTGTGAGGAATGATATGTTTATAAAAAGTGTGAGCACTGAGACGACTAATGATAGAAGAGAACGGAAGAGCAAAACATGTTCGCCGACCCCACCTAGTGTGGGATAAGGACAATAAAAAGAACAATAACATGTAATTTTTAAACCGTCATAGTTACTAATATAATAATTATATAATTACCGGGATATTTACTATGTATTTTATTAGATTTATTGCCCGATTTAATAAAATTATTGCTCAGTTGCTGCGTTCGCCTGATGACAGCTTTCCCTTAGCAAAACCAGGGGTTTATAAGGTAGGGTATAGTGATATAAAGAAATGCTAGATTTTTCACATTCGCGAATGCGAATGCGATTGCGAATATTTATCTTCAACATTCGCGAATGCGAATGCGAATATTTTAAAATATCAAAAAAAGCGCGCGTAAAATGTTTGACAGGTTTGACGTTTCGTGTCGACCATGTTTTAATTGAACATAGCCGAGCCGATATTGGTCAATTGAATGAATTTATTCACAGAAAGTTAATTCTAAAAGTTTTGTTTTGTTTTGAGGTTAGTTTTATATTTCTTATGCATGCATATAATAATTTCCTTTTTGATTATTAAAAACATTCGCTAAATATTCGCATAATTTTTGTGAATGTGAATGCGAATATTGAAAAATACGCGGATATTCGCGAATGCGAATGCGAATATCCGTTACATCACTAGTAGGTTACAGATAAAACGGACGGTCATTTTTCGAATAAGGGACATACGGGCCGTGCAAAACGACGACACCTAGAAATCGGCCATTGCCCAACATATTTTGGAATTGGGAATGGACTGAGTTACATAATCCTCAGATAATATCGACAGAGCGCCGTTATATACCTTGATTTGTAAGAAGGGAATTTAGGGCGAAATTATCAAGTAATAAGCATTTTAATGGAAAAGGGTAGGTTCTAACAGTTGCGGATCTGGTATCCAATGGTTATGCAAAAACCGTAAAAATTACAAAATAAAAACGCATGCGGATACCGTGATTTGTGTTTTGAGATCATAATTTTGACACAATAAACGTGGAAGAAAGGGAAAAAGAAAGATTAATTGTCTGCTCTTAAAGAACACCTACCCGCGAACATGGTAAAACCTTAACATGGTTGATCGCTGGTGGTGTTGCCAGTGCAAGTAAATTTATTTCTCTCTCGACCTGACCGAGTCACTGGTGGTGTTGCCAGTGCAAGTAAATTTATTTCTCCCTCGACCTGACCGAGTCGCTGGTGGTGTTGCCAGTGCAAGTAAATTTATTTCTCCCTCGACCTGACCGAGTCGCTGGTGGTGTTGCCAGTGCAAGTAAATTTATTTCTCCCTCGACCTGACCGAGTCGCTGGTGGTGTTGCCAGTGCAAGTAAATTTATTTCTCCCTCGACCTGACCGAGTTTTATTTGTCCCTGTTCACTAGTTACTACTCGCTAATAGATATAATATTGTAGCAGTTTTTTTATGCCTGAAAACACGGATAATACGACGTTTTCTAGAAATGAAACCTAGCTAGATCGATTTATCGTCCCGAAACCATACTAAGTTTCAGCCTTTTTTAAAGGTACGCTTACCTATGTTTGACTACGGTTCAGCGGTTAAGGCGTGAAAACGGTTAAAAAGTTCTCGAATGGAGACCACGGACTGGCAAGCGCAGCATAGGACGGCCACCGACCAGGTTGATAGACTACATGACTAAGATCGCAGGCAAGGGCTGGATGCGGGCCGCTTCCAACAGGTAAAATACATGCAGAGTTACATTTACATTTATAATATTATTAGGTTTTAGTTGTATCCTAAAGGAACCAAGACTTTTTTCGAGATAAGGGCAGCTACTAGCTAGCTTAGCAGGTTACTTAAAAACGCCAAACGCGGCGATTGAGTCGCCTTTCGGAAGCTCGCCACAGCGCGGCTGAGCGCTACACTCCGCACACAATCGGATGCCCCCCCGCGCCCCGGTCGCAACTATTTACCATAATTCTGCGGACACGACGCTGCGACGACGCAGACTGTGACGTAAGCGCGAGCGGCCTCACCCGCACTCCCTCTTCCTTCACCTCTCCGTCAGCGCTCGCGCGACACCGCGTCCGAACGCAGGAAGACGCGAAATCGCGATGCAGTATCGATAGAATCTCAAAAATGCGCGTTTTTAATACTGTGATTGAACGAAGAGAGCCGACAAAACGCGACGCAGCATTGATGCAGATCGTTTTGCGGAATCACAAAATTCCGATACTAAAAATAGCTAGTCTGCTTTGGCCCTATAAAGTAGCCTATTTGTGATACCAGTGTATATTTCATTCAAATATGAAGCTGTGAAGGCGTGAAGATTAAAGAAATACACAAACGTTCGTATTTATAATGTCAGTGTGATTACTACGGATCCCCTCTTTGTTCACAGTAGGATTCATAAACAGACAACGACGTTATATCAAATCGCTGGAGATCAAAGCTAAAGAAATAGGCAAAGAAATTCCTGGCTTAGATTTGTCTACTTTATTCACAGTTCCAAAGGACTTCTACGTGTATAGGGTAAATGAAGCGTGACCTTTTATTTGAAATGTATTCAGGAAACTTTCAGTGTCCAAAGCGCCTTCTGCAAACAGAAAAACACGCTTGCGCATGTCATGTGTGGCGAGTATTGGCAATTCATCATCTTCGTCTCAGTCATAGTACGTCCACTGCTGGACATAGACCTGCCCCATTGATTTCCACAAGGACCGAATCGACACGGTTCGCATCTAGCCCTTACCTGCGATCTTAGTCAGGTCGTCTATCTATGAATTGATTGACACGAGTGCGACAAACCAATTCAATGAATAACTTTTCTTAAAATTAGTAATTTACCACTTTGCAATTTGGTAACAGAGTATTTTTTTAGAAATATTAGTTACTAGTAGCGCCACGCAGTTTCACCCGCGTGGATTACGGTTATCCCGTTAACTCAATTATCCCATGGGAACTATACTTTTTCCGGCATAAAGGTAGCTTATGTGTCTAATCCAGGGTTTAAACTATCTCCATACCAAATTTCATAGAAATCGGTATAGCATTTTTATGTTAGTTAAGTTGAACAACATGTAGAATCACTGCCAATGTCAGTATATTTGGAATATTTTTTTGAGGCGGTAAAAATCGAGATAAAACCTAGGCCACGTGAGTAAAGCCGCGATCAGGTCAGGTAGTATTTCATAAATTCTCGTATATTATAAAAAACTCTAGGTCAAAAAAAGTATACTTATAAATTACCATAAATATATAATATACTAGCTGCGCCCAGCGGTGTCACCCGCAGTAAAATAGTAGATACGTGGTATTGACAATTTTTGTGTCTTCGTGTCATCCCACGGGAACAGTCAATATTTTGGGGACAAAAAGTAGCCTATTTATTTTTATGTGTGTTCCAGAGTTATTATATAATATACTATATTATAATTATCTTCATTCCAAATTTCACGCAAATCCGTTCAGCCGTTTGAGCGTGAAGAAGTAACAAACATTCAAACGACAAACAAATTTTCGCCTTTATAATATTAGTGTGATTAAGCAATAGTAACACGTAATAGAATAGCAATTTTCTCCCTCCACCGAATACAATTATTTGGAGCTTAATTCAATTAAAGCTTACGCATCCTTTGTAGATGACAAGATAATTGGAAATTTCACTATACAAGACGTTGTGACAGTGTTTGTTCGCAATTACAAGTGAGTTTCTGAGCGCGGTTATTTGTGAATAACATTTTGATACTAAATAGCGGACGGGATTTTTTAAATGTCGGGAGGGGCGGGGATTGTAAGTCTACGTTTTGATTTTCGGGACAATTCCGCCATTGGGTTCGCCGCAATCTTGATTTTAATATCAATTTTTTCGTTTTTCTTATATAGGTAACTCGTTAATTTGCAACTTTAGAACAAAAATGGTGGTATCCAAAGTTGTTGGAAATTTAATTTCCCACAAGTTCGGTTATAATCATTTTTACGCTAGGATCAATATTTGCAGAGTTATAAAATAAATAAAACAGGGTGAGAAAACGAGATAGAGCGATATAAAACTACGCATACCAGAACAGGATGGGACAAACAACGTCAACGCGCTCGATTTGTGCCAATCATTTTCGCCGTAGGGGAAGGTGTACCATTACTCAACAGGGTTCATAGTCATTGGGTATATCATATGAACAACGAGAACGAACATTCAATGGCTACTAGTCCGTCCGCGATATCACGGATCATGGGAAGCCGCTTTCACAAAGGCCCCAAAAACTTCCAAGTAATACAACAGCCGGATTTATTTCTTGCTATCAGCAATACAGATTTTATAACTCAAAAGGTAATTCAAAAATTACTAGTATAGTTAATTTTTTTTGTTAGTTTGTTTTCTGTGTTTTTGTGTATTTATTTATGTGGCAATACTGTAGTTGTGAGACAATAAATATAGTTTGATTTGATTTGTTTTGAAAAAGTAAGTCCGCACGAGTCAGTTGTCCAGAGCCAAGAGAAAAGTCATTCGTCCGTTTTTTTTTCTTTTATTTCGCCATTCAGATACAAGTCCTTTAATCAATTCGCCCGAGGATTCTACCAAGTACTGCCAGTCTGAGCAAATTAACGCGACGACCAGGGAAAATATATAGAAAACCTTACACGTGTGATTGTAATAAATATATAATACCCAGTGTATCCATAATCATAATGAACGTTAATAAAGATTGTTACAGATTATATAGTTGCCTGTAATTGTTTGTGTGTTAAGACCAGATAGTAAGGCTACCCGTCCTTAAGCTGCCTAAATTTGCGTGTTTATGCATAACTTATGCGCAACGCAAACGGTACGTTAACCTACTTAAACCTCTTAACCCACACCCGTTTAATTAATTAGTTCAAGAAAACTTATCGCAAGTCATAAAATCACTTGAAAAAATATTTACAGGCCATTTATAAGTTTTCACTTACTGATATTATATAAAATACTAAAAACATTGAGTTACAAATAGACACCTAATTAATTAAGTATAAACTATATATAGCTCAGTAGTAGGAGCGTCGCCTGTCAAACTGACGGACACTGGTTCGATGCCCAACAACAGCTTGAGCTTCCGGTGAAGGTAACACCGTTATCAAATTCCCAGCATGGTGGTAAGTACTTTCGAATACCCACCTGGCTAGCTACCACCCTCTAGTTTAAAAAACTGTTACCAAACACAAAGTGTGTTCAGGCAGAGCAGTCCTTGAGAACCAGTGAGCATTCTAGATCTAGCGTGATAACATCGTCGACAACATCGTCACTGACCATCAAGTGAGATAGTGGTCAAACGCTAGATCTGTACAACATAAAAAAATATATATAATTGTTATCGGAAATATTTACCATGTATTTTATATACAGTTACATACACCATGTTCACGAGTAAACTGAAGTTTTTGCGGGTAGGTTTTCTTTAAGAGCAGAAAAATCTGTCTACCCTCTTTCTTTTACGTTTGTTGCGTTTGATGGTGTTACAACTATCACATGGTCACTATCGCTATCGAAAGTTACTCAAAACTCGATTTTGATCCCAATACACATAACCAACCGTGCTGAAATATCAAGCAAATATAATACACGGTAAATATCGTGATAATAATTCAAATATGTGTAATCTCAAATATCGTGATAATAATGTTCAGTCTTGTAATTATTAGTAAGAATATCAGTTTAAAAGCTTATTAACAATCAAATTAGTTTTTGGATAACATTTTCATCAGCTGCGTAACTGGAGTACCATAACTAATTAACGTTCGTTTGCAAGTTTTTAACCTCAGTCTTGTTAAAACTCGTTAAAACATTTGCGCCCCAAGCATGAATAACTTGCGTCACAATCATCGGATCGTCAAGGTCATATACAATTAAAAAACGTACCATCCGCATAAACTATAATTTCTCTGTGTCACAGTTGTTTTAGATAAATGATAGTTAGTACTGAGTTGCATTGTTTGACGTTGCTCTGTACAGCTGCACTAGCTGCACTAGACTACTATAGTAATAGGTAAGTACTGCTATTTTTACCTGTACTTTTTTATTACAGTACTATTACGATTGGCTCACGAGTGTAATCTTAAACTATATATCTACAGCTCAAGTTTAAAATTGGAATTATCGATTATAACCTTACAATTACACTGCCCTCAAATAATAGGCGGGACGGACGCCCCGTGCACACACAAACACAAACAAAATTGTACAACACAAAATTGTGTGTATTTATCATTTTGATATGGATTTCAGCATGTAATGACTTAATCTATAAACTTTGATTAAAATCCTATTAAGGCTGTAAACGCATTTGCATAAAATTTGGAATGAAAATAGCTTATGCCCTGGAGTAACATACAAGCTACTTTTTATCCCGAAATTATTTACTGTTCCCGTGGGAGGACGGGAATACTCAAAAATCATCAATACCACATACCATTTCACCGTGGGTAACACCGCAGGGCGCCAGCTAATACATTAACCTCTTCCGATATATAACTATTTTCCGATGTATGTAAATTTAAGAAGTAGATAGCTTTTTTTAAGGCATTGGTAATAATAGTTAGTAATTTAGTTTATGTGTATTTATTGTACTTTATAGTTCTTTGAACCTTGGATGTTGCGCATTAAGTAACTGTAATCCAAAGGAATGTCTATATAATAAATAATAAATAAAATGTTATCTAACTCAGTTTGTGATTTATCAAACAGTTCATCATCACATCACAAACTCAGATAAATAAGCCTCAAAGATTACAAAAGAATTGGGATCTTCTGCCAGACAGCTGAGATACATTTTCGAATGAAGACAAAGGCATTCAAACATTTGATTTACCTCAGAGGGTGATTGGCTTCTCGAATGAATTTTGAATTTGGAACATTAATGATTTCATTGAACAAACTGACTTGTAAGACTCGGTGACAATGGAATCGGCTCAAATGGAAGGCTTGGTTTTGATTGAATTTATGAATAAATTAGTTTCTCGTTACTAAACCTTTGAGAATATAGCGAAGTAAACAGGTGACGATCGATACGCCTGCTAATTATTAAATAACTAGCTGCACCCCGCGGTTGTATCCGCGTGGTGATGAAAATCGGTGATGATGGTGATGATGAAGTCTATGTGTTAATCCAGGGTATAAGCTATCTTCATACCAAATTTCATTGAAATCAGTGTCGCCGTTTGAGCGTGAAGAGGTGACAAATATACATACACATACACAAAAACTTTCACATTTATAATATTAGTAGGAAGAATTTAATCCTAACGACAAATTCATCCTGCGATCCATTGTACGATTTTATAATAATAATAATAAAAAAAATTGTCGTTTTAATTTTTATCATTAATTATCGGTCCGCCTCGGCTTCGCACGGGTAAAAAATTAAAAATTCTAATGATTAGTAAAAGGTTTCAACTATAGTTTAGACCACATGTAGGGTGGTTTTTTTTCAAGGTAAATACGCGGTCGCGATTCGCCTAGTACCAGTACTAGGCGAACCGCGACCGCGTATTTTGTGAACGAGGTTGAAACTATAGTCGGAACCCTCTGACTTACTACGTGAGTAATTCCCGTGTTTTATATTTTCATAAAGCATGTCAGTTTTAGGGCCTCCACTGCCTATATTTGTGCGCAGGAGACACTGCTGCTTACCTCATGGAAAGTAATCCTTTAAGCGCCTCTTATTCAACCAACGGAAATATTCGTTTCTGTTCATTTAATTGTTACTCTACTTTAACACGCCCCTAGCGGTAGTGGCGATTCAATGAAAAACGTTAATAGGTCGCTTTGTATTTTGTGTTAAAAAATTGAATACGCTACTGATCATTAAGACTAGTTTATTTATTTTGTACAAATTTTGTTAGATATCGTTTAGCTGCACAGCAATAAAACGAATTCCCACATTCAGTGGGCCGTGATAAAATCCTCGCTTTCTTTCCCGGCGCTGAATCAGTCTGTCAGAAATAATGTCATTCAGTTTATTAATTTAATAATGTCGTTTAGCTTTAAAAGATTTGCACTGGCGTTATTTTGTTCTGTTCTGTTGTTCTTCTCTTGCTCTTCTCTCTTCTGTTTGAATTTTGTCATGTTCACGTCTATCCTTATCTATGTAACTTAATTAAAATATTGTATAATTACTGTGAGTGGTTTGTGTTTGCTCTTTTCCTTTAATTTCAGATTTATCTTATTGTTATAATGCTGGGCTCAACTTCATCATTATCTCAGCCATAGGAGGAGGAGGATGGACAAATGTTAATTGACGCGAAGCAAATTAATTGAAGTATCGAATCTCTTTGACATTTCGATAATGTATACGGCAGAACAACGTTTTCCAGTTCAGCTAGTAATATATATAGTAATAATCATATTTTTACACACATTTCTTCATTCACATTATCATAATATCATTATCATAATATCATTATCATAATATCATTATCATAATATCATTATCATAATATCATTATGATATTTCGTGTATCATAATCCGACAGATTGTTGAACATACTACAATTTCATGGAAAGATTTGTATGGTCTAATCTTTTATGGAAAATACATTTAAAGGCCATAGCCCGACTGAACAATAACAATGTAATCTAAATTTTTCTCAATAAAAAATGACAAGTAAAGTTTTAATTATTAATTGGTACAAAACCAGGCTGGTTCCCAACGGAAAGAAAGGTGTTGACAGGTAATTGCGTATCCACATTAAAAACAATAAATCCAATCGCAGTTAAAGTGGTACTACATTGTTGCTGAAACAACTATGGTAGATATTTTGACACATTATACATTTTATATTATAAAAATAATATCTCGTACCTTAAGTATCTTAGTAGATAACTGAGTTGTTTTGAAAAAACTGAATTCAAAGCATTTTTCAAGAACGCGATAAATGCGCAATAGAAATCGTGGTCGACGATTTGAAGTTAAGCTTTTCCAGACCCAAAAATCATATTCAAAATTTAGTCTTCTCTATTTACACGCATTTCTAAGTAATTATTTGTTTCCGACTGATGGTACTACGTTGTAAGATCCGACTGAAGAAGCCGAAACAATTGCTGATCATGGTATCGACTGCACGTAAATCACGCTTTACCCTTACAAATAGTAAATTAGTAACAAGCATGATTTTATTTATATACTAGCTGACCCCGCGAACTTCATACCGCCTAACAGTCGATTCAATATTCAGTCGATATTTATACTAACGTCACTAAATTGTTTTTTCCTCCCCTCCACTAACACTTATTTATTTATTTTTTATTTATTATTATTATTAGCACGGTTATATATAATACCAATTACACTAATACAAATTGTTATTTAAATTTAAAACACTATAAAATAAAATAATTAAGTACTTAATGCTAAACATAATTCAAGTTACTTACATGTCAATTTAAAATTAATTGTCACACAGCTATCTATACATTAGGAGTATAACAATACATTAATAACCTAAATTATTTATGATTGTCAATAAATTGTCAATATACATGTCATATCAAAAGGGATGTCACACGGGAACACTACTTATTCTGTAATTAGCTCTTTCACAAAACCTCAAGCATTCTTTCATCAAAACCTTCCATTCACCCGCAAACACGTCACAGTTTGGGTTTGCATGCAACACTTGAACTTTATGGTATGTCAATTTAAGTCAAAATTGACTTTTATGTATTATGACGAATCTTTTGTATGGGAATATGTAAAAGTGTTGTTTTTAGATTTTTTCAGGCATTTTTTCAAATTTTTATCGCCGTAAGAACCATCCTCGTACTTCAAGGAATATTATAAAAAAAGAATTAGCGAAATCGGTTCAGTTGTTCTCGAGATTTGCGCTTAGCCACACATTCAAATAGTGGTGGTCAAACGCCTGCCTATTCCCAATATAAAAAAAAAATTTAGCGATTTGTTTTCATATTATAGATTATCACCATTTATTATCATGGGTTGTGTTTGGTCTATATCCCAGATATTTTTGAAAAAACTGATGATTTTAATTGGTCTTTAATGTAATAGCTGCCACTATCCCAATGCTGGCACACTTATGTCGAGACGGTCGTAAAAATCGTGCTTGCATATCATTTGTAGCGGCCAAATTCCTTTTTGGCAAAGAAACCTCACTTTACGGCCATCAATAAAAAAAAAGAATGCCGTCTGGGCAGTAATTTAGTAGTTTATTGAGTTATAAAAAATGTGATGGAAACTGTCGCTGCAAAATTAGGGCAATCTTATACAAACACTCATATTGCATACAGAACAGTAAAATTGTTGATAGATCGACTTACGTGATAAGTTTTGCGATTTACATTTTTGTCCTATTTTGAAGTATATGCTAATTTAATATATAGCGAATTCCATGTTTGATTTGAAATGAAAAACCCGAATAATATTAAAATATGCCTTTATAAGGCATATTCATCAGCAAACACTTTTAAATTTTTTCATAAGGTCAATATTTAGTCCAGGTACCAATATTTTTTTCTGTGTTGATTTTTTGACCACTAGAATAGAAGGACTGCTGCCTGAACACACAATATATTTGGTGACAGTTTTTAAACTTGAGCGTGGTAAATAGCCAGGCGGGTACTCGAAAGTACCCTGTCATCACCAACAGGCGCTGGCAGGGCAATTGAATTGAATCCTGGGGGTTTCGAACCTAGAACCTCGGGGACCAGAAGTCATGCGACTGACGACTGTGCCACGGCAACCGTCAAACCGTAGCGTACCGTAACATTTGAAAGTTATAGATAAAGAAATAAATTAGATGTGTGTACGCAAAGGAAACGTTAATGATCAATTAATTCATTATCAGTAAGCGATTAAGACTGTAATAGCCACATTGTCGTTATCTTTTGTTTTGTACCAAATGTCAAATCATTCAGTAGTCCAATCCAGTCAGCAGTTTCGCCAAACTTAAGTGGCTCCGCGTACATATTTCAAGGTAAATTATGTGGAATTAGTTGTTACAGACTAAAGATTTGTAGCCCTTTTTCGGCTTAAAATCTTTGAAAAAAACATCTGAAAACACCAAACTCGAAAATTAAATATAGTTGGAAATTGTTTTTTCACACTTTAGAGTATTGAGGTCGGTTCCATTTTTTGGTATTTTTTTACCCTTTTCAGTGTTCTTTGCTACTCCCGAGGTCAATTGTTATTGCGTATATTCACCGATTACTTCACCCTCAATAAGAAAGTCATCCAAAGAGACGTAACACTTTTCAGTTATTGGAGTGTATAAGCTATTTCTATTATCTATATTCCAAATTTCATGCAATTCCGTTTTTCCATTTCATTGTGAAGCAGAAACAAACCTAAAAACGACAAACTTTCGCCCTTAAAATATTAGTGATGATAATTAATTGTATTCACTTTAAGTGCCTACAACTTAATAAATAACAACAATACACTCGTCACTTTCTGAATGGCGTGATTACATCTATTTCTACTGAAAGCAACACAATTAGAGCAACCACGGGCTTATCAAAATAAATTGGCGAAGTTACGCTACCCCCTTCAGCCTCCGACGAAACCATCTACCTCGCTTTTAGAGGAATAAATTACCATTTCGTCTCGTGTCCGCGCTTACAGTAAATTTCGAAGACGGTCGATGTTAAAGTACGGTTTGTTGTCTAATTTTATTCTATTGCTTGCGACAGAAATGTAAATATCAAAATCTTTTAGTAGGTATATGCCTTTGGAACGAAGTTCCCTATCGCGCGTTGCGAAAGGGGGCTAGACAGAAAAAATGAAGGCCAAAAGTTGTAACGACACTTTTTACTATAGTTGTAAGATGTGCGGCGTGCGCGTGTTTCTCTGTCTTTCTCTCCATCTCTCTCTCTCTCTATCATAGAAAAAAAGCCAGTTATAAAGAGCCTTTAAGGTTTAAGCATATGGTAATAAAGCCTTTAAAGCCTTTTTTAAACTAAACACATAACAATACATCTATACGAATATTATAAAGAGGAAAGGTTTGATTGTTTGTTTATTTGCATTGAATAGGCTCCGAAATTACTGAACCGATTTAAAAAATTCTTTCACTGTTGGGAAGGTACACTATCCCAAGGAAGATTTTTAAAAGTATAACATAGCGAATATTATATATCCAAAAGAATTAGGTATCTTTATAATTTTGCACTTTGAATTTCTTTACCCGTGCGAAGTCGAGGCGGACCGCTAGTCAATAATAAAGTGTCTACGTCACAAAGAAATGCAATCAATAAATCCTTTTTCCTCTTCTATCTTTCTATTCATTTGTGTTACATAAACGAAGGACGGCACACCACACGGACGATTGTCGAACTGAGATTGATCCCCGAGGGCAGATGTCCTCTTTAATTAAGATTGAAGGGAAACTGTCCCTTTTTAAGATAAGTTAATTATGTTACCTTCTAATGATTGTTGTATGTATTGCTTCCGGGCTGTTTGGCCGTGGTCTATGTGAAACTTTTGTTCCAGACGTTTCGTCGATCACTGCGGTCGACATCTTCAGTGGTTCAGGTCCGAGCGGCGACAAGAGCGTAGAACTGTCCTTCGCGGCGTCTTCTCTGATACTGAAGTCATCAGTATACAAGAGCGTAGAACTGTCCTTCGCGGCGTCTTCTCTGATACTGAAGTCATCAGTATACAAGAGCGTAGAACTGTCCTTCGCGGCGTCTTCTCTGATACTGAAGTCATCAGTATCAGAGAAGACGCTGCGAAGGAGAGTTCTACGCTCTTGTCGCCGCTCGGACCTGAACCACTGAAGATGTCGACCGCAGTGATCGACGAAACGTCTGGAACAAAAGTTTCACATAGACCACGGCCAAACAGCCCGAAAGCAACAAGTACAACATGCAACGCCGGCCGTGAAAGCCTTAGAGTTTACTTCTAATGATTGATTGGAACAATTCCTATAAAACCTTAACTTTTTAACACTATCTAGCGTTTGTCCCCTATCTCATTTGCAGTGACAATATGTAGTCGAAGATGTTACCAAGTTAAACTTAGAATGCTTACTGGCTCTGAAGGACTGCTGCCTGAACAAACGATGTGTTTGGTGACAGGTTTTCAAACATGCTGGTAGTTTTATTACATTGTTGCCTTCACTGGAAGCTCAAGCCATTGGTGGGGATTGAACCAGCGTCCGTCAGTTTGACAGCCCACGTTCCCACAGCAGAGTCACCATCGTTTCAAAAAGCTTTCAAGATGTAATCATGATTTTTGAGATTTTCGCGGTTTTATACATAATATGTAATGAATTTAAAAAAACAGGCCGTTTCTTACATTAAAACAATAAAGGTCTTCTGAGTTCTGTTGTTCTACCGATATCAAGCACAGTAATATCATTATAGTTTGAGTACCATTGAAGGATACGAATTCCGAAGTTCTACTGAGATTTTCATCATGAAATATTTAGTTTTGACGTAGCAATTTTAGTATCTGCAGCTTTTGTTAGGCAGTCAAGGTCTTCAGAATCTTCATAATAAAAAAACTAAGACCCATATACAGCAGTACAGTATGCCAAAAACTACCTAAACAATGTATAACAGTAGTATGTAAACATCCAAAAAGAGATTTACAAAAGACGTATATAATATTCATGCTATTTATTTATTTCAGCACATGGCCGCACGGATATTTAAATCGTACAACACTGCTAATAGCTTGAAGCGCCTGCTTGAGACTAGCATATCTTCGTGCAGCACGTGTAGATGGTTATGCAGTGGCAGCAGCAGCTGCCGCATCCGCCATAAAAATACAGGGTGGAGTTTTATAACGCCACCTGGAGGGAAAGTACTCTAAATACTGGAGGTACTTTCCCTCCGGGTGGGGGTAGTATACATGATAAGATAAGATACATTTTTATTTGTGAAAACATGAGTAATATACATAAAATGCATTGTCGGTGGTTGACAGCGTCGTGGTCTACATGTTTTAGTTATAAAGGTGTACAAAAATATCAGACAAGCGGCTGCGCATGCGCAAGGCGTTTCACCTTATATACAAAATACAAATTATTTATGATGCAAATGTCAAAGCTAAAAGAATGTCAATATAAACTACAATCTCAACAAGAAAAAAATACAAGAAAATAATTCTGAAAAATGAACTTCTAAGACGTAATGAAGAATTTATATAATAATTAATTGCAACTAAAATGTATCATTTAAAAAATCTTTAACATGTTATTAACATTTATTAGTCAGAATACATTTTAATTCCTTTCTAAATAAACTATCCCTTTTCTCCTTAATGGATTGTGGAGTCTTGTTATATATTTTTAGTGCAATGCACAGTAAGCTTTTACTCATCAGTGCGGTTTTAGCTGGTGGCAAGCACAGTCTTGTCTTCTTGTCAACGAAGGTCTTCGAACAGTGTGTGTTACCAGTGATGACTTACGGAACCGAAACGTGGTCTCTGACTATGGGCCTTCTGAGCAGGCTCAGAGTTGCACAACGAGGTATGGAGAGGGCTATTCTCGGGGTTTCTCTACGTGATCGAATCAGAAATGAGGAGATCCGTAGAAGAACGTAAGTCACCGATATAGCCCAGCGGATTAGCAAGTTGAAGTGGCAATGGGCAGGGCACATAGCTCGAAGAACTGATGGCCGTTGGGGCCGAAAAGTTCTAGAATGGAGACCACAACTGGCAAGCGCAGCATAGGACGGCCACCGACCAGGTGGACAGACGACCTGACTAAGATCGCAGGCAAGGGCTGGATGCGGGCTGCTTCCAACCGGTCCTTGTGGAAATCAATGGGGGAGGCCTATGTCCAGCAGTGGACGTCCTATGGCTGAGATGATGATGATGATGAAGCACAGTCTATTATTATCCCGCCTATTTCGTTGTACAACATCGGATATGCGAACATAAAACGATATGGAGATGTATATTGGAGTATATGTATATATAGATAAGGTGTAATACTTATCCTACTTGTTATGAGAACTTCTCCTGCAGATACTTTTGGATTCACTTCTTCAGAAATAACGATGTATTATTTTCAGTTCCACTTCTGACAAACATTTATTTAATTAAAAACATGTTTGTCATAAAATACTCACAAAACTGAGCTAAGTTTATTTTTCATCAATATTGGAATTATCGCATCATTTTGGCTTCCCCCCAAACTGAATTTTTATACAAATATCAGAGTGGCTTAAAATAAAAGTCTCTTGTATTCTTTTGCTGTGTTGCTAAGCGTATGCTGAACGTACCATTTGAATTTTCTTTACATATTTTCCTCATAAGTTTTAAATTATATACAAATTCTATGGTGTTTTTACTACAGTCTTTTAGTTGTTTTTTTTTTTCTAAACCAGGATGTGTATAGGTGAGGAATGACTTGCCACAAAATATACATGTATTTATTTTCCCTCTGTTTCGCTAAACGTGTCATTTTAAGAAAATTCAATTGTTTGTGCAAAAATTTAATTGAGTTAAGTTGTTTTTGAATATTCATAGAATAAGCAATCGATATGACTTTGCGGAAATTCATCATAATGATATGAATTACAAATTATTCGTATTTATTCATTCATTCATTCATAACAGCAATAGGTCGTCCACTGCTGGACATATGCCTCCCCATGTAGGAGGATTTGCCAATACTCGCCACGCTTGGCAGGCGGGTTGGCGATCGCAGTATGATTTCCTATCCTCAGAACGTGCTGCTGCCCACCTTCTGGTACATGATCCCTTAGCCGACTCTTACGGCACCCGCAGGAAGAAATGGGGGAGTACTATTCTAGACCGGTACCACCACGGCAATCGCAAATTATTCGTATATCTAGCAGTAATTTCCCGTGATATAAACACTACATATTATGCTATAACGGTATTAAAGTATTTGTGATGTAGTTAAATATAATTATTTATTTATTTTTAAATTATACTTCTTTAGTAATATATAAAACTAGCTGATCCCCGCGGTTTCACCCGCGTGGTGATGGTAATGAAAAGTGGCCTATGACACTCATAAATAAATGAGGTGTGTTTTGTTAAAATAATATTAAAATCGCTTGGATAAAAAATGTGGCACTAGCTATCTCTAAAGTAGTATTACACAGCACCATTAAAAGCGCTTTGCATAAACAGTAGTAGTCAGTAATGAATCAGTAATGATCTGATTTAATTTTTTATAGATTTTAGCATTTGAACACTGTCTCACTTGATGGTCAGTGATGATGTAGTCGAAGGTGTAATCACGATAAACCTAATTTTTTACGGGCTCCCAAAGACTTTTGTCTGAATACACTATGTGTTTGGTGACATTTTTTCAAACTTTAGGGTGGTAGCTATCCAGGCTAGTAATCGAAAATACCCTACAACCATGCTGAGAATTTGATAAAGGTGTTTCCTTCACCGGGGGCTCGATAAGTTGGTAGGAATCATACCTGCGACCGTCAGGTTGACAAAGATGCTCCGACGGCTGCAACTCGCTTCAAAATTGAGTTAACAATGTTACAGAATTTAATTTTAGAATCAAATAACGCCATAATATTTATCTGGAAATTGCTATACAGGTGACGTTGCATCGTAATACTTACCAAGTTCAAAACTTCTTGGCCCTGTGAGTATTCTTTTGTGTAATTTCTTTACACCAACGATCTTTCTGATAGGTATGCAGTATTTATTGTAGTATTATTGTACAATGCATATCACGATACGGCTAAAATATACTATTATTAAACGTACACAATTCCTACGATAACTTTCCGGGGTATCTACGAATTTATTGGCGTATGGAGCCCGACATTTTTATGCGTCCATTTACTACGTTCTCCGGTTTTGTTAATATAATTTTAATAGCCTGGGTGTGTAGGTTCACGGATATTTTTAACTCCAACTGTGGTAAAATTTATGAGTTTGTTAAACCTATCTCTATTCTAAAGAAGTGTTTGTTTGCAGCGATGATACCTCAGCGGAAAGAGCGTCGGCTGTCAAACTGATGGACAATGGTTTGCTCCCCAACAAAAGCTTGAGCTTCCGGTGAAGATAAGACCGATATCAAATTCCCAGCATGGTGGTAAGGTACTTTCGAGTACCCAGCTGGCTAGCTACCACCCTCAAGTTTAAAAAACTGTCACCAAACACGAGGTGTGCTCAGGCAGCAACCCTTGAGAGCCAGTAAACATTTTAAGTCTAGAGTGATAACATCATTTTTTTTTATTTGAAACATTACTCTCCACAGACTCCAGGGTCGGTGCCATTTTTTAACATATACTTAATTGATAGATTAACAATTTTATACACATTTTACGTACAGGGAGGGTGATAACATCTTCGAACACATCGTCACTAACCATCAAGTAAGGTAGTGGTCAAACGATCTATAGAGTACAAAAAAGATACACGACTTCAAATAGCTTTCTTGATTCGCAATATTCTTTGGTACGCGTGAACCATGTCACAGCTACTCAGACTTATCTTAGCGCAATCTTACCGAGCATTAAGGTCAGCCGATGAGGCGTGAACAATCCAGGTGAAGGAAAGAATAGACTCTATGATCATGGGTGCTACACTTTCATGTTTAAATAAAATAAAATAGAATTATTTATTGGCCTTATGACTGAGACTGTTGCACTGGGCATGTCAAATTTACATCTCACTAATATTATAAGCATATCGGACTGGCAAGCGCAGCATAGGACGGCCACCAACCAGGTGGACAGACGACCTGACTAAGATCGCAGGCAAGGGCTGGATGCGGGCCGCTTCCAACCGGTCCTTGTGGAAATCAATGGGGGAGGCCTTTGTCCAGCAGTGGACGTCCTATGGCTGAGATGATGATGATGATGATGAATATTATAAATTTGAAAGTTTGAATGGATGGATGGATGTTTGTTACTCAATCACGCTAGAACGGCTGAGCGGATCCGAATGAAATTTGGCACAGAGATAGATTATAGTCTGAAATAGCACATAGGTTAATATTTATTCTCACTATCATCCCCGTTTTTCATCACCACGCGGTAATTACCGAGGGGCGTAGCTAGTATAGGTACATATTTTTCTGGGGCCTTTTCTCTATAACAAAATAAACAAAGAAATTAAATTAGTAAGCCTTGCTGTGTACACATGCAAGAAAATTACTTTCGATAAATAAAGCAAACTGCACTATCTGGACACTGAAAACATGCTATTTGAGAACTTGTAGAGAAGTTATTTAACCAATTATTTGCTGTTTTTTTTTTTTAATATTTACATTCACACAAGGTCTTCAGGTCCCAAACTAGGCAGAGCCTGTACCATGGTAACCTGATGACTGATATACATACTTAAATACATATACACACCCAGACACAGTTCAAACAGACATGATCATGCACACAAATGTTTGACCTGTCCGGGAATCGAACCCGGGACCAGCGGCTCAGAAGGCAGAGTGCTACCAACTGCGCCAACCGGCCAGCCGTGATTCGATGAACACATTCTCAATTGAACATAATTACACATATATAAGCATCATAACACTCACTCACATACTTCGCAACATAACACACACTCAACTCACAGCACACAAAACAGAACAGTACCTACTTAGTTTTAATCTTAGAGCTATATATATAGCTCTAAGATTAAATCTTGCTGTTGTTTAATAAAACTGTGTATAACTGTTATTAATGGCCAAGTAAAGTCACATTTATTGTAATGTTACTTCGACGAAAGAGTCCTGGATTTCATAGTACGGGTCTCATTACATTTATGTACGTAAATGCCTTGTACCTAAATAAATAATTATGTTGAACGAAATGTCCAAAACGCACTTTGCGTTTTGGACATTTCATTTGATTATATGTCAGACCAACCTTTGCCAGCAAGGTGACTGTTTATCTCTGTTGCAATCAAACGCTTGTCAACAACAAGGTTTTGCGCCTATTGATGAAGGATAAGAGGTAATCAAAAACTGTCATTTTATGACAGTTCTATTGAATCGTCCGTTTCAGGATATTAATTTTATTGTATTGGTTGTCTAAGCTAGGCTCATATTGAAACGAAAAAAAGATTATTCACATGCATGATAAAAATATTCCTTTACTTATTAAGTACTGTTTAAACTTACGCTTCACAAAAAAAGATTTGATTATAATCACAAACTATATAGTTTGGGTATTTGTATCGTAATTTATTTATTACGATGTCACTACGAAACTTCGTAGAATATACTACGAAGTTTCGTAGAACATGCTACGTGATCTCGTAGAATATACTAAGGGATATTATTATGTTGAATTATTTTATTATACTAGCTATTCTTGCTAGAAAAGAATAAAAGTTACAATAATGTTTTGTATTTTTCAAATTTCCATTGGTTTTTTCTACCATTAACTGTATCTGAACGGGGGGTAGTTTCATGTTAATAGCAATCTGAACGAATGTGGGTATGTATTTGAATAAATCAATGTCAACCAAATTATAAGACTCCAACTTAAACTTAAAATGTTATGAACAAAAAACTACATTGTATTCTTTTTTTTGTATAACTTTATTCGCCTTTTATGTGGCAACCCTGATAAACACTCGTTTAACTGACTCAGCGCTTTAGTATAATAGAAGTGCAGTTATTAGCTCACATTGTAGTAAAGCTTGTACCACTGCCGATATTGCTCACTTTTGTTTATCGGTAGGTATTTCTCGTTACTTGCACCTGTAACACTGTGTGATAATTCCAGTGGACGAAATAACAGAAAACATCTGTTCATAAAACGCCTCATTTCATTAAAAAGCTTTTAAACCAAAAATTACAGGGTCTAAAAAAGTGAAAAGCGCAAAATAAATAAGTATATAAAAATCTCGAGTTGATAATCATAGACACACAAACATTCGCATTTATAATATTAGTAGGATTATGAAGCTTGAAGCCGTCATATGAAACACCCACTCAATATGCAAATAAAAAGACAAATAAATAGATATAATAAAACGTTATCGAATTGAGTAACCTCCTTTTTTGAAGTCGGTTAAAACACATTTTCTTTTAAATTAAATTAGAATGCAAATTTAATAATAATACTATAAGAATTTGACTACTCATTTATTTCTGAGATTGACACTAACAAATCATAAAGAAATTTCAAAACGACACAATTTGTGCAATCTGATAAAGTAAAGACACTGATACATTTTTGACGTGATAACGTTTTATAAATTGATGAATGCCAAAATGAAAAATAGTAACGGTAACATTCCTGTAACGTTCCACCTAAGTTTTATCTAGATCTAGATAATATAATCAAAGTCAGTCAAGGTCAAAGTCAAGGTCAAGGTCAAAGTCAAAGTCAAGGTCAAGGTCAAGGTCAAGGTCAAGGTCAAAGTCAAATTCAAAGTCAAACTTCAAAGTCAAAGTCAAATGTCAAATGTCAAATGTCAAATGTCAAATGTCAAATGTCAAATGTCAAATGTCAAATGTCAAATGTCAAATGTCAAATGTCAAATGTCAAATGTCAAATGTCAAATGTCAAATGTCAAATGTCAAATGTCAAATGTCAAATGTCAAATGTCAAATGTCAAATGTCAAATGTCAAATGTCAAATGTCAAATGTCAAATGTCAAATGTCAAATGTCAAATGTCAAATGTCAAATGTCAAATGTCAAATGTCAAATGTCAAATGTCAAATGTCAAATGTCAAATGTCAAATGTCAAATGTCAAATGTCAATGTCAATGTCATACATGATTATGTCGTTATCACGTAAATCTATCCGTCCGTCCGTCCGTAAACCGACTTTACAGACAACCAATTTTTAACATTGAAAGCATAGCCTACAGAGCAATGGGTCAATGTCTTGTCAATTAATACGCATAAAAACTTGTTTGCGACTATACTTTTAATATATACCTTTTTATATTTTACTGGTTGTTTTTACATTAGTTTCTAAATTCAAATGTTTTTGATATCTTCTGTTTTTTGTGACATTTAGTAGTCTAAAATATATATTGATGAGAAAAAGGTGCTTTTTATTTACAAAAGTAAAAAGTGATGGTTTAGAAAGTTATGTATTCAATATTTGATATGTGGTATATATATATATGGTCGCCAATAATTTTTTAAGCAATTTAAAACAAATGAATCAATTAAAGCAGCTCCTCAACAAAAAAAGAATAATGAATTAATTTTTAATTTTGGCAAAACAGGAAGATATTATAGTACATTACATACAGTACATTTAATACTTGTGCCGTGGTGGCCGGCTTAGAATAGTACTCCCCCATCTCTTCCCGCGGGTGTCGTAAGAGTTGGCTAAAAGATCATGTACCAGAAGTCACGTACTGTGCTCACCAACCCACCTGCTAAGCGTGGCGAGTATTGACCCCCCCCCCCCCTCCATAATTCCTTTGAGGAAATCAATGCGCGGGCGTCCCCCATTGTGCAGCAGTTGATGTTCTATGACTGCGATGATAGTAGATTAATAATAAATCACTGTATTACATAAGACACTCTGCTGCTGTGAAAAATGATTCCGTGGAAATCCTTAATCTGAAATGTAGAAGATATTATTGCCCGTTACTCCATTATAATAATATATAACCAATTAAATAATACATCCTTTCATGACTTTAAATACCTAGGATGATATATTGTTTAAACAATATTGATAAGTTTTATTCTAGTACTTTTATTATCAGCTTGAAACAAATAAACATGTTCTTCTCATGTTACTGCACCGTCTCTGCAGTAACGCGGTGACAGCATTGTGACATGCAAACTGTCCAGCCGAGTTGAAACTTGGCAGGGCCAGATTAAGTTATTCCACAAACGTTGACAACAACCCTGCTAACTTGGCAGCTTCACAACGCTGCCCATTGTTTACTCGGACATGTCGTGTATCAGTGCAGTACACAGTATATGCAATGTGTACCAAGAAATAAAACAAAAATTTTACCAAAAAATTCAACCGACTTTAACACTCGAAAGTGTGTAGTAACTTGTAGGTACTATGATAGTTGAAATGAAACTATTATTAAAATATTGTGCTCATGGTACCGACTTCGACAAGTTTTTTCACACTTTTGAGTGTTGAAGTCGGTTTCTTTTTTTGATAATTATTTATTTCACCCTTTTCAGTGACCTTTGCTACTCCCGGGATCAATTGTCATTGTGTATGTTCACCGATTTCTTCGTCCTCAATAAGGAAGTCATCCGGGATAAATAACGATCACATAAACGTTTGCCCTTGCCGGGATTTGAACCTAGGGACAAGAAGTCATGACGACTGACGACTCAGCCACGGTGACCGTTGATTGCAAATTAAATATTGTCAAAAGTTCAATAAAATATCATTTATTTGACTAAGTTACGATCTGTAACTGTAAAAATATTTTTTTTTTAATATTTTGTATGACATCAATTTATTTTATATTTTTGTTTATTTTTGAAATTTATTAAATATCACAAATATTTACAAACCTCAGTAAATGTATAGCACCTGGAAAAGTACTCTGATTAAAACTCTGCCGCGATTAATAAGCGCGTTAATTTTCTTGACCTAAATACAAAGTTTTGCCAAGTTTGGCAACCTCAAACAGGTCGGATCAGTTGACGACGGAGATACTTTTCGGGAGCGACGAAATGAATTTTTAAAAACTATTAAATTAAATTAACTTTATTAATTATTATATTTAATAATTAATTAATATTAATTCTAAATTACACGTCCGCTTGTAGAGCTGGATACAATACGAATGATTCTAGACACCGGTGGTCCTCGTCACGTTCCCAGCGACGGATGCGATAACATTCTGCTGACAATGCGTCTGGGAGAGTGGCGTGACTCTAGAATGTTCCGAGAAAGGCGGTGGTCCTCGTCACGTTCCCAGCGACGGATGCGATAACATTCTGCTGACAATGCGTCTGGGAGAGTGGCGTGACTCTAGAATGTTCCGAGAAAGGCGTTATGGGAACATAACTCCTCCCCCCTTAGCTCGAAGTTATTGGGAATACGTAGTTTTCCAATAACTTCGCTTACATCTAACGAGTAACTAACAAAACGGGTGGCTGAGGCTGGTTCTCATGTTGATTGACATGTAATTCACTAGCCTGCTCTCTTCCACGCCTTACTATAATTATATTCTTATATCTAAGGTAAACTAGATAACTAACACATGATACAATTATTAACACATACAGTACTATAATAGCGACACTGACACTGTTGAGATTTTCACTATATTGCCCATAATCACTTTTATCACTTTTCACACTTTTCTTTAACAGGTAGTTTAGATGCTGTACGTCGGCTAGGTCGATCCCCTTAAGATCGATGGCTTCGGTGTTTGCTATAAGGCTATTTCGCTGCTGTTCGTGGGTGAATACATCAGGTAAGGTAATGATCGGAACGGGGTTGTATTCCGTATCCAGTGGGTGATAATGACGTCCGTATATTACGATCTCATCTATTGACACGTCACATGATTCAAGAGTGGTTAGTAAGTATGTTCCTTGCAGAGTATTACGGGTGACATCATGGCTACAAGTCTGAGTAAGTATCTTGTCGTATTTAAAGTACAATATCCAACGGGTTGATCCTATTCTCTGGAGTTTGAGATCCTCTGATAGGACCTTACGCGGAAAGCACCGGGACAGGTTGCGCTGGTACTCCATCAGCTGCTCGATACAGGTCTCAGGGGCATATGGATTAAGGTCATCTTCAGAACATAAGTATTCGTTAGCGGTTATTTCCTGGCATGGACGGGCGGTTGGACGATATTTCTTACCTTCTACTAGCAGGAAAGGATATTCGGGAATAATGACGAAGGTTTGGGAATCGTGTGATACGGGTAAGGGGTACAATTTGAAATAATTATAAGTACTATTAATAACTAATGGAACATCAATTATAAACCTTATTTCATCATCTTTAAGGTAAGCTCTCACGGAAAGTGTTTCTTCAATGTTAATTAAGTTTTGCTCACTAACTGAATACATTAAATTGTCATACTTTGACACTTCATGCAGAATGGTTAAGAGTTCATTCGAATCGATTACAGATTTGTGTAGTACAGATACCTTGCTAAGTGCTAGAGCTGTTTCTAAGTTGTTAAGTTTAATATACAAAGTTCTAAAGTTTGCAATGAACATATTCAGGACGTTAGTTAAGTATGATACGAAGATATACATGTTTTCTCTAGATAGATCTGTCACAATACTTTCTATGCGTTGTAAACGCTCATTCATAACTTTAGTATTTTCATCGATAACTTGAGTAGTGTTAAGGAAGTGGTCCATCATTTCGGATATAAGGGTGATTTTGTTTGAGATGCCCTGTTCTCGAGTCTTAATTTCAGAAATAAGTTTGTCGTATCGTATTGCGTCATCATGATCCAGATTACCGGTAACAATTTTTAAGATAGAGCCGAGGGGATTGATTAGACCGCGTTTGTATCTTTTGGAGGGAATCAATTGTTCTATTTTGTTTAGGATTTCATCACGAAGGTAATTAACCTGGTTGGTTAATTCTAGAATTTCGTTGATATACGACCTATTCTGACTAATGATCCTCACGAAATCAGAATATTTCTCTACATTATAATTTGTATCTGTAATAATGCCTTTGAGGTTAGTGACCTTAATGATTGACCACTTATTATGTTGCAGGAAAGCACGACCTTGTTTGACCGGTAATATACCTGGGTTTTGTTCAAGTTTTACCACTTGAAGGCCCTGGCTGTGGGGAACTTGGCAGAGGATGATCCTGATCATCGTCGTCCATAGTAGGACATGGTACCACCTGCGGAGGACGTTTAATGTTTTTAATAGGAGTTTTGGTGTATCTCTCGTTTATTTTGACTGGTACAATATTGCGTTCTATTTGTCCAGTGACTATGGCCTTATGGAACTTTGGTTTATCTTTAGATTGTCTCTTGTTTACAGCTTTGGCAAAGACCGTTTGTCCTATGCTTAAATCTGGTCCTGTCTCACCACCACGTTTCTTCACTATTTTTTTCTTAAAGGTATTCATTTTGTCAGAAAGATGTTTATATAGTTCGTGTGTCCTTTTTTTGTGATCTTTTATTAACTGTTGCCTGTAAGGTTTGTCAAAGTCAATATCGAACGCGGAATTAAGTTCTGTATGGCCGAATACGACTTCAAATGGAGTTAGGTCTGTTGCACTATGTATTGTGTTATTATAAGCCATAACGGCGTATGTCATTACGGATGCTGTGTCTGTGTACTTTCTTTCGTACTTGGCTAAGCGATAAATTTCGATTATTGTTGAATGAAAGCGTTCAATCATACCCATTGAACTGGGATTATTGGGTGTTCCTATATGCAGTTGTATCTTATGTAAATCCGTAAGTTCCTTAAGTAGTTCATTATTGAACTCAGTACCCGGGTCACAACTAATTTTGCGTGGGATACCGTAGAATGCAAAGTATTTTAATAAGGCCCTGACTATTTCTGGGGTGGATCTCGATGGCACTTCGATAGCTTGTCCGATTTTGCTAAATGCGTCTATAAGAGTAAGATATTGTTTGGATTCTATTGAAAATGTATCAATGAAGATCTCTTGAAACGGAGCATCATGTGTTTGTGTAAGTTGTAACATCGGTTTTATTGGTTTACGGTCATATTTGGAGGCTCTACATTTTACACAGGCGTTAAGCATTGCCGCTACTGTCTCGTGCATATTTGGCCAGTAATAGCTACGCCTGATCCGTTTAATTGTTTCTGTGATTCCGCGGTGACATGTTTTCCCTTCGTGTATTTTATTAACGATCGCCTTTTGTTCTTTCTCATCTTCTATATATATGACTCGTTGTGTGCACTCGTGGAAATTAACTGTTCCTCTCTTAAATAATGTAATTATGACTTTACTAAAATCTTTGCGATGTTCTTCATTTTCGAAGTAAATGAAGTATTTGGTTTTTGGCTTGATGTACTTCTTTAAGAAGTCTTTTATTAGATCTTCGTTGTGTATGGGTAGGAACACTTCAAGTACTCTTTGATTATTTCTTGATAGATCCTTGACTTGCATATTATTACGGAACCAACTGAATACTAAAATTTGGTTTGGTTTGGTGTCTATTGCTTCGTGTAATATGGGAATACCTAGCGATTCCATATCGTTAGCGGAATGGATTGTCTCTGTGGAATCAGATTCGGATCGTACGGGGTATTGTGTTTGCTCGTTGGGTATATTTGTGTCGTGTATAGATTCGTGACTAACAGAAGCCGTACCTTCAGAATCAGATACTGTTAAAGTCCTTGAGTCATCTGAACGTCGTTTTGTCAAAGTCGCGATTTGTTCTGTCGGTTGTTCTAAATGTTCTTGTAGCTTGTGCTCACTATCGTCAATGTTAACTATCATAGAATCATTGTCGTCGTTTCCTAGTGCATTCAATTGTATACGGGATAGAGCATCGGCGTTCGCATTTTGTTTTCCGTTTTTATGTATTATATCAAAATCGTATTCTAGTAAGCGTAAGCGCCAGCGAGTTAGTTTGCTACTGACTTCTTTAAATTTATTCAACCAAGCAAGAGGCTGGTGATCCGTATATACTGTAAACTTTTTGCCGTATAGGTAAGGTCTAAAATGTTTTGTAGACCAGACTATGGCTAATAATTCTCGCTCAATTGCACTGTATTTTCTCTCTGTGTCTGTTAAGGTCCGGCTAGCGTATGCAACCGGTTTGTCGGATCCAACTGGTCCTTGTGATAGTACGGCGCCGATTGCTACTTCCGAGGCGTCTGTCGTCAGAATAAATGGTTTGGTCATGTCAGGGTATTGTAATATAGGAGCATTCACGAGGAGCTCTTTACACTTTTCAAATGCTTCTATGAACTTATCGTCTGTCACTACTCTTTTGCCCTTCTTAAGGCAAGCGGTCAAAGGTTGCGTGATTTTAGAGAAATCCTTGACAAACCTACGGTAGTAACCGACAAATCCTAAGAACCGTTTGATTTCTGTTTGAGTTTGTGGTATGGGATATTTTAGAACTGCTTGTATTTTGTCGTTGTTCGGTCGGAGTCCGTCTTTGGTCAAAGTATGTCCTAAGTACTGTACTTCCTTGCGTAAAAACTCAGATTTGTCAAGTTGTATTTTGAGGTTAGTTTGTCTAAGTCTGTCAAATACGGCGCGGAGTTTTTGAAGGTGTTCCTGTAAGCCATTTGAGTAAATTAAAATGTCGTCCAAATAGACTAGGCAGTGGATGCCCTGCAGCCCTCTTAAAACGTTATTCATCGTTCTCTGGAAAGTTGCAGGAGCCGTTTTAAGCCCAAAGGGCATACGAAGGAACTCGTAATGTTCGTTTTGTGTAGAGAAGCCTGTCTTCTCTCTATCGCACTCTTCTATTTCAATTTGGTGGTATCCTGATGCTAAATCGAGAGTAGTATAGTAATTACTCTTTCCGAGTTTATCGAACAAGTCACATATGTTTGGGATGGGGTACCTATCATCTACTGTAATCTCGTTAAGTCTTCGATAGTCCACGACCATTCTATATTTAACTTGTCCAGAGGCGTCCATCTTTTTCGGAACCAAATGAACAGGTGCACTCCAAGGCGAATGCGACTCTCTAATGACATTATCTTTAAGCAACTTTTCGACCTGACGTTTGATCTCTTCGGCTTGGGCCGGTGCCTGTCTATAGGGTTTGACGTAAATTGGGTCTTCATTAATTGTCCTAATACGATGTTTTACCTGATTCGTAAAGGTCAGAGGTAAGCTCTCGCAATAGAATATATCCTTATATTCATTGCAAAGTTGTTGAATGGCCTTGCTTTCTTCATCATTAAGGTGGTCTAGTCGTAGTTTGGATAAATTGTCGGTCAAAAGTTCGTCCATTTGTATGTCACTAAAGTCAGAACTGTAATTAACTTCACATATGTCGTTATTAAAGTTCGTTACTGTAAAAGGTGCCGTTATTGTTAGCGTGACGCGGTTTTCTGTAAGGTTTTGTATTACGGTGGTTGCAAAATAGTTTTCACACCGGACTATTGCTGTAGGCATACGTACGCCATCATAGAACTGCTTAAAGTTTAAAATTGCGTCTCCGTTTTCAAAATTTACTGGCAATGTCACTCGATGTTCAGAGCGTGGTTGGATTTCGATGACGTGATCGTCATTATAAATGATGGGTATTTTTGAACACTGTGTTTCTAATGTCTTATCTTTAAGGTTTATGTTAGCTTTGAGCCGTGACATGAGGTCACATCCTATAACCCCGTCGTAACGTCTATCCACATCATACACATAGAATTTATGATAACCATCTTCTTTAAATATGGAGAAGAGTGGAATATTAACGACTTCACTGTGAACGCTGGATGCATGGGTGCTGGTGACCATAAAAGGTTCATAACTTTTTAACATGGCGAAATATTCATTCGCTTTTAGTGGACTCAAAAACGAACGCGTACTTCCAGAGTCTAGCATAAATTTTCCATCGATATCTGATATGTATATGTAAGGGAGTTTTAAGGAAGCATCATAATTTATTTCTATCATTTCGTGCTTGTTGGGTCTACGCTTATGTGAAAATTTTCCACAGCACTACATACATCTTGATTGTGGGGCGCTGAAGGCGTACTATCGTGTGAATCACTTTCGCAGATTTTATTATCAGTGGGGTTGTTGTCGATTATAGGCTCGTCATATGTGTAAAAACCGTCATATGCGTCAGGAGTCATGTCATAGTAACAATCATAAGTCTCATAAGGCTGGTAATATTCTTCATACTGACCTTCCAGTGCATACGTTTCGTTTATGGGTAGCTGTTGAGGTCTCGCTGCTGGAGCAGTCCTCATAGAAACGTCATTGTCATATTTATGACTGACGTAGCCTTGAGGCTGTGGTGGTTTATAGCCAAACTGTCCAGCTTGGGGTCGGAACCCAAACTGGTTTACCGGAGGCCTATATCCAAACTGATTTGTCGGAGGCCTATATCCAAATTGGTTTGGCGGAGGTCTATACCCAAACTGTCCTACCTGAGGTCGGAAACCGAATTGTCCCGTTTGTGGTCTTGATCCAAATTGTTGTTGAGGGGGCCCACCTGGAACTACCGGTGGTTTGAAACCCATTTGTGCTGGAGGTCGGTATCCAAAGGTACCTACTTGTTGGCGTGCAAATTGTTGGGTTGGTAATTGTTGCCGCACCAGATGCTGACTGGTCTGGTTTGGGATACCAAATTTGAACTGGGTCTGAGGTTGTGGTGCCATAAGTGGCCTAAAGTTAGACTGAGATGGAAACGTTTGAGGTCGATTCTGTAACATTTTGGTGCGTTGATTATATTGTTCTTGAAAATTTACTTCTTCTAGCACGTGTTTTAGTGCATCTTCTAGCGTAGTGGGGTTTTTGATTCTTATAAGTCTCACCATGTGCTCTGGTAGATTATATAGGAACACATTTAGAGAGGTATTGTTGTATATAATTTGTTTAGCTTCTTTTAACTGTGCGGAATGATTTTGATTAACTTTAGATAATAGAACGGCCCGAACGTCCTGTATACGTCCACAAAATTCTAAGAATGTTTCATTAGGCCTAATTTTTAAAGTTTCTAATTCGATGGCTACACACTCCTCGCTTCGTGGGTCACCGAAATGTTGGAGAAGGAGGGCTTTTAATTCATCGTATGTTACGAAGTCGCTTCTTTCGCTAATTAAAGCCGCAGCTTTGCCCGATAGTCTACTCGTCACATATTGCATTAGGAACTCATTTCGCTCCTCGGTGCCTTGATAACGTTGAATGACATACTCACATTTTCTAAGAAATAAATTTAGAACTTTGGTGTCCCCATTAAACTCGGGGATGAGACCTAAAATTTCGCGTGGCACAGTTTGTTGATTTGTCAACAACCGCGGTAAATCAGCGGGCGCTGCTGGGGCTCCAAGTACCCTTTGTTCGTTAGCCATAATTATATAATTCTAGCGGACGTTATACAAATTCTATACCTAATAGTATTCCCTAAGATACTACACTATAACTTATATATATTTCCTTATACTATTCTATTATATGCCTAGCAAAACAACTCTAAGTTAAAGACATACAAGGCTAAGCGCAATGAGATTCGCTTTCGACCTTAAAGTAACCTAATGTGCAATTTTATTCACATACAAACTAAGTATAACAGTTTACAAAATTCAGGGAGTTTAGGGCAAGGTAGGAAGTAGAAGGATTTTACTGTACTCACTGTCCAATCGCCGAATAACTCGCCATAATTTTCCGGTCCCCTGTATCGTATTTGTTTGGTTCGAGGATAGCCGCGTAGCACGAATCACTGAGTCTAAGTATAGTCGCACTAACGGATGCCACTCGCGAACTTTCACTTAAATGTTCGGATTATACGAACGCGGACTTCGCGATGGCACGTGCCGGCTATCCTACCGGCTGCGCCAGATACTTTTCGGGAGCGACGAAATGAATTTTTAAAAACTATTAAATTAAATTAACTTTATTAATTATTATATTTAATAATTAATTAATATTAATTCTAAATTACACGTCCGCTTGTAGAGCTGGATACAATACGAATGATTCTAGACACCGGTGGTCCTCGTCACGTTCCCAGCGACGGATGCGATAACATTCTGCTGACAATGCGTCTGGGAGAGTGGCGTGACTCTAGAATGTTCCGAGAAAGGCGGTGGTCCTCGTCACGTTCCCAGCGACGGATGCGATAACATTCTGCTGACAATGCGTCTGGGAGAGTGGCGTGACTCTAGAATGTTCCGAGAAAGGCGTTATGGGAACATAACTACGGTGTTTGCCATTTATTTTTCATCGCTTTTGAATGTTGGCGTTTAGATTGAATCATTGTATCTAATCGGAACTTATTTTATTATATTCAGTCACTTATTTGGGACAATATTATATTGAAATGATACGTATTAGTCTATATATTGCAAGGTTGTACCAGTGAAGCATGGATACTAAATACTGAGCGGGTTAAATAAAGCATTGTTTATAACTACACTGAAAAAAAACTTTATCTAAAGGTACCAAATTCCTCATAACTTTCACAACACTCGAAGTGACTAAACAATCGAAATTGTCGTCAAATTGTGAAATAGTTGAATAAATTCTTTGTAAATAAATAACAGTGTTATTATTTACATATATTATGCATACATATTATTTACATTTATTTACAGTGTCATTACATTTTTTATGTCAGAAGAAAGATTGTAAACACAAACAAATTTTAGTTACTTGATAGATGTAGTTTAAATAAGATTAGTAAAGGATTTTAAAGATAAAATCAGCACGAAACTAGAAATCTATCTTTTCATAAATTATACTTAGACGTCAACGCAAAAAAATTTCCCCAAATTATATAATTTGTATACTGTTCGTGCATTATCGGAATATCGCCAAATTCACTGAATCGATTAAGCATTATTGGTAAATGGATAAAGTTTCCCATTCACAAACACGGGGGAACTTGGTTCATTAGTCGGCTGGTTCGAAGAACACATACTCATATTCAAGAAACAAGTTTGTTCGCCCTCGGACCGCAAGTTTCTGATAATCCACTAAGGCTGGATGAGAAAGTTATGAGGAAATAGGAGAAACTCATACTATATACAGTAGTCACAATGTAAGTTTGTGTCACATACTGTGCAGTTCTACCGATTCTTCTTGCCAAACTCCCGCAAAATACGAAACGAGCTTCCGCCCACGGTTTTCCGAGTATCTCATCCTACTAATATTATAAATGTTAAATTAAAGTGTGTATGTTTGTTACTTCGTCAGGCTCAAACGTCTACACCGATTTCGATGAAATTTGGTATGGAGATAGCATATTCCCTTTTTTGCGAAGGGAAAATCATTTACGCACTTCCGCCTACCGTGGAAAATAGGCGGGGTATGTCGGACTCGCTCGAGCATCACATCACCTTGACGCCCACTGAGGGACCTCTGGGCCCCCAACCCTGACCTCACCCACAGCAGCCAGGGTTCACTACCGACCAAAAAACCCACGATCTCCGCCGTCCTTCCACTACAACGATCACCGCGCCCCCACCACCACCGTCCGTATCCGGACCTTTCCGGGGGGGTGGATAAGCCTCGCTTTAAGATCGTGCCTGACACAAGGGCACAGCAGCACCACCCCGGGGATCACACAGTGCAATGAACGCTCTCAAGATCAACCGGCTAGCTGGCTAGCTGGCACAAGAGCAGCCCCTTGGTGGATCGATTATGAATGAAAGTTAAATTGAAACACGTAATTTTAATTTTTAATTAAATAATTTAATCAAATATATTCGTAATTGGAAAAAAAAGTACAATTTGTAAATGCTAAATAACCATAAACACATGTAGGTATATTGCATTGTTGCGAGATGCCAGTAGGGTAGAGTTTTAGGGGAGAGATTAAAGTGAATCCAGTCAAGACGCAAACAATTGTATATGGAAAGCGCTTCCCGCGTTATTTGAGATAAAGTATAAATTATTATAGTGCTTCCGTGAAAAATCTAGGTTTAACTATAGATAGCTTATGAGCAGAGACTTGCAGTTACAAATTACCAGCCGTGAGTTGTTTGCATCAGCTGATTCGTAAAGAACTTGTGCAACATCCTTTCTACAACCACTAAAATTGCCTTAACTTGATATCTTTGACTTCCCGTCCTTGACCTAAGTAGCACTTCAGAGCGTTAATCCCTCTCCTTACATAAAGCTATATTTGTATAAAATACAAGACAATTCTTTATCGCATTTCCATTAAATGAACTATAAAATAATTCACATACACTCTTAAACTAAGGCACGTACAATGGGCGGTCTTATCGCTCATAGCAATTTCTTCCAGACAACCTTTGGATGGATAATAACATAATGAGTAGTAGTCGGTGACGCAATATAATTGGACTAAATTTATATTTTGATAATAATCCCTATATATCAATATCAATATCAATATACTAATATATATTTTAACATGTAAATATAAAAATATATACGATAAGTAATTAAATGCAGAGCGCTTATGTAAGCGACAAATAGTGATTTGGTACCATTTTTTTGAAAATATCCCGAGATTCGGCTCGTCTAATATCAAGGGTCCATTCCATAGCCGTACAGCTTGAACGGTAAACGACCTGTCATAGCAATGGGAATGGTGGACAGATGTATAAATTTATTCTTTATGCTAATCTTTAAACGATATTTAGTCGTATGTACGTATGTATCTTAGGTACATATTTTGTAAAATCTTCTTTTGTGGTGTTTCAATAAAGTGTTTATCTATCTATCTATGTATAGATATGTATTCAAGTTATGTAATAAGAATTCAATCATATATTTATTTATATTTCATTACATTTGATATAATTAGCTAAGTAATTCATTTTATTTTATTTTATTGGACAAAACTTATCACAGAATGGTATCCAAGAGACGGTAAAAAAATAAGGGCAGACAAATTAAGCGCTGGGAGGGTGAATTTAAAAAAGTAGCTGGGTCCAAATGGACCCGCATGGCATATGATAGAAAAAAATGGTAAAATTTAGAGGAGGCCTTTGTCGAAAGACAAGCTGTGATAAAAAAATTACCTGCTTGTCGATATATATATAAGTAGTTAATGATAGTTAATGTTGTAAGGTTTTTAGGTTAGTTGTACAGTTTATATATTCAGAGGCTACCTCGTAGAAATACTTTTTAACAGTAGCTTTTATACTGTATAGATCTAGCGGTTGACCACTATCTCAATTGATGGTCAGTGAAGACGTGGTCGAAGATGTTATCACGCTAGGCCTAGAATGCTCACTGGACTCAAGGACTGGCCTGAACAAACTATGTGTTTGGTCACAGTTTTTCAAACTTGAGGGTGGTAGCTAGCCAGGCGGGTATTCGAAAGTACCCTACCATACCACCATGCTGGGTATTTGACAACGGTTACCTTCACCGGAAGCTCAAACTGTTGTTGGGGATCGAACCAGTGTCCGTAAGTTTGACAGGGGATGCTCCCTCCGCTGAGCTATCATCGATCGAATCATCGAAAAATATAAAAAATATATACGGTCGAATTGAGTAACCTCCTTTTTTTGAGCTCTTAAAAATTGGATAGGTTAGAATTGTATAAACTTCCTCACTGTTTTTGCACTGTGTCAGCCATGTTTTCGTAAACAGTGTGCACGCAGCTTATCTACTGAGTAGTCTTGACTCTCGAGTAATGCCCTTTTCATTATTCAACGCCACATTATAATATTTCTGCTTACGAAGGCGGACAAGAATACGACTCAAATGGTAATTTTGGGATGATACTTTTTTTGTAATACCTTTTGTGTACCGTTTATCTGAATATATTTTTTTATTATTATAGGCTTGCGCTGTGACACTATCTCACCTGATGTTAAGTGACGACACGGTCGCGTACGGCACGCAACTCTAGAAGGTTTTGTTGCTGGCACATTGGTAGTGTAAAACTTAACACTTTTTTTAAACTGTATCCAGCGTTTGACCACTATCTTACTTGATGGTCAGTGATGATGTGGGCAAAGATGTTATCACTTTAGACCTAGAATGCTCACTGGTTCTCAAGGACTGCTGCCTGAACATACTATGTGTTTGGTGACAGTTTTTCAAACTTGAGCAGCTAGCCAGGCGGGCACTCGAATATACCCTACCACCATGCTGGGAATTTGATAACGGTGTTACCTTCACCGGAAGCTCAAGCTGTTGTTGGGGATCGAACCAGTGTCCGTCAGTTTGGCAGCCGACGCTGAGCTATCATCGCTTCAAAACACGCTTTTGCAAATAACGGTTTAGCAACATGGAAATGGATAAGCACAGTTAGTATGTTTTATGATTTCAACCGACTTTGGAATGAAGGAGGTTTATGCAACTTGTTTCAATATATGTTACAACTCCACCTGTTATAAACCAATCTGCATTCTTTTCATTCCAAAGTGTATTCTTTTAGAAGAATATACTTAACTTGATTTTCAAGAATATAATTCAGAATGTTCGGAAATCCCAAATCCAAAGAAAACCCAGAAACACCTGTATATTTAGAACAAAAATACTAAAAAATAAGAAAAGATTGATTATATCACTAGTAGCGCCCCGCGGTTTTACCCGCGTGGATTACGGCTTTTCCCGCTACCTTAATTATTCCACGGGAACTAAACTTTTTCTGAGATAAAAGTAGCCTACGTGTTAGGGTCTAACCTATTTTCATACCTAATTTTTGATATGTACTGCAATATTATTGTACACTGCTGGACCCATAATAAATTTTACCAGCTAATGTTCTTAGTTATTACTGGTTAACGGCGTTACAGGTTGTTGTGTGTGACGTAATAACTTTGGCTGTTAAATACATTGGCCATTTGCACGGGATAATTTCCGGAATTCCAGTCGTTAGTGGGTAAATACGGTCAGGCTATTAGTTCAATATTCTACTGATATACCCTCATACAAATTTAATATACCCTCATACGTAATAATAGACCAAGACCTGGCTCTTACAAACAACTAAGTCATATTGTATGTATTGCTTCCGGGCTGTTTGGCCGTGGTCTAAGTGAAACTCTCCTTCGCGGCGTCTTCTCTGTTAAGTAACAGAGAAGACGCCGCGAAGGAGAGTTCTACGCTCTTGTCGCCGCTCGGACGTCTGGAACACAAGTTTCACTTAGCCCACGGTCAAACAGACAGGAAGCAATACATACAACATGCAACGTCGGCCGTGAAAGCCTTAGAGTTTACAACTAACTCATAGATAGTGTAATTTAGTAACCGATTTTCGACGGTCGCCGCGGCGCAATGGTTAGTGTCAGTGACATGACTACTGTGTCTCCGGGACCCTGGGTTCGAATCCCGGCCGGGGCAAACATTTGTACGATGAGTGTAGATGTTTGTCCCGGGTCTTGGATGTTGTGTGCTGTGATTGTGTGTGTCCATGCCTCCCGCGATACAGGGAATCCTAGAGCGGGGGTCTGTGAGTGGAAAAAAATATATATAAAAAAAAAAATTGGTAGGTTTCTAAATTACACTGTCCATGAGTTAGTTGTTGGTGAGAGCCAGGCATAGCAGCAAGGAGGACACATGTAATATTTATGCATCTGTGTTGATATCACCTTCTTTTACTGCGTGGTAAATTGGTAAGATTCAATAAAATATTGAATCGTGCTACTTTGATTCGAGACTTTTTCGACCACAACGACCATCACGAGTTCTTCAAGCTATGTGCCCTGCCCGCTGCCACTTCAACTTGCTAATCCGCTGAGCTATGTCGGCGACTTTGGTTCTTGTACAGAATCTCCTCATTTCTGATTTTATCACTTAGAGAAACCCCAAGCATAGCCCTCTCCATAGCTCGTTGTGCGACTCTGAGCCTGCTCACAAAGCCCATACTCAGTGACGACGCTTTCTTATACTTTTCTTATAGACTTTACGGAAAGATAAATTAAGAAAGTAATGCAGCAAAATGGAAAAAAATAGAATAAAAATATGGTAACGGGCAAACTATAGTTTACGCAGGTGTAAGCTGCGAGGCGCAGCTGGTGTTCAATAAAATGCGAGTATGTCTTTAATACCTAAAGAAACAAGTTATAAGCAATACATTTACAATATGCCTGTATTCTCAGGAAACTTCATTGTTATAATAATTGGTACCTTTACTTTCAAACTGGGCCACCAGCGCGAACACCCCAAGTTGGTACGGAGCAAAAGCCCCGCTTATTTTTATTTAACCAATCGGCGGCGCCTACTTTCCACTGCAGTTTGTTCAATACTCGTACTCAAACAGTACTCGAGATTTATAGAATTAACTAATAGGATCTATTATAGAAATAAAATTCATATGTATAAAGGGAACTTAAAAGACAGACTGAGGAAAACCGTGACAAGAGAATACTGCGGAGAGAGTTTATTTTTGTTATTTACTAGATGGGTGAAGAATTAGTTGTACTAATTGATCCAGCGTTTGAGCTTTGGTTATTAAATGAATTCTTACATCTTTTGTTTTTGTTTTGATACTGTATAGAGACAATCACTATCTCACTTGATATTCAGTGACGATGTGGTCGAAAATGTTGTCGCTGGACCTAGAATGCTTACTGGCTTTCAAGGACTGCTGCCTGAACACACTATGTGTTTGGTGATATTTTTTTCATTTTTCTATGACCCAGGTATATTAGACAAACGACAGTTAGTACCTTATTCAATTGTTTGACGCTGCGATCCGGTATCACTATATATCTACTGTGGTCGCGCTACTTGCTCCGGCCACAGATGTAATAAACGTACTGAAAATCAGCGCGACGGTGATCCAACCTTAGCATAATGCTGAGTGGGAACTCATTCCTGGCATCGCGGAACACTACAACAAAGATTGAATTAAAGCTATATGTTATATGATATTACTTGTATGTATTTGGCCAAATAATTTGCGTAGCTTGCCACACTCACCTTTGTTTTGTATACCAAACTATAGAAATGAGTATGGGAGGAGGGTCGGGACATGTTACTTACCTCGATCACTAAATAGTTTACCAATAACACTAGGAGATAAGATGTATGGAAAAAAATCTAAGCAAGTTGAAAACCTTCTTAACAAATATTATTTAATAGATAAGCATAAAAAAGAACGATTGGGTGATGCATGTCCCGACCCTTATCAAAACAAGCGGATATAAGGTTCTAATTAGCATATTTCTGATAACTTGCATGCTCCACAATCCTTAATTATAGGATTTTACATGTGAAATGTAATAATTATGTACTTCAAAGAAATAAACAGATTTTAATTTAATTTAATTTTTTAGCCTAGCAATACAGAGAGGAAACGCTGCCAGCATCTTGGGTACAATGCCGCAGGGGCCCGTTTTAGATTTAATTTAGTTTTTATTAAATGTTTAAGGTTTTTATTTTAAGTTACATTATTTTATTGCTATTCTAAATTATTTTTAAATTATGTTAATGTTACCTTGTTTATGTTGTGGATATAAGTTGAAATAAAAATATTTTAAAATATATTTTTTTATATGTTCTTAGTATTTCTGTATGTTTTTATATTTTTTACTGTTGTGGTGTTGGTGTTAGCTTGTGTCACAAATAAACGTATTTCTTTCTTCTTTCTTTCTTTCTTTAATAATGACACCATCAAAAATACTAAAAACAGTTTAATTTTTACTGTCCCATGACAGTGATTGATGTATACAAATACAGGAAAATTTTAAAGTTTATTGGTATAAAGGTTTACATTTTAACGGGTAACTCAATATCATAAACATTGATATACAACAAATACATGCGTGAGTTACAGAGTTTGTTTTCTGTTATACTGAGGCATTCCCATAAAACTCTTGTTAGGAAAAACAGACTATGCAGTTGGTGCTAAAGACGAAGCCGGGAAAGTTGGTGCAGCTGGGATTGTTGATGAGGCTAATTGGACCGCAACCCGGCACAGAATAAATAATAGAACTGCGGGAAATAGCGGACTTTGGTGTCACGGCTTAATCATTGTTTGAGGTTTCAATTTGTGATTTTGTCATGGTGCTCCAAGTAGTTTCAATTTTGTTTTTGTAAAGTCTATTAGGTGATTGTAGTAAAATGTTGTTTTACCACAAACAGTGCAATGGATTTTATTGTTAAGCTTACACATTAAAAAAAAAATTAAGTACCTATAATAATAATTTAATTGAAGTCTCCATCTAACGATAAAAAAGGTAGTTAGTTCATTGCTATGAAACTAAAATTGAACCGAAATAAATATAATAATAAAATATAGTCGAAAAAATCTCATTACAAATCACTATGATCTAAATGTTTGATTGATCTTAGGTAACTTACAAAATAATTAAAAATTAAATCGAGTTTCATATTTGTCTTAACCTGTTAGCTTAAACAGCGATATTGCGAGCAGATTGAAGCGATGATACCTCAGCGGGAGGAGCGTCGGCTGTCAAAGTTACGGACACTGGTTCGATCCCCAACAACAGCTTGAGCTGCCAGTGAACGTAACACCGTTATCAAACTCCCAGCTAGTGGTAGGGTACTTTAGAGTACCCTCCTGGGTAGCTACAACACTGAAGTTTGAAAAAATGACACCAATCACACAGTGTGTTCAGCAGGCAGCAGTCCTTGAGAACCAGTTAAGAAACAATCTCAGTCTTGCGTGATTACAGACTCGACGACATCGTCATTGATCATCCAGTGAGATAGCAGTCAAATACCAGGTCTTATAGTATACAGAGAATCTTATTTTGATAACTCCTGAACAAAACCACTTTCTACAATTGGTCATTTACAGTCGAAGCTGTTAGGTTTTGGAACTCGCTGCCTCTATAAATTATAAGATCAAAATCACTAAATACCTTTAAATGTAACCTTAAAGAAGAGATTGTTGTTATTCGTCAATATTATTATAAATTATATATGAATATTATTGTATTAATTATATATTATATATTGTTGTTTTTGACGTATAAATTAAGCAAGCAAAGCAAAGAAAGTTTCTGTTTTGTTAAAAAATAAATACAGTTTCAATCACAGTTATGTCATAGATAATTAATCTACTTATTTACTATGTATATTCTTATACCTAAATACAATTTTTGAATAAATCAAAATTCATGTTGTTTCCATATCTCGTTTGTAATTAAGTTTTATTATATCTAAAATTATTAAACTACACCCAATAATTGACATCATGCTTCTCCTCCATAAAGGGATATTTCGAAGAGATCGCTCTGAGCGATAAAACCGCCCATTATGACACGTAGGTACTATATATCTTACTTATCAATTTTGTCTTAAGATTTATTTTGGTGTTGCAATAAAGAGTTATCTATCTTTCTATTTAAAAAAAAAACAAATTACTCATCGTGTACAAGCCAAAAAAATCACGAACCCAACATTAAGCCCGTACAGTTCAGAAACAAGTGCGTAAGCGTTATAAACACTCAACCATTTTCCTAGATAAATAAAATAAATTAGACGCATACGCGGAATATTTAACAATATGTAAATTTAGCAACATGCAAACTCGCGGCTTGGACCCATTAATCGAGCTGGAGCTGGATGGCAGCAGCAAACCAAGCGAAATAAATTCAGCCTAGATGTTTATACCATTCCATTGCCAAATGATGCCCATAAATGCGTGAGAATTACATCTGCTTTACAATGCATTGCACTTCGTTTCGATGCCTTAGTTTGACTTATCATTTGGCCTATAACTTAATTTGCTCCAGTGACAATTAACACACTATTTTTAGACGAATACAGTTGAAACACAAAATAACGTGCGTTCGCTAAGGCCTTTCGTCGGGTAAGGCATAGGGCGCTCTTATCAAACTTACCATGTTACGGACTATCCGAGGGATCTTATCAGATCGGAGCATCGAGGTCATTGTCGACGGTTCGTGTTCCGACTGCAAACTCATAGCTGCTGGCGTCCCACAGGGTTCTGTGTTGTCGCCAACGCTCTTTTTACTCCATATCAATGACACGTTACATAATAGCAGCATGGGTGATTGTGCGGTTGACAGCACTGGCGATGCACAATATATCGGACGTGCAAATTTCCCACGCGCCGTTGCGGCGGAAAGCAGAAGAGAGCTTGTATCTGAAATCGAGTCTTCAGTTTGATCCTATAGGCAGAAAAAGGTATGCGCGTTCACTCAAAAATCTCATTTGTTGCAGCTCATTGTTTTCAGAACACTTCTCTCAAGGTCTCGGAGAGCATAAGTATTCTGGGTGTTCCGCGAGCATATAGCATGGAAAGCAAAGCTCTCCAAGCTGAACACAGCGAAGCGGTACCTTATGTCAAAGCAATCACATGTTGAACGGTGCACATGTACCAGCTTGAGCGTCTGGATAAATTGCATCGCTGAGCTATCAGGATTGTCAACGACCCCAAGCTGACCGAAGATCTACAGCCCCTCAGTTTGTGTAGAGATTTTGGGTCTCTGTGTCTTTTCTGCCGCATATAGAACTGTGGTCTGAAGAGCTCTCCAACCTTATTCCGGCATCACGATTTTATCACCATCCACCATTACCGTCATACAAATATATATCTAACTCATGGGTTGCCGTGGTGGTACCGGCCTAGAATAGTACTCCCCCATCTCTTCCCGTGGGTGCCGTAAGAGTCGGCTAAGGGACCACGTACTAGAAGGTGGGCAGCAGCGCTTTCTGAGGATCGGTTTTCATACTACAAATCTATTGAATGTTCATTGTCTCGTAACAAAATACTACCCGGTATTTATTACCTTTTTGATTTATTTCATAGCCAATATATTATTCACAAAGGCAATAAACTGTTGATAAAGTCTTGGGAACTATTTCCAACTTGAATAACATTTTCAGAGCCACAAAAGCTAGAAACAATAAAGACGTGACTTCCTGTTTTGCTTTTTACTTTGCACGAAACAGTTAACTTTCAAAAGAAGCCTTACAACTTAGGTACCACTTACAAAAGCTTTTCAAGATATCTCTGAAACTGCGAAGTGGTTCAAACGTGGAGTTAAATTCATCAAAATCATTCATCACTGGATCTAACAGCACGAATGCTTGCACGAACAAAGGCAAGCCAAAAAGAGAATTAGTAGTGACTCTTTAGTCGAACATAGGCTTCACACCGGCGTAGAGTTGCTTGCCCGATGCCGAGGCCAAAACGATGAACTTGAACGATAAATAATTCCACTGAATTTAATTTATGAAGGCGAGATTAAAAGGCTTAAAAGGATCCTCAACTTCAGAAATTTTTAATTGGATTATTGATAATTGAAGTTTAATTTGAAATGTTCTTATTTAAACAAGCTCCAGTTCTCCACTTTTTCTGACCTTTGTGCGAGCAAAAAGAATTTATATTTTTAAAGAATATTCATTGCAATTCCACGGGTCCGTGAACGGTTTTGCTCTTCCAAGGCTATCGGTTTTTATTTATATAATACAAGAAATTAACTTCTCTAATCACGATCTCTAATATACGAACCACTTGACGGTCACACGTGAGACTCAGCCATTTCTCCAATATCAACTGCCTAAACACTCCGAATAAATTCAGTAAGCTCTCGACTTACGATAGTCATAAATATGAATGAAGTAATACGCCTCAGTAGTATGGGTTAGCCAGCTTTAACGGCATTGGATCTTTAGTTATAGCGCGTGTGGCAAGCTTTCATCGTTAGTGATCCGTGAAAAACTGTTAAGGCGCTGTACACAGACAAATCGTGAGTTTAAAAAAATATTTATAATCGTGTGCAAGAGACTAAGTTTTTTTTCAGTTTTTGTATCTTTGGTTCAGTTTAAAATAATGGCAGTAGACAAAATATGGTTAGGTATAATGCTTTCAACACTTTTATTTTTTAAATTTAAGCTTTTAAAAAAATTGTACATTTATCTTCCAAAATAAGAAGAATATTTACACCTAAGTTGTTGGGTAAGTCAATAGTATGGTCAAGAAACAGTCAAAGTTTTTATTACAATATCCTTAACTGTTGATTTTATACGAATATATTTTGTAAGATTCCTATTACCGCGTAGTATCACGTGACCTTATAGCTGACTAGTCAGCGCCACTCTCGACCCGCTCATTCTGACTACGACCACCGTCAACGTTGGACCTAAGCTTGATCGCTCTGCTCCCTCCCATACATTCCTAGCTTATTTCATACAGGTCTGATCGAGCGCTGTTTGCCTGAACTTAGAAAGGTCGGGAAAACCTCGCCTTAAATGGATTTTATCGATACGCGTGCTGTTCCACTTCGTTTCATAAAACTAGCTAAGGGGAGGTGAATGGTTATTAATATATCTTAATAAAAATAAGTTAAAAGCTTTAGACCTGCAAAGATGTCCAATAAATCTTTATATATATTTAAAAGCCTTGTCATATATTTATTGCCAAATCATAGGTTAGTTACGCACTTATCGTGTTTCATCAACTTTCCGCCTTCGTATTTTGTTTTTTTTGACGTGATAACGTTTTATAAATTGATGAATGCCAAAATGAAAAATAGTAACGGTAACATTCCGCGTAACGTTCCACCTAAGTTTTATCTAGATCTAGATAATATAATCAAAGTCAAAGTCAAGGTCAAAGTCAAAGTCAAAGTCAAAGTCAAAGTCAAAGTCAAAGTCAAAGTCAAAGTCAAAGTCAAAGTCAAAGTCAAAGTCAAAGTCAAAGTCAAAGTCAAAGTCAAAGTCAAAGTCAAAGTCAAAGTCAAAGTCAAAGTCAAAGTCAAAGTCAAAGTCAAAGTCAAAGTCAAAGTCAAAGTCAAAGTCAAAGTCAAAGTCAAAGTCAAAGTCAAAGTCAAAGTCAAAGTCAAAGTCAAAGTCAAAGTCAAAGTCAAAGTCAAAGTCAAAGTCAAAGTCAAAGTCAAAGTCAAAGTCAAAGTCAAAGTCAAAGTCAAAGTCAAAGTCAAAGTCAAAGTCAAAGTCAAAGTCAAAATCAAAGTCAAAGTCAAAGTCAAAGTCAAAGTCAAAGTCAAAGTCAAAGTCAAAGTCAAAGTCAAAGTCAAAGTCAAAGTCAAAGTCAAAGTCAAAGTCAAAGTCAAAGTCAAAGTCAAAGTCAAAGTCAAAGTCAAAGTCAAAGTCAAAGTCAAAGTCAAAGTCAAAGTCAAAGTCAAAGTCAAAGTCAAAGTCAAAGTCAAAGTCAAAGTCAAAGTCAAAGTCAAGGTCAAGGTCAAGGTCAAAAGTCAAAAGTCAAAAGTCAAAAGTCAAAAGTCAAAAGTCAAAAGTCAAAAGTCAAAAGTCAAAAGTCAAATGTCAAATGTCAAATGTCAAATGTCAAATGTCAAATGTCAATGTCAATGTCAATGTCAATGTCAATGTCATACATGATTATGTCGTTATCACGTAAATCTATTGTCCGTAAACCGACTTTACAGACAACCAATTTTTTATTGAGAATTGGCAAGCGTTTTAACATCTCACCCGATGTTAAGTAATGATGCAGTCTATGATGGAGCACGCCCACCTAGAAGATACATATTAACTCATGACTTAAAGACACCTAAGTAGATTGTATAAATTCGGAAACACAGATTTACGCAATGAATTCCACTCGTTAGCTGTACGCACTATGAATGTGGAAGCTAAATCCTTCGTACGACAAGTTGGAACGTCTACCCTGTATGGATGTCACATTGCCGTCGTGCTCAGATGGAGGAATCAAATTATGTAACTCCAGAGCGCATTCTCCGAAGTGTATCCGACAAACTAGCAACTTTACGTTGGTACTGCAGGCTTTGAAGTCTCCTCTCGACTAGAGAGTCGTTGACGAGCCCTGAAACGGCTCTCGCTTCCTTTTTGCATCAACAGGTTTAAACTGAAGCATTCAAATCATATTTTGTGGCATACAAAATGAATAATATCAAAAATATATCGTTACACTTTGCAAAAAACATAAATAAAACTCGAGTTTATTTGTAAGTTACTATTTCGTTTTTTTATAACCTTTGCATTCCTCATGCGCAAGGTTAGTTCACCACTATGTGACATATGCAACGTAGAAGAAGACGTACATCACATTCTAATGGAATGTGTTCGTAACAAAGGGCCTAGACGTAGATTATTTAGTGACAGTTCCATTTAATGCTTACTTGTCTTACCCTCATTCGATAAAGCAAAAATGATACTAGAATTAGTGAAGTACGGTCTTAAAATTAGAGGTTGAATGTATGCTACAATGTATTGTGTATAGATTGTATATAGATTTATGTTTCACAGAGCGGCATGTTCGCATTAGCGAAAAAGCTCTTTAAATAAAGAAAAAACAAAAAAAAGAACCTTTGCATAGAATAAACGTAAAACTACCTGAACTAAAATTATAGTACAAAACCAATTTACTGTACAACCTTGTTTAATAGTTCAATTAGGGCTGCTTTTAATTTAAGCAGGATTTCATAGTCTGCCCCATAGGCCTAATTAAAAGGGGTAGCCCTACTGCCCTGGGGGTAGTCCGACTGCCCCTGGGATATTGCTACAAGTGATATGCGTAAAGGGCACCGGTGCGTTCCTCTGGAGTTCCCGGAGACCTTTGTCAAGCATAGAGGCTGGCTACCGGGGGGGTTTTAGTGAGCCACTAAAAAATAACCTCACATAACTTCGCTGCACCCTCAATGTAGCGAAGTATCTTGGTGAAGATTTCCCCCTCGACAAAAAAAAACAAAAAAAAAAGGCCTAATTAAAAACTTGCTAAGCAAGTACTAACTTACAAATGCCTTTGGATTACATGAAATATTATAAGTGCCTAGTTCAGTTTGTTTAAAAGTTTGTTTTTTTAAAAGGTTCATACGGTTCAAAAATCAGTGATTTATATATTTTACAAATTATTGCCAGTTATGATGGCGCCAAATGTGGAAATTATTTCAAATTAAGAATTGTAGCTGGCTCTCAAACACTGCCCGAATACTCGGTGAATGAAAGCTTTAAGCCTAATAGTAGTACCCTAGCTATCCAGGTTGGAACTAAGAGTACGTTTTCGAAACGATGATAGCTCAGGGGTGGAAGACTCGGCTGCCAACTGACGGACGCTGGTTCGATCCCCACCAACGGCTTGAGCTTCCGGTGAAGGTAACACCATTATCAAATTTCCAGCATGGTGGGAGGGTACTTTTGAGTACCTGCATGGCTAACTACCACCCTCAAGATTAAAATACTGTCACCAAATACATAGTTTTTTTTTTTTTTTTTACATATTATAAGTTTGCGTTTGACAACTGTGTTGTGTTCAGGCAGCAGTCCTTGAGAGCCAGTAAGCACTCTACGTCTAGAGTGATAACATCTTCGACCGCACTGTCACTGACAATCAAGTGAGATAGTGGTCAAACGCTAGATCTATACAGTATAAAAAAAAACAAGTTGGTATATTAAGAATTAATAACAATAATATTAAAAAGACACGATTTGCATTGATTGGCTATTACCTAAATTCATGCATACATTAAGTAAAAAAAAGTCCTACAAAAAGTTTTAATGTGTTAGCTCTAGCAGAAAAGATTAGGTATATGGAATACCTATTTGGCGTCGAGACTCCTTTTTATGATCCTTATAAAAAGTTTTATTGTCCAGATCCTAAGAAATATAATCTTATTTTTATGCTCACGATTTCGTGTGACGTATTTGACATTTTAAGCAAAAAAATATGTAACTTTGACGCTGCAAATGATTGACGATCTCAAATATTTCCCTCATCAAGTGCGTAACTTAAATAATATTGATAGTATTGCTAGCATTGCTGTAGGGATTTTTACCAATAATAAAACTAATATTAATTCGTAATAAATATTATGAATGCATAAAACACGGGAATTACTCACGTATTTAGTCAGAGGGTTCAGACTATAGTTTCGACCACATTCGGCATGGCCGAGCGCTCCGGATTCTCCTTAAAAATAGACCACCCAATGTGGTCGAAACTAAAGTCGTAACCCTCTGACTTACTACGTGAGTAATACCCGTGTTTTATAAATACATTTATAATGTGTCAAAACCACGTCAGTTTTTATGACAATTAATAATATACAAACAATTTGAATTAGTTTCACAGTTTTCTCTATATGGTAAAGTTGATGATAAAGTTTTTATATAAGTACGTGTATTAATTTTAAAATAATTACATATTGAAAGGCCTATGTCCAGCAGTGGACGTTCTATGACTGAGATGATGATGACATATTGAAAGTTATATTTAATAATAAAAATACAACTCCTGAAAAAATATATGTACAACAAAAATGATATTCATAAACTAGCTTATTCAACCGCTACCAGTGGGCAAACTTACCAAAAAGCAAATCAATATACGCTGGTCAACGTGGCAATGTTGCCAACATTGCCACGTTGCCACGTTGACCAGCGTATATTGATTTGAAACTTAATGATCACTTCCGTTTAAGTTAGGTTATAGGCTTTAGAAATATTAATATGCGTTGGGATTATATTTGAATGGTTCTCAGTAGTTCCATTGAGTTTTTGTTGCATAGCACTGACGAGTTAGTTTAATAGGGTTTTGGGTTTGGGTCCCGGGACGTCTCGTCTCTGATTTTTCGTAATTTTAGTTGTCTCCAGTCCAGACTTTCGTGTCGAGACTCGCGACGAGAAAAGATTGTCGAAATTGTTCGTGAAAATGAACGAAAGAAGTAAACAAAGCAATTATTAAGACTGAAATTGATATTTTTACGTTTAACAAATGTTGATTTTTACGAAAAAAATGCCTTTTTACACGTTTCTCCAGAAATTAACTCAATTAAAATTCTTCAAAAAGGCTAGAAATGAAAAAAAAATGTTTTTTAAAAATGTCGGGAAATCCCGGGACTTTGATTGTATGCTTTCTCGTGTCCCAGGACTTTAAAATTGTCGGAAATTCCCAAACCCTAGTTCCGTCGTAGTTTTTCAAGTAATTTGAACTTAAGTTAAGTATTTGTTCAATAGAACGAGTAAATTGTTAGCATATATTACATCTTTAAGTTTACTATAACTTATTTGATTTCTTACATTAAACCTTAAGTTATTTCACACAAAACTTAAAATGTAACCTCATCCGTCCACCGAAGCACTTAAGCCTTAGGAGTGTACATCAGAGACCTTTTGATTCCCCTCATAACGTCGGTGTCCGGTCATCACACCAATTTGCCTAAATTAGGGTCCCGCTCGACTGAACCCTATTAATTATAATTTGAGCGAAAGATGTGGTTTTGACAGGTCGAGTTAGTCTATTGTAACAAATAAGTGTGCGAATTTATTAAGTTGGAGTAATTGTGCATACATTTTGTGTAATTATTTTTAAAAAGTAATATATCTTGTACGATTATGTTTACATAAAATCGATTTGGTTTTTGTTAGTTACTTACGGCTTGAGCTTCCGGTGAAGCTTACACCGTTATCACATTTCTTAGTAGGGTCGTAGGGTACTTTCGTATACCCACCTGGATAGCTACCACCCTCAAGTTTGAAAAACTAAAAGCAGTCCTTGAGAGCCAGTAAGCATTTTATGTCTAACGTCATAGCATCTTCAACCACATCGTCACTGACCATCGAGTGAGATAGTGGTAAACCGAAAATCTATGCGGTATATACAAATTTATTAAATTATTTCGTCTTCTGTCTCAAATTGTAGTATTGTTTTCCCTGGTACATTATATATTTAGGGGAAAAAATTTAAAAGTTTCTGAAATAACAAGACAGAATCGACACAAATCAGTCAATCAAATCAAATCAGAGAAGACACCGCATTGGAGTTCTACGCTCTTGTCGCCGCTCGGACCTGAACCACTGAAGATGTCGACCGCAGTGATGGACGAAACGTCTGGAACAAAAGTTTCACATAGACCACGGCCAAACAGCCCGGAAGCAATACATACAACACTATTATCACTGTTTTTCATCACTACGCGGGTAAATTCGCGGGGCGTAGCTAGTCTACCATATGGCCAAGACGCATTGCCGTACATCATCGACTCGACCGATGACAGAAAGGCTATGGTGGAATTCTATTTTGTAATTCCAGTGCCACAAACCCCGATAAGTCATTAAAATTTAACGTCGCCAAGACTGTAGTCGTAAAAGCACTTCGCCGGATGACCAGAACTGTTGGTTAATTGCCAGTCGTTTGCCAGGAGCTCTAAACGTTAATTCTCCAACACTGTGTGTTGTACAGTTTATTACAAGTGTTACGGACAGCCTTTCCCATTAGAGAGGCCCGTTAGTTCCCTGTGCAAACATAATCAATGAGATCTTTAAACGTGTTTATATAAAAAAAATGTATTCTGTATATAAGAATGTCTTTGGTCCTTTTATCTGAAACTAGCTGTACCCCGCGGTTGTACCCGCATGGTGATGAAAAGCGGTGATGATGCAAATAAGTTACACTAAACAAATAGTGTCATTGATTACTGAGCCAGTGTGGGTTAGCGGGCAGGATTCTCCAATGTCAAAATTTTGAGGTTTTATTTAAATATTATAAGCTTGCGCTCCGCATCATCACTTAACATAAGGTGAAACAGTGGTCAAACCACTGTTTCACCTTATGTTAAGTGATGACGCGGTCGTAAATGTAGCACGTCCACTGTCCAGGGTTTCCGACAGTGAATATTGAAGTACAAAATCATTGACATTCTATTATGTCTGGTGATCAAAAGTGATTATTGAGGAACTAACCCAACCGTTAAGTCGAAACTCATCCCAAACTTATAGTGACTTGCAATTACTACTTCCAATTTAAATTCAGTCAAACCCGCATCGAAATGTCGGGTGCCCATTTCGTAGGTTTATTTAGAACGGTACACACCGGGAAGTTTTATTGGTCTACTCCTTCTCTTACTTCACGGTGCTACCAAATGACACATGTTCGTAATGTACACATTTTGAATTTTCTATGTTGTTCTTTTTAATATGACGAAAGACAGAAGTAAATAAAGATGTAATAAGAAGTAATACGAACCATAAAATATTATATGTATTGCTTCCGGGCTGTTTGGCCGTGGTCTAAGTGAAACTTGTGTACCAGACGTTTCGTCGATCACTGCTTGGACCTGAACCACTGAAGATGTCGACCGCAGTGATCGACGAAACGTCTGGAACACAAGTTTCACTTAGACCACGGCCAATCAGCCCGGAATCAATACATACAACATGAAAGCCTTAGAGTTTACATACAATATTAATTTTTGAACACCACAGCGTGGCTGATACCACATTCAGTGATATTTTTTAAGAAGAAGGCGCTGCGGAGATTATTAGGTGAACCAAGACCGCGTCCGCGAGCGCCGCCTTTATTCATTCATAAAATTATCCAAATGTCAATCAAAATGCATTGTAATCGTTAGATTAATAAGCACAGATAATTATGTGTCGTCAATTACTTGCTTGAGACTGCTGGTATGCTCAATGTGAATAATAATAGCCAGCAATGTATGTCGTGTTAAACGTAAAACACATTAGAATGTAGAGGAAGTTTGTATCAAGCAAATTACATATCCGACCCCTGAGAAATTGGGGGAATAAACATGTGCACACAAGTTGTCGAAATTTTGATCTTAATGAGTTTAATGCATAATATTATACAGTTACTTTACTAATTATGAAGGGAAGGTGTGAAAGATACAATGATTCATTATCAAGATAATTTAATTTCACACTCATTTGTTACAAACTCAGATAAATGAAATACTCAAAGGTTACAAACGATGGTGAAAAATCATAATAATTCTTGAGAGATTAATGTACGCTACGTCGTGTCTTGTTCTTTAGTATTTTTATAATTGGGTATAAATAAAGAATTCAAAATATTATTGCCAGTAAAACTTAAGTAGTCGCCTTCTCATTTCTTAAATTTTGCCTGTTAGACTTGGAACTATAATCCTACTAATATTATGAAGGCGAAAGTTTTCGTGTATGTTTGTTACGTCTTCACGCTCAAACGGCTACACCGATTTCTTTGAAATTTGGTACGTAGATACTTCAGATCTCGGAATAACACATAGACTATCTACTTATCATCATCATCATCAATCATCACCACGAGGGGTACACCTAGTGTTTAATATACCTATCGCTGATACTGTTTTTCTTTGCCTAAGCATCTCGTTCAATGGTTAATTAATTAAACACTATTTTTTTATAATTCATATGTATCGTTCAATGATACAATTTTCGATGGGGAAAGTCCGTAACAGTAGCCATAATGCATTAACCTCTTAGAGTACCCAACTGGCTAGCTATTACACTAAAGTTTTTTCTGTACGTACTACTAAACTAAGAAGCGAGTGAACATAAAAAAGTGATGTTTATAAATGAAATGGATCTCTCCGTTTCATTAATAATAATATCGTTGAACACATAGGCGAGGCTTTCTCCTTAAAGCTCACCTTACATACCACCTCAATAAAACTTTTAGGTGTTATTATAGAGAAACATCTGTTGCCTGCGTTAGACACAAGCAACAGTTTCGTACTTATACGAATATTAATATTATAATTATTGGATTTTGAACATCCGGTATGGAGATAGATAGGACCTAGGAGAACCACATAGGCTATTTTAAGTCCTGGAGAAAGTATGTTTCCCGTGAGATAGTTGAGGTGGCGGGAAAACCGTAGTCCATGCTACTTTTAATATAAATACAAAAGACATCAAACTGACCTTAAACTCAACATCAAAGAACCAACGCACTATATAATTTCGGACAGAGAAAGCTTATATTAGAAAACAAATAAAGACCCATAATTTTGTTTATTACTTTTATTTTAGTAATCGGGCACCTTAATTAAATGATAATAGCAACCAAAATGGCTACTACGCTAAGTTTCAAATGGGCTATATTCTGTTTACATTGGTATTCATAATATCACCCTTAAGTAATATGCTGGAAGACAAACTTGAGAGCTCGTGCCACTACTCGTAACTGCGGAACTGGTCCTGCAAACTAATAATTAACGTATATTTGTTGAAGGTCGCCACGAGTTATAGCTGCAATTTCTGTTTCAATTAAGCTGAGGGCTGGATAGTATAGTATAGTACAACCTACAGAATCTACATATTGTATGCTGATAGTCCGGGAGCGCTTGATCTTTCGGGGTCATGAGTTGCAAAGAGTTGCTGATTTTTTGCATTGATACTGTCATAAATATATATCTACATATATATGGTTAATTTTAGAGCTTGTGTCACTTATTTTGCTTGCTTTTTGAGAAATCAAAGATAAGTGGGATTTTTTTTTTTTATTCAACCCAAACATGTGTGAATTGGACACAAAATAATATTTTGAAAACGGGAACGAACTATTGCATTTAGTTACATAACCTACAAATAATATCAACAGAATCTACAGAACGTAGATATTAGTAAGAAGTACTAGATACCTAGATATTGGAAAGAGAGGCCGGCCGATCGATATGATCAAGTATAAACATTTCAATCGGGAGGATGGGTTCTAACTGTCGTGAACCTGGAATCCAATGGTTCATATCGTATTTGCAAACCCGTCCAAATGAAATACGCGTGCGGATAATGTGGGTTCTGTTTGTCGAGATCAAAATCGAGTTGTGACTTTTGTGATAGTGGCTGTAGTTACACCATTAAACGCAACAAACGTGAAAGAAAGACGGTAGACGGATTTGTCTGCTGACTGCTAACGTTCACATAAACTTCATTTTATATTTTAGTTTTTAGTTAAGATGGTGAATGTAACTGTGCCAAAATATCAGGCAAATAAAACGAATAAAATATATTGTATACATCCCAACAATAATGTTAATTATTCGGCTGAGCTTTTTTATAAAAAAAATATTAATAACTAATTACAACACTACAGATACTACAAAAACATTTGAACAATCCACTAACTACTGTCGGCCTGTAAATAGCTCAAATGCTCTAACCCGCAGATGGCAGCGTGCCCAGACTGCTAGCAGCATTGCCACGTTGAATTGCAATGCTGATCCGATGAACCAAATATGTTCAAGTATTTTGGTCACGCGTCCCATCAATCAAAAGCTCTGATAACTTTTGGGAAATCCGTTTGTCTAGTTAGTCCCCACGGGCATTTGAGTTATCTATAGGCTGACAATAGCTAGTGGATTTCTTACATGTTTTTGTAGTAGCTGTAGTATCGTAATTCATTATTAGTATTTTATTTTAATAGAGGCATGAGTGTACGTTTCCCGATAGGTACAAACCCAGAGTCTTCAAGTCGCGAAAAAAACTTCTCATTCGATAGATATCATCAAATTATTATTTAAGAACCGGCTAAGTCGTTTTTTTTGGTGAAACATTCACACAAGGACTTCAGGTCCCAAACTAGGCAGATCCCGTAGTATGGTAACCTGATGACTGATATATATACTTATATACATACACGTTGCTGGATAATTGTTCGTATCGTAATGCCCCTAGTATTACAGATATCCATAGGCGACGGTGTTCACATAAGAAAAAAAAAGGCATCGCCCTTTACATATTGTACTTTACGTAGATTCAACGTAAATATTATATAGATAGACAACTTGATGGTCAGTGACGAAGTTGTTATTAAGCTAGACCTAAATGTTTAGCTATCAAAGACTGCTGCCCGAACACATTTCAAACTTGGGTGGTAGCTAGGATAGTAGCTAGCCAGGCGGGTGCTCGAAAGTACCCTACCACCATGCTGGGAATTTAATAACAGTTACCTTCACCGGGAGCTCAAGTTGTTGGTAGGGATCGAACCAGCGTCAGTCAGTGTGACAACCGACGAATCCACCGCTAAGCTATCATCGCTATCAAATATACAGGGTGTCCCAAAAGTCAACGTCCAACCGAAAACCCAAGCTAGGCCTAGTTGTGGGGGCTCTCAAAAAAAAAGAAAAAAAAATCTATCTCATGTAGTTTCGAAATGACAGCCATTTTTCTTAAATTGACACCCTGTGACGAGTTTACGACTACTGGGGCTACAAATGAGCTCTTTTATAATTTTATTTTTGTGTGGAGTAGTCTTAAGTGATGCTCCTACAAATTCCAATTCATCATTTGCACACAACTTCATTGGAATTTCAGAAAATATCCGTTTTATACCGAACCATGACGTGAAAATGACTACATCACTAAACTTTGACAGTCTGTACTGAAAAAAAAATCTACTATGCAATTTCGGCAAGTGCCCTTAAAAGTTGGCGCATTTAATGGGCTTTCCAAAATGGTATAATACTTACTAAATTATTTCTTAGACGACGAGAAAAAAAAAATTAAGAAAGTCGATATTTAGCTTATTATTAGTTAGTCATAAAACTTTCTCAAAATTATTCTAATATCATCTAGGCGTTCTGTAAGGTGTAATTAAAGAAAGAGACGAAGAAAAGTTAGAGCGGGATAGTGACGCTACTAAAAGAAAGAGACGAAGAAATGTTAGAGCGGGACGGAGAGTGACGCTACTTGGTGTCAGTGAATCTTTCTACAATGTGTGAGCGAGACGAAATTGACATTTTGGCTAGTGTGGGTGAAACAGATAGCACGCTAATACAACAGCGTGGTATACGTACAATAATTCAGTACGTTTCGTGCCTTCGTTTACTCGTATCATTCGTTCCCCGCTCTCGAGTGGGTCGCACGTGTTCGCTCCAAGCTGTGGAATTTCATCACACTTGACCGCATACGCCGACGCTCTCTCGCCCTCTCGTTCTCGCGCCATATCGCCGACTCTTCTCTTCGTAAGGACTTGCAGTGTTGTGACATTCAGTGATAGTGACAGTGCAGTGACTCTGAACATTAGACTCTCCGCGCTTATTGACAGTTGTGTGATCAACTAGGTGCTTTTCACCTACCCCGACTTTATACCATAGACTTTAGATTCCTTCGCGCTTTTTGACTGTTGTGTTCTCTATATAGGTGCTTCTCACCTACCCCGACTTTTACTATAGACTTTGGACATTAGATTTTTTCGCGTATATTGACTCTTAGTGGTTGAGACTGTGTAGTGAAAAGTGTTTTTGGTGCATCGCACCCGCCCGGACTATAGACTATTACGGACATTGCGGACGCTCTGTGATCTGTGTTGGTTTACGTAGTGGTCTGTTGTGTCGTGATAGTTTTTACAGCCCCCCCCGGATATTGGTATCGTTCCCTTTTACTTACCGACCCTCTCGCGTACATTTTTTATCATTATTTATATTTTAAACTGTGTACGTCTGTGTGTGTGTGTCTATAACTTGTAACGTCCCTATTTACCGTCCCCGCCGCCTCACGGCGGGGAATGTTAGCTCGCCCGTGCCCAACGTCCTAAGCCGCCTCACTTAGGATGGCTAGCTCAGAGGCCCGCTCGCCCACGGCCACCGACATAGCTCAGTGGCTATCTAAATACCACCCCCAGTTGGTAGATCAATTTAATGCGTACCACGCCGCCGACCATGCCGCTAATTCGCGGGCTCCCAAGCCGTACCTTAACCTAACTCGCGAAAGCTCCGCTTCCCCTGCAACCGCGACTCCGACCGCGACCGCGCCCGGACCCTCGACCTCTCGCGCCGACATCTCGGAATCGTCGGATTCCGAGATGGAAGTCGAACAGCGTTCCGACCCACCCTCCGACGATAATAGTGAAGACGACGGTTTTCAAACCGTCGTCTCGGGTAAAAGGAAGCGCGCTGCCAGGCGCGAATCCTCCATCCCCTCTCCTCCGCCGAAGACGCAATGCGCGGCCTCCGGCAGCAAGACTCCCGGGCCCTCTGCCCCGTCCCCCCCACCGTCCGTCGCCTCCCAATCCCAAAACGGCGCCCCTTCTCAAGGAGCACCCGTCACGGGACGCGTTAAGGCCCCACCCCCTCTGTTCATTCAGGACAAGGGGATGTGGGACAAAGTCTCGCGAATGATGATCCCGCGCAGCATCAGTTTTACGTCCGCGCGAACCACCCAGACCGGTATAAAGGTACAGGTACCAACACCTAATGACCACCGCGCCCTTACCCGCCTGCTCCGCCTCGAAAGCATAAGCTTCCACACTTTTGCTCTCGAGGAGGAGAAACGACTCCGCGTAGTCATCCGCGGACTCCCCAAGGAGATTAGCTCCGACTCGATATTAGTCGACCTCAAAAAACAGCAATACCCGATACTCGAATGCCACCGAATGTACAGTGGCAAAACTCGCGCCCCCTACGACATGGTGCTCGCCATCCTCGACCGCACGCCGGAGGGGAAGGCGATTTTCAATGTTAAGGAGATCGTAGGACTCTCGGGCCTCGTAGTCGAGGCCCCGTATAGAAACGGCCCTCCTGGCCAGTGCCACCGCTGCCAGTTGTACGGCCACGCAGCCCGATTCTGCTATGCTCGCCCTAGGTGCGTCAAGTGCCTAGGCGATCACGGCACAGCCGACTGCGCCCGCACGAAAGATAGCCGCGAACCCCCGAGTTGCGTACTCTGTGGCAACCAGGGGCACACCGCGAATTATCGCGGTTGCCCCAAGGCGCCGCGGTACGCAAACCGTGGGACCTCTAGGCCCGCCCCACAAACGCGTCCATTAAATACCCGCGCGCAGCAAATAGGCATTAGGACAACCGCGGTACCACAGGTGTCACCGCTACACACACCCGCCCCCGCGCCGTCATACAACGCTTGGTCCAAGCCCCTGAGCTTGGGCCAATCGCGACCGCCGCCCGCCGAAATCCGACCAACCGTAGCACAGACGTGCCCCTCAGTTCCCCCCGCCGCGCCCCGCGCACCGGCCCCATACCGCGCGCCCGGCCCGTACCGCGCGCCCGCCCCACTGACCGCTCTTAAGCCTGCGAAACCGGTTTCGCTCGCGCAAACCAACCTCGCCGCTGACCTCGCCCTTGTCATGGACTACGCGATGGCCATAGACATGGACGAGGTCAGTGTGCTCGCACACAAACTTCGCTCCGCGACAAACCCCAACGCCCGATTACAAGCGACGCTCGAGCACGCGTCTATACTCAGCACCATTAGGAGCTACTCCATTTCCAACTCCATAAGACACCAAGATGGCTAGTACAACCGCTAGAGTTAAACCGCGCGCCATTACGATAGCTACGTTCAATGCGGACGGTTTTTTCAATCAACGCGACATTGTCCACGAATTTTGTAAGGCCCATCAGGTCGACATCCTCTGCGTGCAAGAGACCTTTCTCAAGCCCGGCAGAGCAACGCCCAAGTTCGCAAACTACGTCGCGATACGTAACGATAGATTACACACCGTAAAAGGTGGCACGTTGATATATTACAAAAGGTCCCTACACTGCATCCCCATAGTCACGCCCACGTTAATCGCGTTAGAAGCCTCGGTGTGCCTACTAGGTATGACAGGTCATCAACCCGTCACTATCGCCTCATGCTATGTCCCGTCATCTAAAGAACTGATCCAAAGTGACTTAGAGACCCTCCTCTCAATGAGTGACTCCGTCCTTCTGATAGGAGACTTCAATAGCAAACATGTTATGTGGAATTGCACTGCCACTAACAAGAACGGTAAAATACTCGATGACCTAGTTAACTTGTTAAACTTTGATATCATAGCCCCCACGGAGCCCACTAGATATCCCTACATAGACGGACAACGCCCCGACATCCTCGAATTAGCACTCTTAAAGAACGTCACGCTCCGGCTGCGTTCCATAAGAGTGATACACGAACTTATCTCAGACCACCGCCCAGTTCTCCTAGAACTGGGCCCCGAACCGACAGACAACACACCGACATACAAGACGATAGTGAACTGGAAGCAATTAGGGGAATCCCTAAAAGCGATCAGTTCACCGGACCTTGACAAAATACCCGACGACATACAGACAGTAGATGACATCTCCCTTTCAATAGACGCCCTCAGCGACCACCTCCGCACCGTTTTAGGAGAGTCCTCGAAGAGGGTCATCGCGGCGGCCAACCACCGCTTTGAGCTCCCCGAGGACGCTAGGAGATTACTGACCCAAAAGAACGCAGCCACTAGGGCATACGATTCAATTCCCACCCCTGAGAACAAAGCAAACATGCGCTACTTACAGCGTGCTGTAACTAAACGCATGTCTGAACTGCGCTCTCAAAGGTGGGAAGAAACACTCTCAACCATCGAGCCATCCCACCAGGCGTACTGGCGGCTGGCACGAGCCCTAAAAACAGACCGACCACCAGCATTTCCCCCCCTAATCAGACCTATCCCGCAATCCATCGCGTTCTTTGACGAGGATAAAGCCGAATGTTTAGCCGACAGCCTGGAATCTCAATGCGCTCCCAACGAGGACCACGTAGACCGAGATCGCGTTCAGTTAATCGACTCCGAAGTCGAACTCGCGAACACAGTCCCCATATCAGATCTCCCTCCCATCCCACCAACTAAATCTGCCGAAGTAGAGTCCCTCATCAAGGGACTCAAAAATCGTAAGGCTCCAGGAGCAGACGGAATTAGTAACAAACTGCTCAAACACTTCTCCGTTCCCCTAGTGCACCTGCTAGTTAGCATTTTCAATGCCGCCATGGCTAACGGCATGTTCCCAGCCGTCTGGAAACATGCTATAGTCATCGGCATACTCAAACCGGGCAAAAAATCCTGCGATCCTACTAGCTACCGCCCAATCAGCCTCCTCAGCGCCCTGGGGAAGCTGTATGAGCGCATCATAGTCAACCGCCTCTGGTCCCTCATTAGATCAAAAAACCTACTGCCAAATGAGCAATTTGGCTTTAGGCCTCGACATAGTTGCACGCACCAATTACACCGCGTCACCGAGCACATTTTAGAAGGTTTCAATCGGAAACCCAAACCGCAATCCACGATAGCCGTCTTCCTCGACGTGGCTAAAGCCTTCGACAAAGTCTGGCACAATGGCTTAACATATAAGCTATACGTGCTAGGCGTGCCAGATCGTCTTGTACGAATAATACAAGACTTTCTCACCGATCGAACCTTTAGCTACCGCGTCGAGGGAACTCTCTCCACCCCTCACCCTATCACAGCAGGGGTCCCTCAGGGGTCCACGCTCTCACCCATACTATTCGCGTTATATACTAGTGACATCCCACACTCTGAACCCTCAGTTCAAATCGCCCAGTTTGCAGATGATACGGCTATCTACTGCACTGGGTGGCACCCAAATAGGCAAATACCCGCCATGCAGCGAGCCATCACCGAAATCGGTGAATGGTTCCGCGCATGGCGGATCTCCGTCAACCCGGACAAAAGTACAGCAGTGTACTTCTCGCACAAACTAGTAACGTTTAGACCGCTATCGCTCTTCAATAAACCCATTCCCTGGGCAAGGTCGGCTAAATACTTAGGCGTCATACTCGATCGTAGACTCACCTTCAGTAAACACATCCAAACCGTCCGCAACAGAGCAGGCTTCGTTATGAGCCGCCTCTGTCCCCTCATAGGCAAACGTAGCAAAATGTCCCTTCGAAACAAAATGACTCTGTACAAAGTCTGTATACGCCCAATCATGACGTACGCCGCAGTCGTATTCGGTCACGCGAGTAAATCCCTCCTCTTTAAACTTCAAACGCTCCAAAACAGATTCTTACGCAAGGCAACCGGCGCTCCGTGGTACGTACGGAACGCCGAACTGCATTGCGACTTAGGCCTCCCCACCATCGCCCAACATATCAAAAACTGCACACGCCGATACTTCGACTCCGCGCTACATCATCCTAATCCCTTGGTAGTCCAAGCGGCCAATTACTCGACTGACTCGACCGACCCGTGGTTCACGCCCCCACGCCGTCGCCCCCGTCACGTGCTCGTCGACGCGGACGACCCGATAACCGTGTTACAGGCAGCCCAAACTCTGGCTAATGACCCGCGCTCTCACAACTCGATCTCCAACCGTGACCTAGTCAGTGGCTTCGGGCTCGCTGGCTTCACGGTAAGACACCGAGCCCGCCGTAGACCACTGCGCCGCAGGCCCCCGATTAGACATATCACTCATAACTCAGCTACTACCCATCTTGGTGGCTCTCCAACCGATTGGACGCGCCTTAGTCCGCGACGTCCACACACACAGACGCTACCTCGTTTAGGCGATAGCCCAAGCCGAGGTCCGAACCCTTGAGGTGCCCTTGCGCTAGTCGCTCCCCCCTCATCCCAACCCATAATCGGCTGAGTGCCTTCTGCACTCGCCAAAAGTCCGGTGACGCTGTAAATACCCCATGTGGTAAATAGCATTCAGTCAATTCTAACATAGACATAGTGCCTTCGTTTACTGCGCATCTTTTTGTATTCGTTTGTATTTATTTCGTGCTTACAACCTTGGCTCTGTTTACTGGACTTGATTGCGTGTGACTTGGATTTGTTTTCGAACCCGCCAGATTACACGATCGTTTTTAAGAAGGTGTAGGGCGTGCATACGCGCTGATGGCAAGCAATTTGAACATTTGATATGATTTAAATAAACATTCGATTTTTAATAATTGACTTTTATTTAAACAATCCCAAAAATTCACTGACACCAAGTAGCGTCACTCTCCGTCCCGCTCTAACATTTCTTCGTCTCTTTCTTTTAGTAGCGTCACTATCCCGCTCTAACTTTTCTTCGTCTCTTTCTTTAATTACACCTTACAGAACGCCTAGATGATATTAGAATAATTTTGAGAAAGTTTTATGACTAACTAATAATAAGCTAAATATCGACTTTCTTAATTTTTTTTTTCTCGTCGTCTAAGAAATAATTTAGTAAGTATTATACCATTTTGGAAAGCCCATTAAATGCGCCAACTTTTAAGGGCACTTGCCGAAATTGCATAGTAGATTTTTTTTTCAGTACAGACTGTCAAAGTTTAGTGATGTAGTCATTTTCACGTCATGGTTCGGTATAAAACGGATATTTTCTGAAATTCCAATGAAGTTGTGTGCAAATGATGAATTGGAATTTGTAGGAGCATCACTTAAGACTACTCCACACAAAAATAAAATTATAAAAGAGCTCATTTGTAGCCCCAGTAGTCGTAAACTCGTCACAGGGTGTCAATTTAAGAAAAATGGCTGTCATTTCGAAACTACATGAGATAGATTTTTTTTTCTTTTTTTTTGAGAGCCCCCACAACTAGGCCTAGCTTGGGTTTTCGGTTGGACGTTGACTTTTGGGACACCCTGTATACATAGATAGATAAATTATCAAAATGTCAAAGTGACCCAATACTCATTTAAATTACTTCATTTACATTTTCATTGATTCGACGATAAAATTAATACTTGTTCATAAAATAAATAATAAAATCGCGATATAAAGGCAGGGGGGGGTAATACTTCACGACCTATTCTTAGATCTATCACTATGTACACAAAAAAAATACATAAAAATCAGTTAAACCGTATCAGAGGAGTTTGGTCACACACACACTGTGATACGAGATTTTATATATATATATTAGTTATTTATGCAATAAGTCCCATATCTCCATGCAAGGACATCTGCTGGCATCCGGCACTTATTGGATCCATTTGATTTATGGAATATTTATCTCAGATACGTTTTCTAATTTTGAGATCTAAAACACTGGTTATAAAGGTTCAAGTTACATATAAGTCTCAATCCACTTTATACTAATAATAAAATACTAATACATATCAAAAGTGTGTAGTAACTTGTTGAAGAACCCATTATAGTTCAAAAGTAAGTATTATGAAAATATTGTGCGCACGGTACCGACTTCACTTCAACACTCGAGAAGCAAAGAAGCTTGCGATGGTATCCCACAGACTTGTGAAGTCTGATAGGCTAACGTAACTATGTGTTGGGTATGTATAATAGATTGCCAGAGCACATAACAGAAGCACCTTGTTTGGCATCTTTTGAGGTGAAATTAAAATCCTGGCTTAGGGCTTAGGCTTTCTATGATGTTAAAGATTACTTTTCTAATATAATATAAAGCATGTGATCGTTTGATTATTATTAGCGATTGATAAATTTAGTTTTATTATTAGTTACTTTTTGTCTACTAATTAATTTGGTGCCTTTCGACATGTAAATTAATATGTACCCATAAAGGGCAAGGCTCAATCGAAGCTCTAACGCCAAAAAAAGAACTTTACCCACATGTAAAACATATAATGATTTTCTCACACTCAAACGCCCTACTAGGTTTTTTTATATCGCAAAAGGCATTCACACACGCAATCACAGCACACACACATTCAATACTCGAGACAAGCTTTCTTGAAAAAAACTTAAAATTCTAAAAAAAAAACTATCTTTTGGAGACAAGTATTCTTCAAAAAACACTTAAAATTCTTGAAAAGAAATTATCTTTCATAACTGCACATGTGATATTATTTACGTCTTGCAAAATGTACAGCTTGCAATTACATACATTTGGTCGTCAATAACAGCTCAAGCCAATGATGTTTTACTAAAGATGACGTATATTCATACTGCGCGGTGCTCAGATTTTGTTCCTTTACGACATAACCATGCTTACTGAGACAGATAATACGGTACAAATAATATAGAAAAGGATAGCTATATGTTTAGACTTGCGCTTAAAATACGCGTCATAATGAAAATTACTACAATTGACTTAATTTTGCCGCCTCAGTTTCCACGCGCTTGTGCGACATATACCTCATATAAACATATAATATCATTGCCTCAAGTGTTGACTTTACTAAATAATACAATAAGGTAAGACTAATGATAAACTAAAAAGAGGTATGTTATAAATGCAGCTTGGAACTTAACTTTTATTTACCATATAGTAGTTATAACAAACGATACTTGTTTACATTATGGTGATATTTATTTAATATATAATAATTTATTTTGAATTTTAAGAATTACTATTTAATTAAGAATAATTGTATATTGTATTTTTCCTTGATGGATATTGTATTTTAATTGGACTTGTAACATATGAAATATTATTAATAAAGTGACTATGACTATTTTCTGCGCTGTTCATTGTTCATTTATACAAGTTATACAAAACCTATTACAAAGATGCTACATCATCAACACTGGCTGAATGCACTAGTAGTGCAAAGCCATTGAAGAAAAAAAAAAGATGCTACACTCTACGGTACCAACAGCAAACAGCGCGTGACCAAATTGCAATGATAAAGATTAATGGAGTCTATTTGTTACCATCCTTCTCGGTTCTCGTTACACTTAAGAATATCTAGCGATTTGTAACAATGAATCTTGTTCGCCACAAAATGCGCGATTGAGGATTTGAAAGCGTGATGGCGTTACTTTTTGAATAAATACTGTTATTTTAATAAAATTTACCAAAGTATCTGTTTAGAAATAAAGTACATTCTTTATAAAACGTGGTATCTATAGACTTTGTAAGCAAGCTCAAAATCACACAACGAGCTATGGAGAATAACACTCTCCCGGTCGAAATGAGGGGATTCGTAGAAGAACGAAAGTCACCGACATAGCTCAGCGCATTAACAAGTTTAAGTGGCAGTGGGCAGGGCATACATATAAGATTCGAAAAGTTCTCGAATGGAGACCATGGGTTGACAAGCTCAGCATTGTATGGCCACTGACAAGCTGCACAGACGATCTGCATTCTTTTTATTTCTTGACTCATTAAATATTACGTAGCCATATGCCCTGAATTCCACACCAGGGCGAATCCTGTGTTGTGAGACTCAGTCTCTTCCGTTCCATACAATCATCATTATCATCATCTCAGCCATAGAATGTATACTGGACATATGCCTCCCCCATTGATTTTCACAAGTACCGGATGAAAGCGGCCCTCATCCAGCCCCTTACCTGAGATCTTAGTCGGCCGTATATCCGTATATCCTTACAATGTAGTGTAATAATAAGAATAACCAATTTTTTTATTTATTTGTTTCACAGAATCCACAGTTCTTAAATTGACATTTTTTGGACAATTAATCTAAACCTACAGCCAATAATTGGATTTATATTCTATAGTAAATAACTATTGCTAGACAGTCGTCACTTTCTTTAAGTTTTTTTTCTTAAATAATATATGACAGTATAGTCACATATGGCCACTATTTAAATTCTAGATCTATAGAGTATAAAAAATAGTAAAAAAAACATATAAGAACACGGTTGTATTTTTTTAATTATTTGTTACCACAGAACTCGGTCAATTGTAGACGGAGTTGGATTTTGTTTTTCAATAGAAAGGATAGGCTGTCAGATGAAAACCATAAAAATCCAATAAAATTGATTAAGTATTTCTCTTTGTTCTCAAGAATTTTTTTAGGCTTTTCTATACCCAAATATCAAAGGTTTTTATCGACTACTTATTTATTGCAAGATTTCAGTTTTCTGTTGTCGTTATATGTATATCTACCTACATAGGTTATATAATTGGGGATCGTTTGCGAAACAACGTCAGGGAATGTGTCAATAAATCTTCCTTGTCACGTCATCATGGTGAAAGATGAAGGCTTCTTTTTTGCTGACGGGAAACGCATTGTGATATAACTCTCATAGATAGGCTCAATAATATAGACTGGCATAAGTGCGGCCGCACACGTTCGGATTCCTGATTCGGTTCCCTGATCAGGAATTCAAATTCAGAATTCTGTAAGACTACAGCAAACTACAAAAAACCGGTTTTTGTATTAGGAATTTCATTTTACGTATTTTATACAAATTTCTTTTTAGAGATGGCTCAAGATAGAATAAAGTGGCCCATATTATTATCGGAGGCCTAGACTCATTTTGGGTCCCTGCATCATGCTGAATGAATTTTATACAACGTCAGTTTTTTGGCGAAACATGTGCGCTTTATTGAATACTAGTAGCGACCCGCGGTTTCACCCGCGTGGATTACAATTTTCCCGCTACCTCAACTATCCCATGGGAACTATACTTTTTCCAGGATAAAAGTAGTCTATGTGTTATATCCAGAGTTTAAACTCTGGATATAACATACCAAGTTTCTTCGAAATCGATGTAGCTGTTTGAGCGTGAAGAAGTAACAAACATACACATATATACACAAACTTTCGCACTTGTGCTTATGGCACCAACTTCGACAAGTTATTTCACACTTTTGAGTGTTGAAGTCGGTTACATTTCTTGGTAATTTTTTTTTTCACCCTCTTCTGTGACCTTTGCTACTCACGGGATCAATTGTCATTGTGTATATTTCGATGTCTTCACCCGCAACTATAATATCGTCGAGGTATACGTAGCACTTTTCAGTTATTGTAGTGTAACTCAAAAACCGCTTGTCCGATTTAAATGGGAATCACACGGAAAGCACCAGCTTCCAAATAAAGAAGAAATCATCAAAATCGATTCATCCAGTCGAAAGTTATGAGCTAACAAACATAAAAATACATACTGGTCAAATTGAGAGCCTCTCCCTTTTTTAAGTCGGTTAAAAATAGGCAATTTCTATAAGTTACACTCTATGGCATTTTCAAAGAAGCGGTACATTTTTCAAAAACTTGGAAAACACACCAGTTTCAATAAAATGTGTCAGTAGACACGGTTGACAAACAAATATGACATGTGCGAGAATCTGGGGCAAGTCATACTGTTCCAAGTATAACAAACAACTCTGAAAATTGAATTTGAAAAATTATGTTTGAACATGAAAATATGAATATTTTTATGCAATAAAAATCTATCGCGTTTGGCAAATACTTTACCACACTCTATGCGACTCTACCGATTGCTATTGCGATACACCTGCAATATGTGGAACGAGCTTGCTCCCTCGGTATTCCCTGGTAGCTACAATATGGGATTCTTCAAAAAGAGAGATAGCAGTCTTAAAAAGCATTGGCAACGCATCGTAATGCCCCCAGTGTTGCTATGCTGATAGCTTGCCATCCGGCGGCCCGCCTGCTTCTTTGCCAATTATTTCATACTAGCAGCACCCCGCAATTTCGCCTGCGTGGATTACGGTTTTCGCGTTACCTCAATCATCCCAAGGGAACTATACTTTTTCCGGGATAAAACTAACCTATGTGTTAATCCAGGGCTTAAACTATCTCCATACGAAATTTCATCGAAATCAGTATAGCCGTTTGAGCGTGAAGAAGTAGCAAACATACACACATACACACAAACTTTCACATTTATAATATTAGTAGGATAAAAAAAATGTACCGCTAATACCGCTATTTTTTTTCTCCACTAAGTTAATAAATGCTGTACATCGTAAAGGTATACTGGCGATACGTTAAGAGCTTTTGTATTATTGAAAGACGTCAATTTTTATTTTATGTTTGTAAATCCATAAAATACCTTCGCCATATACCCCGTACGAAAATCTATAATGTTCTATTACAAGCGATAATCTTTCTTCTATTAACATTGATAAAGATTATTGCTTGTAATATAACATTATAGATTCCATTACAACTTTCTGAAAGGCGAATAAGTTCGAAACTGGTCGGTGAGTAATTTTCCAGTGTTTTACCACGTGAGTGCTAGTCGGTTTGATACATTACAATTAGTGGGATTGTTTGAAGAGATAGCAAACCTATGATACATGAGTAATCAATAATTGTGTAGGCTTTACTGTAATTATTTGTAACTAGCTGCGCCCCGCGGTTGTACCCGGGTGGTGACGCGAAAAGGATTGGCAACGTATCGTAATGCCCCCAATATTACAGACATTCATGCGACGGTGATCACTTATCATTGGGCAACCCGTCTGCTTGTTTGCCACGTAATAATACTTTGGAAAAATGAAATGGTTTAGTTGATTTTATTTAATCGTTTCATTTTGTTCCATCCACTCGTTCCAAAGAGCAAAATGGAATTTTTCACAGAGATAAAATTTTATGACCATACTGGAACTGACTTTTACTGCAAGATTCTTTGACGTAGGATTTAATTTGATCGTAAAACGATTCTGGTGATATTGAACCAAACGTAGTATCGTGACATAATATTGTTAAAACTAATCTCAATGATTATATATTTTAACAATTCTGTGTAACGATTCCACATGGTAACACATATTTTATAAAAAAAATATTACCTATTGCTACAGCGGGCATGGGACCATAGTTTACAAACTATTTTTAATTTCTCTGGTTGTGATTTGCATTTTATTATTTCTACGTATGAATGAGTATTATGATTATGATGAAAAGTAGCGAAATGAAAATCATTACATATGTTTCTTGCTTTACGCTTTAAAATTCTTTGTAATCGTGTCATTGAGGAATAACTTGAACATGATTCTTTGTTTTATAAAGTATACTTCATACTTCCCATTTCAATTTCATCAAAATCGATTAAGCTGTTTTTGAGTGACACTAATAACTGAAAAACCTGTGTTTATGTCTAGACAATATTATAGTAGCGGATGAAGACATCGGTGAAAATACCTACACCACAATGACAATTGATCCCATGAGTAACAAAGGTCACTAAAAAGTGAAAAAAGCCGTATAACTTGTCGAAGTCGGTACCATGTGCAGAATATTTTGATATTAGTTAATTTTGAACTATCATGGTACCGACTTCAACAAGTCATTTCACACTTTTGAGTGTTGAAGTCGGTTCCATTCTTATTTTTTTTTTAATTCGCTGTATTTGATTTAAATGTATGACGATATATTTCTGCCATAACAATGACATATGTCACTGGCCATTTAGCGTAGGTCTAGAAAAAAAAAACTCCCATCAATCATCAGATCAAACCAATTTGTTGCCAATTTGATTCCGACTTCAACGAGTAATTTTAGCACTCAAAGTGTTGAAATCGGTTCCATTTTTTAATATATTTTTAAAAATATTTGTAAAACATTGTTATTATGTGTAGAACCTTTACACTTTGACATCAAACTTAAAATAATTTAGTACCTACTCAGTTTTATTCGTATATTTGATTTTTATTCATATATTATGTTTAGAGTGATAATGTTAGTATTTTCGTGCATCAATACGCAAACAGTTGCGTTTAGTTTAACGTAGAATGTATCGAAGAGTCTTATTATACAAAAATTTTATTAATTTGTTTTCATTTACTATAACTAGCTTCCAAGTGCCTACTACACATTATGCAGTAGTACATTTACCTACTGCTACTTTGCACAAGATAACCCAGTATAATATTTTATACATTAATATCTGATTAATATGGTAGGTATTCAAATTAAAATTTCGATATCATTCATATTATTATCCATTATATTATATTATCCATTTAACCCAGAAAACAATTTATATATATATCAGTAATTTATTAAATAAAACTCTTACTAGAAAAAATAAACCTGATGTCAATTAATTACAGTTCTGGGAGTATTCGTAGTATAATAATCGTACGCTTGAGTTGATATTCTGCGTCCGTATTTTACTACTAAATATAAACTATTATTTTACATTCAGCTACAGGTATATCCGATTTCCTTAAAGTAATCATATTTGCAGTGGTCTATCTGAGATGTGACTCTGCTTCCATTACAGGAATTGGGATAAAACATGACTGGCAAATGTATTAGCACACAATGTCGTTATTAGAGTGACATAAATGTAGACCTCTTTCTGGAATTGAATCCGTGACGTAATATTTCCCCCTCCCCTGTAAAGAAGTAAAAGATTTTTGGAACAATTGATTGTACTATACGTTACGGGACGCTGCTAAGGAAACTGCGACGACACAACGCGCGAGCCGAGCGAGCTTAGCGAGCGTGCCGCGGCAGTAGCCGGAGAAGTGCTAAAAATGATGTAGCGAAGTTCACCAACAACTTCCGTATATAATACATCAGTCTTAGTAATTAGCGACGGCAAAACTGACGTCCGTTGTATTTGAAAAATAAAGTATCTTTTCCCTTAGCGTACATCGCCATGGCGTAAAGCCGTAAAGTACATGCTGACTGAACAATTATCTAAAACATTGCTTGGACACTGAGTCGAATCGCCAAATCCATATGCTTTTGGTGTTGGCAAAAATACATTCGAGTACGTAGGCGGTTTGAATCATCATCATCATTTCAGAGACGACCCGCATTCAGCCTCACCGAATTGAAACCGTAGACGCCCTGAAGGTCGTCTGCGGTTTGAATATGCAAAGATAAATATTTGAATAACAATACACTTTGATAAATTTTTTATAAATTGTTGAGTAACAATTATTATGTTTACATAAAAGTAATGACACATAATACCTATTTAGTATCCAAATATAGTATCGATTTTACTGAGAATAGACCTCAATTTTCGACATCACGGTTTTACCAGCGCACTGGCTGACATCACAAGAAAGGTCATCCACTTAATGCGGGGATCTACTTATTGTGTTTGTCGTACACGTGCAAAATGTGGAGCCTCTTTCATCGGTGTTCCTCCAATATGTAGTGACTACAATATGGGATTCTTCAAAAGGTGAGTTAACAATATCTTTAAAAGGATCAGCAACGTATCTTAATGCCACCAGTGTCACAGATTCATACGTGACGGGTAATCGCTTACCTGATTGTTTATTACACTCACATATGCAGGAATCTGGTCTTTGGTTACGGACAATTCCTTCTTTTAGTACGGGTAATTTTTTAGACCCATCTGGTTTTCGTTTAGCTGCTAGCTTACGTTTGGGTGCAAAATGCTATGAAACCCATCACTGCCAGTGTGGTACTGCAGTAGATTAAGTCTGTCACCACGGGCTTTCTTGTTCCAGAAGTACTGGTCGGATTTCCCGCCACGCTAGCATTAACGATATCATCCGTCGGGCTTTTACCAGCGCCAATGTTGCAGCCATTCTTGAACCGAATGGTCTCATGCGTGACGATGGTAAAAGACCTGACGGCAAGACACTTAAAAAAAAGGTTTACTTCAACGCATTATGTCGTGATGAAGCCGTGTCACTAAGTCAGCTTCAAGTAATAATTCTACCATCCTCGGTTCGTTAATTCTGTGTATCGTGACATTAATCTTGGTTTATCCTTAAGGACCGATTTAATCTAGTTTATGTGACAGCAGAGCTAACTCCTGCCTAGTCTAAAGTACAGTTGACAATATGCCAAGCCATCACATACGATAATTGAGTTTGGAATTTTGTTCACGAAAATTGCCCGCGTATATTATATTATGTGAGTAATTAGGGAGGTATGCAAAAACATGTTATAAGAAATAACTGCTAACACAGATCCCTATTAAAAATAAGCTTGATGTGAAGCTTACATGTAGGTAGCCGTCTGTTTGATCCTATCGCGCCTGAGGCGAGCAAACATATCCGGGCAATTATTCAGCGGTTAAACGATGTGGAAAGTAAAAAGAAGTATATCAGTGATTGAATTTGAAAGCACTTTGCTTTGCGAACAGCTTTTTTGGTTGTTCGAGGAATGTTTCTGAAAATGTGTATTAGGGTTAGTCAATTAGTCAATCGGAATATAGCTGGAGCTGCTAAAAAATTAATATAACTGCTCAAAGAAATTTTTAGCCACACATTAAACACACAACAACATACAGACACACAACATAGAACAAAAAATGGGTGAACTTGTTGTTTTATGGGTTAAAGTATGAAATTGCCGATTTGGACTAAGAATTAAATTTCGTTTTTTTTTTCTATCCTGTGAAATATTTTTTAATCAAAATATTACCTTCATTATAATATATAGGTACATTGCTGCCATATAAACGGAAGTTAATTTATGTGTTTGCGAAAAAGTCTGGGGTTCTAGATTCGCCACACTGTGTAAAGGCATTTTGTCAGTATAAAATGTTTAATCTAGGAGGCAGTCCTCCTGGGAAGAATGTTTATCATACATATTGCAAAATTGTCCAAATCACGTTAATAATGGCAGTGCGTTGGAGCAATGTCTGGCGAGTACAGAGCATGGCTTATGGTTTCTAACTGCAGCTCCTGTGGAGTTACAGAAGTTTCCCATGCAGTGTGAGGTCTTGCGTTACCATGAAGTAATAATGAGTGAGAACACCTCAGAAGCGGAGCGAAATTAAACGAACCAAATCCATTTATCACTTTAATCACATTTCACTATCAACATAATAACCTAGTAACTACTTATATTTATTTAACATCGTAATTCACTAACCTCAATCAACGAAGGTCTGCCTCGGAATGCTCAAGAATATGCTCCCTCTATATTGGCCGAGTGAGTGACAAAGCCCGAATGAATGAAAGTTAAAAAGATGTCGTTGTCAATGTCAGTGACATTGACATCTACTTGAGTCCGTTCCGTATGTCTTATTGTAGTTATACCTACATAATATGCCGTGAAGTAAAGTGTGTGTAACAAAAGCAATGTATACTATGAAACAAACAATAGTTTTCTAAAGTTGTATTTTCGGTAGGAAAATAGTTTTTATATCTTTGGTAGGAGAATAAGTTGCAAATTGCACACACACATTCCAAAAATGGTATACTTACATATTCAGCAGTAAGGTTTTCTGTCTTGATTATGAACAATTTGAAATGTACACAAAAAATCACACTGAACTTTGTGTGATATACACGGTGGGCCAAATTCTTATCCCCTTCAGGGTAGCTACCTTTTCTTTTGAAGTTAGAAGGTTTTGTTTTTAGGATCCTTCGATTTTATTTTGAAAAAAAATATATTGCCATTTTTACTTTTTTTTTTTTTTAAGTAAGTAAGGTTCGCCCAAAAATGACATTTGTCAAAAATATATAATAATATGTATAATGCCTGTATAATGCTGTCTTTTAAAGATCTAAAATCGTATTCAAACTCTGTACAATCCCTTGTTCGGCACTAAGCGGGTAACTGTCACCCCTCGAGTCGAAATGCAATGCATTATTCGCTTTTGGAAACCATCTGCGTTCCTTAGATCCGTTTACAAAGAAGGGGTACACCGTACACTGGAAGACAGTTCGTGATCTTTTGTTTCTGAAGTGAAAACTTCTTTAGCGGGGTTGTGCACTTTTGTATGGCGATAAAAATTGACTGGCCGGTTGGCGCAGTTGGTAGCACTCTGCCTTCTGAGCCGCTGGTCCCGGGTTTGATTCCCGGACAGGTCAGACATTTGTGTGTATGAATATGTCTGTTTGACCTGTGTCTGGGTGCGTATATGTATATAAGTATATATATCAGTCATCAGGTTACCATAGTACAGGCTCTGCCTAGTTTGGGACCTGAAGACCTTGTGTGAATGTTGTCACATATTTTAAAAAAAATGTTAACCTCGCATCAGAACATCAGGACGTGACGTAATCGAATACGTAAGACGTAGGGAGAGTAGACCGCCGTTGAAATTTAAACTTAAATTACTTACGAATAAGGAACATTTTCGTTTGTTTGTAGTTATATTTGATAAAGTCGTTTTGTTAAAAGTATTATTGAGTTCGGTTATCAAAACGCTGATATTAGGTATAAAGAGGAAAGATTTCATTGTTTCGATACATTTAGTGATGATGTTAATTTTATGTGTACGTACATAAAATCATTAAACTTAAATACCTGTTGTCATGTTTGTGTACGATAGTGCAATAAATGAAATATATTGTATTTTACCACATAAATGATAGTATTTTATACTGGAAAATAAAACAATTCATGCGAAATTATTCCCAAACCATTCCAAAATATTCAAAAATGCACAACGTCAAAGTTTAAGTCTTCACTTTTGCCGGCACTCCCGGAGTGCAACCGGTTTTTTTCTGTCATCGTTTACAAGCGTATTTTTTTACCATAATTAAAACGAAAAGCGTTTATTGAAGATTTTATGAATTTTATCCTAAGCAAGTAGGCTGAAGTAGGTGGTATAGTGGTGGTAATACGAGATGCTCTCAAAGTATGAAAGGACTTGTAAACTCTAAGGCTTAGGCTAAGGCTACTCTACTAGAGTATCAGAGAAGACGCCGCGGAGGAGGGTTCTACGCTCTTGTCGCCGCTCGGACCTGAACCACTGAAGATGTCGACCGCAGTGATCGACGAAACGTCTGGAACAAAAGTTTCACATAGACCACGGCCAAACAGCCCGGAAGCAATACATACAATATGAAAGGACTAGCGACACAACTGAACACCTTGGTCGTTCTCAGTTATCCTACTAATATTATAAGTTGGAAAGTTTGTGCGTATGGATGTACGTTTGTATGTTTGTGACTCTTTCACGAAATAACTACTGAACGGATTTGGATGAAATTTGGAACACAGATAGCTTATACCCTGGATATAAAGCCAGGGTATATTACCTTATGTTTGTATAAATAAACATAGGTTTATTTTCATCATCGCCATAATCACTGTTTTTTATCACCACGGCGGTAAAACGGATTTGGATAAATTTTGGTAGTTTGAGTTATCTATAGACTGACAATAGCTCACTAGCTATTGTCAGCCACTGATTGCTCAAAAGTTTTTGTAGCTGTAGTATCATAATTAGTTATTAGTATTTTATTTGAATAAAGGCATCGGTCCATTAAAAAAAAAACAAATATAATTTCAATTAACCAAACACTTAGTGTGTTTACGCAGCAGTTCCTGAGAGCCAGTAAACATTCTACTTTTAGCGTGATTTCCCTTCGACCACATCTTCATTGACCATCACGTGATATAGTGGCCAAACGCTTTTAAGAAGAAAAAAATTCAATTCATCCATTCACAGTCATGTATTAGAAAAATTTGAATACTGCTTTTCTAATAATCATTTTATTCAAAATATGATCTTATCGTAATTATTATATAATAATACCATATTTAAAGAAACGACTTACAAAAAATAACATATCTGCATGTAAATAAAATAATATAATCTAATCTATAAATAAACCGCTAGCAGTGGGCAGCATTGCCCTGTTGAATAGCGATGCTTAATCTGTGAGCGAAATAAAGGCCAGCGTTACGGTCACGTTTTTAAAACCACTTTTCAATTTTTTAAATAAACAGTTTTTATAGTCCGTGTAACTCCGATTCTTTATTATCTTATAATACAAATGTCACCCGTAGACAAAACTTTTGACAATCACAATAACTAACCTGTCCCGTTTAGGATGTAACAAGACAGCTTAACATAGTGTCGCTATTCATGAATAGCGTTGCTCGGTGACGATAGTTTATCGGCTGTTATAAATCAATTGGTGATGTATTGCCGCTTTTGTGCTAGAGGTGAAGTTTGATAGATAACTTTAAGCTCTTGTTAAAAGAACTTTGAGCTTTGTGAACAATACGTTTTACATTTATAATATTGGAGCTTTTTTAATTTCAATTATTTTTGTTGATTTTTTTTATCACACTTAGCCCCCCGCACTAGGATTCCCTGTATCGGGGGAGGCAAGGACACACACAATCACAGCACACAAACACCCAAGACCCGGGACAAACATCTACACTCATCGCACAAATGTTTTCCCTTGCCGGGATTCGAACCCGGAGGCACAGAAGTTATGTCACTGACACTGACCACTGCGCCACGGCGACACACCTTTTCCTGATGGTTTTCCTGATAACCGTTTGATTGAAATTATCAATTAAATTACGAGGTAATTTTGTATGTATGTGTAAATCGGTTGCTTTGTAGTAAGCGTTATACATGACAGTCAATGTCATGAACTAAATCATTAAGAGTAAAAAACAGACCGTTAGCCTAAATTGTCATATAATGTTGTTTGTAATTATAATTTTTACTTATAATATTTTACTCGTAGGTTTTTAATTGTCCACTTGATGAATAATTGATGATTGCTTACATATATTAATGTCACATAGATCTACTCAGATTTTTAGGTAAGCACAGTTTTCGATAAAAATCACTGTAAATATAAATAGTTGAACTAGTTTATTATTATTTTACTTGGAAACATCGCTTTTACATATAATAATAGTTGATAAATGAATAGTTGCTATTACATTTTGGAGATGGCGAGAAGCTTTAACCCTTAAACTTCCAGAGTTTTTTTCTCATGGTAATTAAATAAACAGTAAATTTAAATATTTCTCATTGAAGTAATACGTTTATTTTATCATTGTTTTTTATCATATATTATACTCCAAAAAATGTAAATTTTCTATTAAAATACTATTGACAATCATGACACTTCTGAGTTTTGAATACATTTTATTTTCGGATTGATTTAGTTGCCTTGTACACGTGGTCCCTGCTATCAAAAAATGAATCTAAGTGGTCCCTGGCAATTAAAAGGTTGGGAACCATTGCTCTAAATGCAAGTGCAATACGACATAATTTACGTATATATTTGAAGTAATTTGTGTTGGCAAATCAGCTTTTATTCTTGTTTCAAATCTAAACAATACAAGTAATTAAAACACAATTTATTTTGCACCGCGTTACATGTACTGCAAGCCAAACACAAATGATTAAATAATAATGGTTAGGTACATAATGAAATCATTCTAACGCGATTCAAAATTGCATCGCTCTTAGAGGCGTATCTACTTCTAATGCAACTTTAAGCGGCACTCAAACGTCTAAGGTGATTAGGGCTTGGGTCTGCCTCAATTATGCATCACTATGGTACAACTCTCGCGGTGAAGTGATGCTCAGGGAACGCTGTCATGAGTACTCATTGTATGAATGTGGTCTTGTGTATGTGTACGTCAATTTACATTTAAAAAAATACCATAAAATGGAACCGACTTCAACACTCAAAAGTGAGAAATAACGTTGTTGAAGTCGGTACCATGATAGTTCAAAAGTAACTATTATCAAAACATTGTGGTACCACAAGTTATTTCAAACTTTTGAGTGTTGATGTCAGTTCCATTTTTGTTTTTTTTTTACCCGACTGGCTTACACTCGGCATTATGCTGAGTTGGGGCAATTTTTTGACATTATACTAAGGTTATTGTGTATTGTTGTGTATGGTTATGCTTATTGTTATTTCTTTATTTTATTTTTTTGCGGTGTTTATTTTATTTGATGTTACTGAACTTCTGTGTAATGTCGCAAATAAAATGCTTTTTTTCTTTCTTTGCTAATATGATAGATACAAAAAAATTCTAGATCAATTTGAAACGTTTATTATCTCTGCTTACTATATAGCAACATATTACTCGTAGTTCTTAATGTCTATGTGATCGATATTTGACTAAAGTTTTAAGCGTGCTTTTCATGAAATATCCTACTAATATTATAAATGCGAAAGTTTGCGTGTATTTGTATGTGTGCACGGAGTCTTCAAGTCGCGAGTGAATAGGTACCTTCTAGGTTTGCGTGCTAAATCCTAGACAACGTCGTCACTTAACATCAGGTGAGACAGTTGTCAAACGCAAACTTATAATATGTAAAAAAAAAAACGGTTACTCAAACGGCTACACCGACTTCGATGAAATTTGGTATGTAGATAGTTAAAGCACCGCCGGATTAACACATAGGCTACTTTTATCCCGGAAAAAAAAAAGTTCCCGTGGGATAATTGAGGTAGCGGGAAAACTGTAATCTACGCGGGTGAAATCGCGGGGCGCTACTAGTCTTCAATAAAAACAACTTGTTAACTTTGACTTATGACTTCGATAACTTGTGATTTCAATCAAATCAAATGTCATTTATTGTCAATCAGGTTCGTTTCCTTCCAGTTTTTAACAAACTCCAACTAGACAATTTATTCATAAATAAAGATTTACACGTCACATCAGAAAAATATAAATAATAATTCAACTTACTATGTAGGTAAGACTATACATATACATGTATTTGATTTGTCATGTAAGTATCTATTAATTAAATATCAAAATATCATTTATGTAAAACATTTTGTTTTTGACGTGATAACGTTTTATAAATTGATGAATACCAGCAACACTCATGAAAAATAGTAACGTTCCGCGTAACGTTCCACCTGAGTTTTGTATTACATAAAATAATCAAAGTCAAAGTCAAAGTCAAAGTCAAAGTCAAAGTCAAAGTCAAAGTCAAAGTCAAAGTCAAAGTCAAAGTCAAAGTCAAAGTCAAAGTCAAAGTCAAAGTCAAAGTCAAAGTCAAAGTCAAAGTCAAAGTCAAAGTCAAAGTCAAAGTCAAAGTCAAAGTCAAAGTCAAAGTCAAAGTCAAAGTCAAAGTCAAAGTCAAAGTCAAAGTCAAAGTCAAAGTCAAAGTCAAAGTCAAAGTCAAAGTCAAAGTCAAAGTCAAAGTCAAAGTCAAAGTCAAAGTCAAAGTCAAAGTCAAAGTTTAAGTCAAAGTCAAAGTCAAAGTCAAAGTCAAAGTCAAAGTCAAAGTCAAAGTCAAGGTCAAGGTCAAAGTCAAAGTCATAAATGATTATGACGTTATCACGTAAATCTATCGTCCGTAAACCGACTTTACAGACAACCAATTTTTTTTTAAAAAAGTCATTGTATGCATAAAATGCTTGCAATTTCTTCAATAAGCCAATTTTTTGTTCCAATCAGTTGCAAGATATACATACACCAACCGCACTTAGCTTAACATAAGACAGTGTTTACCTCCCAAACAGCTCACTGAATATTAGATGTTCTCTGTGTTTACCGAGTTATTCCCAAGTTGTTCGACCAAAGGTTAATGTACACGTGAACCACCCACACAGCTCTGTATAGCCATTGTATACACAGATTATAGAACGAACGGAGATATTAACTTTTATTCTACGGAACAATCAAAAGGAACACAGGATGTTAAGCGGTAACCTCTGCCTATAGACAGGTACAATTCAAATATAGGTACATGATATACGACTTACGTAAGCTCGTTTAAATAATTTTTTTCTGTCGCCCGTTTTTCATATCTTTGTTATTCACGAAGAAATGAAGCAATTGATTGAATAACCAAATTCATCGTCCGTTTTACTTGTCTCCATTATTTTAATTACGTTTTCATCGGTGGATAATTTATAACGCGCATTTCAATTTTTTATTATTATTCTACAATAAAAATATAAAAATAAAAATTTTAGTATGTACTTTCTTTCGAAATTCAATCGAAAATAGACGTGTAGTAAGAATGTGTGCATGTGAATCTTTTATCACAAACAGTTTATAACCATATATATACACCGCTTCTTGCCGGTTTACTTGCATTCTAAATTATGTAAATAAACAGCATCGTAGTTTGTGTGTATGTTTGTTACTTCTTCACGCTCAAACGACTAAACCGATTTCGACGAAATTTGGTATGGAGATAGTTTTATGGATCGACTGAACTAGATTAACACATAAATTACCTTTATCCCGGAAAAACTATAGTTCCCATGGAATAATTGAGGTAGCGGGAAAACCGTAATCCATGTGGGTGAAACCGCGGGGCGCTACTAGTTGTATATATAACACTATTTTCTGACATTAGTTCAATATCGCAAAATTGAATGAGACGTTTTCTACAAAAAACAGTACTAAAAGTACTCAATAAGGCGCTGTATAGTTTAGAATATTAGTTCTATAGTTGATAAAATCGTTCTTCACTGACAAAATATCAATAACAAGTGTTTCTTCTTAATAGTCTGTGGTGTAGTAACCACTCAGGCGGTTATTTTTCATTATGGTTTCGTTTTCCATCCTGTAATGTTCTTGTGTTATTTGCTTCTATCAATTGTCTTTTTTTGCTTAATTTATTGTTTCAATTGACTGTGACAGGTAAATTTCTGTGACTATTACGCCATCTAGTAAGTATTTTTGGGAACTTTTTTTAAGAAAACGCCTTATTGTTGTGTACGCGATTCCTGGACGCAGACCGGTCGCAATCGATCCTTGTGGAAATCAATGAGAGAAGCCCATTTACGAAGTCCACTGCTAAAGTGGACTTAAAAGTTATAAAAACTGTCACGAAGCATACAGTGTGATAAAGCAGCAGTCCTTGAGAGCCAGTAATAATTTCTAAGTCTAGTGTGATTACACCCGACCACATCGTTACGGCTATGAAATGAGAAAGTGGTCAAACGCTACCTAAAAAGTATAAAAAAATATTGCCAGGTAGCCCTTTGAAAGTATCCAAAAATCATACAATAAAGTTAATATTTTAAATTACGTATTCAATTAAGACACAACCAGTCGCCGTGGCGCAGTGGTCAGTGACACTGGGTTCGAGTCCCGGCAGGGGCAAGCATTTGTGCGATGAGTGTAGATGTTTGTCCCGGGTCTTGGGTATTTGTGTGCTGTGATTGTGTGTGTCCTTGCCTCCCGCGATACAGGGAATCCTAGTGCGGGGGGGGGGTTTACGTGTAATAAATAAAATAAAATAATTATAAAAATCGGTTACGACTTTCTTAAATTTTGGTGAATCAATGAAAGTTTGTCTGCAATACAAAGGTTTTATTTGCACGTTTTCGTCAATGATATTATATGTTTATATGAGGTAGATGTCGCACAAGCTTGCGGAAACTGAGGCGGCAAAATTAAGTCAATTGTAGTAATTTTGATTACGACGCGTTATTCAAGCTCAAGTCTAAACATATAGCTATCCTTTTCTATATTATTTGTACCGTATTATCTGTCACAGTAAGCATGTTTATGTCGTAAAGGAACAAAATTTGAGCACCGCGCGGTATGAATATACGTCATCTTTAGTAAAACATCATTGGTTTTCGTGTTATTTTACATTTACCGTTGCAATCTTTCATTTTCCGTGCTATAAATGTTAAGAGCGGAGCAATTCCGGTCGGCTCGCTGACCGCCATTACGCGGTACTCCACTTCATTCCGAATATAATTTGCCTTCGGAAATGGAAATCTCAAACGTTTACCGTAGCAAATGAAGCAAGTATGCACATATTTATATAACAAATAGGTATGTTCAATTATTTTTATTGCTTCATATTTTCAACTAAGAAACTGAATGATTTCAAATCAATCATTCCATTATTATAAATGCGAAAGTTTAGCGTATTTGTGTTTTATACGTCTTCACGCCCTAATGACTCGATAGATATGACTCAGAGTGTTTTAACCTAGATTACCAGATAGGCTGGATTAAAAATCACCGGAAAAATACTGTATGAAAATATTAATTTGCAGCCACTTCTCAACTGGCAAAAGGGCACAGCTGAATATTATGGTACTACTGTGGTAGCTGACGGATGCTGGCAACAATTTCCTTCTTTTTTTTTACTCATGTAAAGACAAAAATAAGACATGACATGATGGTGCCGTGGTGGTACCGGCCTAGAGTGCTGTGGTGGTACCGGCCTAGAGTAGTACTCCCCCATCTCTTTCCGTGGGTGCCGCCGTAAGAGTCAGCTAAGGGATCACGTACCAGAAGGTGGGAAGCAGCGCCTTCTGAGGATAGGAAATAATCCTATTATTAGTATTGCCAAATCCCCCCTATAAGGGGAGGCATATGTCCAGCAGTGGACATCCTATGGCTGAGATAATGATATTGAATATCATAAATTTAAACCAAAAAATTAGATACAGATGTGGTCCAAAAATACTAGTGAAAATAATTCAATAGTTTTTTTACTCAGAGCCCATAGTCACGACATAAGAATCTGTACAGAATATATCGAAGGCGTTTTCACCCAACTTCATTATCAGCTTTTCACCGCCCGACTGGGGAGCGACCAGCTCCTGATCGCTTTTAAATACAATACAATGTTTTTGGTTTCGTTCAGTGAGTCACTTTCATAATCAATTTTGGTGAAATCGAAATATCGTCGAAACAAGTGCTGACAATTATTCTCCGGGATTGTACCTACCCATAGTGTCTTAAGATCACGAGTAATGAGGCTTGCGTGCTAAATCTTAGACCGCGTCGTCTCTTAAAATCAGATGACACAGTGGTAAACACACAAGCCTATATAAAGATAAATCTTTTTTTTTTGTATTACACTTAAACCCCCGCACTAGGATTCCCTGTATCGCGGGAGGCTTGGACACACACATTCACAGCACACAAACATCCAAGACCCGGGACAAACACCTACACTCATCGCACAAATGTTTGCCCCTGCCGGGATTCGAACCCAGAGTCATGGAGACACAGTAGTCATGTCACTGACACTAACCACTGCGCCACGGCGACCATCGTCGAAATCTGCCGACACTCCACAGATTTCGATTCTTACGCGAAAGGTATGTTCTTTAAACCAAAGCCTCAAATCATGAGTATTAGCAAATGGTAAATCCAAGCAAAATATTAAATATTTATAGCAAATAGGTACATTTTTAAGCGGATCGCGGTCGATATAATTGCATCACGACTCTGTCAAAGGAGTCTTCAATTTTTATCGTGGTAATATTCAGCTTAACGTCAAAACTTAAGTATTCGCAATGGACTTAACTCCATAGCCGATTTGAAACTCAAATTTAGACTCAATATCACAAGGTATAAAGAGTAAATACCCTGTCACTCAGATCCGAAGCTAAATCTTTTACGAATCGAAAAAGAGGCGGTGTCAACATTGCGGCAATTTTTAAAGAGATGGCCTCCCCAGCACGCCCTTTCATGAAAATTTTAATAGAGAAACCTTTGAGACGCGCTTGGAGTATAAACGAGATGAAATGAATGCGCTTGGTTAGTGGGTCAAATGGTAACCTAAATTTACAACGGAACTTACAGTAAGGACGGAAACAGAAAAAAGTTTTTACCAAAAAATGGAACCGACTTAAACACTCAAAAGTATGAAATAACTTGTTGAATTAGGTACCATGATAGTTCAAAAGTAACTGATATCAAAATATTGTGCTCATGGTACCGACTTCGACAAAATATTTCACACTTTTGAGTGTTAAAGGCGGTTCTATTTTTTGGTAATTTTTTTTTTTACTTTTTTAGTGACCTTTGTTACTCATGGGATCAATTGTCATTGTGGTGTAGGTATGTTCACCGATCTCTTCACCCGCTACTATAATATCGTTTAGGTATAATCACGCATTTTTCAGTTTTTGGAGTGTAACTCAATCTGTGTTGAAGTCGGTTCTATTTTTTGGTAAAAATCTTTTATACTGTATAGTTCTAGCGTTTGACCACTATCTCATATGATAGTCAGCGACAATGTGTTCGATTATGTTATCACGCTAGATCTAGAATACTTTCTGGCTATCAAAGCTACTGATAGTGTGCCTGAACACACTTTGTTATTGGTAACAGTTTTTCAAAGTTGACAGTGGTAGCTAGCCGGACAGATACTTGAAAGTACCCTACAACGATGAAATTGAAAATAAATTGAATGTGCATAATTTATGTTCATATTTCTATTAAAAATAACTTTTAAAACTCAACAACTTTTCCGGCTATGATCTCTAAGTTAGATGAGTTTCCTTATCAGCTTTACCAAAGTATACATAACCATCCTTTACAAATCCCTGCGCCCTTCCTATGCAAACACGATAACTACCCAAGCATAAAGATAGTCACGTTTTGAAAATTAACTTTGTCTTTGTTTTTTAGACATACAGAGGTATTTTGTGTTCCCGAAACGGCAACACTTGCGAAGGCAACTCGTAAATGCCGGATGCTACTTTGTCGCCAGTCTGGGATTTTAATTGAACTTCAGGCTTCAATTTCGGTAATTGAATGCAACCCGTGGTGTTGCCCGTGGTGATATTAAGTGGTTTGACGATTCTTGTGGCTTCCAGTTATCCCACGGGAACAGACAATATTTTCGGGAAAAAGTAGCGTGTGTTATTTCAGAGTATACGCTACTTTCATTTCAATTCCGTGGATAACAGTATTTATCGGAAAACCGTAGTCCACGCGGGTGTAACCGCGGGGCATAGCTAGTAGACAAATAAAAACTTTTTACTACAAAAAAATCTGGTTATATATATTATCATCATATCTTCGCATCAGTATTGCCCTCTGAAAGAAAACGAATAACAAATTCGTTTTCAAAAGTTGTAAATTAATGAAGATTTTCTGATTTAAAGAACATACAATTCTTTCTAAAATTCAATTAAAAAATGGTTAATAACTGATAGTTAGTAATTTTGTTATTAAAACTGACGCGGTTTTGACACATTATGAATGTATAAGACACGGGAGTTACTCACTTAATAAGTCAGAGGGTTCCGACTATAGTTTCAACCACATTCGGAGGTCTTTTTCAAGGAGAATACGGGGCGCTCGCGGACGCGGTCGCGATTCGCCTAGAACTGGGCGTACTGGGCTGACTTATTACGTGAGTAACTTCCGTGTTTTATACATTCATAGTTAGTAATTTACTGGTCCATGTCTACCACGAGAGTAAATTAAATCAAAAGTTGGCGAACTGTAAACTAAATGCTAATTAAAATCACTTTGTCTTTCTTTGTTTTACGGGTTAACATAAAAGGTCACCTCTAATTTGAACTTTGTACAAAACGATAGTTCTTTAAATCCCATTAGGACATGACATATTTTTCTAGAATTGTACGCGGAGCAGTTGAAACCAGGAAACATAAAAAATTCAATCGAGAGGATGGTTTTAGGTTGTCTACATCTTGGAACCCAGTGATTTATAGATGTTCGCGTCGCAGCGGTTTTCACCGTGAGAAAACTAAAATACTGTCAGTGTTGTGTGTCGTGACAACCCTGTGCTTTTGCAGGGCTGTGACAGCCCTACAGTTTAATAATATCAAAAGTGGGTAGTTGGAGAAACTACGCGCTCTCGCCGATATTGCCACCCGCATTTCTCCAGTCTTCTCTTGACCACGACCAATGCAACTTGGTCGAAACGTCGAGGTAAATAAATTACTATATGTTTTTCTCGCGATCAAGCCCCGTTTGCTTTAATAACAAGGACTTTTTTTTTTTTTACATATTATAAGTTTGCGTTTGACAACTGTCAGGACATGACAGGTGTGCGAAATCTTTAACTATTTGTCCAAGATATATATTTGAGATAGCAGATCATCATCGTAGCCTTTTGGGAGTCGAAACTAGCAGCATTTTGAGCGACATTGAGGCAGAAGATATTTTTATTTTTTTAATTTACACCTATACTGCCTTTCACTGTTGAACTCTCGAACCTAAACATTTTTTACCATTTAAAACAACGTCAATAACAATTCATTTCAGTTAATGGTTTATCTCCTGTGCTCCTGTGTGTTAGGGTCAAAAGCTTCTCGAATGCAGACCACGCATTGGCAAGCGCAGCGTAGAACAGCCTCCGACCAGTTGGACAGACGACCTGACTAAGATCGCAGGTAAGGGCTGGATGCGCCGCGGGCCGCATCCAACCCGTCCTTGTAGAAATCAATGGGGGAGGCGTATGTCCAGTACTAGATCTCCCATAGATGAGATGATGATGATGGTGTTTTCTAATGTAAGTACCAAAATGTAAGCTGGTAAGGTACAATGATTCTACTTGCGAATCCACATCACGTGGCCTATTGTCAGGTATTGTACAGAAATCAATTCAATAAACTCTATTATGGCAATGCCTGTTCTACAGAATTTCGTCGACAAAAGCTTCATGTATATGGATATATTTGTTTTAGATATATGTAGGCAATAATTTTGATTTTCAGTAAAACTAGTGAAAATTTTATAATAACGTATTTAAAAACAAAACCAATAAATGGAACTGACTTCACACTCAAAAGTGAAGACTTGTTGAAGTCCTAGTAGGTACCATTATAGGTCAAAGGTAACTATTATCAAAATATTGTCGTGTATAAATAAGTCGATTCCATTTTTTGGTAATTTTGTTTGTCACCCTTTTCAGTGACCCGTGATACTCAAGGGATCAATAATTGTCATCGGGAAGCATCACAGCTTTCAAAGAAAAAAAGAATCACCTAAATCGGTTCACCTAGTCGAAAGTTCCGAGGTAACAAATAATAAAAAAATACGGGTAGCATTGGGAACCTCCTTTTTTTGAAGTTTGTTAAAAATCTATACTAAACGACTTCCACTATTTATCCCTGGAACTATTTCAACTTTTACTTGAAAAAAAATTTGGTTTTCATCAATGTATGCGAAATCAAATAGGTACACCATAAATTAAAATCCTGAAATTAGATGTTACCTAGTATTTACAAAGTTCTGGTTGACAATAAAAGTTCAAAAATTAAATCACACAAATATTATAAAGGCAAAAGTTCGTCATTCGTCGTCTGTATGTATGTTGCTCCTTTACACTGAAACAGTGGAACAAATTAGCACAAAATTTGAAATAAAGATAGCTTGTATACTGGAATAACAGTCAATCAATATTTTCAGGGGAAAAATAGCTTATGTGTACATAAGCTATGAAAATGTTGACAGTTCCCGTGGGAAGACGGGAACACATAAAAATCGTCAATACGTAATTTAATAAATTACTTTTTAACATTACCATTTTCACCACGGGTATACCGCGGGGCCCACCCAGTTGCCCATATTTGTATTGGAAAGTATGCGTAAGACAATATCAAGAATACGAGATGGTCTACTTCTGCCAAGTTAAGATATTAATATGTAAGCCGGGGGCATTATCACCGCCGGGCCTCACTTGCCCGGGCCAAGGGTGGCTCGGGGTGATACGAAGAGTCGCTGGGAGATCTAAACGTCGAATTCGCCATGTTGTATGCAAATCTTTTAAGAACCGTGCATATAAAGTGGAAAGAGTGCTGATTCAGTCGTATAAAATATCAAACCAAAGGGTTGGTTGCTTTTGAATTGGCTTTGAATGATATCAACAGCTTGATCACGGAATAAATTTGCATCTAATTATGACTGATATTGAAATTAATGGATAATACTGTAAGCTTTTTAAATCGTTATTAAAAGTGGCTCATTATACACTGTACTTACACAGTTAATGCTGGGTTTAGTAAAAGCTTATTTATTTTTATTAAAATAACATGAAATGAATTTATATTAAACTTTAACATACATCGCAGAAACATTAACTTTACATATATGTAATTTGGTATAGTGAGAAACTGTAATTCCAGTATGGAACCTATTGATACACAAGCTAGGTAAAACCTGTAATATGCCACACAGGCTCCCCGACAAAGATAACCTGTTCGGTAAACACGCGAAAAATTTAAAAAAAATTATACACGTTATTTAAAGATAAGAAAATGGTTTGGGTAGAATCAACAGAGGTTAAACTAATTTTAATAAAAAATATATACAGTTGAATTGAGTAACCCTCTTTTTTTGAAGTCGGTTATATAAATATTTTTTTGTTAATATTCCTTTGACCAATTTCTTACCTAGGATGACGGGGCAAACAATAAAGCACGCCTGCTTAGAAGATATTGTTTTACTCGTGACTTGGAAACACCCAGACTTCAGGTCTCTATATAAAGACACAGATTCAGGCCTTCGTTATCTGTACGTACTATACTACATATCATATGTGCCGTGGTGGTACCGGCCTAGAATAGTACTTCCCAACTCTTCCCGTGGGTGCCGTAAGAGTCGGCTAAGGGATCACGTACCAGGAGGTGGGCAGCAGCGCCTTCTGAGGATAGGAAATCATACTGCGCTCGCCAAACCGCCTGCCAAGCGTGGCGAGTATTGGCAAATCCCCCCTATATCCATTTTCGCAACAAATCTGTCAGCACTATGGTGACAGCTAGGCAAAGCTTTCTTTGATGCACACAAGTGACTTAACAATTCTATAATAAACATCACTATTTACTATGTCGAATTAGCGTGCTGTCTGTTCATGAGGCATTGGGCAGAGGCATATTTATTGTCTCATGTATTCTGTATAATATAAAATAGGAGTCATATCTAAATAATCCATGTATATCAGTTGAGACTTGTAAATAACTTTTTAATTTTATGTTGTATGTATTGCTTCCGGGCTGTTTGGCCGTGGTCTAAATGAAACTTGTGTTCCAGACGTTTCGTCGATAACTGCGGTCGACATCTTCAGTGGTTGCGGGAGGCGACAAGAGCGTAGAACTCTCCTTCGCGGTGTCTTCTCTGTTACTGAGAAGTTAACTCTCATCAGTAACAGAGAAGACGCCGCAAAGGCCTTAGAGTTTACATTTTTAATATTAAGATTTTTTTCCTAGCGCAAAGTAGTTGATAGTCTTCCTAAAATATCATAAACAAATAAATTATGTGGGGAGGCATATGTCCGTGGACGTGTATGGCTGCGATGAATGAATGAATATCATATGTATATCATATTAGTTGCGTACCCCTTACTAAAGAATCGTACCCTGGACTTGAACAGATTTATGAATTTCAATTTGTGTGACGGTGACGCGATCGTGACACAGGCGGGTTGCGCCCGCGTGCACGTGACACTCATATATTCACGGTGAAATTCTGTTCAACGTCACGCATCGGTATCTCTAAATGAATAATGAATGACGCGAGTGTTCGTGCCTTCTTAGAACACGCTTTGATACATTCTAAAATATAAAATCCAAGTAACTAGAATGAGATTTAATTTTGAAGTACTGTGTTTTTAGGTTTAATCAGTTTTAATTTGAAGTGATACCTCAAATAATACTTTAGCGGAAAATCTACAGTAAAACTTTAATATGAAGTTCAATAGTCTTTGCGTTAACAGGAATAGAAAATATTCTTAGTTAATATTATACAGGGTGATTGGGTCATTGTTGCAAAGCGGCTAGGCATTTTTTATCAGTATTTGTAGAAATACCCCAAAATGAATGAAAAAATTACTAACGACAGTTTAATATTCTTATAAGTTTTTTTTCATGTTATTTATTTAAAGTAATGCGTAAGCGAACTAACAACATTGTAATGTAACAAACCGATTAGGACTCACGTGGAAAATACTGGAAAATTACTTTTATTATTTGTTACATTACAATCATGGAAGAAACTCGCGATAGTTTTCAGACCAAAACAACATTTACAGAACATCTGCGTTGTGAGATACATTTTTTACAGTCGCTTTAAGTACACCTCAAATTTTAAAGATTTGACAAAACTGTTTTTTACGATGGTTCAAAAAAAATCTAGAGTCTCCACTGCTGGACATATGCCTTCCCCAATTATCTCTGCAGCGCCTAGTTATGGAAGCGGACCGCAACCTTCCTGCTATCTTAGTCAGGTCGTCTGTCCACCTTGTCTGTGAACGAGCTAAGCTGCGCTTGTCTGCCCGTGGTCGCTACTCGAGAACCTTTCGACCCCTTTGGCTATCAGTTCTGCGTGCTAAGTGCCTGCCCATTGCCACATCAACTTGCTAATCCGCTGGGCTATATCAGTGACCTTGGTTCTTCTACGGATCTCCTCATTCCTGATTCAATCGCTAGAGGCATACCGAGCATAGCCTATATAATTATATAAGGCCTATAGTTAGAGACCACGTTTCGGTTCCATATTATGTCATCACTGGTAACTCACACTGTTCCAAGATTATACACCTAAATCAGATATTAGACACCAATGTTTCACAGTCAAACACAGTTGTATCAATATACAAACACTGAATTTACTTTATGTGTCACAAGTGACACCTGAACTGTCAAGGCTCCTTAACATATCTTCGTTATGTCGTATGACGCGTTATTAATGTAGGGGTGAGATAGCAAATATAATTTCAGCTGTACCCTACGCTAAACTGACGAACTAATGCAATAGACGAAGAGATCACGGTCTATATCACTAAGGTGCTTCATATTGTAATATTATTTACACTTATTACAAAACCAACATAATTTCATAGAGCTTTAATTAAAATTAGTATCAGATGTTAAATAATTATTATTAACATGTTAATGATTTTTACAATTTCTTATTGCCATGTGTAATGTGAATATATCCACTTTCAAAGCTAAGATCGCCCTGGAGTTTTAATTGTCGGGCGTTAGACTGACAGTCACTGGTTCAATCCTCACCCCCGGCTCAAGTTTTTGCTTTTTTAACATCATAATAAAATCCATATGGTGGTAAAATGCTTTCCAATAACCATCTCACTAGCTGCCACCCCCATAACGTGCCGAAATAAATTCCACATTGTACGATACTAAATAATATGTTCCAAAGCTACAATAAAATATTGTATTTTCATCAAACGTAACTTAGTCATGGCCAAACCGACCACCAAGCGACCACCATACAATACTATACAATACAAAACACTTTATTGCACACCGGTCACAAAAAAACAACAATAAAAATAAAACATATACCTAACCAAAGTACAATTGTCGGCCTTATCGCTTAAAGCGATCTCTCCCAGACAACCAATCAACGGAAATAATATATTAGGATTCTGGAAGTTCGGTGATACAAAAACAGCGTGTCTAATATAATTAACATAATATACAATATATAGAATATATTATAATATATATTATAATGATAGTTAATATACAATTATATTAACTATCACTATGTTTAACTACTAATAACGAATACAATATGATTAAAGTCTTCAGAATGTAACACAGTAAGCATTCATTTACACAGAACTCAGGTACACATATGGTGTTCATATTTATTTATACGTATAATTACCAGTTAAGGGTGTTGAGCATGGATGCACAGACTTATTAAGACTAGGGGCCACTCGGGCAAATTATGAACTGATGGTGGGCCACCAGAAGTATAGGTAATTAAAGACAATGAAAAATTGATAATAATGTATTCAAATTGAAAAAGAATTTATTAATTTGAAGCGTGGCACTGCATAGTGCTTACAATCTTTTTTATATTTGGCTCAAATTTACTTGTAGCAACACGTAAAACTGCTTCCAAACTTTCATTTGCAAGGCGGTTTCGATTTTTTGTTTTATTATTATTTAGGATTGAAAAGGTTTGTTCACATATATAGGTAGAACCAAATAAGCTTGCACATTTCAGAGCGTTTATGCGCAACTCTTTGTACGTATTTTTATCAATGCAGCGGTAAAAGTTCAGCAAGTCTCCTTCGTTGAATTTGTTGCGTAAATCTTGGTCGTTCTGAATGTCGATAATTTCTAACTGCATTAACTCTGGCGCATTTTCAACTGAAATCGTGAAAGGATTGCTAAATATGTCCAACAGAGGTTTCACTGTTTTAAACTCCGAAAATCTGTCTTGAAAAGATTGAATCAAAATATCTAGCTTTTTTACATAACTGAAATTAATAGCAGTTTTTTTGAATTTTTCAGCCATTTTCTTATAATTCGGAAAATGATTGTAATTTCCAGAATTCAATTGCGATCTGAAAAGTGTCAGCTTGCATTGAAAGGATGATACATGTGCGTAGAGCTGGGATATCAGTTGATTTTTGCCTTGAAGCCGTGTGTTCAAGACATTCAAATGATTTGTAATGTCAACTAAAAAAGCCAAATCACACAACCAATCAGGACTTTTAAGTTCCGGGACGTCCCTTTGCTTTTCCGCCAGAAAAATATCAATTTCTTCTATTAAATTTAAAAATCGTTCCAGTGTCAATCCACGACTTAGCCACCTTACTTCTGTATAATACAGTAAATCTCCATGTTCGCATTCAATGTCATCAAGGAATTGTTTGAATTGCCTGTGATTGAGTCCTCGTGATTTTATGAAATTCACAGTCGAAACTACCACTTTCATGACATTTTCAAATTCAATTTTTTTAGAACAGAGGGCTTCTTGGTGTATAATGCAGTGAAACTGCATGAGATCTTCAGCGTTTAAGTTTTTTTCTTGCAAATGCTTTTTCAACAAAGTAACTAGCCCAGAATTGACACCAATCATCGAAGGAGCACCGTCAGTCGAAACTCCCGATAATTTCGATAAGTCCAAATCAGTTTTTGAACACTCGTCCAAAAGTACATTGAGTATATCAACTCCTCTGGTTTGACCTTTCAATGAACACATTCCTAATAACTCTTCGAAGACTTCAAAATCTTGAGTAACACCTCGTATGAATATAAGAAGTTGAGCTGTGGAACTAATATCAGTGGATTCGTCGAGTGCTAATGAAAAAAAATCAATTATCTTAGTTTTTTCATTTAATTGTTCCGCAATATTATCTGACAAAGACATAATTCGTCTTTGGATGGTCATACGATTCAGTTGAATTTTCTCAAACTTTTTTGCTGCTTCTGGACACATTTTCTTAGCGGCAATTTCTATGTATTCTTTTACAAAATCCCCATCATTGAAGGGGCGACTCCGCTTTGCTATCATTCGAGAAATTTCATAACTAACTTCTGTAGCTGTTTCTGTATCTTGAATGGGTTTTGTAAACATAGCTTGTTGACCAATAAGCTCCCGTTTTAAAGACAAAACTTTTTGCTTTCTTAATTCGCCTGTAAACTTCGTAAAAGTAGGATGCTGCGTTTCATAGTGCCTTTTTACATTATATTCCTTTGCAATCGCAACAGAATTCTTGCAAATTAAACAAACGACTTTGTTATGCGACCATACAAAAAAGTATTTCTCAGTCCAAATTTCTTGAAACTGCCGATTTTCATCTTTAACCTTACGTTTTTTACTAGTTCCTGGCATGTCCATGTTGCGTTTTAATCCTGACTAGGATTACCACAGCACCTAAAACCAATTACTAGGCATGAGTTCGATATATCAAAACGTAACTAATAACCGATATGAGTTTCATATCGTATCATATCGATATGACGGTTGCACATAACCGATATTACAAAAACTATGATATCTATATTATCGAGACGATATCAAAACACGCGCGAGAATACCTACGTTATGAAAACTGCAAACGATATAACCAAAACGCAAAACCGTGCACACAACTGAATGGATTGATATTCGTTTCTTCTCTTTCTTACTAAAGAGCGGTGTAACGGTTTTGGTGATATAACGAAAACGCCCATGTCTACCAATTACAGTTCCTAATTAATTACCAAAAATAATTGATAAAATATGTAGATAAAATTAATAACAGTTTTACTTACGATTTCACAACACAATTATACACGGCACTTGACGGGAAATCTACGTTGAATGTGGATCAAAATATATTATAATTATGACACCGGCTAGTCGAGTTAAAATCTACACTAGAACTAACGACACTTTACTCAAATTAAAACCGAACTGTCGGTCGCTGCGGTTAGCGTGGCTTTTATACCACGCGCATAGAGTCGAAAACTGTCTGGAGAAATCTCGAAACCGACTCTGGAAGCTTCGTGTATCTACCTACGCGAGCTATCGGGAATTTGGGACTATTGCTATCTCGCTCGCTCGAATTTAACCGAGATCAGCACGAACATTACCGACCGCTGTTACCGACGCATGCACGGCGCACCGATAAGATTGATAGAGCGCGCGCGCGAGATTCAAATTACTTTTCGAACATTTGTTATTGGTTTTATTCTGGAATAGAACTCAATATTTTCGAATGTACGAGAGTATTATTTTTGCTGTCGGCGGGCCACCAGTATTCGACCGGCGGGCCGCATGCGGCCCGCGGGCCGTAGTCTGTGCATCCCTGGTGTTGAGGATGGGGAGTTAAATAAAATAATTTAACCTGGTACTTAAACGTTACAAGAGATGGAGCCACAATACCATAGCATGGTACCATACCGTAGCATAGAATAGCACCATCGCCTACAGATAACGATAACACTGAGGGCATTACGATATGTTGCCAGTTCTTTTTCATGATATCCTATATTGTGGCTCAAAACAAATAATCAGTAATTGTCACAATATACATTTATTACATTTGTTATGCACTTTAAACTTTTATATGATAACATTGTTGCTACTCGGGAACACCCAGAAAGGAAGATCGTTCCACATTTTACAGGTGTATGGCAGAAACGATCACAGAATCGCACAGCATGTGCCTCCCGTGAGTATATAGATGTGCTTGTGTTCATTATTATAAATTAGTAATAACGTTTAATAGTAGTTTATGAAACTATATCATAATAAGGGTTAATAAAACACGAGTGTAAGTTAAAAAAACGATCCGTAGTGGTTTTTATAGCATAACACGAGTGTTTTAAGACCAAATAATGTGCAGTTTCACACTACTTTAGCTAATCTCAGAAAATATATAATGAAATTTACGTAAAATCACACCATATTTGTAAACGTTTAGCGCCAAAATCCATTTGCTGGTCACACATGCGTGTTGCGCCACGTCCACAGACTATATGTAGAAAAACTGCATTGCAACCTCCTTGGTCTCGCTGAAGTTGTATCTTAATGGAAAAAAAACTAACATTTCAATACAGCCCTTGTATGACAACGGTATCGAAATGTTAACTATTTTTATTATTAACTTACCTACTCAATTTATTTCAAAGTATTTTTTATAAAGACTGTCATTCAAGTTCTATTTTAGATTTTTTAATCTTTATATATCGGTGTGAGATAAGATAAAAGTATTTTTAATACTCTCGTCAACGCCTACAGTTGAGGGGTATATCTTACGTAACATAAAAATTGTATTGTTTAGTATTTATTCTAATACTGTGCAGTAGACTGAAGAAGTCAACTACACAATTCCAAGAGCATCCGATACACCTTATCCTGAAAGCACGCAACCTCTTGCTTCATCGTAATGTGCGACCTGCCACCCTCATTATATGCTCGTTGGTAATATACGTCAGAAAGCATTTGGACATCTACAGTTCAAGACACGCACCAAACGAGTTTGTGAATTGTAACGAAAATGTAATGAGAAAGCAAAAAGTTCAATTCTTTGGGTTGTTAATGTATTGTTTAAAGAAATTATTTAGCTGCTTAAGGTTCAGTTTTCTGGATTATTTCTGTGTTGCCACAGTGACATTTAGAGACACATTTTCGTATTCTGAGTCAAATATGTCTACGGCAATGTATCATATTTTGATACAAATTATACACTCTATTATTTTTTCGAAAAATTGCATAGCCTTAATAATAGTTGTTGTTCGTTTAAACAGCAACTATAAACAGTCCCTATGCTATCGGTACTGAACAGAACAAACAATGGGAGCCCCGCTCACAATTCCTAATAAACTAAACCGATTGAACAGGTAGGTTAGGTAAGGATAGTGGGACGAACTCCTAAATATTCTGTAATGAAATCATTTCCATCATCATCATTGTCATCTAATTTTCAATTCGAAGATACAAAGGAAATAACTAGCTAGGCTAGCTGATATTGGGAGTAAGTGCAAGTGCAGCGTACGCATGTCGACTTGCGCTGCATACGAAATAGTTTTCTAGTTAGATTTGGAAAAAACCAGAAGATACCTGACTCTATGATAAATTTTAGATTGAGCCTCCAATAAATCAACCACCAAACCATAGAGGTGGTTGACTATAGCGACGAAAATTGTGTATTATCTGAGATAGTGTACATACTTATTATTATTTTATTTACACAAGATCAAATATAAAATGTGAATATTTCTACGTTGCATTTTTCACGAAGCTTTTTAATTGGTGAACCATTTCTTTAAGGCTACTCATCGGGCCACGCTTATAATTCAATGAGATTTGTGGAGAATGGATGAAATGAGAGAATATTGCTCACTCTCAAAAGAGCCTTTAAGACGTAAAAAGAATGAACTAGGAATTATAATAGCAATTTAACAACATTTACTTTCAAAATAAAAAAATAGAACTTATTAAATGCGGGATGAATAAGTAAATAATGATAATAAACGCCAACTCACCGGTAACGGTAGCGCGTTGGATTTTTATTTATTCTTTAAATTATAATGATAACGGTGAATTTTCATCATCATGTCAGCCTTAGGACGTCCACTCCTAGACATAGATATGCATCCCCCATTGATTTCCAAAGGGATCGGATGGAAGCGAACCGCATCCAGCCCTGGTTTGCGATCTTAGTCAGGTCGTCTGTCCACCTTGTCGATGTCCTATGCTGCGCTTGCCAGTCCGTGGTCTCCATTCGAGAATTTTCCGACCCCAACAGCCATCAGTTATTCGAGCTATGTGCCTTGGCGACTGCCACTTCAACTTGCTAATCCACTGGGCTATATCGGCTACGGAATCTCCTCATTTTTTATTCGAACACGTAGAGAAACCCTGAGCGTAGTCCTCTACAAAACTCGTTGTGTGACTCTGAGCCTGCTCATAAGGCCCATCGGTCAGAGTTTCAGTTCTGGTAAATTTTGTATTCATATTTCACAAATATTATTAAGTTTGTATGTATGTGTGTGAGCGTAAGTGTGTATGTTTGTTAATCTTTCACCCTCGTGAAGGAGTAGTAAAAGATAGTAGACAAAAAACATGGTACTGATATCAAATTTACACTGTGGTACACATGAACTTTCCAGTTTCCAGTACATACTATATTTATTTTTGTAGGTAAACTATAAATCTAACGTTGCAACACTATCTCACTTAATAGTCAGAGACGATGTGGGCGAAGATGTAATCACGCTAGACCTATAAATGCTCAAAGACTGCTGCCTTGAACGCACTGTGTTTGGTGATAGTTTATCAAAATTGAGGGTGGCAGCTATCCCGGCGGGTGCTCGAAAGTACCCTACCACCATGCTGGGAATTCGATAACGGTGTTAACCTTTACAGGAAGCTCAAGCTGTTGTTGGGGATCGAACCAGTGTCCCTCAGTTTAACAGCCTACGCTCCTCCCGCTGAGCTATCATCGCTTCAAAATACATAACTAAACTTGAAGACCGAATATTAAAGTTTCGTAGAATGACAGCCAAAAAAAGTTAACAACTACCCGCCATAAACAGGCGCCAAACATATTGCGTGGACAAGTCCGACGCAGGTGTGTACGCTGTTTTATTTTCCTGTTTCAATAGAATAAATTACACGTATGTGAAATTTTTTACAGTTTGTAAATTTTGTAACGCACTTGCGGTTCGGAGCCACAAAGCGAAACATATGCGGCCGCGCTAGCTGCTGTCCAAGCGGAATTATAGCAGCCGGGGATTATAGCATTTCATTGCCAAATTATGCCCACAAATGGGCTTGTCTACCCGCTATACTTTATATGTACTTTTTCGTTGTTCATTACAATTTTCATTTTACGTTATACTGTTTATATAAACATATTTATATGTCGCAGCCAACTAGCTTAATCAGCCATTCAATGAACAGCCTAGCCTCTTTGCTAAACAGCGCCGTTAAACTAGCGGCCTGATTGATATTCAGCCGTAACAGATACGATACGTAGCAAATACGATATTATGACAACTGCAAATGATTATTTATTTTTTCAAATTCTAACCTAACCAAAATAAATGTGCTTGTTTTTAAAACTTTTAGGGCATTTGGATGCGCAAAGAACTTTAATTTTAAAACAAGCACATTTAGGTTGGGCCTAGACGAAATGCGTCGCTTCATAGCGATTCTCTTTTTCTGACCGCTAGCGCTTCGTCGTAACGTCACGCGTTCACGGCGCGGAGATCGCTCATTCTCTTCGTTCGAGAAATGAAGAAACAGAAAAAAAAGTCTCATCAATAGAATTTTACATGTATAATATTGTAAAAGTAATCATCATCATCTCAGCCATAGGACGTCCACAGCTGGACATAGCCCTCCCCCATTAAAGTAATAAATCTCACAAATTCATAAAAAATGGGACGGACCAAAGTCTGTGAAGAAAAAAAAAAACTCGACATAAAGTTTCATAAAATTTCATTAAAAAAAAGTATAGTGAAGTAGTGGCCAGGTAGCGCCACTGGGTTTTATTCGGTAGGTAGGTATGTACCGTACCTAGTATATCAACGATTACGTTTGTAATGACTAGATACTGTAAACATTACTCATTAATCAAGCGAGAGAGTGAAGAAATCATAACAGTTTATGGCATGTAAACTCGAAGGCTTTCACGGCCGGCGTTGCATGTTGTATGGATTGCTTCCGGGCTGTTTGGCCGTGGTCAGTAACAGAGAAGACACCGCGAAGGAGAGTTCTACGCTCTTGTCGCCGCCCGGACCTGAACTACTGAAGATGTCGACCGCAGTGATTGACGAAACGTCTGGAACAAAAGTTTCACTTAGACCACGGCCAAACAGCCCGGAAGCAATACATACAACAGTTTAAGGCATTTTTACACTACATACAAAATACTTTTCTAGATAGATTTGGAAATAACCAGAAAAAAACCCGACGGGATGAGAAATTTTAGCTTGAGCCTCCAATAGTCAACCACCATACGAACCATAGAGATAGTTGACTATAGTGACTAAAGTTGTGGGTAAAAAAAAGTAAACATACTTATTATTTTTTTACTCGAATACCCAAAAATAATATTCATATCCCATTACTGACGTCAGCATACCATGTTGTACAGGTTGCATTTTTCACGAAGCATTTTAATTAGTGAAGAATTTCTTTCAAAAGACATCTCATAACTTCAGGCCACGCTTTTTTAATTTAATGAGATTTGTGGAGAATAGATGAGATGAGAGGATGTTTCTCCCTCTCAAAAGAGCGTTGAATAGGTAGAAAGAAGGAACTAGGTATTCAAAGAGCAATTTTTAACCGACTTCAAAAAGAGGAGGTTACTCAATTCGACCGTATATATGTATTTTTTTTTATGTGTGTTCGCGGATAACTTCGTCGTTTATGAACCAATTTTGATGATTCTTTTTTTTTGTTAGAGTATACTTCCGTGGTGGTCCCATTCAATTTGATCAAAATTGGACAAGTGGTTTTTGAGATATACTCCAATAACTGAAAAGAGCTACGCGTATCATGATGTTATTATTGTCGCGGTTGAAGACATCGCAGAACACACAATGACAATTAATTGATCCCGTGAGTAGCAAAGGTCACTGATTAGGGTGAAAAAAATATTTTTTTACAAAAAATGCAACCGACTTCATCACTTAAAAGTGTGAAATAACTTGTCGAAGTCGATACCATGAGCACAATATTGTGATGATAGTTAGTTTTGTGTGAACTATCATGGTACCAATTGCAAGTTATTTCACACTTTTGAGTGTTGAAGTCGGTTGCATTTTTTGTTAAAAAGAATTACAGTGCTGTATTGAGAGTTCGAAATGCCCCTAGTTTGGTGCATTTTGAATAACAGCAGATATTTATGCGGAAAATTAGAAATTATAGCTTATTTATGGGAGAGGTACAGTCCTACTTACGCTATAATTTGTTTTTTACATCAAATAAACTGTAATACCTTGTTAATTGTAGCTTTCTAATTAGTAAATGAGTTTTAGTAGTTTTATAGTTATTTATGATACCTACTAGTGCAGTAAGTTGGTTTTTACATACTAACCATGTTGGTCGGTTTTTCAATAAAATAAGTAAACAATTCATTTTCTTGGTCTAACCTCAAACCAAACACTCATTGGCTTAGTATTGCTTAACAATAACGCCATCTATTATCAAGTAGCTTTAGTGTTGCCGTGTCGGTAAAACAGTTTTTTTAAATATTGTATAAATCTAGCGTTTGACCACAATCTCACTTGATGGTCAGTGACGATGTAGTCGAAGATGTTATCACGCTAGTTTTTTTTGTTTTTTATTTATTTTCAAGGATCGACAAACAGTTTCACAATATACTCATAAATAAAACTTAATTAATAATAGGACAATTGTGGGACCAACATCGTCGATCACAGGTTACTATCCTAGATCCAGAATGACAGAAACAGCTAAGTTGTTGTGTTACTACCTACTCGCCAATAGATGTCAGGAAGAGTCATATTTTAAAGCAGTTATTAATTGCCTGAAAACATGGATATAACGACGTTGTCTAAAAATGAAACATAGCTAGAACGATTTCTTGCCCCCGAAACCCCCAGCATACTAAATTTCATGAAAAACGCTAGAGGCGTTTCCGAGATTCAGATTATACATACATTATATCCCTTAAAACTACTTATAACCCTTAAAATTTATGACAATTCCTGTATGTTTGGTTGCCTGGAAGAAATCGCTTTAAGCGATAAGGCCGCCCTTTGTATCACTGTATATATATTTGTTTGTTTGTTTTCTTTATGTGTGTAGTTTTGAAATAGTGTGCAAATAAAGAGTTTTCTATCTATATTTAAAGGTATTCTTCTTCTCAGCAATAGGATGTCCACTGCTGGACATATGCCTCCTCCGTAAATGGGGAATTTGCAAATTCTCTCCACGCTTGGCAGGCAGATTGGCGAGCGCAGTATGATTTCCAATCCTCAGAAGGCACTGCTGCCCTTTGGTACGCGATCCCTTAGCCGACTCTTACGGCCCCCATGGGAAAAGACGGGGAGTACTATTCTAGGCCGGTACCACCACAGCACCTAAAGGTATTAGTTAGATTTAATTTAGGTAGTTAGAAGTTTACGTACAGTCTTACGGTAAATATAAGTAATATTCTAAAATATGATGAACATTTAAGCCAAAAACAAATATTATATTTTTTATATTTACTCATATCAATGATATTATATGTTTATATGAGGTAGATGTCACACAAGCGCGCGGAAACTGAGGCGGCAAAATTGAGTCAATTGTTGTAATTTTCATTGCGATGCGTATTTCAAGCGCAAGTCTAAACATATAGCTATCCTTTTCTATATTATTTGTACCGTATTATCTGTCGCAGTAAGCATGCTTATGTCGTAAAGGAACAAAATCTGAGCTCCGCTCAGTATGAATATACATCATCTCTAGTAAAACATCATTGACTCATATATAATTTTTGTTTATTAACAAGAACACTCAGCACAACATGGAAATAATTGGAGTTGAACCTTGAAAGGAGTGCAGCTACATTTTAATTAAACAAAGTTAATTAAGGACCGTTCGTTCCACCGTCGTCGGTTTGATGAATGTCGATTTGTTGTTTCTTCATTCTATCGCAAAAGAGTACCAGCATGTTACTTACATAATAACAACATGTTATATATAAGCAACTATCAAGTATAAAGTACCTTATTATTTCACAAAAAACGTATAATTAGGTACATTATAAATTCAAACCACACGTCTACACTAAGAGTTTGTGCTGTGGGAAAAAGCAACCTTCTTTGACATATACCTACATAAATTAGATGCACTGCGGTCGAAAAAGTAACAAAAGCGTATATACCACTAATATTATAAAGGCGACAGTTTGTATGTCTGTATGTTTGTTTTTTTTTTTTCGGTGTGTATATGTATATAAGTATATATATCAGTCATCAGGTTACCATAGTACAGGCTCTGCCTAGTTTGGGACCTGAAGACCTTGTGTGAATGTTGTCCCATATTATTATTATTATTATTATTTGTTACTCCTTCACGCTGAAAAATACGCTCGTATATATACTTTTTTTTTTTTTTTACATATTATAAGTTTGCGTTTGACAACTGTCTCACCTGATGTTAAGTGATGACGTTGTCTAGGATTTAGCACGCAAACCTAGAAGGTACCTATTCACTCGCGACTTGAAGACTCCAGGATTGTACATATCGGGAAACACAGACTCGTGCAATATATAATAATTATAATGTATATAACAATTATATACATATATACGAGCGTATTTTCACTGAGTTATGCAGTTTTCCTAAAGTGTTGTGCAGTTTTCCAGTGTGGCTTTTTCATATTAAATATATATAATATAAAAAACTCATCGTATCACTTCCAGAAGGGTAAGATGGCTACCTCTTAATAAAAAATATTGGCTTTTTTTTTATTTACTTGGAAATAATTTGCAATCATTTATCTGTAATCAAAATTTTCTGTAGAGGTCACCACGCGAGATAATTATAGTTTTGACTACTTTTTACATTGTTTAACTAGCCGACCAAAATCGGATCATGTTATCCATACCTTTGCATTGATTGTTATCAAAATAAATCTCTTATTAAAGAATGTTTTAATAAACACAATAAAAAATAGGTTCTGCCTGTTATTGGTCTAATTCCCTCTGAAATAATATAGACGTAACCAGACATCGTCCGGCGACTCGTGTCTTATATATGTATATATATATGTGTGTATGTTTATTTATATCCATTTATATATGTATGTTTATTATACCCAGGCTGGGACTGCCCCCGCCAGGCTTTGCTCGCCAAGCCGACGAGGAACGGTCCATCAGACGGTAGGTTGCAGTGCTGCAAGGCACTGCAACTGGGGGGGCTGCGGCTCCGTGTTGAACGGCGCTGCAGCTGAGGAGGCGCTGCGGCGGGAGAGATCGTCACCTGCTGTGGAACAAAAAATCAAACAAAAGAGGTTTTGTAAATAACAGTTTTAATGCTTAAACAATCTTTTAAGTACCAGAAGGTTCTTAAAATAACTCAAGACCCTCATTTCATTCCATCAATCGTAAAACAAATAACTGTCAATGTTATTTTACTGTGCCTATTTATTCGGGAGTCTCTCATCCATTAATAACAGATATAAGAATGAAAGGTTTATTATTGATTAAACGAACTTACCTGCAAGTGAAGTTCTATCATAATTATACGAGTGCTTCGTCCGAAGAGATTAGTAACCTGAAATATAATATCTTTATACAATGTAGTAACGCCTACGTGACACCACTCTTTGCACTAAGTTGAGAGTTGTTTTTTTTTTTTTTTTGGTTTTGGAGGGTACTTTCTACTCCTTGCTCATTCCCGTCGCTACATAGGGCGGGCGGGTGTTAGGTACTAATCTCTTCGGACGAAGCACTCGTATAATTATGATAGAACTTCACTTACAGGTAAGTTCGTTTAATCACTAATTATACTTCGTGCTTCGTCCTCGAGATTAGTAACCTGAAATATAATATCTTTATACATTGTAGACTTTGAGAGATAGCGTGTTTAGGAAATCGTTAACGCTGCCTGTTATGTAACAAAACATGTGAAAAAACACAAGTTTTGTTTTCCGACTTACAAATTTATAAATCACAATTGATGTGTATACAATTTGATACATTTAAATTTCATAGTGATATTGTTATAGACTTAAATAATTTCCTAATAGACAATTATTTTATTCAATCTGGATTGATAATCGCTTTTGCTAACTCTGCTTCGACAAAGCTGAGAATAGTTCTATTAAAAAACTGGGAAAACGTGCTGGAGCTTGGGCTCCGGCCGGCTGTGTTTGGGATCTGCGATATCACTACTTCAAAAACAATGTCGATAAATTTAAGCAACAAACTACTTGATACAAATAATGGGTATTAGTCATGTTATTCCTGGAAGACAAACTGAGAGCCAGCAGTCGCTGATGATAAAAGGCACCGTTTACGGTACGCAATTAATCGGTTAAGACTTTCGGAATTGTTTTACGATTGTATACCGAATTTCTAAAGGAATAGCTCTTGTATATCACTATCGAAAGAGACGTGAAGAGGTCCAGATGACATGTCATCATGTCATCCGGATGTGATCGACAACCGATTGCGATTTCAGTTCTGTACTCGTACAATTCGTAAAAATATGACGAATTTGACGATCGTCAAATTTAGCGAAACGAGTTCTGTACTTGCACTGCTGGTTGCTGTTGACCGTCGGCGCGTGAGCTCGAGACGTAGCCGCGCGTCGCAGAGAATGTTGTATACCTTTAGGTAGAATACCTAAGACCTGATCCAGCGGCTTATCGAATGGGTAGTCACTCACTATATAAGCTATTACAATAAGCCTTAATAAAACTAACAAACAATTCGATACTTTTCCATAAAGGTGTTTGTGTTTTAAGTTTTTTTTTTTTTTTTTTTTGTTCATCTATGTACAAGATTAGTGCCTAAGCATGACGTACTTGTGGTTTTTCTTTAAAAAAACGGGATTTATAGTAGATGTTAAATGTTTCCTACTCTCGATGAAATTTCTATTTTATTCATAATTTTAGTTAAAATGTTAATATTGTAGATTTTTATTTTATAAAGAGTCTGAACTCTATTTATTGTGATAAGAATAATTAGATTAGCAATATATATATATATACATATAGTCCTAAAAAGGTAAGTACATTTGTTTGGGTTCCACTGGGCAGTCTAATACTTTTCCAGGATTCCATGTCATATCACATTCGGGTGTAGGAGGTATTAGTCGGATGAGGCTTTTAAAAAACCTTTGGATTCTATGATTATCTGACATATACTGTCCTAAGATAGCGCAGCCCTATAATTGTTAAAAAAGCCATATTGATAACCACCGTTATACATTTTCGTTAGGAAATCAATAACTCATTTACTAGAGGTTATGTAAATTTGTATGTATCTTTGCAATAGGTGTGTCATTTTCTAATTTAAGGCCTGTACTGCTTAAATGATTTCGCTGACAACAGAGCTAGCCTAATATCCGAAGATTCTGGCGCCACCCGTCGGAGTAGCGCGCCCCGCACAATATCCCTGTAACTAGGGTCAGATTGGCCTAGATGTTCCAGCAGTTGAAATGAAAATATAATTGCTTATATATTGAAGATTAAAAAATAAATAATCGGGTACCAAGCTTGTGAGGCCACAATTGAACAGTAATGATACCTGTTGCTTTATTGGAGATATATATAAATATATATATATAGTTGTTGATCAGATTTTAAGCAGTATGGCGCAGGGGGAACGCGTAGAAATAATAACTATCTGATTGAAGGATCGTGAATGCATTTATTTCAAATGCTTCTGGATCTCTGAATCATGATGTATTGTTTACTATTTTGACATTATTTTATCGCATTTTTATAATACTATACGCGCATATATATTAACCGTGGGAGGTCCGAATCTACTGACTATAGTCTTAAATGCTGAACTACTTTGTTCACATTTTTAATCGGGGTGGGATTTTCTAGATTCCGCATCCGCTACGATGTTTTCTTTGGATGATAACAAGATGCTAATACAAATACTCTTTTTGATTCGCACTATGGCCAAATGTTACTAGCGATGCGCGTTAGGCGAGAGAATTGAATGCTGGCCATTCGGTTTATGGGAATATGAAATGGCAGTAGCATCGTCGCCGCGAAGTAAAATTTCACAGGTTGGCTGTTTTGTAAAAAATGTGATTGAGAAATAAACTACTAATACTTTAAGTTGATTAATGTGAAGTTTGCGCTTTCGTTTCGACCAGGGGCAGCTAGCGGTTTGACCGCCACACGCAGCCGCCCCCTGTCGTTGAGGCGTCAGAAAGTATTTCAAAGGAGTAGTTATTGTCTCGAATCCTATAGCCAAAAGTAATTACGGCCTAACAGTTGCCGATGACACCACAGAAGCTCGCAGTCTACAGAACGAGAGGGCGGGACCAACACTGGCACGTGTTGATTCAAAATATTACAAATATGTAATGCATGTACTTTAGAGATGACCTAGGGGCTGAAAAAATATATTACCAATCACATTTTCGACCCCTCAACTTCCCTTCTTTAGATGTAGGTAATGACTCAGGTCAAGCGCATCCGTTGTTACGGCGAGAATCCTTGACAAAGGAAAATTATGGTAGGTAATCTAAAGTATTTCCTAGCTAATAAATTAACAAATGAACTCAAACCCTGTTCAATCTGAACCAATCTTTATGAACTGTTCTCGTATGTGGTCTTTTTATTTTTATTATTATAATATTAATTAAGCTTTCAATAAAATAAGCTGAAAAGACTAAAAATTGTCTTTTTAGAAAATGGTAAAAAAGTTATAATGGCGCGGAGCCATCATTTAAAGTAGAAGTAATACAACCTGCCATATTTGACAGCCGGACATGCAGATGATGAGTAATCGTATCAACTGTGCGAGTTTCCTGACTTTGGAGCTAGTCTTTTTAGAAAACCATTCTATTCTTGTTATTTCTTTTCTACATGAATTCGTTTTTCATTTGGCAAACCTATTATAATAGAACGGGTGACCCTTGTGAGGTCTAAACTTGCATGAAGTAGAGGGAATCATATCGCTCTTTTTCGGATTTATTATTAGGTATATTATAATGTAATGTGTTTGTAAATTGTATTTTATAACCTTCAATGCAGTGTAGAATCAGTGATTCTTCATATCCGGGACCATTGTTAACGAAAGGGAGACAGACAATTGTTATGCGTACATTACCGTGTCTACTGGCGGCCAGTCGGTCTTGGCGGAGAAGACGAGCACCGCGAGTAGTTCGCGGCGCACCGCGCTGGAGGCGCAGGCTCGCGGCTCTGCAGCGCCGCGGGCGCGCGGGTGGTCCCGGCAAGGGCGTCCTGTACGCCCAGTTCTCGTTCTTCTAGTTTAAATATTCGTCAGCTTGGATTCTACTAATTAGCGGCACCGCCGCTGGAGTTTTGTGAACGATTTTCTCGGTAGCGGGTGCGACCCCGGCACTGGGCGCAGACGTCGACCGCTGTGGCGGTCGCGGACTCATACCCACGACGTTCAAATGGTGAACTCACATTTGTGGGTTCCCAGCTCATGCCGCTGCTGAGGCAGCCGCTGATGTAGTAATGGCCTTCGTCTAAGACGTACATCATAAATTCCAAATCATCCCCGCTAGGCGCACTTAGATTATTTCTGCCTTTATGGCGTCGAAATTTGTTAGTGATATACTAGCTCGAGGGTAGATGTGAAGTTCGACAGCGTAAATTGATCAATTACGCATACAGTTCGGTTCATGTACTGTTATCCTCCGATAGTCATCATAAAATGCGAAAGATATTATTAGGTAAGGCAACATTCCCACAGAATTACGCGCAAACCAAGTAGTTTATGTACCGAGTGAATCAGTAAGATGTATTCCACAGGAGTACACGCAAACTGATTATATGGCATGGGGTGAGACAGTCCCAAGTACAGCTCGAGTCACATTAATAGCATCTACGTACTATCCGGTACGATAAAATTCTCACAGAATTACACGCAAACCAACTAGTTTATGTACCGAGTGAATCAGTAAGATGTATCCCACAGGAGTACACGCAAACTGATTATATGGCATGTGGTGAGACATTCCCAAGTACAGCTCGAGTCACATTAATAGCATCTACGTACTATCCGGTACGATAAAATTCTCACAGAATTACACGCAAACCAACTAGTTTATGTACCGAGTGAATCAGTAAGATGTATCCCACAGGAGTACACGCAAACTGATTATATGGCATGTGGTGAGACAGTCCCAAGTACAGCTCGAGTCACATTAATAGCATCTACGTACTATCCGGTACGATAAAATTCTCACAGAATTACACGCAAACCAACTAGTTTATGTACCGAGTGAATCAGTAAGATGTATCCCACAGGAGTACACGCAAACTGATTATATGGCATGTGGTGAGGCAGTCCCAAGTACAGCTCGAGTCACATTAATAGCATCTACGTACTATCCGGTACGATAAAATTCTCACAGAATTACACGCAAACCAACTAGTTTATGTACCGAGTGAATCAGTAAGATGTATCCCACAGGAGTACACGCAAACTGATTAGGTATATGGCATGTGGTGAGACAGTCCCAAGTACAGCTCGAGTCACATTAATAGCGTCTACGTACTATCCAGTAAGATATAATTCCCATACATATTACACGCAAACCGGGTTTATGTAGACAAAGTAGGTAGGTACTAGGAACATTACACGAATACTGATTACTTGAGTCTTAAAATGCTAATTACCTGGCGAGATTGGTGAAGAAGGAGATGCTTCTTGCTATGGGAAGACGACGAATACTCGATGATACGAGTTTTTGATAATCATCACTTGTTTTTTTTTTTTTTTTTTTTTTTTTAATAATTTCCGGGCGCTATCGCCCGGCCCGCAACTACTGTGGCTATTACATTGCCACAACTTTTTTTATAAAAAATACATTTTTCAGGGTTTTTTTTTTTTTTTTTTCCCAACTTATGATCTAAACTAAGTCTAAAACATCTTAGTACTAAACTTACTGAGTCGCATTAGTCTGCGACTCCTAACGTTCACGAGGGACGGCCCGTACCGACCGTCCCCCGTCAACGGTCTGCGTCTTCGACTACATAGGAAATTTCAGGGGATTGAGGAGTTTGGAGTTTCTTGGGGTTGAGAAAGTGACCAATCAAGGCTACAAGATACAGTGAAAACGAATTAAATGGTTAAGGTAGAACCATTCGCTTTCACGGCCTTGTATAGGGCTTTCTCTGCATAAGTGAAAAAAATCTCGCGCGTGTCGTCGTCATCAACCATCGTACGCAATGTTTTTACTGTTATTTGACAGCCCATCTCCAGCTCGCAATCCAGCCTGATGAGGTCGTATTTTGGGCAAGTTAAGATGACGTGACAAAGATCCTCGTCAGACTGGTCGTCACATGTACATAATGGGGTGTCCAGTAACTTAAAACGGTGTAGATAAAATCTCAATCCACAATGACCAGTAAAAATCTGGGTTCTAATTGGAGTGATTTTAATTTTGCTTAAAATACGATATGCTGCTTTGACGTCAGGGAAAAAGAGCTTTGTTGTTTTTCCTGCTGGATCTTCAGAGAATTTCTTCTGCCATGCGTCCAAAGTGTCCTGCCTGATGGTTAGCCTGGCATAAGAAAGCGGGAACGCATCATACATAGGCTTTGTCTTAGTTCTGAGTGCTGCTTCCTTTGCCAACACATCGGCAGCTTCATTACCCTTTATTCCGACATGAGCTTTCACCCAGAAAAGGTTGATGTCTATTTCATTTCTCTCTAGGATCGTTCTGATCCTGTAGACGATTGGATTTTCACTTTTTTGGTCACATAGTGACTCAAGAGCCGATCTCGAATCACTTATTATATTCCCCTTAGGAATTTTCTTCTTGAACATGTATTCCACCGCGCCGAGTATAGCTATCAACTCCGCCTGGAAAACACTGCAATAGTCGGCTAACTTGAATTTAATAGAGTGAGTTTGCATGTTATCCAACCAGCAAGAAACACCCGCGCCGACTTTGCCCTCGATCTTGCTACCATCAGTATACAATTTTACATAAGCGTTTTTGATATTCTCAACGTCTTCTTCGGTATGAAGGGAGGCGAAACTGAGGGTCATTCTTTTTGCGGGGTGTGGGAGATCGAATGGACTAATCCTCATCTCGAGGTTTTTTCCTGGGAGAGCGTCAAGTGGTCTGCCTCTTTTGACCTCGTAAAGTGCCATGTTCTCCTTCGCACGCAGGTCCAGTGGTAGTATCCGTGCGAGCAGAACGCTAGCGACCATGGACGTGGTCCTATGTGCACGACATATTTTTAGTGCAAAGATTCTTGTGATCCGATTTAAAATCTTGACAACATAAGCCTTGCTTGTCGACGTTGCCCACACGCTAGAGGCATACAACAGGGCAGGCTCGATCGCGGCCACATACAGCAGTCTTGCAATTTCAGGGTTCAATCCCCACGTGGTCTTAACGGCTCGAGTTAGCATCTTATGTATGTTGATGGCCTTCTTTGTGATATTCTCCAAATGTGGTCTGAAAGTGAGCGATCGATCAATAGTTAGTCCCAGAATTTTGAGAGTGTCAGAAAAAGCGAGTTCTTCACCACCAAAGACCAGTTTCGGCAGGTCGTAGGACCGTTTTCGTGTGGCCACAAGGGCCTGTGTCTTCTGTACAGCGAAACGAAGCTTGTGTTTGTTTCCCCACTCAAGTACAGTTTCCAAGGCCATGTTCATACTGAGTTCAACCTCAGGGCCTGTTGATCCTACCGCTATTATTAAGATATCGTCAGCGAAAGCTTGGATATGGGCGTCCAGAGACTCCGCCAACCTCATTAGGGGGTCCATCTGGATATTCCAAAATAACGGTCCACAAATGGAGCCCTGCACACATCCTTTGTTGGTCGGTCTGGTGATATCTTCGCCCAGAAAATTCAGATTAACCCTTCTGTTGCTTAGGTAACTCATGACGATTCTCATGATGTATCTGTCTAGTCGATTCTGATGCAGCTCGCAGATTATTGACGGCCACCAGCAGTTGTCAAAAGCGCCCTCTATGTCCAAGGACGCAATTGCAACGATTTTCTTGTTCTTGACCGCCGTTCTTATGATTTGCACGCAGTCATACAGAGCGTCCTCAGTCCCCACCTGTGGGACAAAACCATATTGCCGGGGGTTAAGCCTACCCTCGCTTCCCATGCTCCAGGCGATCCGTGTGGCAACCATTTTTTCCAATACTTTTCCCAAGACTGGCAGGAGTCCAATCGGTCGGTACGACTTCGGGATAGAGTAGTCGTCCTTGCCAGGCTTGGGAATTATCTTGATTCTCGCTATCTTCCAGGTCTCTGGGAAATAACCTTGGGCAAGGCAGAGATTATAGATGGCCAGTTGGAGTTCGGGCAGCGATCTGTAACTCCACTCGCAAATATCCGAGGTGAGTCCGTCGCCACCAGGGGACTTCTTGGGGCTCATTTTGGCATATACCGCGGAGACTTCCCAATGTTGGAATGGCTCGCTATACCTGGGGTAGTCGGGATCCTCATGTATACGTTCCAGGACCCTAGCCGAGAGCTGTCTGGTTTCGCACTGTTCCTCATTGTCGGTTTCCGGGTCGTCTAGAGGGAAGAAGGTTGTGGATAACAGCTCTGCAGAGTTGTAAGGATCTAGAAGAGGGACGGTAGGGATTGGTCTCAGCAGTTGTTCTGTTTTATTGTTGTTGCAGATCTTGAGAATTCTGTACGACCTTTGCCATACCGTCTCCATTGTCTCCATGTTGCAGAAATCTTTCCAGCTGGCTGTCATCGTGTCCTGCATCATGTTTTTATATTCTTCCTTTGTCTTCAGGTAATCACTGACTACCTTTGGCTTCCTCCGTATGTTAGCTTTGCCAATCTTTTTCCTCATCCTGATGACATCAAATTTTTTATTGGTAAGTTCTGCCGTCCACCACTTCATCTTGGGATGCGGTTTGTCAGTTGGAATCAGGGGACAGTTCTGGGTAATAGCATGGGTAATGGAAGCCGTGTAACGAACGACGGCTTCATCAATTTCTGCTGGAGTTCTCAATGTGGTTATTGAGCCGACCGTAAGTTCTTGCTCTTCGAAGGCTTCTATAAGTTTCGTGCGAAAAGCTGGCCAGTCGGCTTTCTTAGTATTAAAGATCCTTGTAGAAGTCCTCGGCTTCTGAACGGTTGTTTTACCTGTGCTTATTTCGAACTCGATCCATCGGTGGTCTGAAAGTGTGGATATGTCGGGAAGGACTTTCCAGGTTTTGACCTTATCCAGAAGTGATGCTGAGCAGGCCGTGACATCAATTATACTTGAGTATAAGGTGCCACCGCGGTAAGTGTAAAAAGTTGGGGTGTTACCTTCATTGAGGATGTGTAGGTTGGCCTGTGTGACAAAGTCCACGTATAACTCGCCCCGTTTCGTATCCTTAAGGCATCCCCACCAGGTGCTGGACGCATTAACATCTCCGCCGATAACGATGTCTTTTGTGTTCAGCTTCGTAATAATTTCAAGGAGTCGTCTTGTATCGTCTTCTATGTCAAGTAGTTTATCAAGGTAGACGCTAATAACACCTATTCGTCTTCCCCCAGTTTTTACAATGCACGCGACAATGGTTTCGGATATAAGATCACTGTTCTCTATTATTTCAAGATTTGGGTCGATGACGACGATCGCGGAGCGAACTGGTTTGTCCCTATTGCTGGTTTGTTTTTGAATGACCCTGAGGGGGCCTGCAGATATATGTGCTTTTGCACCGACATATGGTTCGGACAGTAGCATGACTGAGATATTTCTACTTGTCGCGGATCGGAAGCCCTCCTGCATTGCTGCAGAACCCCGTCCCAAATTGAGCTGCGCGAACCTAACAGAAGTGGGAGCTTTCTTTTTCTGGGTGTTCCTCTGGTCACCCTTAACAATAGCTCACCGCAAGTCGTGAAATCCGATCCCACTTTTGCCACTCGGGGCAGTCGGCACTGTAGGCCGGATGGGAGTATCCCACCTGCGATGGACGGACTGACCGGCAGTGCAAGCACGTGGGGGCTCCGTTTCGGTTATGGCAGTCGCGGGTTTCATGGGCCTCAGCGCAATACCCGCAGGCTGGAGCATCCGCCCTGCATTCGCTTGCTCGATGGGAATAACCCATGCATTTATAGCACTGCAAGAGCGGTGACTGGTCGACTGCAGGTACTATTTGGTAGCCCAATTTTACTCTGCTATCAATGATCCTGATCCATATCTGTGGAGAGACCTCTATGATTACATTGGTGAGTAGGCTATTGCGCCCCTTAGTTCTGCGCAGCACCTTTACCTTGTGTTGGTCTGTTGCTACATCCTTCAGCATATTGGCGTTTTGTTTGATAAGGGCCTCACTGATCCTTGCATCACTCAGATCAGCTGTCACACCTACCAGCCGTAATAGGGGTAATCTGTCTTTTGGCTGTGAGACAGTAAGCTTATCGGCTTTTGTTTTAATTGCCTGGGTAAGCTGTTCACGGTCTTCTCGAGACTCACAGTTAATAAGTACCTTTTGGTTCCTGGTTTTCCGCAGTCCGCTCACCCCAACACCTAAGCTCACGACATCCACCTGCTTCTTTAGGTCGTCTACCACATCACTACTGGTGTGGTGGGGATCCGCTGACTCGACTAGTATAGGAAATTTGGGTCTCAACATGGCCTCTCTATATGAGGCTATGTGAGTCCCGTTCCTACTGGGTTGAGGAGCAGTGTGCCGGAGCGTTTGTTCTTGGGGAGATTGGGGTGATCTACGCTCAGCAGAGCCAGAGCCCAGTGTACCTTCCTGTGGTTGCAAAAAAGCGGGGCCCTGGATCATTAATGCCTCGATCGCAGTCAGTTTTGTCATCATATCTGCGATTGCGACCTCCGCGCCAAGTCCAGAACCATGTTCCTGCATCTGAGCCGCCATACCTACCTGTCCGAGCTCTCTGGACTCGTTCACCGCACCTGCTATGTCTCTAAGCTGCGATTTAACTGGCTTGATAACCTCAAGGAGATCCTCCAGAAGTTCAGCTCTGCTGGGAGGAACAGTCGCATTTCTGCTGGTTAGTTTTATTATTTCCTCCTTGATGGTTTTTAATTCTGCCATTAACGGATCGACCATGGCCGCATGCGCTTCAGCATTTGGTGCGTCAGGTGGTGGGCTGTCGGACACGCTAGGCCTGTCAGCGGACCGGGCAAGGGACTTCAAAATAACATTTGCGTCGGCTACCTCAGCCCTCATCACATCCATGCGTGCGGTCAACTCCTGAAAACTGCCTGATATCTGACTGACGTCGCCTGGCTCAGAGACCGACCGGCACAAAGTTGTTAGGGAGGTTTCAATCGAGGTAAGTTGAGCCTCGATAGATGCTATGCTTGCAATAGGGGCAGTCAGTTCATAATTAAGCCATCCCCATATCGCTTCGACCCTGCCATGGGTGCTGGTGAGCAGGTCATAGGTCTCCTTCAATTTTCCGGAGTGGCCGTTCGCAATATCGGAAATTTGTTTAATGTGCGCGCGCTCGGCTCTAACAGCGTCTTTTGCCGAGCGCGTCCTCTCCTGTTCCAATGCGACCCTGTGCCTGGACCTGCTATCCGCTATTGACAGCACCAGCGCATAGAGCCCCTGCAGGCTGTCAATGGCTTCTGTTTTGCACTCACGCTTTATGTAGCCGGAGCGCTCCAGGGCCACTTTGCCAGCCTGCAGCAGCTCGTTCGCTTTCTTCGTGGCAAGATCCATGGCCAGGCCGGTGCCCGCTATGCTGGATCTTCTGCTGGGAGCAGACACGACGCTTTCTATGTCGGACCAATCTTCTCCGGCTCTCGACGTTTTGTCCGATCCCAGCAGTCGATCGATGACCTCCTGGATTGGGAGAGTAGCGTCTGAACAAGTCTCGACGTTCGCGGACGGTACTGGTGCATTTATGGGTTGTGTTGCTATGGAGTCCACCATTGCCTCAGGCTCATCCAAAATTAATGAAGTGGTTGCCTGCTCAGGCCTAGACGTCCCCGGCTCTAGTACCTTCCTTGCGTCTACTTGTGCAGCTTGCGCCATTGCCTTTTTCCTTAGTTGTTCTGGGCGCGAAGTCTTCCGGGAGTCCTTTGAAGCAACTGAGGATAACCCTGACCTCTGCGAACCCTTTGAGGACGTTGGCGACACTCCCGACTTTTGAGACATAGTAGTCCCGGCAAAAGTCCGGTTTCCTTGTAGTTGCCTATTTGCGGGTTTGGAGTATGGTGCCAGTAGAGATTCTTGTCCGCAATACAGAAAAAGAAATCCCGACCTACCACGGTGTTCCGGAGTTATAGAGCGTCGAGGTATTGCTCAACCAAGAGCCTTAGCAGTGAATCCCGGCTCCCTGAGTCCAGTGGTTCCGGAGATATTTCAGTCCCAAAAAAGGACGATATTTGTCCACTTTGTCCAGAGAAAGTTTGGGACTGATTTCCCTCGGGCCACAGAAGACCCACAAACCCGGGAAAAACACCGCCGAGTAGTGCTGCCTGACCTACTATACCGTATCCTGGTGCTAAAACACCTAATTTCCCAAAATAAGTCGTACGGCTCTGAGACCCCAGTAATCGCTTAGAGTGGCCCCTACTACCCTCTATACTGGAAACCCGGTGTTCGTACGATAAACGAGACGCGAGATATACCGTTTTCCGTTTCTGGGCTATAGGGGTGACACCTTATCCCAAGTCGAGAGAAACGGTATCTCGGCCCCAGGAAGCAGTAGAAGGCCCGGATTTTGGGACCCACAAGCTAATTGGCGGTCCCTGAACACGATCGCGGGCTAAAAATCCCCACTTTCCCGGCCGTTCCCGAGTTTACCGAAAATTTGGGAATACGCCAATAACTCCGCGCCTATTGTTAGGATTTTGACTCTGAAATCGATTTTCAGTAGATATCGAGCGTCCGAACCAATTAAAATTATTTTCAGCGCGAAAACTCCAAATCCCTCCAAAAAATGGTGGGGGGAACAAAAAGTGACGTTACACTTAATAACTAATGAGACAGTACATATAAAAATACACAAAAAATACAGTACGAAGACGCAGTCAGCCCGCAGCCTCCCGCCTTGTCAAAACCCATGCGCTTTAATAAATTGCAAAGTTATACAAAATATAAAGATAAAACTTATACTATAAATATTTCTTAGGATAAACAACTTAAAAATCTAAACTAATCGCCGGATCATAGAGGGTCCAAAGGTGCTTCAGGTGGTGTATCCCGCCGGTCTGGATTCCCACGGGAAAATATTCGAAGGGGGCGTAAACCACGTGGCCGATTTCGGAAAAACGCGGATTACTCCCTGGTTTCCCGCGGGATTTTCCCCGGAGGGGTCTCAAAATGCGCGTCTCGTAAAAGCCCACAAGGTGAGTGTAAAAAATGTTTATGTCGTCGATCTGGTTTGGGCAGCGTTTCGGGATTAAGGTTGATAAAACTTACGTTTAACTTCACGAGTCTTTTTCACGGTGAAATCTCGGAATCACTGCACTCCAGACACAAGGGAACACATTCACTGTGTAGGCCTCCACGAGCCGATCACTTTAACACCTCGCGCACCTCTCTACGATCACTTTTCACTATTTTTTACTAATTTTAGCGTAAGAGCGCGTGGGTTTTGCTTCCGGTACGGTCGGGCGCTGGATGCGGACCATTCAATCATCACTTGTTAGCTTCTGTTCCAGTTCCTTGAATTATTATTATTATTATTTAGTTATTTATTTTCGCGATGTCATATTCTATTTCGCGTTTCCTTGTCGTAATTTTTAACTAGGGGCGGTTAACACTTCGAAAAAATCAAACCGGCACTGAGTTTAAAATATAGTGTTGAGTGGTGGAGCACTAAAAAGCGAATGACGCTATGAGCGACGGGAATGAGCAAGGAGTAGAAAGTACCCTCCAAAACCAAAAAAAAAAAAAAAACAACTTTCAACTTAGTGCAAAGAGTGGTGTCACGTAGGCGTTACTACATTGTATAAAGATATTATATTTCAGGTTACTAATCTCGAGGACGAAGCACGAAGTATAATCGGACTTATATAGAGGTCATCGACAAATATCTTTCACTGCTGAATATTTCATTGTTTTCATTGTAGAAGTGAGTTTGCGTTTTACTTTGTACAATAGGTACATCTTTGTCAAACCTTATATCAAAAAAGGTAGGTATTGAGTTACGCGCTTTATTTATTTTTATTTTTATAGTTCTTTTTTTTATTACTTTATATACCTACATACTAGCTGCGCCCGGCGGTTTTACTCGCATGGTGATGAAAAACGGTAATGATGGCGATGATTAAAATAAGCCTATGTGTTATTCAAGGCATAAGCTTTTAAAATCATCTTTTAAAATACGCGACATGGTTCTAGGTGCTATCTATCTGCATCCGGAGATAAAATCTTTAGCTTTCAGACCGGATTTCTTCGAATTCTTTCCCTTACTCCTTCGATCACCTTTTTCGTACGAACACTACGTGGATGGCCAGATCTTTTTCTGTCACAAACAAAGGAGGTCTCATTGTACCTATTAATAGCCCGGCACACAAACATTTTACTAATACCAAGCGTATGGAGAGTTTTAAAAATTGCATTTGGCTCCATACCTATTTTGTGTAATGCAATCACAGCGATTTGGTTATCTTTATCACCTCACTCCACTCCATTTTAATATAGCAAAATATTGTTCAATGTATTGGCGCCAAAATGAAAAAAACCCTAATACAATCTTTTAAAAATGACAGATTCCAAATTCAAATGTAACATTTTGTTAATTTTTAATTGTAACAGTATTTATGGTCAGACTAAGTAATTGTACTATCTGTGCCCCGCGATTTTACCCGCGTAGTGATTAAAGTGAAGAATTATAAAGTGCAAAAAGTAAATAGCAATGACAGGCCCACGAATAGGGGTTCACTAGAGGGGTTATATATTTCGTTATCGGTGAACCATACCCCTGATAACGTGTTGGTAACAATAGGGATTATAAATCACGGTCAGGCTGCAACCAGACATGCGTTAGATAGTATTGACAGCTTTAATATTACATATTAAGGCTTAGCCATTTGCTAGATAGACCGTTTTCAATGTTTTCAGTCATTTCAACTTATTTCTTTTAAAGTTCTACACGGCAAATAAACTGTAAAAAATAAGAATAATAAAATACCACATAAGAAAACGGTTCATGACGGATAATTCTAATGGAACAAAATTTGATTTCATTTGCTAATTAATTACTGAAAATATATTTTCGGGTGACCATATTTTTCCATTATTATAAACTAGCTGCGCCCTGCGGTTGTACCTGTGTGGTGATGAAGAAAATTAGCCTTCGCGTTAATCCAGGGTATAAGCTATCTACATACTAAGTTTCATCAAAATCGGTGAAGCTGTTTGAGCGTGAATAAGTAATAAACTTACACACATATACATACAAACATTCGCATTTATAATATTAGTAGGATAGGATTCTCACTGCGACAAAAAATGGGCTTTCACTGTATCTTACGCTGGAAGAAACGAAATTGAAAAGTCTAAAATGTGATTGGTAATTTTTTTAAGCCCGTAGCTCATCTGTAAAGTACATGTTTGTAATATTTTAAATCAACACGCATCAGGATTTGTCCCGCCCTCTCTGCCTGTAAACACCCGCGGGCCTCTGTATTGTCATCGGCACCTGTTAAGCCCTTAATTAAGATATAATCATAAATTATTATTATAGGCTTGAGCCGTATATGGTAGTACAACGCTAACTTTGCCAATTAAATTGTCTCCACCAGAGCAGGCGTAATCACGAGTGCTGTAAAGATAACTCCACTGCCAACACCACGCAGTAGCAGCGCCATCTATATCACATACATAGAGAAACTTCGGGAAATTAGACTTTATTTGCTAAAGAGTTTTTATTGTGTATCCCATTAACTACATGCTAGGCAGAACTTAAGTTCAAATATATGAAGGAAAAAATTCGACTGCTAGTGGGACTTGAACCCACGACTACAGAATACCGTCCTGTTAGTTGCTAAAATACTGCAGACGTTACGATAATATGCTACCGAAGTTTATGTTGCAATTTTAAAAACTTTATTAACACCTTATGCAAAGATTACCCTACCTACCCTACCCTACTGCTGCCTGAATACACTGTGTTTGGTGATAAGTTTTTCAAACTTGAGAGTGGTAGCTATCCAGGCGGGTACTCGGAAAGTAAGCTACCACCATGCTGGTAATTTGATAGCGGTGTTACCTTTCAAGCTGTTGTTGGGGATCAAACTAGTGTCCGAAAGTCCATTCCCCACGCACAATAACCCTCTCCCAGAGGCCGTGCGTCTGAACTTACAGACGCACTTACAAAGACGCGTATCTACCTTTGAAAATAGAATGCGGCCAAAGTCACCTAATAATTAGCCAAGTGCAAATTGCTAAATAAAGTTTTAAAAAGTTTTAATATCGTAAATCACACAATCGCAATACAGAAGTGAATATTAAAATAAAATAAAAAAGCCTTTTATTTCTTCCAGAAAGTGCTAGTTTACAAAGTTGATTACTTTTATTAGGATCGCAAAAAAATATTGGTTTAATATTTAGTAGTTATTAGTTTTAGATACGTTTTTAATAAGTAATGTAGTGAAATTATTCTGTAAGAACCCCTCTACAGATAAAGGGAAGTGAATATTTCAAAAGATCAATTTGTTCTGTTATACATCTACGAGTAAACTAAATATACTGTTCCAATATTCATGAAGTAAACTTAGGAAGTATTATTATGTATGTGAACTCTAAGGCTTTCACGGCCGGCGTTGCATGTTGTATGTATTGCTTCCGGGCTGTTTGGCCGTGGTCTATGTGAAACTTGTGTTCCAGACGTTTCGACGATCACTGCGGTCGACATCTTCAGTGGTTCAGGTCCGAGCGGCGACAAGAGCGTAGAACTCTCCTTCGCGGTGTCTTCTCTGATACTGATCAGTATCAAACAAACAACAGTTTCACATAGACCACGGCCAAACAGCCCGGAAGCAATACATACTACATATTATTATGTAAGTAAACAAATTAAAAGTACAACGAGAAAGATGTCTTATTCACACTTTATGGGACACTAAGAATGCATAATCTTTCCTGAGAGGCATGGGGCTATACATAGAGTAGAAAAAGAAGTCGCATAAATAAAATTGCTGTTCGGCATTAATTAGGGGCAAAATTGCGAAACCCCTGTGATTTCGACGAAAATATATGTACCCGTAGTCTTAGTACAGAAAATCTTAACGAACAAAGTTTGAAAAAAAAATGCTATTTAGCTATTCATCTTTTGCGTAACAGGTTATCTGTCGTATATCAAAAGATGCGTCTCTCTTGGTCTTGGTCCTCGTTCGATCGTGCAAGAAAGAAAGGACATTTTAATACAAAATATATCCATCTGACAGCGAATAAATATTTTTCGAACTGGTCTCTGGTCTAGCCTTCAGAGAAGTCTAGACACGTCCAGACAAGCCCCGGTTTAATTCGGCAACTTGCATAGCGATTATTATACCTGCATTGCAAAAGAAAATAAATCCAATAAAAGATCTTGTTCGCGGTAGTGGAGAGATTTATCCTAAAACTCTGTAGGTAATACTTTTTTTATTCAATTTATTAATTTCATCTCAGAGCAACTTACAAGACGTACGTCTACTATTTTTATTGTGTACCTTTATGTAAGAAGATGAAGAACTAGCTGCGCCCCGCGGTTTTACCGGCGTAGTGATAGAAAGCGGTGATGATGGTGATAAAAAGTAGCCTATATACTATTCCAGACTATAATTTATCTCTGTGCTAAATTTCATCCAAAGCCGGTCAGTAGTTTTTGCGTGAAAGATTAACAAACACCCATCCATCCAACTATCCAAACTTTCACATTTATAATATTAGTGTGATTAATTGTCTTCTGTTTTTTCTAAATATGTAAGTTACTAAATTAAGTTTGAAGTTAAAAAATGTCACATCCATGTAGTCTGTGGAGTGTAGGTTATGTAAAAAAAATACTCTAAGTGTTTTTTCATATTTTCTAATTCTGGATCACACGCATGTCTTAGTTTAGCGACACTCATTACTGTTCTCACCATATATTTTAGATTAAAAAAAATTAAGATTTATAGAAAGAGGTCAATTCTTTTCGGGTCGGCTAAGAAATGACAAAAATAAAAGAAAGACATAGGACAGGCATAATTATGTCCAACATATGGTCGAAATGGTGATAAAACTAAGTTCACTTGTTTCAAACGTATATGAAGATTTGAAATGAAACTGAAAATTATGTATTCATGCAGATGGATAACAATGTATAGGTACAATTTACAAAGATAAAGATAGAGTAATTCGGACGACTAGTCGAGTGCTATTATAGTTTAGTTGGACAAAGCGACAGGATGGTATGCTGTAGTCGTGGGTTCAAGTCTTACTGGTATCCGAATTTTTTACTTGAAATAATTTGAACGCAATTTACAAAGTTTTCAATTACCAAGCGATTACCAAGCAATGTTACCAAGCAATGATTAGGAAGGCTAGCCATAAAAGAATTATCAGGCAAGTTAAGCGCAGCTGCATCTGCAGTTCGCGAAATAAAAGAAATATCAAATGTTAAAACGTCCAGAATTGTATATTTTAATTATTTCCACTCTATCATGTCATACGGCTTGCTACTTTGGGGTAATGCTGCTCGTAAATAGCATAGCAGATTAGAGAAGCTTTCACTAAAATTAAAATTCTTTCTTTACCCAGCCTATACATTTTTTAAACATTATGTATGCACGCAAAAATTTAGTATATTTTAAAATGACTAATAACAGCAATAAACGAGAAGAAAATATATAACTAGAATAACTATAAGATAAATATATAAATATAAATAACACTTTAAAATCCCGTCATCAAAACTGGTCAAAACCGGAAAAATAATTCTTATAAATTGTATTAAATTACATAACTTAGTACCTAAACGGTTAAAAAATCTAAATAATGCAATGTTTAAGAAATTACTCAAAGAACTTTTAATACAAAAGGCATAAAACTCAGTTGACGATTTCTTAGCAGATAAAAGCTTCCCTAAACTCACTAAACTTCACCATCATCATCATCATCTCAGCCATAGGACGTCCACTGCTGGACATATGCCTCCCCCATTGATTTTCACCAAGGACCTGTTCGAAGCGGCTCGCATCCAGCCCTTGCCTGCGATCTTAGTCAGGTCGTCTTTGCACCTGGTCGGTGGCCATCATTAAACTTACTTTGAGTAAATAATTTTGTAATATTTTTAGTATCTACTAAATTATGTTTGTTGTTTGATTATTTTTATAATTGTAAATTGACATTCATAAGTGTAATTTTGTACCTACATTGAATAAATAAACTGAACTAAACTGATAAGCTTGTATAGCTAAAGCTACCCTCTACTGTCACTTTATCCAAAATCAGTGTAAAAAATATTATGTTTACTTAAATATTTACATCAAATATTTCTTACTAGGCTATATTGTGTATGCGGTTGTGAAGGTTTCAGAGGAAGTGTAGGTGTGTGAGTGTGTGTAGGTATTTGACATTGCATAGTTCGTCGTGGTATCATGTCATTCAATTGTGGTCATTAATCCCTCGGTTGCTGTATAATAAAGGGTTTTTATATAGTTTGTGTGTTTGTATATAGGTAGGGTCCTTTATTGCCTAGAGACAAGTTATGTTACAGACGCAATATGAAATGTTATATACGTATATAGCAACACAAAAGACGCTTTACGAAAATTTACTTCGGTATCATTCCAACAAAACTGTCACTGTTGGTCGTTAAGAAACTTAACCAATCTAAAACTTGAAACTCGTTCTTAACTTATAGTTTTAACTCACCGTCAATTCTGCCAATTTAAATTTAGACCAACCCCTATCGACACGTTGGGAATCCACTTCGAAACTAAGTTAGTGCCGTACACATAAGGGAAGTTTTATCTGCTCAACCTACATACACATCTTGATACCTATAAGTTACACATTGGGATAAAACATATACGTTTAGATTATATACTTTTTTATATACATTAAAAGATGGGCCGATGCCTTTATTTGAATAAAATACTAATAACTAATTACAATATTACAGCTACTACAAAACATTTGAGCAATCCACTAGCTGTTATCAGCCATAGCCATAGCCTATCATCATCATACATAACTCAAATGTTCTAACACGCTACCAATTGGCAGCGTGCCCAGAGTGCTAGTAGCATTGCCACGTTGAACTTCAATTCTTCCGTTGAGCCAAATATGCGCCCTAACATGTGTCTCGGGAAGATGTGATGGCGCTAAAGTGATTATATACTATATAAGATATAATTTTATGTTTCATTAAATAACTATAATTATTTAATAATCAGCATTGCATTTCAACGTCGTAATGCTGCTAGCACGATGGGCACGCTGCTAACTGGTAGCGGTTAAGAGCATTTGAGCTATAAATAGCTAGCAATAGTTAATAGATTTCTCAAATGTTATTAAAGTAGCTGAATTGAAATGAATTTGGTTACGCATTCAATAATAGTTTCAATGTAATATATATACATTACTTAAATACATTTAACAAATAGTATAAAATATATATATTCTTAGCTATTAGCCAAACATTGTCAGTGGCAACATTGTCACAGGCAACATTAATGTCCTACTGTCACTTATAAAAGCAAGCGCCCAGTCGATTACCGACACATTTTGTTCAGTCGTCGCGTCGGTCGGTAAGGTGCTTGGGCTCGACGCTGCATACCGTAAGATCGTTCCATTCTAATTTATGCTGTCATTTTGTGTCTTTGTATAAATGTTTCATTTTAACATGTACTTGGTTAAACCTTTTTGTATAAGAATATCATTGTAATAAAATTTGACATCATGTTCTTTCTTATTTTTAATTTATACCACTTCTGATTTACAAGATCAGAAGTGGGATTCGCTTAAAAACACGCGACCTTGATCGTTCGCCATCTCTCTAGCTGCGAATAACGTTTGTTCGCATGACAAACCATCACGTGTTAATAACTTTCTTTGTTCTTATTCATACGCGTACATTTAGTCTGTGGGTTTGGTCTCACTTGCCCACCTATCTTACTTGTCTACCAGTAAAATGAAGACCTAGTAAAATCACAATTAAAAGTAAAATTTTAAAGACACAAATCTACCCACTTTTATTTCACATTTGTTTAATTTTCGTTTTATTTTCACGTAAGTAAATTTCTTGTGATGTTTATATGCCAAGGAGTAGATCGCGTTGTCGGTGACCCACATCACGTGTGCGGGCATGGCCGCGCTCGCGTAGCCCGTCGCGTAGATGTTCACGTTGTTGCCGGGTGCCTGCTCATCATCGGCACGTGCTGAAGCTGAAGAAGGGTTCTCGTAGTACGCGAGCTCTGCTGTTGCTGCTGCGGCGAATGGACGCCGCAGGCTAGCTAGCCTACCAGGTGGTGGTGTGCGGGCGCCTCGGGGTCGCTCGGTGGACCATGCGGCGTGCAGGAGCCATTGCGTCGGGAAGGTGGCACCGGGCCGAGTCGGCTGCTCCCACTGCTCCGAGCACATGACCAATCCTGGTTTCACCATTTGGCTAAGTGACTTGCTAACCCGGTGAGAATGAACTTATTTATCGGTAGAACGTGTCGTTGACTGGGCCATAGGTATTAACCAAGTGCAAAAGTTCGCTGGACGCCGGAGAGACGGTCGCCGTGGCGCAGTGGTCAGTGACTTGACTTCTGTGTCTCCGGGACCCTGGGTTCGAATCCCGGCAGGGGCAAGCATTTGTGCGATGAGTATAGGTGTTTGTGTGTTGTGATTGTGTGTGTGATGCACCATGTGACCATGCCTCCCGCGACACAGGGAATCCTAGTGCGGGGGTCTAAGTGTGATTTAAAAAAAAATGTTGAGTGAACGAGTGAAAATGTATCAACGTTACGTAAACTATGTGTTAGATAACGTTGACACTGCACATATTCTTTATGAAATTACATGACAACTTATATACTAGCAGTTCAGATTAACCAATATGTGTTGGCTATCGTAACCCACGAAATAATCGATACCTTTAAAAGTTATAATTAACGAATGTGTCTAAGCTTAGTGAAACTTTTATTCATTTAGATACTACAAACTAGAAATGGCACGTAACTCAAATTAAGATCATTAGGAGAAATAATTTCATCCTATCGTACCCTCATCTAATTGTAGGTTGTTATAGAAAATATACCGCGCACCAACCGTGCAATATTAAGATTTGTGTGTAATTTTTGTGTTTCATGCAACTTGTACCGATGTCACGGTATAACCAATACGTGCCAGCAATTACTATTCAATTATTCAATTTGAATTGAATTCTAAGCCTACTTGAGAAAATCGCAGTTTTTATGAATTTTCTAACAAAAAGTAGGAAAAAAAAAAAAAAAGTTGTAGGTAGGCAGGTGTGTCTTTCAATTATACCTACATACGTGTACCAAAGATATACATTTTTGGTAACCGTGCTGAGGTCTAACGATACACTTCTGCTAGGTCATGTTTAATATCAAATCTACCTGAACCTGTCACTATGTACGTACCAGACGATTATTTTATTGTTAGCTAGTAGTCAATTCTTATAAGACCGTGATACGTGATCACTTTTTGAGAGCTTTCTGAAAGTAATAGAACTTGGACGACTGTGGTTCATGGCTCTAGTAAATTGTTGAAATTAGAAAACTATCAAGAGAATTTGTTTTGATGAGCCATTTTATCATAATTAGAATAGCCGAACGGAACCTAGGCAAAAGTGTGACAGTCTGTTATGAGATGTATCACTTATGTGCACCTTCAGATTTGTGTAAAATGTGTTCATAACTAAACTTGTTGACAGATCAAGAAATAAGCTGTGAGCCATTAGCGCGACAGTAGGTATAGACTTCTAATTCCTCTGTTGTGTTTAAGTGGTTTGGTGTTCGCATTGTGTGAGTTTATTGGCGAACTATAAGTAGGTACAGTTTTATTTGATAATATCGGAACATGCCAGTAGATATTTGGATGACGATAAAGAGTTTATTTTTTGATGAATTATTTTCCGAGAAACCTTTTGTATACAGAATCTGCGGGGTCATGATTTAGTTGTTTGTTTCGTACGTTATAGCGGTGACCATACAAGATGTCTATAGTCCATCGTTATGCTCTTAGGTATACTGTAAGATTTAAAAAAAAAACTAAATCCCATAGTAGGTCTTTGCTGTAATCGACGCGTTTACGAGTAATAAAGACTGTAGAAATAGTACTCGGACAGTAGCTCAAAGTTCATCACTTTGTCAGGTTTGCACTCTTATTATTTGGTGACCAAGGTAGATGTTTTTCTGGTAAATAATTAAAGATTATGAGTGTCTTTTGGTCATAGTGTGTGTATTACTGTAAAACAGATACCTATGTAATGATAAGTTATGGCAGAACGCGATATGAAGTAATGAAGTTCTGGCAATGACAAGTTGTATCCGTGGACAAAGTACCTACTACATTTTAATCGGTAAAGATACCGACGTGTTGACTTAAAGTGTGTTTATGGTGGAAATCTCAGTTTTGTGTGTATTTGGTCTGACTAGTTTGGACAGTACGTTTTTGTAAGTAAAATTACTACGAGTCAATTATTCATTTTTGTTTGCTCACTTAACTATCACGTCAAGTACGATATTGTCGCACTCCAATGCTTCCTGTGATTACGGGTGAAGGCAGTGCGTAGTCTGTCTAAATGCGATTTTAATGTGAAATAACAGCATAATTAATTTGGGGAATTTCTGACCGTTTATAGATTCTCAACGTACCCACAGTTTTATACCGCCGTTAAATGAAGTTGGTTTAAGTTCCTGTAAGCTACTAGAATCAAAATTACACATAGCGCCTAGTGTGAGGGACTGATACCCAGGAAGTAGAACTCTCTTGTAGTGTTACAACTGTGATTATGTTTTTCAAAATTTTAGTAGGTGTATATGTTTGTGCCCTTTTTGATAATAAGTGCGTGTGTTCTGTTGGCTACTGACGATTGAAGCTGGAAAGCATAGATCTATAGTGCAAGATGTTTTCATAAGCACCGATAGGTGTATGAAATTCGGTTGAGCGAGAACTATTATTTACTGTCATGTTGTAATGTTTTTTTTTTGTGTATTTTCCCACAAATCTAAAGAGAGAAGTAGATAATTCAGAAGGTTTAAAAGTTAAGGTCAGGTAGGCCGAGTCCTAGGAAGATGGACGTTTTGTTTAATGTTCAAAATCAATACCAATACCAATGTTGCAGTCATTCTTGAACCGAATGGTCTCATGCGTGACGATGTTAAAAGACCTGACGGGATGACACTGATTCCCTGGAAGTTAGGGCGGCCTTTAGTGTGGGACGCTATATGCGTGGACACTTTGGCGCCGTCATATCTTCCTGAGACAAATGTTAGGGCTGGCGCCGTGGTTTATTCAGCGGAGCAATTGAAACAGCGAAAATATGCTAACCTAGGTAGTGGTTACATATTTGAACCGTTTGGGGTCGAGACATTGGGCCCGTGGGGACCTGGAGCCCATCGGATTTTCCAAAATTTGCCTGAGCGTTTGATCGATGCGACGCGTGGCCGAAGTGCTGGCACATGTTTGGCTCAACGAATCGGCATCGCAATTCAGCGTGGCAATGCTGCTGGCATTCTAGGCATGCTGCCGGCCGGTAGCGGGTTAGAACATTTGAGTTATCTATAGGCTACCAATAGCTAGTGGATTGCTCAAATGTTATTGTAGTAGCTGCAGTATTGTAATTAAAAGACCAATTAATTGTAAAAACCAATTTATTTATGGGATTTTGTATTTGTTTATTTGAAATTATTCGCAGAATTCTCGATGCGGGTGGGCTCTGGCTTGGCTGGCGCAACCCCGATGCGTGTGGGTTCCGGCCTGGCACACGAACGCCTGTTGCGTGTGAACTCCGGCCTGGTAGACGCATACCCGATACATGCGAGCTCCAGCCTGGGAGATGCATTCCTGTTGCGTGTGGGCCCCGACATTGTGGCTATCTCGTGCCCCGACATTGTGGTACTCGCAGCCCCGACATTGTGGCTATCTCATGCCCCGACATTGTGGTACTCGCAGCCCCGACATTGTGGCTATCTCGTGCCCCGACATTGTGGTACTCGCAGCCCCGACATTGTGGCTATTTCGTGCCCCGACATTGTGGCTATCTCGCAGCTCCGACAATGTGGCTATGTAGAGTTTGACGGCATTTCGTAATGCATATTAGAATCGGTATGAAAAGTGTCTGATGCAGTAAGATGTGTGTGATGAATGTATTGAAGAGATTTAGCTCACATAGGTATAGCTCGGAGTGTATTACTGATAGTGGGCCTTGAGTGTGTGATGAATGAAAAAAATAGGCAACTACACATGCTGTTTTAGCGCGGCAAATGTGCGCTGTGTGTTTACTCTTTGCTTGTTTGTTGAAGGTGGGGTCTCGTAGCACACGAGTTCGGGTGGCAACAGCTGCTGCTGCCGCCACTGCTGCTGTTGCTGCTACTGTAACGAATGGACGCTGTCGGGTGCTTCGATCCGCCTTTTTGCGAGTTGTGAGCCACGCCACATGAACATTTCTCAGCACAACAAAGCCTGAAGAACCTGCCGAGGACGTCAGGATATCAGGAGAGGCCGTCTTAGCTATTAGCCAAACATTGTCAGTGGCAACATTGTCACAGGCAACATTAATGTCCTACTGTCACTTATAAAAGCAAGCGCCCAGTCGATTACCGACACATTTTGTTCAGTCGTCGCGTCGGTCGGTAAGGTGCTTGGGCTCGACGCTGCATACCGTAAGATCGTTCCATTCTAATTTATGCTGTCATTTTGTGTCTTTGTATAAATGTTTCATTTTAACATGTACTTGGTTAAACCTTTTTGTATAAGAATATCATTGTAATAAAATTTGACATCATGTTCTTTCTTATTTTTAATTTATACCACTTCTGATTTACAAGAATATAGATATCTCATATGATATGAGATATCTATATGATAATATAGATGATGATATGATGATTTTTTAACAAAAAATTCCACCGACTTCAACACTCAAAAGTGTGAAATAACTTGTTGAAGTCGGTACCATGATAGTTCACACAAAAGTAACTATCATCACAATATTGAGCTCATGGTACCGACTTCGACAAGTTATTTCACACTTTTGAGAGTTGAAGTCGGTTGCATTTTTTGTTAAAAAATTTTTTTCCCCCTTTTCAGAGACCTGTGCTACTCACGGGATGTCGATGTCTTCAACCACGACAATAATATCATCAAAATACGCGTAGCACTTTTCAGTTATTGGAGTATAACTCAAAAACCGCTTATCCGATTTTGATGAAAGTTGAATGGGACCACGTCGGAAGTATACTCTATCTAACAAAAAAAGAACCATCAAAATCGGTTCATAAACGACGAAGTTATCCGCGAACACACATAAAAAAAAACATATATACGGTCGAATTGAGTAACCTCCTTCTTTTTTGAAGTCGTTTAAAAATGTACAGTAACAACAATATTTTCACCACACTTGCTGTCAATTGATAGTTTTACTCTTTTGTAGAACTAATAACTGATAAACAATTTCAAGATCAACTGATCCTAGGATTGTTTCTATTATTAGAAAATACTTTTCGTTAGGAAATGTAAAGGAAACAAGCAAAGAGGCCCTTAAGCAAAGTTCAGATTTTCAACTGTCGCTATAGAATGCCTTAAAATTCTTAACAGCAATTGCGCAACTTTTTATGGTTTGTACGTGGTAGCCGGCTTCAGCTGAAACGTCGTTTAATAAAACGAGGGATTCCGGTAATTTTAATCACAAGGACCGACTAGAGCCTGCGCGATTGCAATCAGTCCTTTTGCTTGTTTTACTGCGAATTTGAAACGATTGACTGTATGTGAACTGAAACGAGGTCACTAACTATGGACCTGATAAGCTAACGAGCTACGGGAGGGCTGTTCTTGTAGATATTTTTAAACTGTATAGATCTAGCGTTTGACCACAATCTAACTTGATGGACAGTCACGATGTGGTCGAAGATGTGATCACGCTAGACCTAGAATGCTTACTGGCTCTCAAGGACCGCTGCCTGAATAAACTATGTGTTTGGTCACAGTTTTTCAAACTTGAGGGTGGTAGTTAGCCAAACAGGTACTCGTAAGTACCCTACTATAAGGCTGGGAATTTAATAATAGCCTTCACCGGAAGCTCAAGCCGTCGGCGGGGATCGAACCAGCGTCCATCAGTTACAGCCGCCCGCTGCCTCAGTCCGCGATTCCTCGTAGCTTGCGCGCGGACTATACACATATCGTTTGATATTAACCACATCATAATTACCATACTTTTTTTCACGTACCTATCCCAAAGTAGTTTCAGAATCGATAAATAATACTACTGAAAAAAATAATCTACTTATTAAAATTCAAAATTCATGTTTGAAAATCTTACGATTCAGAAATCATTGATCGCATTTGGAGCCAGCTTTGGTATATTTCAACATCCTACAGATTCTTTTGATAATAATTTATGAAAAACCAACGTAACTCATAAATAAAAAGTGGTATTGCATGGTTATCGACCCCGGGTATTACTTTGTGAATTAAATCCCCCTCATGCTTTGAATTCATAGACTCGAACCAGCTATCCGGAATATCCGGTCACTGGTTTCCTATTTTCTGATTTCCCAGTAACCATGTTTGAAAGCTTTCTGTAAACCGATGAACTGAAGTAATCGAGTCAGCTGTGGTCCGATTAAACGCTATTTGCTTTCCTATTCGCACTAAATTGCTTCTTTAACTGTTTGGACCCACAGACAACGACATTATTAGTAGAGAATTAGAATGTTTAAATGTGTGGTACATAATAACATTAATTATTAACTATAATTTCTCCCTTATATAATCACTAGTTTATTTTTTTAGATTATTTAAGATAGATAGATTGTTCACTCGTGAATAGTAGCTTCCCGCGGTTTTACAACAAAACAAATTAATAGAATTATAGTTTATTAAAACTTTTGATTTGAACTCAAAAAATATTGAAGTATCAATTTATATTAATTATAAAATAAATAGGAGGCAAATTTAGCATTTAATTTCGACTTAAAATAAAGAGTTTAATACTCCTTATTTGCTTTTAATTGAAACCCAAATAGAGGTATATCACTGTTAATGATAAAATTGAATAATAATTCCAATTAAAGAAATATAAAGATGAATATTAAGCTGCTAACTTAATTTTTAGTGGTTTAATTCCATTAATATTTCCTTATCATTATTATATATTAATTACCATTTTCCCGCTACCTCAATTATCCCACAAGAACTATACTTTTTCCGGGATAAAAGTAGGCTATGTGTTATTCCAGGGCTTAAGCTATCTCATACCAAATTTCATAGAAATCGGTGTAGCCGTTTGAGCGTGAAGAAGTAACAAACATACTCACATACACACAAACTTTCGCATTTATAATATTAGTAGGAATAGGATTAAGTGATTCTACAAAACAAACCTTAAAATTAAATAGAAAAAATCCACGGAATTTCACTTAAATCAAATGTGTATACTCGGAGATGTGACCACACTATACGTCGCTAAGTTACCAATAGAGGTAGTTATATTAATGAACATCTATAGGAGCACTACAGTAAAATATAATTATTATTGCAAAATTAACTTATATCTTATCAAAACAAAACATACCAGAACTTTAGTTTCTAACTGACATATTTACAGTTTTAATTAATTTTAGGAAGTTAGACAAAGGAAACGAGAAACAACTCATGATAAATTATGTACATTCTCAAAGCATTAAATAAAGTGTCATCTCCTTTTAAAATTATTATATCATTTTCATGAATGTTTAATTAATTTATGGAATCCTAAATAAGTAAAGCTTGGGACATACTCGACTATATGGCAAAAATGGTCATAGCTGTTGTTAGGGTGCAAGGTATTTTTTTTAACAAGCCTGTTTTTTATATTCTTGAACTTTCTACTGGACATGAATTGATTTACCTAGTTCTAGTTTAGATTTTTATAACCGCAAAATCCATAATGTAAGAAGTCCAAATTGAACTATTTGATTCAAACAATACCTAGTTCTTAATTAGCTTTACTTTACGGAACGTGCTGAGAAAAAAATACTCCTCTATGTTTCATTAAAATAAGTCATAACGCAGATCACTTGGTTAGCCAAGCTAGTGGCCGGCGAAGCGCTAAAAATGATGTAACGCAGTTCACTTTGGTTAGCCAAGCGAACGGCCAGCGAAGCGCTAAAAATGATGTAACGCAGTTCACTTGGTTAGCCAAGTGATCGGTCGGCGAAGCGCTAAACATGATGTAATGCAGATCACTTGGTTAGCCAAGCTAGCGGCCTGCGAAGCGCTAAAAATGATGTAACGCGGGTCACTTGGTTAGCCAAGTGATCGGTCGGCGAAGCGCTAAACATGATGTAATGCAGATCACTTGGTTAGCCAAGCTAGCGGCCGGCGAAGCGCTAAAAATGATGTAACGCGGGTCACTTGGTTAAACAAGCGAGCTTTCCCTTTCATACAAAAATCAAAGGGCTTTACGACAAAACCAAGACATTTAATTAATCGCAACCATAAACTTAAATAAATATAACACATGCGTAGTAATTAATAAAGGGGAACAAATATACTTTATAACAAATATACTTTATAATTATCACCAGATAAATATAATATGCCCCAAAAAAGATTTATTTTTTTTATTTTCAATATCTTAGGAAAACTTACAGATAGGCATAATACATTAGGTTGACATAATATATAATATAAGATTAAATCTAACATAACGAAATGAAAAAATAATGAAACTTCTAAAAAACTCATACAATTTCCGAGTGACTAAAATATACAATTTCACTTACTGCGTCGAGAAGCAGAGCTGTCCAATAAGTTACCAAGTGATCTAATAACATGTAAGAATTAAAAATGCATTGAAAAACAAATTTAAGTTATCAATCGGAATAAGCGCCAAGGACCGATAAATTGACTATTTTTTAAAAAAATTCTATAAAATCAGAAATGCATAGTTGATACCAAATAAATTTGGCTAAATCTGTTAGTCAAATTTATTTGGTATCAGACTGAATTTTTTTAAACTTGAAATAAAATTCATACAAACATATATAAATGACAACTCCCGACTGTGACTTTCAAGTGCAGGTTAAGCAATACACAACTTTTAAGAATCCAAGTTATTCGTGTAGAATCTCCCGAGATAATTAAACAAAAAGCTCGGCATTCTCGAACAAAAACTGTGATCTGCAACTTTTAAATATCAGCATAATGAGTTTTGTACCTTTTTATAAACAACTTGTACACTTACAAAGTGCCATTAAAGTAAACGTTTCTTTACGGAGCAACAAGAAAAGATTTAGATCAATTTAGATTAGGGTGGTGTCTACATTTTTTATACAAAACATAAATTGATTACCTTCAATCAATGTTCAATAAACAAACACGGGTTGCACTGTGGTAGTGTCGGCAGAAGCAAAAACTTGCATTTATGTGGTCAAATAGAATATTCTTATACTGCAATATCGTACACAAACATGACAATAGGTATTTAAGTTTATTGATTTTATGTACCAACACATTAAACACTATAGTGAGGGCAATAAAGCATACAATAGAATGAAGTCAAGAAAGAATTTTGCGATCACGTGTCACGTGTCCTGACGCGAAATGTCATGACGCGAGTTTAACATTTTTCCCCATACAAAAGTGCACAACGCCGCGAAAGACGTTTTTACTTCAAATATCATCTAAAATGACAATAAATATTATTCATCACAACAAGACCTATACTTGCTTAGGGCGTCTATTACCAATTAATATTCTCAAACAAAGTACAAACTTCACTAGACCTCTTCACCCAATGCTATTATATGTTTATATGAGGTAGATGTCGCACAAGCGCGCGGAAACTGAGGCGGCTAAATTAAGTCAATTGTAGTAATTTTGATTACGACGCGTATTTCAAGCGCAAGTCTAAACATGTAGCTATCCTTTTCTATATTATTTGTAGTTCCCTTTTTGTGATAGGTTTTGAAGCGATGAGATCTCAGCAGGGGGAGCGTCGGCTGTCAAACTGACGGACACTGGTTCGATCCCCAACAACAGCTTGAGCTTCCTCGGAAGGTAACACCGTTATTAAAGTCCCAGCATGGTGGTAGGGTACTTTCCAGTACCCGCCTGGCTGACTATAATAATAATATATACATAGTAAGCCATTTATAATCTACTATTTATTATAAACCAACCTACCAACAAATGAAAATGTTAACGCCTTAAGAGTTTTGCGATCACGTGTCACGTGTCCTGACGCGAAATGTCCTGACGCGAGTTTAACATTTTTCCCCATACACAAGTGTCCGTCAATTTGACAGCCGACGCTCCCTCTGTTGAGCTCTCATCGCTTCAAAACCTATCACAAAAAGGAAACTATAAATAATCATAATAAAATGTTTTTAGTGAGTTCACAAAAAATACATTGCATTGCCAAAAAGGGCATTTAAATTACCGCCTACAATGAACGAGGTATCGGACCTGCCTACATCTATAAACTACCCCCCTTACTTATAAACGTTGAATAAGCTGCGAATAGTAATTCAGTGTTTTGTTCCGTTCTTTCAACGTCAAACTGTCATATAAGCGACAAAGACAAAACACTGAATAACTATTCAGAGGTTATTCAACGTTTATAAGTAAGGGGGTACATCTATAAAGTACCCAAGTCTAGTTACGTAGGTGCCTATTTATTGGAATTGAGAACATAGATACTTTTGTTGATTGATTGCTTATGTTAAGTCTCTAGAGTACAATGTATCTTGTTATGTAGGTTCCCGACGAAGTGATAAATGTTATGTTTACTCGCCCTTAGTATATCTGGGGCAATGTGAAGTTATCTACCTGAACCAGTAGATCATCTTCGCCTTTTAACCCTATCAATGTGTATTGCTTACATTGTTTGAGTAATTGTAATTTTTAGACTTTCGTGATTCGAACACATTGTTATTAAATCTTCAGTTCAGTCTTCTCGTGACCACGACCAATGCAACTTGGTCGAAACGTCGAGGTAAATAAATTACTAAATGTTTTTCTCGCGATTAAGCCCCGTTTGATTTAATAACAATTGTTTAAGTATTACAAAGAAAATGTTCTATTTACTCGCACAACCGAAATGTGTTCAGGCAGCCGTTCTTTGTGAGTCAGTAAACATTCTAGGTCTAGCGTGATAACATGTTCGACCACATCGTCACTGACCATCAAGTGAGATGGTGATCAAACACTAGATCTAGACAGATTATAAAAAAAGAGTGTATGTTTGTTACCTCTTCACGCTCAAACGGCTACACCGATTTCTATGAAATGTGGTATGAGATAGTTTATACCCTGGATTAATACATAGACTTCTTTCCCGGAAAAGTATAGTTCCCGTGGGATAATTGAGGTAGCGGGAAAACAGTAATCTACGCAGGTGAAACCGCTGGGCGCTACTTACCTATAATAAAAACTACTTGTGAATTTTGACTTGTGACTTTGATAACTTGTGATTTTTTTTAAATGTCATTTATTGTCAATCAGGTTCGTTTTCTTCCAGTTTTTAACAAACTCCAATATATATATATATATTATATAGGTCATCTTTAGTAAAACATCATTGGATCAGACTATCAATTTTAGAAAGGTTTTACGTACGAACCGTTGAAAGGCGTACAGGAACACCCTATTCGCTAGATTAAAGCATCCGTTTGAAGAAAGAAAGGCGTCATTATTGAGTAAAACTCGAATTAAAACTATTACAATTACCTATGACTATCCTATCATGATGATCATGAGGTGGACAGACGACCTGACTAAGATCGCAGGTCGTCTGTCCACCTGCTCGGTGGCCGTCCTACGCTGCGCTTGCCAATCCGTGGTCTCCATTCGAGAACTTTTCGACCCCAACGGCCATCAGTTCTTCGAGCTATGTGCCCCGCCCACTGCCACTTCAACTTGCTAATCCTCTGGGCTATATCGGTGACTTGCGTTCTTTTCCGGATCTCCTCATTTCTGATTCCATCACGTAGAGCCCTCTCCATAGCTCGTTGTGCGACTCTGAGCCTGCTCAGAAGGACCATCCTATGATTTGATTTACTATCCTATGATTTGCTATATCTATTTTTACTATCTACATCGCTTATACTAATCGGGTGGCGGCATTGTTCTGAAAAAACGTATTTTGGACCTATGAAAATATAAGCTGTAAATTTAGAGAATTTAAAAAGATTTTTGTTTTGTTGCAGTGATTACATTTTTTTTCAACTAGCATACGACCGGGTGCGTTGTCGTAACCAATCACCGTCGCCTATGGATATCTATAATACTGGGGGCATAATTATACGTTGCTATCTTTTTTAAGACTCTGTTAACTCTTCTTTTAAACATACTTTCATTGAAGGCACAAAATGTAGTATATTTTATTGTGCGATAGGTTTTTCTGAAATTCACGCAATAAAAATTAAAAAAAATTATTGGCACAAAATACTTGTATTTATGTAATTGAATCGGTAGGCATTGAATAGATATGAATATTATGAAATATAATGAACAATGTTTCGAGTGCAAATGTTTTCTTCCATGATGAATTTATTATTTTTCATACAGAACCAAGATAAAAAAATTTTTTTTTACTATTTACATATAAATATTAAATTTTTACATTTTATAATGAAGCGAATAATGAATTATTCAATAATGTTTTAAATATGTAGGGAAAATGGAATCATAATATTATATAGATATGTATGTGTCTAATAACATTACTTTTAAAAAATACACGCCTAATGACACACCACACCGTTCCCCAAGGTATACTGCTGACGTCAGTTTAAGCAATGGCTACAAATGAATCATACTTACACTTTCGTCAGGATGCGTAATGCTAAGTTACGGGCGTAAATCTTAACAAGGGCCTGTGACTGGCGATATATACGAATCTTTATTTATTTCTCCTCAATCGAAACTCCGCTGAGATCCCTCGTGTCATCTCTTATTGTGAGTTATCGTTGCTGTGAAGGTGTACAACATGGCAGTGAAGATATATTTCTTTTCTTTACGTTTTCGTATCGAGAAATAAAAACGTTTGTTTACTATCGTAGGAAGAGAAGGGGTTCTTGGTATATTACCTATGTTACTTGTTAATCAGTGATTATGTGGGCTAATCAGACTAATGCCAATTTTGACAAAACGTTCTGTGCGATTATTTTGATAACTGTTCCATTATTTTTATATTTACCATCGTACTAGGATTCTCTGTATCACGGGAGGCATGGACACATACAATCACAGCACACTAACACCCAAGACCCGGGACAAACAGCATCGCACAAATGTTTGCCCCTACCGGAAATCGAACCCAGGGTCCTGGAGACACAGAAGTCATGTCAATGACACTAACCACTGCAGCACGGCAACCGTCAATATATATTCCTATGTATACATAACAATAATGCGATGGTGACAGTCGATTTCACCTTTTAATACGATCACAAGTTTCACGGAAGAGTGTGAACAGTTATTTTCGGTCACAGTAGTCTAGGTCACTCCTAACGTATTTTTATAGATTTAGCGTTTGACCACTATCTCACTAGATGGTCAGTGACAATGTAGTCGAATATGTTATCACGCTAGACCTAGAATGCTTACTGACTCTCGAAGATTGCTGCCTGAACACACTATGTGTTTAGTGACAGATTTTCGCACTTGAGGGTAGGTACTCGAAATTATCCTAACACCATGCTGGGAGTTTTATAACGGTGCTATCTTCATCGGAAGCTTAAGCCGTTGTTGGTGGGATCGAATCAGCGTCCGTCACTTTGACAGTGCTCTCTCTGTGGTATCAACTTCAACTCAAAGACAGCTAGCTGACAGTGTGTACTGACACACTTTTGTGCCAACTACTTGCTACAATCGTATTAGTTCGTAGACAGAGAAACCAATTGTCGCAATGATAGAGAATAATTAATTGTTGTAAAAACAAATCAACACATGCGAACTCAATGGTAAGTTATGTTATATTCCTTTAGATGACTATGAAAGATGAACAAGACCTAGCATAGCAATACCTACATATGTAAATATAATAAAATGTTTACCTACAACTAAAATTCATTTCTCGGCGGTAATAAGTCACAAGTCAATTTCCTGTGTTACAGAAAGTTAAATTACTAAGTAAAACAGGAATGAAACTAGCTTATGCAATATACCTTATTGAAATAAGTGTATATTTACTGGCACAGGATTGCATAATACCTTATCGTTTTTGAGTTTGGTAACCAATTCACAATTTGAAGAACGTCAATAAAAAAAGGCGTGTAAAAAATAATAAAAAAAACGTGTCGCACTCGGGGACTGCCGCGGTAAAGCTATTGCATAGCATTTTTATCAACTTATGCAATTAATATATTAATAACTTATGCAGTAACGCCGATACAACCAATGCCACCTAGAGGCGAGTTGCTGAACTAAACAGACAAGCGTGATATTCAAAAAAAAGTCATTAAAAGTTCTGCTATTTATCGATAGATGGCAAAACTAAAAAGTATCACCGCTGTGCCGGTCGGAGTGGGCGATGTTAGTTTATTTTCGTTATGGAATTTCTGGATTCGGTCTCCACGCTCAAGGCCCGCGATAGAAGCTATGTAATAGCTTAAAAATCATCTCAAAAGTGCGAGTAAATTCAAAAGATTTATCCTCGGAGCAACGTCTTAAGCTTTTTGCCTTGATGGTAAATGCGTACATGATAATAAAAATATTAAAAACCTATATAACAATCACACACGAACTTTGTTTGACAATCAAGATACACAAATCTTTCACTGAGTCGTAAATTGAATTCAAAGTTTGTGCGATCACTTATTCAGTAGTAGACGTGTAGTTACTTAAACTTCAACCTTCGAATCCAAGACGCGATGCAGAATTTACTCGTACTTAATGGAGTTTTACTGCACGCTTAAGACCACTTTACATAGTAGGTGGAGTAGAAAACAGTTGTCTGGTTTTTTTGTTAGAGTAATAACTGTGCCTCGCGGTTTCACTCGCGTGGACTACGGTTTTCGCCCTGCCTCAGTTATACCACGTCGTTCAATTGTTTAGACGTTAAAACGTAGCAGACAAACAGTCACTCTCACACCTCTAATATTATTTAAGTTTTATTTATTTTATTTATTCGCGAAAAACATTGCAGTTGGTTAGGCTGACGAACGTAATATATTGACGTGCTAATATTTCATTGCATACATGTTTAGTCATGACTACCTCAACAAAGGCAGATATACACAGGAAGAGTACGATTGGCTTTTAACTTTTTTATCGTATGTGATGTTACTTCCAGGTCAATATAATAGCGAACTACCCACAGTTAGGAAACCAAAAGATAACCTTAAAGAAATATATTTACAAATTGCAGTTACTTCATCTCAGCCATAGGACGTCCACCGCTGGACACATGTCTTCCCCATATAGAGGGGATTTGCCAATACTCGCCACGCTCAGCAGGCGGGTTGGCGAGTGCAGTATGATTTCCGATCCTCAGAAAGTGCTGCTGCCCACCTTCTGGTACGTAATCTCTTTGCCGACTGTTACGGCACCCGCGAGACGGCACAAGCTACTTACCTTCTAGTAAATATCACACCAATTTCAGTTACAAAAAATCAACCCCAATTCGCCCAACATAAAAGAAAGTGTTTACCTCAACCAAACAGCAGTTTCCAAACAGCTCACTGAATATTGGAAGCTCTCAGTGTTCACCGAATTTGCTGAACCAAAGGTGACGTAAACAATATATCTTTGTATCACCATAGTGCCGGCTAATTATTCGACGAGGGAACTTTGGATAGATATCTTTGTCTACAATAGTAGTTTTCTAGGAAATACCTAATTTATTTCAACTTTCATTTAAAAATAAATACGTAGGGTTTATGATCTGGTGATAGATAAATAAAAATATATTATTCTATTTGAAAATTTATTTTTATTTCACTGAATTTTATATTTCGTTCGTACTCGTAGTGTAGACAAAGTTTCTTGTTTAGGATTCTATTTTAGAAGTGGTTTTTGCTTGTATTACAAGCATTATTTTCACTGAACGAATGTGTTATAGTATTTTTTAGACTTTCGCGATTCGAACACATTGTTATTAAATCAAACGCGGCTTAATCGCGAGAAAAACATTTAGTAATTTATTTACCTCGAGAAGACTCAGTCTTCTCGTGACCACGACCAATGCAACTTGGTCGAAACGTCGAGGTAAATAAATTACTAAATGTTTTTCTCGCGATTAAGCCCCGTTTGATTTAATAAGAATGTGTTATAATTTTTACCAATACACTTTAAGTATACAATTAGGGCTTGACCGTTTGCTTCATATTTAGACAATGTTGAGTCCTTTTTATGGTTTAAATCATTAACAACATTCTAGGTGGAACTTACGCTTAAATTATTTGAAAAAAAAATCGGATATCAGTGGGACTTGAAGTCATGACTACAGAATACCGTCGCTTTGTCCAACTAAGCGCACCATTGGCGGTCCGAATTTATCCCTTCCTTTTACATCTAAGGGAATGTTGTTCTTAGCGCCATCTACCATTAATTGTATGAACTGTTAATTATTTCTTCTAATTGTTTAAACGTAATTTTGAGTCCTTTCAGCTTATTTTGTTCAAAGTCCTACATGTCTAATAAGCTTACAAATTAGCTTTCCTAAGAACAGTTCGTGAAAGTTAATTCTGAATGAACAAAATTTATTAATTTATTAGTGAAAAAACCTATTTTCGAGCGACCATATTTTTCCTATGGAGAAGACGTCGCGGTATTTCCCGAACAATGCTGCCCATACACACTGAGACTACCTAAACCAAAAGACCTAAGAGCAAAAGGTTTCAACTTTATCGCGTCTAATCTAATGTTTTTAGTAAAACATTCAAAATGTCCCTTTGTATTAAATCGTTAGCGCCGTTCCTTCAGCGGCCTGTTTTCCTTTTTCTTGTTTTTGACGGAAAAACAAGAAGCTGATTCCTTAATTCAGATAATTGGCCGCCATTCAACTCCGTTAGATAGATTATTTTTTTTTAGATTTGTTACCAGTCTTTGTGTGCTTTAGAAAAATGAATAAATATAATGCAGATGGAAATTTATAATGAAGGTCAAAGATGAGTTGAAACGAGACGCGCCCGCGTGGAATGTGTACTTGTTGAAAAATAGCTCTTTATATGGTAACACTATAGTTGAGATTTATTTATATATTTTTATATATATTTCCTGCTTTAAATTAGAAAATATCACGTTCAGATAGAAGTAACCTACTAAGTTGTATATTCGTTGTCATGAGTCCCCTTTACAAGAAAAGCAATATAATTCAAACAAAACCATTATCTAAACATCTCAATTGACACGTGCACCTATCGTCAAATTATTCAAACCTACTTGTTTGAAATCTCTTTTTCATTCATTTACTCGTTTGTCGAGTTAAATATGTTCTACCCTGTTTATTGAATTGTGTTGTTTGGTGAGTAACAATAGAAATCTACGTCCGTCATGTAAAATTTACTGTCTATTATACCCGAGCTAACTCTTGTTTTAAGAAATTATGCTATTCAATGTTTTAATTGAATTTCATTATTGCCAAAAAACACTGTGCGAAATATACGAATACTGAAATTTTACATTTTTTTAAAGTTTTATCTTTAATGGGAATAAGTACATTTTGATGCAATAGGTAATAAATACTTTCAAGCAGAAGGGCCGCCCACATCCATTTAATACCTGCCCTGAAAATATTGATTCCTATCAGAAGATTGACTCAAGGTCATGCGTAAGTGTTGTCTTAACAAAAATTACGTACGAGTAATAACTATTTTATAATCCTTGGTTTATTGATTGATACACATTATTTAGTTACGATCTTACTAACTGTTCCCCGCGGACTCGCTTGGACTACCGTTTTCCCGGTACCGTACATTTTGATGGACAGATGCTTGTTTTTTTCGTCGTTTTAGCTTGTTTCAGTGATTATCAGAATAAGACTCATGAGTAAGCTCGTAAAACTTTTAACCAACATAGCGTCTAGAAGATTGAAATTAGGTGCTGCGTTTTTATATGACATCTGTCACAATCGCTATGACTGCCCGAGTTGGTGAGTAGAACTACTAACAAAGTCCCGTTAAGAACCCATGTACCTACGCGTTGGACATAATACATTTGCTACATTGACTTGTCGCACTAGCTCAGGTTTTCGATCACGACTGTATCGCATAATAAATCTGTATATGATCATTTTAATTCTATAGACATATTTGAAAAGACTTTTAGCAGTTTTCAAAAGTCAAAAGATATTGGGTGGTAATGGTAGTGACATTCACTTTGAATCAATCTTGTCTTGTAACACACCTTTATTTCTTAACACATAATCCTACTAATATTATAAATGCGGACGTTTGTGTGTATGTGTGTAAATGTGTATGTGTACACCGTGTATATCGATTTCGATGAAATTTTGTATGGAGATAGTTTATACCCTGGATTAACACATAGGCTTATTTTCATCATCACCATCATCACCGTTTTTCATCACGACGCGGGTACAACCGCGGGGCGCACCTAGTATATAATATAATGCTTACTTCATCACCGTCCACTGTCTCTTGAGTAGCATACACATGCAGTATGTACCTAATTCGCTGCTTATCTGTGGTCTAACCACCTATACCTACTTATATATATTTTATGTACGTAACTGTAATGTTTTGTTATGTACAGTTTGTGGATCCTAAAATAAATATTAAAAAATGTAAAAAGGTGCATGTTAAAAGTCAGCCCACAAAAATGCATATTAGCAACATAAGATCTGTGTTGAATCCATTTGTGATCGCGAATTATATCCGAATGAAGTAAAGAGCCGCGTAATGGCGTTGAGCGAACCAGCGGAATTGCTCCACTCTTTGCATTTATAACACCGAAAATGAAAAGTCGTTGTGAGCAATAAAAAACGATTTCTACGCCACTGGAAAGCGCGAAAAATGTCTACATAGAGCTGTCAGGCTTGTAATGTATTATTATATGATGTGAAATTGTATTAAACCAATTACATCACTTTTAGGTAATCTAAGCGATTATTAGGTACATTACTAATACGTTTTAGCCGACTATACTTACGATTCAAAGTCGAAAAACACAAAACACAACACAAACACAAACATCTTCAAGACACAGGAAATACCGACGACCTCCGCCTACCCAAATGTATAGTGTGATGGAGGAATATGTACTAGAATTTAACTAGCTTAAGAAAACTCATCAAACACACAACTTAAGCAGCTGCTCGAGATTCTGTCAATATTTAAGTCAATATTGACTGACAGTCAACTGACCTTAAGCCTAATAAACGTGATTTTACCTTTAATCACACCGTGTATGTGTGTAAGTATAACATAAGTATGTGTGTTTGTTACCCTTTCACGCCAGTTTTAGAGAAATTCGAAATGTACGTACCCTATAACCTGGGTTGACACATAGGGTACTTTTATCCCTAAAAAAATCGTATTCCTGTGGCCGTCTGTTACGTTTTCACGCCGAAACCGCTGAATAAATTTTTATGAATGTTGGTATAAAGATAGACGGGACCTTGGAAAACCACGTTTATATCGAAAAAAGTACATCCGTGGGATAACTAAGGTAGCAGGAAAATCGTAGACCACGCGGGTGTACGCGCGGGATGCAGCCAGTAATGTATAAAAGGTTTGTTTTTTTGCAATTCATGATGAATATTTCCGTGCAGTACTGCTCAAAATTTCGAAATTAAAGTTTCAGCAGATACATTTTGCTGTGCTCTCAAGATATATCCTCAATTTAGTGTATTATGGGTACAAGTTGCTGCTTAATAAATTACTGATATAGTATGCATAATAGGACTCCATTTTTAGACCTTCGGGTACGGAACCCTAAATAAATATACTGGCATTACGCAATAATACGTATATGTTACCGTCAAACTGTACAATCTGGTATTATATACAATACCTAGGCAATGTAAGTAAACCTAAAACGTTCAGGTAATGTGTAAAATGTTATTAATTTTATAAAATACCCTTTTTTTTCTTTATCTCAGTATTCATTTATTGAGATACGAAAAAATACTACATTTATGTATATCTACCTAAAACAATTAAATTTAAAAACAAGTTTAAAAAACGATGAATAAGGAAATATTCAAATAAAGTCATAAGTCAGAAATAAAAATTAAAGCATATTATAAAGCAAAACATCCTAAAATAGTACTTTCAGTCAACAAGTGTCTTTTGGTCAACTTTTTTGAGCAGTCTCTGAAAAATATATCTGAGGTGTCATTCGATGCGGAATGGTAATTAGATGATATTTGAGTAAAATGAAGTTCCTAAAAAAAAAGGGGTTTTGTTATTTTCTAATATCTCAAAAACGAATTGAGACATTTCAAATTCAAACAAAAGATTCAATAAGATCAGAAAATTTCAATACAAAAACTCCAACTCTGAGACCTATAGAGCTAATATTTATAATTTTACCAGGAGTATGAAAATAGGATCAAAAACGGGTGCTCTGGCTTGCGTAAACCACGCCTACTTGGGACACTTTATTAATAAAAAATATTTTAACGTTTTAAATATAATACTTAAGACATGAAAAAAAACGTACTTTACTTTACGCTTACTAATAGATAAATGAATTATAATCCCCTTGAATTTTTTTGGCACAATTTTTCAATTACTTATATAGTTCTGAAATTTTTAATAAACATTTTTTTCTGTTTCAAAATGAACATTGCAAGTATGATAATTATTAAACTATACATTTTTTAGATTTTTAATAATAATGTTTGTTGTTGCAAAATTCAAAACTTAACTTAATCATAGAATATTTCTTTATTTTATTTATTATTATTGATCCGTTTCTTTGTTATCAGACGGAGCATAGTAGACCATAATATATTTGTATAATATTGGGGATCATTATAATTTTTAATTATGAAATGTTTTACCCGTGCGAAGCCGGTTTTGACCGCCAATATTACACGCACAATATTACACATTGCTTAAACGCTTCATGTATTCTACATATTAACTAGGTATTGAATAGAATATCTGAATTATACAGATTGCCGGTGACATATATACAAGTATACAGGGCTATCTCCCCAAAATCTGAGGCGGACATTAGGTTAGCCGAAAGGGCGAGACCATCCTCCATGAAGGAAAGAATGGATCCCATGACAAGGGTGCGACCTTTTTATAACCGAGTAATGGAACTTTTGCATGCAGAGAGTCTACTTATGTCACCATTTCAGACATGCTCAGACCCAGACCGATCTTACAGATTTTTAAGGACTCCGATAATGTGCCATATCTGAAGAAAACAGTGCCGTGAAATACATAAATGAACACAATCGTGATAAAATGAAAATATATGCACCTAAATAGACAATGCCATAAATTCAATCATAGCTCATATCATAGCTAGATATCATATAAACTTTATCTTCTTTTTGTAACAATATAACCATAAAATAATCTCACGTTCAACAAAGAAAATCTCGGAATAACAATTTTTAAAAGTACCTGACATTTGCTACATTCATATCATCAGTTCACTTTGCTAGATATCATATAAACTTTATCTTCTTTTTGTAACAATATAACCATAAAATAATCTCACGTTCAACAAAGAAAATCTCGGAATAACAATATTTAAAAGTACCTGAGATTTGCTACATTCATATCATCAGTTCACTTTGCTGTTTAGTTACAGTTCAATGAATTTAAATCTTTCCAACTCATCTCTACACCGTATCACAAAACAGATAGGTATCTGATAGGTATCTGTTTTGTGACCGTGCACTGCATTCATTTACTAATGGACCCCCCTTTTTCATTGATACCAGAATTACGCGGCTCTTTTGTATGCCCACACAATAATTAAATCAAGTTATTTTCAATCGTAATACATTTAACGAGCAAGAACATTTTTGAATCGCAAAAAGACAAAAAAGACCAAGATTCATAAACCTTCATCAACCTCCTTGACTTCAACACTCAAAAGTGAGAAATAACTTGTCGAAGTCGGTACCATGAGCACAATATTATGATGATACTAACTTTTGTAAGCTGTTATGGTACCGACTTCAACAAGTTATTTCTCACTTTTGAGTGTTGAAGTCGGTTCCATTTATGGATCTTTATGGTGTATTAATGTGTCATGTGTGTGAATAAATGAATTTATTTTCTTATTATTTTTTTCAATTTCAACCCCAATCGTTGCGCCCATAACCTCAGCACCATGCACTGAATCATGACTCTCATGAGTCGAGCTTGCTTACATAATACGCAATGAATATCATGAGATGAATATCTGAATATCTGGTGCTCCATTAATTTTAAATCTTTCACAGTAAATATAATTCTGACACGACCAAAGAAAGTTTTCTTTGGTCGTGTCATTCATGGAGAATAATTGGACGAAAGTAAACAACTGTTCCATTTGCATTTAATCATCTTCCAAGGTTTCAATCATAAACTCCCCTAATATTAAAAGTTGCTTCAAAGAGAGCCAGTCTGATTACTCTTCGTCATCTGTCCGCTCCTTGAAGTTAAAGATGACACAAACTCTGATGTGGATGAAGTAAACAAAGAGTGCGATTCATCACATGTCATAAGGAATACGATTAATTAGTTTATTATTTTCTACGTTAATTTTAAACCATCATCATCCTGAAAGATCATCTATCCATCATCATCCTGAAAGATCATCTATGCATCATCATCATCATATCTCAGCCATAGGAGGTCCACTGCTGGACACAGGCCTTCCCCATTTATGGGGGGGTTTACCAATACTCGGCATGCTTGGCAGGCGGGTTTACGAGCCGGTTTGTGACCCTCATAAGGCGCTGCTGCCGACCTTCTGGTACGTGATCTCTTAGCCGACTCTTACGGCACTGATGGGAAGAGATGGGAAGGTACTATTCTAGGCCGGTACCACCACGGCACATCCATATAGGAATAATTAATGAGTCTATAGTATATATAGTAGTCAGTAATTTTTTTAAAAGTTTATATATTTTTAATATTTTCTAAATATTTAGTAAATATATTTTACCCTCTCCCTTTAAATTTTATTCTATTCAAAGTATGATTGATTGATTATTATCTGACAAAACTGAACTCGTGAAAATAAAGAACGGTGATTAGCATCGACCATGTTTCCAAAGGGCGCTTACCTTTTGTGTTTCGTTGAAAAAATGTTGGTTTGAATTTTTGATAGGGTGGTAAAAAAAATTATTCTAAAACGTGATGCGTCAGCTTATTTATTTTAAAATTGAATCATCACCGTGAATTAAGGGCATGTAAAAACAGGCGCTGTTGCAGTCCAATCAAATCAAATGTCATTTTATACACAGGTAATATAGATCACAGATAAAAAACGTCTGCTGTGCTTAGCATTTCGGCATACAATATTGTACACTATACAAAAGAAGAATAAGAAAGAATCACTTGTTTGATGATAATATTGGTATGCATTGAATATTTTTCCTTAACAGGTGTTACTATTTAAGTCTGGAAATACGTATGCGCGTCGATTGATACATTTAGATTAACTTGTAAATACATATATATATTATTCATAATGGCGGAAAAGTTAAACACTTAATTTCAGTTTTAGTTTTATTATCTTCATTTACAGTTAGCAAGTTTTTAAATGTTTTTATTTTATTTTATTTATTTACATAATCCAACAGCGTCACATTAAACATGTATGTAGTAAATCTAAGCTTAAGTATGACCAAAATAGGATTACACATATTACTAAAATTATATGACAAACGTTGTGTTTACAGTGCTCGTAAGTATAAAAACAAATAACCGTGTATGTTTTTATGTCACGTGTGGCTGGTAGTAGAGTGGAGGGTTGTGTGTGTGGGGATGTGAGAGAGGGTGAGTGTATGTGTTCGTGTAGAAAATGTATAAGTATATAAACAGAAATGTATAGTAATACAGGTCATGATGTTTATGACGGAACCAATTATGAGCATACAGAATTATATCATACGGTGTATTTTCTTTATTTCATGTTTAAGGACAAGCTTAGAACAGAAGAACAAAAAAAATAATTTTAATGTATTTTAAATGCATGGCCGTCAACTCACTATTCAAGCGTAGTAGATTATTGACCATCTATTAAGTATCTGGGAAGAAGCCCTCGGACCAACAGCGGCAACGTAAGTGATAAATAGGGAAATGTTATTTGTACGAAATTTTCCGTAACAATAAACAAACAGAACCCGTTACATATAGTAATAATGATGTAAACATAATGTGGCTGCTAGTTATAATGAGAAGCGAGGGTTGTATGTTTATTTGATAAAATTACTTGGGAAAACGATGTTTGCTCGGCGCCTATTTTGAGTCGAAAATTCTGGGTTGACATTTGTGTACATACTGATACAATATTTTCCGGTGACTATATTTTTTCCTTTATCAAAAACTAGTAGCGCCCCACGGTTTCACCCGCGAGGATTACGGTTTTCCCGCTACCTCAATCATCCCACGGGAACTATACTTTTTCCGGGATAAAAGTAGCATATGTGTTAATCCAAGGCTTAAACTATCTCCATGCCAAATTTCCTCGAAATCGGTGTAGCCGTTTGAGCGTGAAGAAGTAACAAACATACACACATAAATACGTACACACAAACTTTCGCATAATATTAGTAGGATTCTGGCGGTAACGACAATTTTTTTTTTTTTTATTAATATTTACACAAGGTCTTCAGGTCCCAAACTAGGCAGAGCCTTTTTTTTTTTTTTTTTTTTTTTTTTTTTTTTTTTTTTTTTTTTTTTTTACGTGGGAAAAATGCATTTACGCACTTCCGCCTACCGGGAAAGTAGGCGGGGTGTGTCGGGCTCGCTCGAGCATCACCGCTCCCTGGGGGGCCTCATGGCCCCCAACCCTAACTGCACCCACAGCAGCCAGGGTCCACTACCGACTAAAACCCACGGTGTCCATCCTGCCGCTAGAACGGAGGGAGCGCGGGGTACATTTGCATACCGCGCCCCCACCACGGCCGTCCGTTTCCGGACCCCTCCAGGGGGGAGGATGACCCTCCCCCTCGCGACCGTGCCGGGACCAAGAGCACGGCCGCACCACCCCGGGGACCACACAGTGCAAGGAACGCCAGACTTCCCACATCCGACGCTCGTGGTCCCCTGCGATGGGCCAGATGGAGCAGCCCCATCGCCAGCCGCTTCGGCCGCCACCCTCCGACGGCGGCCATATCGGCGCCACAGCAGGAGACGAACTGAATCACTCCCGCCGCAGCGCCTCCTCAGCTGCAGCACCGTCCAACACGGCGCCGCTGCCCCCCTCAGTTGCAGTGCCTTGCAGCAGCACCGCAACCTACCGTCAAGTGGACCGCTCCTCGTCGGCTTGGCGAGCAAAGCCTATCGGGAGCAGTCCCGGCCTGAATATAATAAACATACATAAATAAATGGATATAAATAAACTTACATAGATATGAGACACGCGAGGCGCCGGACGATGTCTAGTTACGTCTAATTCAGAGGAATTAGACCAAGAACAGGCAGCACCGCGAGAAGGTAATCGCCAGACTTGCCTTGAGGATCATCACGACCTGCGCTTCCCCCAAGACCGTAACCTCCCTACCCATCACGGGATGAGTAAAGAAGGCCTGGACTTAACCAAAACAAGCAGCGTGAACGCCGCAAGCATAGGCATAGCAACTATTTAATGGATAAACCCAGACCCGCCCAAACTAGGCAGAGCCTGTGCTATGGTAACCTGACTGATATATATATACTTATATACATATATACACACCCAGACACAGGTCAAACAGATATGTTCATGCACACAAATGTTTGACCTGTCCGGGAATCGAACCCGGGACCAGCGGCTCAGAAGGCAGAGTGCTACCAACTGCGCCAACCGGCCAGCCAACAAATGCGCTTGAACTGTGTCTTACACCAGAAGAAAAGTGATAAAAAGGTCTAAAAATATGATGTAATTTTTTTTGAGCACGAGCTCAAAAGAAAGATGGGTTATGCCCTGCATCAGGTTTTGCCCTAACCCTTCTTTCTATAAACACCCGCAGGTACATCTTATTTTTATATCTGTATGTATATACTAATATTTTTACTTTTGTTTCAGGTAACATGTTACGGCCACAAGACTTAACAAAGAAATAAATTAACAACAGAATTAATTGTAAAATTTATCGGCACCTCTTAAACCCTTAACTGTTACATTGATTCATAAGGGTGCCATGTCTTTATCTGTATTACAGGAAAAGGGTTAAGTTGTAATCCACTGGAAATCAAAACGTTCATTTACCTATATTAATATCATAGAGAGGAAAGATTTGATTGTTTGTTTGTTTGCATTGAATAGGCTCTGAAACTATAGAACCGATTTTTAAATTCTTTCATTGCTGGGAAGCTACACTATCACTGGGTGATATAGGCTATATTATATTATCAAAAAATTAGGGATCTTTATAATTTTTAATTTTGAAACTTTTTACCCGTGCGAAGTTGCTAGTCGTCTATAAATATATAGCACTAGTAACTGTTTAGTAACTGTAGTAACCTTGGTTTTACTCTTTATCATGTAAAAACTTAATAAATTCACATGGACTCAACATATTTGTATCATCCCAAAACAACTGTTTGATAAAAAGGTAGTCCTGATAATATGGTATTATGAATACATAAAAAACGGGATGAACCCACGTAGTAAGTCAGAGGGTTCCCGATTTGCGAGTGATTGAAATGGAGATTTCGACCACTCTTGGCGTATGTGGTATACATCACTGTATTCATACCGAAGTTCAGGGGTGTTATTTCAGCTCACAGGAATTGAAACAAATAGGGCACCGGCGCGTTCCGTGAGAGATCCCAGAGCCCTCAGACATGCACTGAGGCAGGCCACAGAGGGGTTTCTAGTGAGTGGAAATCTCGAATAACCCGGCTACATCCCCATTGTAGTCGGTATTCTTTTGAAGATTTTCCCCGAGTAAAAAAAAAAAGTCACATGGTTTGGTGGTCTTTTTCAAGGTCAGTACGGAGTGCTCGCGAACGCGGTCGTGGTTCGCCTTGTACTGCCTCTGACTTAGTAACTCCTGTGTTCTATAAATTCGCAAAGTATAAAAACCACATCAGTTTTTAATAACAAAATAAGAAGGAATTTTCATACGAAACATGCAAATCCGTTCAGACATTATATAGCAGGGTGGTGAAAAACATATATATATTGGTAAACTTATTAATTTTCAAGTCACTAATTCTATGTTAATGCATTCCATACCAACGCGCACACACAAATCTTTTGCATTTACAATATCATATTAATATATTATTACAAATATTATACAGTTCTTTATCCGCGTCAAAATTGGAATATAACTTAATTTCCACCGTGCATAGAATTACGAGTAATAAAATTATTACTCCAATTTCCATAAGTTTTACTATCCTGTGATTCAGAGCTGCATTAAAATCTCAACTGAAATTAAAAAGGCACATTGCGATGATTTAAAAAGATGTACGTGCAACACCAAGTCGTTTCAGGCAATATTAAAAGCAGAAGGCTTTGAGGCGGGCGCAGAGCCAACACATGAAATGATGTGAATGTCTTTGGTTACTGGGTCAAGTGGTAACACTGACAATACAACTAGCAGTAAGGGCATATGCTGAGCTTATTTAATCACCAATCGAATAATAGCAACATATAATATGACGGTCGTCGTGGCGCAGTGGTTAGTGTCAGTGACATGACTTCTGTGTCTCCGGGACCCTGGGTTCGAATCCCGGCAGGGGCAAACATTTGTGCGATGAGTGTAGGTGTTTGTCCCGGGTCATGGATGTTCGTGTGATGTGATTATGTGTGTCCAGCCTCCCGCGATACAGTGAATCCTAGTGCGGGAGTATGAGTGTAATAAAAAAAAAAAAAAAATAACGAATGTCTTTATTGACATTATCCACATAACCTTGCATACTTTTTGAGTGTTATTATCATCGAAATAATACGTACGTACAACTAAGTACTTATTATTTCAATTGTTATTATTATGTAGCTTTCAGAGTTCGGTTGTGTTTGACTCACACAAATGCCATGGCTTAAGCTTCCGATCATGACAACGTCGTTATCAAATACACAGCATGATGGTAAGGTACTTTGGCCGCCTGGCTAGCTACTACCCTCAAGTCAAAAACGTCGCCAAACACATTGTCTATGCAGGCAGATATCCTCAAAACCAATTCATAATTCTGGGTACCACGTGATTCATGATTAAATGTAGGTGTCATGCAAGATCAGCAACTTTAGAATGTTTATAACTGACTCCAAAATGCTTTAGCGCTATCGGACTAAAAGGCATTAATGCAGTAGGTAATGTTGAAACTTGGTCCCAACTTTTTCTCCGCTAGCATACCTAGGATTTTTTATCTTTAGATCTATGTGAACATTCTAGACCAGTCTAGTGTAATTCCACATTTGATACCATCGTCACTGACTACGAAGATACTTATATAAAATACTTATATAATACTTATATAATAACATCCGCGCAGATGTTAATAAGGAGGAAGTAATTCGGCCCTAGTGGTATGGGCTGCTATAGCTTAGTTGGACAAAGCAACAGGACGGTATTCTGTAGTCGTGGGTTCAAGTCCCACTAGCAGCCGAATTTTTTCCTTCAAATATTTGAATATAAGATACTTATATAGTTTCAAAGATAAACCTTGAAATTAAGAAACAAATTGCTGGATTGGATACTGTCTCAAAATCTCGAATATTTTTCAAAGGTCTTACGCCTTTTTCATTATCTCACAAATCTACAGCTTTTAAAACTTTCTTTTTCTCGTTTTGTTAGACACTCTGTCGATGTTTATCTCTAGCTTTGTCGACTCCATTTATCTACGTCTCGATAATTGATGAATCGTTCTTCCACAACGCGCTCTTTTTCGAAATTTTTGGATCAGAATTCGAATCCTGCGCTCTATCTAAATATAGATGTCTCAAGATACTCAATAATCTTGTATCACAGTACCTAGTCATAAACTGCTCTTTGTGCGCCCTAAATTTATTTTATTCAATTTAAGACACTTATAAACATGACAACTTTTTAGGCAACAATTCCTTTCTGTAGCCTAAGATATAGCCAGCACTATTTTACCTATTGTGTACACTATACAATACTAATAAGTTAATCACAATACTGCAGCTACTACAATAACATTTGAGCAATCCACTAGTTATTGGCAGCCTATGGATAACTCAAAATGCCCTAACCCGCTACGAGTTGGCAGGGGGCCCAGAATGCTAGCAGCATTGCCGCGTTCAATTACTATGCTAATTCGTTGAGCTAATCATGTGCCAGCATTTTGGTCACGCGTCGCATCGATTCAAACGCTCTGATACGTTTTGGAAAATCCGATGAGCCTCCGATCCCGACGGTCCCAATGTTTGATTTTGATTTATTTAATATGTTCAACTTACAGTTTTTTTATAATAGAATCATTAGTTTAACTGTATACATTCAAAATATATATTTACGTACATAATTAGTAATTATAAGGATAGTGTGTCGAAGATAGTAATATATTATATGTAAGCTTATCTTGATTGACGAACGTCCGTCTTTCAGTAATCTGTAGCTATCTCTTGAACTGCCATAGTTAGAGGACTGAAATTAAACAGACTGTTAAAACAGAAATGTGTAAGGCATTTTGACAGTTGTCAAACGCAAACTTACAACATGTAAAAATATAAAAAAATGTTAATAAAAAATACCCCATTAAAAATTCACAACAGTAATACGAATATGAACTGTTAAACAAATTATCTCTGAGCCGATTTTAGTAAAATGGTGGAACCATATTATCAATTTTATTTCGGAAACAATTCAATTTGTGCCCAAAAATATATTTTATGCCCTTTTGTGTAACTTACTCAGCACACTACCCGCATTATTCCAAAACTAGCGAGGGAATAGAATTCCACCCTTCAAATTAATCCTAACTAAATAAGGAAGTTCATCAAAGAAAACCGCACGTTCAATCCGTTCTGAAATAATTCATGTTGTGAAGAGCTATCCGTATATTTTGTGAAAATACTCTCGGGTACACAAAACACAAATTAAAAAAAATACTTTTTTGTTATTAAAACTAAAAAATATGCAAAACATGGGAATTAGTCACATCGTAAGGCAAAGTGTTCCGACTATAGTTTCAACCACATTCGGTGGTCTTTTTAAGGGATAGTACAGTGTGACACTTTGTGACACGAGATTTTTATGTATTAGAACACATTTCCTGGATTCTCCCAGGAAATCTCCACAATAAAGTATATCACAGGCTGATTACAACACTAAAGCTTTTAATAGCTCACAAACTGTTGTCTGCCTCTGGAGTGCATTTTATCAAGTAGTTCTTATGCCGTTACGTTGGCAGCAATGCAAATCAGTGTTGTCAACCAACCAGCAGGTACCTCTTCACATATCGATGATGGTGACACACAGGGGAGCCAACATTACAGCATAGAAACTATTTGATGAGACGCACACTGATATGGAAAGCCATAATTATGTTCTAACCCGCTAACAGTTGGCAGTGAAGACAGAACGTTCTATGTACCAACATTGCTCCATTGATTTGTAATGCTTTTTTGAGCAGCCAAATACGTGCCAGCATTTATATAACGCAACTCTCGGTGATAAGAGGAATAAAGGAAAAAAAAACTTGACGCGCTCCGGTATCCAAAAGCCTAATGTTTTGAACCAAACCGCTCAAGCATGGGTAGAGTATTTTGGACATTTTAAACTTTCTAGATCTACCGTGATGTGGTCAAAAATGTTTTTTTGATCACATCGTCACTGACTGTAGTGGTCAAAATATTTAGCTCACTAATATTATAAACGCGAAAGTTTTTCTGTGGATTGTAGTTTGTAAGTATGAAACGGCTGAACGGATTCCCATGAATTTGAAATGAATATATAGCCACCCTGGAATAACACATAGGTTACTCTTATCCCAGAAAAAATATGGTACCCGTGGGATATTTGAAGAAAAACCGTAGTCACGGGTGGTTACAGCCCTTAGTTGCGCTGATGATCATATTTACAAAAATACACGATCCATTTGTATTTAAGGCTATAAAATATGAGCATTCGGTATATTTTCCCTATTGTAATATATTTCGAAGCTATGCACTTATCCCAATCTGATCTCAGCTATCTCGAATCAAGATGCAAATATCTATGAACTATTAATTAAATACCGTTTGTGCCGGTGCCTTTGACATCAGATTCGTCCCCTCGAACCCTATCGTACCGTATCTCATATATGTACATATATATTATGTAACGTATGTAGTATATTTTACTTAGTATCTCGCAAATCTATAGTAGCTCTCAGTAATCATGTATACTATTTTATTTATAGTTGTTTATATGTCTAAAGTTTAAGTTACCTACATGTATTACGTGCTCGTACGTACGAACGTACTCAACTGTTCTACACTTTAGTTTATACAAATTAACATAGATGGCGTTGTATGTCGCTAAAACGCGCAAGCGTTTGGTTTAGCTTTTGCATTTCAAATATGTATATATCATTATCTGCTAGGATCACTCAGATAAATTAACTAAAACGGAGGCTGTATATTCAAAGTTGGATCACATAATCGTGCTGATATGCATACTTCGTATGATACCGAAAGTTGATAGTTGGTTGGTAGTTCGTTGTTATTTGTGCACAGAAAAAGCAGGCAGCAGTCGGGTGTAGTACACAGCATTATCAGTATTGACTAGGAATCATGAGTATATAATCAGATTCCAGATACAGACTCTTTATAATAAAGCCTTATAACTACGACCGTTGTATCATGCAACTGTAGATCTGTGATTTATTAGTAACTTGTAGAACCCTGCGATTTCAGCCGCGTTGATTAAGGTTTTTCCGCTACCTCAGTTATCCCACGGGTACTATACTTTTTTCGGGATGAAAGTGGTTTATATGTTAATCCAGGGCTTAAACTATCAAATTTCATCGAAATCGAAGCGTGAAGAAGTAACACACATACACACAAACTTTCACATATATAAATCTTAGTAGGATATATTATACGAGTAGCATAACACTATGTTGTATTATTGATTGGAAATTCTTGTGACTTTAGCACATCATTATTATTTTTTCTATTTTTATTATTGTATGTGTTATTTTTTATTAGCTGCGCCCAATGATGTTTTACTAAAGATGACGTATATTCATACTGCGCGCTGCTCAGATTTTGTTAATTTTCGATATAAACATGCTTACTGCGACAGATAATACGGTACAAATAATATAGAAAAGGATAGCTATATGTTTAGACTTGCGCTTGAAATACGCGTCGCAATGAAAATTACTACAATTGACTTAATTTTGCCGCCTCAGTTTCCGCGCGCTTGTGCGTCATCTACATCATATATACATATAATATTATTTGCTGCGCCTGCATAAACTTGCAAAGCATAACACTTTAGCGATGATAGCTCGGGGATGGGAGCTTCATGAAAGGCTGTTATACTGACGGACGCTGATTCGATCCCCATCAGCGGCTTGAGTTTCCGGTAAAGGTACCACTGGTTACTAAATTTACAGCATGGTTGTACGATACTTTCGAGTACCCGTCTGGCTAGCTACCACCCTCAAGTTTGAAAAACTGTCACAAACACATAGTTTGGTCAGGCAGCAGTCCTTAAGAGCCAGTAATTATTCTAGGTCTAGCGTGATAGCATCTTCGACTAAATCGTCACTGACCATTAAGTGAGATGTGCTTAAACAATACGTATACTGTATAAAAATAGTTTCATGTACAAACTTTCGTCCAAACCGATAGAGCCGTTTCCGAGGTTACAAAGCACATAGGACGTTAAATAAATCGTCTAGGAATAGGACATGGACCACTACTTACGCGTAAATACGCCTAATTAGAATGTGTTAATCTTTCAACTTTTATTATTGAAAATAAGCAAGCGTTTCACCATTATCTCACCTGATGTTGAGTGATGTCGCAGTCTATGATGGAGCACGCCTGCATAAAAGATACCAATTTTTTTTCTTACCTATCTTTATCTTTAAATGAAATTTTATCTTTATCTATTCAATCGTGACTTGAAGACCCAAATTGTATTCATGCGGAAACACAAATGTATGCAACAAACCCCATTCGTTAGCTGTCGCACTGTGAATGTGGAAGCAACACGCTTCGTGCGACAAGTTGGAACGTCTACAATGTATGAATGTCGCATGGCCGTCCATCTTTACCTGTATCGTAATTACAAATACCTGTTAATACCGAAAACTAATCTGTGCAAACTGCCAGTGCGTCAAAATAACGGCCAAAGTTATTACTTTACCCACAATAGCCGGCGTTTAATTAACGGGTTCTCAGTTATTATTCATTTATCTGTGATCATAACCGTCAACATTCAGAATTCGAATTTGATTTCGGTAAATTGAGGCAAAATAGCCTTTATCGGGACTTTCTCATAATTCCGAGTTGGTCAAGTCTATATTGTAGATTAGGAATTCCGTGGAAAATCAACACAGTCCTGTTATGGTGAAACGATACTAATTCGCGCCTAGAAGTTAGATGAGATTCACGAGTTCCACAGACCTGTTGGACTGTGAACTAGGTATCATATTTATAAGTTAGGGACATCTGCTGCATGTTAATACAATATTTTAATCTGTGGTTACAAAACTTCAATCTTCTCTAGTTGTAAATATTTGAAGACAAAATTAAACCATTCATTTTATGGCAATAAAATCTACAGTCTACAAATTCAATATCAAAATTTTTTATTTCAATTAAACATCTACGTGCATATAGAACGCACTTAGGGAAATTAATCAGTTAACTTATTTTATTTTAAAGTAACGCCGTTTTCCAAAATGAATATAGACACTATCGAGAGAATGCGGAGCGGCAACTTGGGGTTCATTAATTTTAAATATTTTTTTTAACAATGTTATATGATATGTATATTATATTTGGGATTTTTATTAATATCGGTATTAAAAAAAATATTTGGAATACGCAAGCGTTTGACGACTATCTCACCAGATGTTAAGGGATGATGCGGTCCATAATGGAACACGCTTTTCTAGAAGATACCTATTCACTAGTGACTTGTAGATTGTATTTTTTCGGAAACACAGATTTAGACAATGAACTTCACTCGTTAGCTGTACGCACTATGAATGTGGAAGCAAAATGCTTCTTGCGACAAGTTGGAACGTCTATCATGTATGGATGTTGTATTGCCGTACCTAGCATAAGTCAAGCATTTCTAGCATTAGGCCTTCTAAGTAGTTAGCTTATCAGTTCTTAGTAGTTAGCTTATCATGGCATACTTTATCATTAGAATGTAGAATAAGAGTTTTATATCAGACTAATCCCACTAATATTATAAACTAGTAGTTCCCCGCGGTTTGCCCGCTACATCAATTATTCCACGGGAATCATACATTTTACCGGGATGAAAAGTAGCCTATGTGCTATTCCAGACTATAATCTATCTCTGTAAATTTCATCCTGATCCGTTCAGCCGTTCTGGCGTGAAAGAGTAACAAACATCCATCCATCCTTCCAAACTTTCCCATCCCACTTATATTATAAACTAGTAGCGGCCTACGGTTTCACCCGCCTGGATTACGGTTTTCCCGCTACCTCAATTATCACACGGGAACTATACTTTTAGGGAAATGATAGATTTTTCAGGCAGCAAATTAAGAGTACCAAATTCACTACAAGGGTGAGTTTATCATAAACCTCAGCGTACAATATATTATTCACCGTTATTTGGTCCACAACTAATAAAAACAGGTATTAAATTTGTAGCAAAATGTAATTAAAATTCGTTCACTGGGAAAGCTCCCGCTAATAATTTATTGATGAGGGTATTTTGTGTGCTTAAAACATGAGAGATTGTAGGGTTGCCACTGGTCACAATTGATATGAGTGATCCGGTTAAGTACTTAATTTATGAAAAATGCTGATAATTAATGCAAATGGACATAATATACATTTGTTATCTCAATCTTGCAGGGCTTTATTGGATTTTAGGGCAATGGTATGTTCTGCTAGGTTTTTTCTTTGTCCTATGTTTTCATTTAGCTCATTTGCAACTTTGAGCTTAGTTTATATGTGAACAATCATCTTCACTACATTCATATCATTGTATAAAAATGTAAATCTGTCAAGTTCGGCTATATTAGATGAGATCAATGATATTATATGTTTATATATAGTAAAACATCATTGGATGAGATGAAATAAAGTAGACAAGTAACGTGTTACGTAACGTGTAAGTTACGTAAATAAAAACTTGAATAAGTTTTTGTTAAATACATATTATAGTGAGTATCACAAGATAGAGATATTATCACAATTTTATCACTAGAAATTGGGATATTATTTTCTTACTATGAAATATCTATCTATATTTTTTCTTACTATTAATAGTAACTTGAAAATTGTCCTTGAAAAAAATTATACTTACACACTTACGCTCAAATTTTTGAAGAGAAATTTCGGTTACCCATAATCCAAGCCTACATAATACCATCATATCGCTTTCCCATTTAAGCTAAAGTAGCACTCCACTAGCTGTCCGAATTTCTCCCATCCTTAATATTATTATTAAAACTCACGTTCATAATTCTTCCGTCTCTGAGGGAATATCTTAGCGCCATCTACCTTTAATAGTATGAACTATTAGTAGGACTGATAGACCAAAATTACAGTTGATATCGTATCAAGCGAAGGCACGATCCCCTTATACTAAGAGTTTTATAGTTTATTGCATTAACATCATACTAGCCGGAACTTATCTACGTTCAAGTTTAAAAAGAGCTTAGATGGTAAAGCAATAGGACGGTGTTCTGTAGCCGTGGGTTCGGCTACTAGTAGGATTTGCCACGAGTATCCGAATTTATCCATTCAAAAATTTAAACGCAATTATCACTATCTGACAGGCCGGTTGGCGCAGTTGGTAGCACTCTGCCGTCTGAGCCGCTGGTCCCGGGTTCGATTCCCGGACAGGTCAAACATTTGTGTGTTTGACCTGTGTCTGGGTGTGTATATGTATTTAAGTATATATATAAGTATGTACATAAGTATATATATATCAGTCATCAGGTTACCATAGTACAGGTTCTGCCTAGTTTGGGACCTGAAGACCTTGTATAAATGTTGTCCCATAGTATAAAAAAAAAAAACTATCGTTGAATGACCTACGTAGTACGTCTTGTGTCGGCCGACAGCCCCAGAAGGGGGAGAGTGTAAAAGGCAGTAGAAGTTACAACATTTGTTTGGATACTGTGACGAAGGCCAGAGCGTCCTCAGATTTGGTCCTTATAACCGAGAGGGTAGGACCATTTGTGGTTGGCTGGATTGTCCTAGACAAAGGCTCCCCAGGCAAAATGAGATACGCGCTTAGACTATTCATGCTCTCACATATGTTTATATTTGCATTAACGGGTTCATTACATGTCGCTACGTGCTCGAGTATTATATTTTTCAACACAAGTGCTCGTAAAGTGAGCTTTATTATATCGCTTTTATGGCTATAAACTGAACTATAACACACACGTGCGTAACAGAATTATCCCTACAAAGTTAAACGACTACCTAACTGCATGTTATATGAGAGTAAACACAGCCATTTAATATTAATTAATCAATATAAGCAATACCTGTTTGTTTTTAACCGACTTCAATAAAAGAAGGAGGTTCTCAATTCGACCCGGACCTCGTTTCCATTTTTTGGTAATTTTTTTTTTCGCAAATGTGTTGAAAAGTTATATGCAACAAAAACAGTTCAAGGTTAGTTTCTACTACGAAACATTTTAATTTGTAGGTATGTAGGTCAAGTAGTCAAGTGTTTTAAATGCTGTGTCTAAAACGACTACAACAAGCAGAGCAACCCAGATATCGATATTTTCACATCCAGCCTTTCATCGATCAAAGCCAAACTTAGCCAAACCTTCTTTGGTTCAACGCAGGTGAAAATGGGAAATGATTAAATTAAAAATGTGTTATTGTGTGCAAAAATTAAACTTTTCTAAGTTTAGTGTAATTTTTGGATTGAGGATGTTAAAATATTTTGTGTGATTTTTGTTAAACAGATAATTTCTATCTGTGGAGACTTATTAATGACTCTTTTCATATTCAATACTGTATACCTAAGTTAAGCTATGTGTCGATAGTCTTCTTAATAATAAATAAATAAATAAAACGTTGTGGCATGTTGTGTCTGGAAAGAGCTTAATCCCACTCCGGAAACCTTGCTTGATTGGAGTTTACGTTTGCATACAAAACTTGGTTTGTTACAATTTATTCTTCATAGCTAGCGTTAGAATGAAATACCTACAACGCAAAGCACGATGGACTATGAGATAGCTTTTATAATATTTGTTCAACATTTAATGGTACATTAAATATGGCATAATAATAAAAAAAACACACTTAATATTATAAAGGCGAAAGTTTTGTTTGTCGTTTGTATGTAACTCCTTCACGCTGAACTAATCTGCACGAAATTTGGAACCAAGACAGCTTATATACTTATATTAAAGTATATATATCAGTCATCAGGTTACCATAGTACAGGCTCTGCCTAGTTTGGGACCTGAAGACCTTGTGTGAATGTTGTCCCATATTAAAAATAAAAATACTTTTGAGAGAAGCCTATCTGGTTAAGTAGATAAAGTTGTGTGTGCTAACCAGTTCATGGTGTTGTTCCAGCCGGTGCCCCAGATCCGCGGGCGCTGCTAGCAGCGCGCTGCCCGTCGCAGCTTCTTCTCCCGCGATAACACCGAGAACTTCCTTACCTTCTGTCGTGACCTGGGCGTCCATGAGAATTTGCTCTTCGAGAGCGATGATTTGGGTAAGAACACGAGTTTGTCCACTTCATAAAACCTCAAAATTATTTAACCTCTACATAGACTATAGGAATAGCACATAGGGTGCTTTAATCGCGAAACTATGCGACTATGTCTATGTCAAGTATAAAAGTCATTAAGTAGGTTTACTAAGTCTGTAACTTTTTAATATTAGGTAATGTTATTATTTTATATGATATTTATTTAAGAATATAACTTTAAAAGTTCATGCTGTTACTAGCATGAACTATTTCATAAGATTATATTCATTTATTAAGAAAAAAAATTTGTTGTAAACTATTAATTCTTATTGACATTTCATACAATTACTGCTTCCAAAATCTCCAACAAATTTGAACTGCGAGTGAAATACTTCTATAGGCTTAGTTGAGACAATGCGGTAGGGACGGTATTCTGTAGTCGTGGGTTCAAGTCTCAGTACTTACTTAAATTTAAACGAAGGATACTTAGCTAGAATTAATCAAAAGCGAAAGATAAAATCAGTAGTTGTCGTCTACAGTTTATTGCGAGGTCCCACAATTTACGAGTGTGTTTAAGCGCAGTATATAAACTAGTGCATAATAAATTTGGATGTGGGTAATGCATACAATGCTGAAGCATCAGAATTAATTATTCACAGCGAGCCGCAATGCACTGTAGGGTACGGTGTTGCATGATACTGTTTCTAAGACTAATATAAAATTAACAAATACCACAATGAACTATATACATATAGATACTGCTGCCTGAACACACTACGTGTTTGGTGACATTTTTTCAAACTTGATGGTGGTAGGTAGCCAGACGTGTACTCGAAAGTATCTTACCACCATGCTGGGAATTTGTTAATAAATAAATAATAAATGAACGTTTATTTCGGAATATAGGATCCATAGATTTTGTTAGTAACAATTTTCTTAGAACTATGTTAGTACTTTTGTAGGAGAAATAGAGTTTTACTTAGCCCTACCCGTGACAATACCTATCCAGTAATTCTGGATAGGATAATCAAAGCGTGAAGCGAACACCAGCGCATAATTCTGTTACCTTCACCGGAAGCTCAAGCTGTTGTTGGGGATCGAACCAGTGTCCGTCAGTTTGACAGGCGACTATTGAAATTTTAGATTATATTCGATTGCATTGTTAATTTGTTATATTTTCTAATATTTTTATGACCTCTCTGTGAATGTTAAGAGTCATCATGGTTTGGTTTATTCAGTAAAATATAAATTATTCATAAATTCTGAAAAGAAACGCGTACTGGAGACAAAAGTCAACCATTAAATTATACAAACTCCGACAAAGCAAGAGTTCTGAAATATTAAACATTTTCTGTGCCGTCTTTTCTCTTGCTGACGATGTCGTTGAGCTGAGTAAAGTCTATAGACTTTACTAATCGCGGATAGATCCGTGATTTGGGTACAAAGACGAAGATAGAATAGGAGCTATAGTCGCATTCATAACCGACTTTAAAAACGGAAGCCGGTTTTGAAATATGTTCCCCGATTACTCGAAATAGCCTGGACCGATTGGAGAAATTATTTTTACGCTAAACTTTAAAAGTGGTCCTTCTCGCACCAAGTTAGGATGTGATGATGGGATCGCAGAAAAATCGGGGGCAACTCTCAAATGTAATAGTGACCTGTAATGTGTTTTATGTATTATGTAAAACTATTCAAGTATTTGCGTCTAATACTCATCAACTCATGTTGCTCAAACTGTTGATTGAAAATATAAATCCCCTATTTAGAGGGAGTTAGTGGATCTTTTTTGAAGTGAAAATTTCATTTGCAGTGCACTTTTGTATTGGGAAAAAATGTTAAACTCGCGTCAGAACAAGTGACACTGATCGAAAATTTGTAAGACGCGTCGCGTGACGTCATCGACGTCGTTGACGAATACGGAGGGAGAGTAGACATAATATAATATAAATTGTCATGTTTGTGTACGATAGCGAAATTAATGAATATTGTATTTTACCATATAAATAATAGTACTTTTATACTGATAAATAAAGCAATTCATGCGAAATTATTCCCTAACCATTTCAAAATATTCAAAAATGCACAACGTTAATGTTCAAGATTTCACTTCTGCCGGCACTCCCGGGGCGCAACCCGTTGTTTTATTATATTATAGGCTTGTATAGACCGCTACTTAAGTTCCCTTGAGTTATTAGAGTGAGATGATTATAGTAGGCACAACTCCTGGTGAGTTAGGTATTGGGGACAATTATTCTGAAAGTAAGTTATAGACCATGGTAGTACGAGATCAATGAGCAGTATCCCAGGTATCCCAGGTACGCGAAGCCATGCATAATCTGCGATTAACTTTTTATTATGTTTTAATATGATCAAAATCAGTCAAGCTTTTTTTGAGTCCAATAACTGAAAAGTGTTACGTAAACGTGGACGACATTATAATAACAATAATAATATCTTCCATGCCGATTTCGGCAACGGCGACCTTCTTATATAGGTAACTGTCATGTCTGGTGGGCCCTCACATGGCTTAAATATCCACTTTTAGCTGTAAATGTTCTTGAACACTTGTTCTTGACGACATTATAATTGAGGGTTAAGAAATCGGTGAACATACACAATAACCGTGAGACAGTTGTCAAACCTAAACTTACGATATGTAAAAAAAATAATTACCACTGATCCCGTGAAAAGCAGAGGTCACTAAAAAGGTTGATAAAAATGTTTACCAAAAATGGAACCGACTTCAACACTCAAAAGTGTGAAGTAATTTGTCCGTTATTTTTTTTATTATCTTATAATAATATAAATAAAAAAATACAGCAGAACCTCTTCAGATCGAACTTCGATATGTCAATAATCCCTATATATAAATAAAATCTCTATAACTCTATTTTTTGCGTCTACTTTGATATTCAACTTATAAAGATCCTTTGTATTTAAATATTAAATATTGATGCTGTTACAGTTTGTCTCAAGCCCTCATTTCTTTTGAGAGTTATTCCCTTTGATCATACCTCTATTAAAACTTTAAACAAGATGCATAATCGTATACAAATACAAGAATTTAAATCGTTATTTTCAAGTTTTGATGGAAAAATTAAAACATGTTAAGATATTGTGGGGAACCAGCGATATAAAATAGGGTAGATACCCGATCGCCCACTCGAAAACGCCACCGTCAAAACAAGGCATATGCCTTTTTTTTCCTCTCAGTCGCGTGTGACCTCGCCAATCGTGTGTCGAAGTGAGAATCCATAAGTAATAGATGAAAAACTCTTACAAATGTTTTACAACGCTATTGCAAGGGTTCTAAGGTTCATTATTAAAATTAAGCAATATTCGCTTGTGGACTAATTTTATATTAGCTGGAGAGGTATAAGTAAACGCTGGCGAGGGACCACTTTTGAGGTTTTATAATCCTAGACAACGTCATCACTTAACATCAGGTGAGACAGTTGTCAAACGCAAACTTATAATATGTAAAAAAAAAAAAATATTCATAAAGACTGTCTATCTGTATTTCGATTGTGGTGGGGAACGCGTACATTCGTCTTCTGGTTCCAGTATAAGTTTTTCAAGAACCTATTGTCCTTTCTGTCTTTAGGCCTGTTGTTTGAAGGATGGTTACCAATTTGGAATGCTGTACTCGATCAAATGCTTTTTCATAATTATAAAACATATGAAAACCGCCTGGATCAGATGTCGCAGAATACATTAAATTCCACCATCCATCCATTTCTTTCCATCAAAACATTTAAGCTTTGAGAGTGTACATCAGAGACCTTTTTGATTCTCCTCGTTATGTCGGTGTCCGGCCAGCTCACAAATTTGCCTAAATTTGGGACCCACTCGACTGAACCCTCAAAATCTTATCATTTTAGCGAAAGACTTGGTTGACACCTCGAGTTCATCAAGCGATTTCATTTCATGTAACATTTCGAAGAAGATAATTCTGATTTTCGTTCGTTTGTATTTGAACCTTTTTAGGTTCAAATATAAACCTCAAATTTTCAAATATAAAACTATACTTTTATTCCAAAGAGATGTTCACTCAATATTTTGAGAAGGGAGTGCGTTAGAACACGTACTGCTATATTAACAGTCACATTCAATATCATTCCCATTATTCCACAGAGCATTGTAAGACTCACATTACATATATTTTTAACCAATATCAAAAAAGGAGGAGGTTCTTAATTTTTTAATTGTGGTAACCTCAGAACATTTGACTGGGTGAACTGATTTGGATGATTTTTTTTTGTTTGAAAGCTGGTGCTTCCCGTGTGGTCCCATTTAAATTTCATAAACATCGGACACGCGGTTTTTGAGCTATACTCTAATAACTGAAAAGTGCGTGCTTATACCTAGACGATATTATAGTAGCGGGTAAATGACGCAGTAAGACACAATAAGACGCAATTAGACACAGTAAGTATATCGAATTTCAGCATTTGCGAGTGCTTAGATTACTCTTTAGGCAACAACAACTACACACTTACTGTGTAATCATTCAGTCACGTTAAAAGCACATTAATAATAATTAAGCGCGGTTACTCCTCGGAATAACGGTGTTAGGTATGATTTGCGAATTATAACGCTATAATAGATACTATTCTGTGAAGAGATTCAACTGTTTACTGTGTGTGTGTGTGTGTGTGTGGTGTACGTGATTATTGAAACATTCAAGTAATAATAATATTATAATATAATAATAATAACTGGTTCGCCATCGGAGTCACCTTATACAGACACTAGCTGCGCTTCGCGGTTTTACCCGCGTGGTGATGAAAACTGGTGATGATGAAAATAAGCCTATGTGCCAATCCAGGGTATAAACTATCTCCATACTAAATTTCATCCAAAACCATCCAGCCGTTCTAGCGTGATTGAGTAACAAACATACATCTATCCATCCATCCATCCAACTATTCAATCTTTGACATTTATTATATTAGTGGGATGACAGACGAAAATCAAAGGCAGTGTAATTGAAATTGCGTCCATATTTGCAAGTACCTATCAAGTAATAACATCATCAGTATTGTTAGGTAGATTGCCATTACTCCTATTACATTGGAAGGCACTCATTTTTTTTTCAAACATATAATGAATATTTCATATATATTTATCTATGTATAATAAATTAATATTATTATATACATATATATCTAAAAGCGCCTCGCTGTTTCAATCGCGTGGACAACTACGGTTTCCTCGCTACCTCATATTAAACTAGCCTATCTTATTCTCCAAGATCATATCTATCTCTTAATTAATATTTATCACAATCGGTTTAGCAGTTTAGGCGAGAAAACGTAATAAACAGAGCATATATTGTAGATTTTTTCGGACTGTGTATTGCTCGTTTGTGTCAAAATTTACGTTTACAATGAACGAATAATGTATCATCATCATCATGTCAGCCATAGGACGTCCACTGCTGGACATAGGCCTCCCCCATTGATTTCCACAAGGACCTGTTGGAAGCGGCCCGTTATGTTTTTATAATGTATAAAAACATATAATTATTATATGAGTACAATGCAATTCAACGTGGCAATGCTGTTACCATTCTGAGCACGCTGCCTACTGGTAGTGGGTTAGAGCAATTCAGTTATCTATAGGCTAACAATAGCTAGTGAATTGCTTAAATATTATTGTAGTAATTGTAGTATTGTAATTACTTATTAGTATTTTACTTTAATAAAGGGATCGGCCACTGTTATAAAATTTAAAAAAGAAACTAAAATTACATAAGCAATATTAGACTCTCGTTTTTATCAACGGTCGCTATTGTACTCACATATCCTGAAAGCATTCAGTAAAGTTAACTTTCTTCAGCTACGATACTGTAAAGCTGTATAAGTTTCAAACAATATGTACCTATGTACTCAGGCTTTCGTTTAGTTTTAATTTGTTTTTAGAGTGGTAGGTTGTTGGGTGAACTGTAGGCGGGTGTTAATAACTTTGTGAACTAAGTTTCACACAATATATTATTACTTTAGTAAGCTATTTGTTCAATCAGAATTACGATTTACTTTTTTATTCATTTTAATGATGCAAGCATTGTTATTATTTATGTTGTATTGCCATGATCACAGACATACCTTACAATTAGTTGATGAAACTTATATCATCGTAAATAAGTTTCAAATATTGAATTCTACTTATATCTTTGACCGATCTTGTGGGAAGACTCAAGAGAATGAAAACCTTACGAGTTCGAGTGTGTTCAGTGATAGTGTATATGTGTAATGTGCGTAAAATACTGCTCATAGAGAACACATGAACTAAGTGTTTCCCCCTTAAATAGAGACAATAAGAAAACTTATTTGGCGAAAAAAGTTTTTAGGCTATAGGATATCTATAGAGGATAAATTTATGTGTAAACTATGATAATAATAATAACAAAATATATTTTCGTTGTCTGTCGAAAAAATGAAGTATATAACCAAAAGACTCAATAAGTATTCAAATCAACAAGTATGTTATGAGGCTGAAATTTAGCTGAAGCACGAATCACAATCGCAGTCGTAGCGTAGCCGTATCGCAGCGTGAAATAATTTAACTCAGTAGGTATTAAGTGTCGTTTATCTACTGCAAATATGAGAGAGAAGTAATAGTTTTTACGGAAGGTTCGAGCACGCGTTATTCAATTGTTTATACGATAACGATACGATGATACTGACGCAAGTTATTCCTGCTCTAGACACAGTGTCTCACTGCCAAAGGTAACGTAAAATCGAAGCAATTTTATAAACAAAAATATTACCGACTATCACAAAACTAGAATATTAACAGTAAATTACAAACTCAATCTGTAAACTAGTGCGGTGCTGTAGTGTGTTCCGAGCTCAACTGATTTGCATTTTAATTCACTGCTTGATGACAGGTAATTGGTTTCCAACCCTAACCAAGAATACTCCAATTGTTAGAAAACTTTTTTATTCAGTCAGAGAGGATCTTGCTTGAGGGATGTAAATACAGAAACGTTTTAAAAACAACGATATTATATTTTCGTAATGGTCGAATTACTTTTTACCGACTCTTGTATGTGAGTTAGTTCATCAGTAATATTAGCGCCACTAAAAAACTGCTACCAACCTGATCACTCTGTTTGACAGGTTTCCAATCTTGAAGGTGGTAGCTAGCCAGGCGGGCTTTCGATACGAGTAACATTCTACAACTAAGTTTTCATTTGATACGTGTTACCTTCACCGATAGCTCAAGCTAGAGATGGATTAACGTCCGATTATTACTACCGCACCGCCATCTCACGGTAACACAAAAAAGAAGAGATAAAAGAAGCAAATAGAATAGATTTTGAGACGAATATGTTTGATAAATTACATCTGGGCGCTATAACGTCTATACATTTTAAGATTAATTTATAATTAGTAATTAGACTAAAGAGAGGTGACCAATGAGCAAAGAGAGAAATAAGTTCAACAAGATAATATTTCCAGCTTTTTGGGCACCTTAGCTGCAGACATTTTTTATTTATTTATAGTGCCTGTTTTATGCCTATACATTGCAATCTTTTTTCAATTTAGCTGTAATTTAAGCGTTATAAATATGTGTAATGGATAGTGTATTTTATGTATGGATTATTATGCAGTATATTTTATTATGTATATTTTAGATCTTTTTTAAATGTATATTTTTTACACACTTTTTGAATAATGCTACTTTTTACACTTTACGTAATTTAAAAAAATCTTGGAAGCAGCTGTAATACCAAATTATATAAATTCACGTGTGATACGTAGCTAATCTCTATGGTTCCACCCGCGTGGACTACAATTTTTCTCCACACTCACGAAATTCTCGTGAGTTTGACACATTATTATATATATGTGGTATCCGGCTTTACTCACGTTTATAGTCGAAGTTTCGATCAAGGTTTCGAGCATATTCGATGCTGACCACTGACCACTGTGGTCGCCGCGATCTAGCAGCGTAAACTCACCTGCGGATGAGCATCGGACATGCTCGAAACCTAAGTCGAAACTTCGACTATAAACGTGAGTAAAGCCGGATACCACCCATAGAAACTGTTTCGTTTTCAGAATAAAATATTATTCTATGCGTTGATCAATAAAATAATTCATTTATAAATAATATGATTTTTATTAACATAATCATAATCGTATTTATTCATAATATTCATTATACAAGTGGATAGACGACCTGACTAAGGATAGGACGCAGGGAAAAGATGGATGCAGGGAAGGGCTGGATGCAGGTCGCTTCCAACCGGCGCTTATGGAAATCAATGGGGGAGGCCTATGTCGAACAGTGGACGTCATATGGCTGAGATGATGATGATGATGACTCTTAGGCTAAGATATTGCAATGTGTAATATAGTAAGTGCATTTATTCCATGACTTAGGCATCTTCGTGCCAAATTTCCGGTGAACCCGTTCAGAGAAAAATATCGACCATATGAATATTTTACTATTTTTAAAAAAGGTTTGCAATATTTTCATACATATCTTTATAGCATCTGATATTTTTGTCGGTTTTATGACGCAAAGCGTCTTCTCCAGAGATTGAATTTTCTTTGTTACATAATTTCTTTAATATCCATTATGAAGGTTGTGGAGCATAAATTAAGATCTATCTTATTTATGCCAGTAACAAAAAGCCCTACTTTACACAAAAATGCTTTCATATAAAGTAATTCTTTATGACGAGACTTGAGAGGCTGAAACTCCAGAAATTGATAGTATTGCTTATAAATAAAATTGTGATCGAAAGAGGATTTAAATTCAAAGGTCTGTTATTTAATAAAATATGAAAATGATGTGCGTAACATAGATTACGTTTAGATTTCGTTTCAGATTATATTTTATAGTGAAAGGAATAGTTTCATGAAAATTCACTCTAACCTTTGCTCTTTGTGTTATCGTCCATTTAAAAATTTGTCACATTATAGTTTACCTAATATCTTGAAGGAAAAATAAAGTCAGCTGACCATAACATGGTGGATTATCCAACAGCTGGCTGCTTGAACATGAAAACAAAAATGGTATTTTCAATGATTTCTTCTCAACTATAATTTTACATGGATAGTTTATGTGCAGTATTATGAGTGAAAATAAATGTCAAATTGCTGTATCTCAGTGGAAAGTTTGTCAGCTGGTACCTTGAAAGGTGTGACGCAGCAGCATTTATCATCTTACGACTTTTCCCTTGACTTACAGCTGGCTGATTTTTTTTTATCATTTACTAGAGCATGCTAACCATCCTCTTATAAATTTAAAATCGTGAAATCACGTTTCTGAGTTATTCAGCAGTATGCTTGATTTGAGTGTTTTAATAACAAATATGCATTTAAATAATGGAATAAATTTTGTTATCATTAAATTAATTGATGATGAAAATTATGCTACAATAAATTATTTATTAGTAATCAGTAAGTATACAAATCCATGACGTAAAACGAAAGTGAAAAAACAATTTTGACAATTTATCGATACAGCAGCCAATCGAGAAAATATCAAGCTTTGACATAAGCCTTTATTCATTCAGTAAGTTATCTATGCTTTATTCCCTGAAAATTACTGCAAATCACAATGGCTTATAAAAGAATAAATTGAAAATACACAAGGCTTAGACCCCCTTCGGGTAAAAGCTTCCTCCAGGGTGTTTCTGTATTATTTATCGCTAACTGTGTTTGTGTAGTTTTGACACTCAGCTCTAGTATTTTGTCTATCCATCTAGCGTTAGGCTAGGCTAGGTTTTAAAGCGATGATAGCTCAGCGGGGGGAGCGTCGTCTGTCAAACTGACGGACACTGGTTCGATCCCCATCAAACAGTTTGAGCTTCCCAGCACGCAGCACCGAATTCCCAGCATGATGGCAGGGTACTTTGGAATACCCGCCTGGCTAGCTAACACCCTCAAGTTTGAAAACCTGTCACTAAACACAAGTCTGTTCAGGCAGCAGTCCTTGAGAGCCAAAGAGCGTTCTAGGTCTAGCCTGATAACATCTTCGACCACATCGTCACAGATCATCAAGTGAGATAGTGGTCAAACGCTAGATCTATACAGTATAAAAAGAAACTTTTTAATATATAAAATTTTATCCAACTCTTAAACTATACTGTTATAGATATATCCATTTTTTTTCGTAATGATCTACCTGACAAACTGTACATGTAATTGTTGAAGGTAACTATTGATGTGACCAGGCGTCAGTTACAATATAATATTTCTATGGCTCCGCGGGTCCGTGCGCGGTTTTGTCTTCGACCACATCGTCACTGACCATCAGGTGTGATGGTGGTCAAACGCTAGATCGATAAAGTATAAAAAAGGCTAGCCTGTCTCTGCTATATATTTTGAACAGTTTAATATTACCATAGTTTTATTTAGTTCAAATTGGCAACCCGACCCCTAGCGACTGGTATACTGGTTGGAGTCCCTTTCGGTACTTCCCTGAATTGTTTGATTCGCATAAATGTTTACGATAATCTTGTAAACAATACAGTAGATAGGCTGCGGTTTATATTTTCAGATGGTTATAAATTTTATTTTATTTATAAGGCTTTTAGAGCATTCACATTCACAAAAAATCAACAAATATTCAAGTGAGCACGACATTTATTTGATGACTGGCTGGTTGGCGCCGTTGGTAGCACTCTGCCTTCTGAACCGCTGATCCCGGGTTCGATTCCCGGACAGGTCAAACATTTGTGTGTACGAACATGTCTGTTTGACCTGTGTCTGGGTGTGTATATGTATATAAGTATATATATATTATATATAAGTATATATCAGTCATCAGGTTACCCACAATTGGCATAAGAGTTGATATGAACGAAGATACTTCCAAGTATAACACATGCGCATAATGATATCTATATTATATGATGAAATATAACCTTTTTAGTGCTAATCCCATGCTAGGTGGAGTCGGCACAACATATTTTTCTCTTCCATTCTCTTTTATCAGTGGTCACATTTTTCATATACGACATACCGGCTTGAGCTGTCTCCAGGACCGGAAGATATCGGATCGACTTGCCCCGGTACCAAAGTGCTCCGTGTATGGGCCCTCTATGGTGTTCTTTTGCCGTGTTTCGATAATGTGCGTGGATATTCTTTACACAGTCCACTCATACCATCTTCGGCCTTTCTCTGTCTCTATATTCATAATAAACTCATATACATGTACAGTATACACGTATATTATACACTTATAGTTTTCATCTGATCTGATGAAAAATATAAGTACTATGTAAGAACTCGTTGCCCGAGTCTGTGTTTCCCGATATGTACAATCCTGGAGTCTTCAAGTCGCGAGTGAATAGGTACCTTCTAGGTTTGCGTGCTAAATCTTAGATAACGTCATCACTTAACATCAGGTGGGACAGTTGTCAAACGCAAACTTATAATACGTAAAAAAAAAAAAAAGTTAACTACTGTATTCTCAAATCGCTCACTGTGAAATCTAAAATTACGCTATATTATAAATTATAAGCGCAATTGTCTTGTAAGTGAAAGTGCGTAATATCTTGAGGCCATAAAGTTCTATAATCCGAGCATGCACCAGGGAAAAGCATGCAAAATAAACCTAAAGCGCCTAATTATAATGGCATATTAAAATGAAAAAAATGAAAATATATTTATTACTGCAAAAGATATAAAATCTATTACTTATATAGAACTTAAATTACATACAAATACAATATAAATAAGGTTTCAATCCACATGTTCCAGTGAAAATTTAATATTTACCTTCTAGGAATCCTTAGGAGAACGGTATATCGTTTTAATTATGTAACCTATTTTATCATTGTAAGAACTTACATTGTATTATTTCATTACCGACCCGTTCTCAGAATGGAAAAGGGTCTCGGCGCCGGACCCCGCCATATGTAGGGTTGATAGGCAATATTTTGTATACTGGGATTTGGTAGAATTGGATGGTATTCAATTAGTTATAAATATGGATTAGTAGATTTTTTCCACTGGTTGCTATCAATATTTTTACATTACGTAATAATACTTTTATTTTCTAGTCCTGTAGTAGTAGTAGAGCCCTGCGGTTTCACCCGCGTGGGTTTTGGTTTTCCCGCTACCTCAATTATCTCACGGGAACTTTTTCCGGGATAAAAGTAGCCTATGTTTTAATCCAGGGTTTAAACTATCTCCATACCAAAATTCAACGAAATTGGTGTAGCTGTTTGAGCGTGAAAAAGGAACAAACATACACACAAACTTTCGCATTTATAATATTTGTAGGATCATAAAATTGTTTTTATACAATGATAAATTGAGAGATCCGTTTTTCATTTATACACGAGAATACTCCTTGGGGTTTAGTGTCTCGAGAAGATGTGACGGTGCTAGTGACTGAACGCAAGTAGCGTCCCAAGCTAAAGATTGTTTCCTTATTTATATATTGTTTTTTATGCAGTTAGCTAAATGGTTTACAAAGCTGTTTTTCTATTTGTCTCGGATTTCACTTTTCGCTCGTATTTGACTTTGCCCCGTTTTACGGTTAATTAACATAATATACGTTCGGAAAACTCCGCGACGTCTCTTCGTCCAAAACACCGCAATGCTTGAAAACGAGGGTCTTTGACCATTGTCTGTTACCAGTGATGACTTACGGAACGGAAACTTGGTCATCTGACTATGGGCCTCGTGATCAGGCTCAAAGTCGCACAATGAGCTATGGAAAGGGCTATGCTCGAAATTTCTCTACGAGATAGAATCAGAAATGAGGAGATCTGTGGAAGAACAAAAGTCACTGATATAGCCCAGCGCATTAGCAAGTTGAAATGGCAGGGCACATGAGACATCGGAATAACCGATGGCCTTTGGATCCGAAAGGTTCTCGAATAGAGACCACGGACTGGCAAGCGCAGAATAGGACGGCCACCGACCAGGTGCTCAGTGTTCTTAAATCAAAGATTATTTTTGACATTTTTGCGGGGTAACTCGATAGTTATAAAGTCGTATATTGCAAGTTGTTTCCTTATTTTTGGTTCCTCACGGCTGTGTACCTATTTAAGGCGTGTTCGAGATGGACCAGTAGCGTTTTTAGCAGTGTACAAGTGAACTTGACAAGTGAACAAGCGTTCGACTTGGGAATGTGGCATTGGTGGCAACAACGATCTTTCCCAACTCGATCGACGCATACACGTCATTTACACGAGAGATGTCAAGTACGACGATTCATTTGAATATTCATCACTTAAAAATGTTTCAATACCTATAATATTAGCTTCAATCATAACGAGAATTACAGTTTCGTAATGGAAATAGACAGAAAACATTACACTGGCGCATTATTTCATGTTTGTTTATCTACTCGAATTAGCTGTAGCTGTCAATCGTTCAGCTGTCAAAAAACGCTCACAAAAGACCCGGCCTCGGAGGTGGGTCAAATGTGGCAGTTCACGGTTGCGTTTTTAACACTTTTCATGCATCTCGAACGGTGAACGAAAACAGTTAAAAATGCCACCTGTGCCAAAACTAACGCGGAACGAGAGTGTTTTTGACGTTTTTAACTGTTCCCTTCTTCTTGTTCATCTAGAACGCAAGTAGTAAACATAATCCTGAAGTTTTGTTGTTTCAATTGTTTAACTTTAAGTAGATTCACACTAATATTTTCCGGAAACACATATTTTAAAAGTTCATAGCGTGCTAAATCGTTAACTGAAATTATTAAAGGGCTGAGGTCAGGTGCTATCATATGTTTATAATGCTGTTATAGATCTCTGTTGGACCACTTGATGGTCAGTGACGATGTGGTCGGAGGTAAAATCACTCTAGGCCTAAAATGTATACTGGCTAAAAACTGTCATCAAACAAACAATGTGTGCATGGTGACGGTTTATCAAACTTAAAGGTGGTGGCTAGCCAGGCAGGTACCGAAAAGCTATCACCATGCTTCGAATTTGCTATCATGGCTTCAAAAAACGTATCTACTACTACGAAAGTTATATGTTAGTTGAGTTATTAAATCTGAGAATAATTCACGAATCACATCAAACATCGATTATGCAATATTCGCAATATTTTAAGACGTCAATTCTTAGCCATTAGGGTTTTACAGAAACTCGTTAATACCGATTAAGGTGTAAATTATTCACGGAGACCTCGTTCGGAGTAAGGTTCATTAATATTAATAAATTATAAAATTTCCGACACTTCAGCTCTCACCTTACCTAATCTATTCTAATTGCGTTTCAAGATGGTTATTAATCGCCTTAAAATCGTGCAGCATCCATGGTGTATAGTAGATATTGTCTTTTAGAGACAGCTTTTGTTCAAAGCAACTGCAGGTTTCAATGATAAAAAAATAAAACAATAGATTATTTATTCCTTCTCACAAAAAACCGGCCAAGTGCGAGTTGCACTCGTGCACCGAGGGTATCGTACAAACCTATAGGTATATGAGTAAAAAAATTTTAACAAAAAATGCAACCGACTTCAACCCTCAAAAGTGTGAAATACTGTGTGAACTTGTTGAAGTCGGTACCATGATAGTTCACACAAAAGTAACTATCATCACAATATTGTGCTCATGGTACCGACTTCGACAAGTTACTTCAAACTTTTGAGTGCTGAAGTCGGTTGCATTTTTTGTTAAAAAAATTTTTTTTCACGCTTTTCAGTGACCTTTGCTACTCACGGGATCGATAAAATTAATTGTCATTGTGTGTTCTGCGATGTCTTCAACCGCGACAATAATATCATCAAGATACGCGTAGCACTTTTCAGTTATTGGTGTATAGGTAACTCAAAAACCGCTTCTCCGATTTTATGAAATTTGAATGGGACCACCACGGAAGTATACTCTATCTGACAAGACAAAGGAATCATCAAAATCAGTTCATAAACGACGAAGTTATCCGCGAACACACATAAAAAAAAATATATATATACGGTCGAATTGAGTAACCTCCTTTTTTTGAAGTCAGCTAAAAAATGTAACTAAAAATCTGCTTTTCGCAATTTTTCCTTTATCTGTGCGTTTCCTTTATAAGACGTTGATTCGTACCAATTTTCAAGATTCTGAGTTCACGGGAAGTACCCTGTAGGTTTTGATTCCCTTGCGAGTGTCGAAAATTTGCAGCAGAAACGGCTCTATCTTTTGATTGCGTTGGCTTAGAAGATTGTTTTTTTCACAGCTCCAAGGGACAGTAGACCTGAGTATTTGATATGAATTTTAGCTTGATACCTCCACACATTCCTGAGAAAAAGAGTCTTGACAGACAGACAGACAGACAACAAGGTGATCCTTTAAGGGTTCCGCTTTTTTCTGTTTGAGGTACGGAACCCTAAAAAAGGTCATTTATGAAGTTTCCGACATCACTATAAAACACACTCGTCTAAAAACTTGACCATAACATTGAGCTTCAGTTCGTATATATATAAAATAAATCCAGACGTTAACCTAACCTAACACGCAAAACTCTTGATTTACTTGTAACCTGATAAAATAAATACAAACAATCAGTTAAGTGAACTCCTCATCAAACAAACCAGATGTGATGGCCGGCGTGCCACCAACGTCGAAACTCATGTTTATGTACGCGTAAAATAACTCTTAAAATTTTATTTCTCAGAATTCCCTTTCCTAAATCAAAACTGAATTGGATACGCTGGATCATTAGCATTATGAATTAAAGATTTTATGAGATATAATTCCAAGATATATTATGATTACGAAAATTTGGTTTACTTAGGTTACTTACATAATAATAAATTAAAAGTTAAATTCAGTTTTGTTTTTTTGTGGAGATGAAACGTTTTAAATGCGCCAATTTAATACTTATCGGTATGCACCGTGCCTACCCTTCACTAAAATATTGAAGTTTTCAATGGAGCTTCATACTAGGGCATAGGTAACAAGACAGAGTGATAGAATGTTACACATTTTTATAATATGAGTTGGAATACATGTGTTTGTTATGATACTCCGGTGTGACCAAAACTTTTTCCAGGTCAAAAATCATAATAAATTTCAGATTCAGATTATTTATTAACCATAATAACATTCGTTATTTTCGGCAAGTCAATACATGTTTATAATTACTTATTAAATTGATTAATTAATAATATATTTTAAAGACTGGTCCATATGAAAGTGGCAATATTGACGTCAATTATTCAATTAAATCGATAAGGAGCAAGTGCATTTTTATTATAATTTTAGGTCACTGAAAAGACTTTTCTGAAAGTTTGATATCCATGAACTCATCTAATTTATAGAATGCATTACTAGTCAAGAAATATTTGATTTTACGTTTGAACTCTTGGTATTCTAATTTAGTAGCAGATTTAGGTAACTTATTGTACATATTTATTATCGTGTATATGCCATGCCTTTGGGTCTTTACGAGTCTTGTGTCTTCAGTCGACAGTAAAATAAAAATATTATATTTTACTTTGTGAAACAATTATGGTAATGAAAGATAATAATTATAGTTTTAACTGGAATTTAATTATTGTTTTAGATTTATTAAAATGATAGTTTTTATAGACGTTGATGTCAAATAAAGGTGTTTTATTTAATCTTCATATTTTATGTAATTTAATTTCATGTTATTTCATTTTATTTATTTTATTACTAAATGATTTTCTTAGGCATAAGCGCCTTAAGGCTTAGAGAAATCTTTTCGCTGAAAGTAATTTCTGAGGGCAAGATTAGAGGGCATCAAAGGACTTACAACTTCGGAACTTGAGAGCTGGGTCATTACCATTATCTATAAATAAAATTGTGTAAAAATCTTTACGCAAACTCTGGTTCACTTTATTTATAAGCCGCGTTTACGAAAGGAGTATCTTGAAAATAGTAACTAGGTATTAGTTTCAACTCCCGAGAGTGAGTTCTGGTAGTTGTGTGGAAGGATTGTAAGTAGTTAGTTGTAAAGGTTCAATTCAAGTGGGAATATTGTAGGGCGTGTGTAGAATTTTCCCATATCCTGCTTTATATTCAGATTGATATTAGAATAAAACTGAGACCTTTTTATTAATTCAAAGTTCTGTTGAAAGTATACGACGAAACCGAGAGTAAAAACGAAACCAGAAAGACACTTCACTTTTCATAATTCTGGGAATATATAATTTAAAATGTATCCATGAAAGCGAATCGCGGTATCAAAGTTTAATATAGAAGGTATAGGATATAGTAATAGTATAAGTATAATATATTATAAGTAAGTATCGTTTGCCCACAGATGATAGTTGTATACCTAATTGAAGCCGCCTATCCTGCTCATCTTCTTCTTCTTTGGGTGCCATCTTCTAACGAAGGTCGGCGATCATAAAGGCGATTTGTACCCTGGACACAGCAACTCTGAACAATGAACGGGTGCTTTTGTTGAACCACTGGCGTAAGTTCTTTAGCCAGGATGTTCTTCTTCTCCCAACACTGCGTTTCCCTTGAATCTTTCCTTGGATAATCGACTGCAATAGCTCGTACTTGGTATTTCTCATAATGTGTCTGAGATAAATCCTATAGTACCTATCCTAAGTATCCTACTCATATACCACTAGTATTATAGAGGCAAAACGTTGTATGTATGTGTCTATGTATAATACTCAAACGGTCAATATCGATACAATTTGGTATGGAGATAGGTTAGACCCTGGAATAACACATAGGCTCTCTAATCCCGGAAAAAGTTTAGTTCCCGTGGGATAATTGAGGTAGCGGGAAAACCGTAATCCACGCGGGTGAAACCGCAGGGCGCTACTAGTGTATTATAAACGCGAAAGTTTTCATGAATGTATAGATAATCACGCTCATATGGCTTGACGGATTTGGATGACATTTGGTATGTACGAGTAAATACTTCAGGCGCCGGAACAACACATAATAAATTAAAACATTTACTTCTAAAACAACGGCAAAATAAAACATAGATCATCACTACGCGGGTAAAACTGCGGGGCGCAACTACTGTTAAAAATGTAGCTTTAGATTTATCATGGGTGCCTGTGGTGACCACAGGTAGGTACTAACTTTTAGCTGAAAATTATAAGCAAATAATCATTTACGATCCGAGAGACGTTCCTTAATTGAACTATTTTAATATTTTATTATGTTGTCTTGCACAATTCCTAAAGTATAATTAATCATTCTTTATTTTTAAGATTATAAGCTTGCGTTTGACCACTGTTTCACCTAATGTTAAGCGACGACGCGGTATAAGGTGGAGCACGCAAACTTAGAAGGAACCTATTCACTCGCGACTTGAAGACTCCGGGGTTGTACATATCGGGAAACACAGACTCAGGCAGTGAGTTCCACTCTCTAGCAGTACGCATTATAAAAGTGGAAGCAAAACGCTTCGTGCGTAACGGTGGTATCATTCAAATATGATACTTGTTGGGGTCGCTATGTACGTAGATATATTAATATAGCAAAATTGTAATCACTTGCAACAAAACATTATAAATTCGCATCCAAAAACAGAAGGAGTACTGCAACAATTAATATAAGTAGTATAATCAACCCATCACTACCTATCTAATATTATAAAGGCGAAAGTGTGTCTGTTTGTAGTTAGTCATTTGTTTGTTTGTTACTCCTTCACGCTGAAACGGCTAAACGGATTGGTATGAAATTAGAAGTGAACATAACTGATACCATGGTATACCGCATAAGCTACTCATTATCCCGCAAAAAGTATAATTTCTGGTGTTCTATTATTCAATACCTCCTCCATTCGCAGTACCTATACTAATATATTTCTCTTACATAGTACTGTATATTTTTGTTATTCAAAACTATAACTTATTCGAATTTACTGTAAATCCTACTAATATTATAAATGCAAAACTTTGTGTGTATGTTTGTTACTTATTCACGCTGAAACGGCTAAACCGATTTCGTTGAAATTGGTATGGAGAGAGTTGAAACCTTGGATTAACACATAGGCTACTTTTATCCCGGAAAAAGTATAGTTCCCGTGGGATAGTTGAGGTAGCAAGAAAACCGTAATCTACGCGGATGAAACCGCGGGGCGCTACTAGAATGTAATAAATGTTTTCTTTAGACATACAAATTTGCTAATAAAAAAGCAGAACGGAGGGATCTTTTTGGCGACTAAATTTAAATTCATTTCTTATTCATCAGTTGTTCCTGTTTTACGTTCGCGTTCGAGGCAAGTTGTAAACAAAAGAGACCGGGGAATTATAATTTTAAATCAAGACACTTTTGGGTGCTACCAAGTTAAAATGCTTTTTATTACTTATTAGATAAAACTAATAGGTCATGAAGTGTTAACACTTCACGTAGTTCACAGTCACTTTTGACACTTTTGACACCAAGAAAAAACACGATTTTAGCTGTTATGGGTAGATCCTTATTATACCAGAATGTGGTATTATGTCATAAACAAAAGTGATTATTTCATTATCATTGGTAGTGATCCGCTTATTCAACTGAACTAAACTAAAATGTTGAAAACTAAATCAGTTCTTAAACGGTTACGACAAAGTCTGAATTAGTATGAGACTTATCAATAACAGCACTAAAATTAAATGTAGGTACCTATTTATTAAATTTGCGGGTAGTTTTAGCGACATTAGGTCATTTATTTGGTGCCTACTAAAACTACGTGCAATTGGCAAGCAATGGAATAAAACTCATCTAATATGAGCGTTGTAAGGAGTTATATTATTTTATTTTTAGCGTAAATAGAGTACGAGCTATTTCAATTTGAAGAATTTTAGTGAATTTTAGCTAGTTCGTGTGATTAACAGAATTAGAGCCATTGTCATCGTTCTGATATAAGTAGGTAGATTGTGTAAAGAAACCTGCTTTCTCTTACCTACGTATAAAATGTAGGTATTAAAAATGTTGGGTTTTTTTTTTCAGTTACAAGCATATACATATATTACTATGCCTAAAGCTAACGTTGCCTAAGCAAAACCTTTATTTCCAATTGTGAATATAGTAGGTACAACTTTCTCTTTACTCTGTTCGTATAAGCGGAAGTTTAATATCCAAGATTTATTCAAGCGCTGCACAAACTGTTGTGAACTATAAAATATCAGCAACGCAGTATTAACTGTAGCCAAGTTCGCAACTATCGCAGTTCTATTATTTTAAAAAGACTAGAGAAAGGGGGAGGCTCTCAATTCCACTGTATTTTTATGTAGGTACCTTTTTATAGAACTTTCCATTTTGGGAACAGATACTATAAAGTATTGTTTTAAACTTTCATGGCTCTTCACAATCAAAATATTGTTTAACACGGGATACGCATACCATGATTTAGATTTTGAGAAATATCGGGAACTCAATCAAAATCTAAATCACGGTGCGTATCCCGTGTTAAACAATATTTTTACAGATTATAATTATTTGTTATTGAAGTAAAACTTCTAATGCGACTTCCAACAAGGTTGCGTTAAACGTTTATCGCTACCATGGAGGGGGTTTGAAAGCACTGTTGCGTTAAGCGTTCAACGCTTCATTTTCATATTACGAAGTTTCAATTCTTCCGCGCGAAGAGGCTCCACGCACTATTTTTTTTTATAAAGAAGAAAGAAAGAAAGAAACCACATTTATTCAAGACACTCACAACACACATTACACAAGAGATACATACAAAAACAATAAAGAATAGAGTAATAATGATGTTGTGAGTGTCATGAATATAACTGGTGCTTCTCTTTTTACTCCTTTTTAAATATGATCAAAATGTAACCAGTAGTTTTTGAGTTATCACACTAATATTATAAAGGCGAAAATTTGTGTGTATGTGTTTATGTTTGTTACTTCTTCACGCTCAAACGGTTACACTGATTTCGCTGACATTTCGAATGGAGATAGGTTAAGCCCTGGAATAACACATAGGCTACTGTTATCCCGGAAAAAGTATAGTTCCCGTGGGATAATTGAGGTAGTGGGAAAACCGTCATCCACGCGGGTGAAACCGCGGGGCGCAGCTAATCCTTAATACGCATTATTAACTATTTACCATGATACAAAAAAATATAAACGCGCTGTGCCTAACAATGGGCATTACGACACGTCACTAACCTTAAGACTCTTTTTGAAGAATCCTATATTGCAGCTACTCGGGAATACCGCGGAAGGGAGCTTGTTGCACATTATGCAGGTGAATGGCAAAAACGATCGGTTGAATCGAACAGTATGACATGTGACTCCCATGATTAATTATGTATGGAAGAGAATTACAAATGGTACGTTTGTACTGTTTGTAATTCTCTTCCATACATACTTAATTACGGTACAAACGGCAGGAACGGCGGTAAAACCTTATTCCATAAGGTCGTGTCCTTCAGGACACTCCCTGTTGTATAAACGGTAGAAAATACACAGAGACCACTGGGTCTCTGTGTATTTTCTACACACTCAGTACGAGCAGGGACTGCCCTACTCGTACTGAGTGGCTAGCAATGATATTATGTTTATATGAGGTAGATGTAAAACAAGCGCGCGGAAACTGAGGCGGCAAAATTAAGTCAATTGCACTAATTTTCATTGCGACGCCTATTTCAAGCGCAAGTCTAAACATATAGCTATCCTTTTCTATATTATTTGTACCGTATTATCTGTCGCAGTAAGCATGTTTATGTCGTAAAGGAACAAAATCTGAGCACCGCGCAGTATGAATATACGTCATCTTCAGTAAAACATCATTGGTGGCTAGGTCTTCAGTGAGTTCAGGGTCGCTGATAATTCTGATAGCTCTACGCTGCACTGCATCCAGAGGATCGAGGTGATTCTTGGTTGCACCGTTCCAAAGCGCTTTAAATTCATTTTCATTCATCACGTGACTTATCGCTTTGAAGTGTCAACTCATACATATTCTGTTTCCTCTCGGCGTTAACGCTTGTAGCATGTTACTTTGTCTAGGGCCTCAGGACCTTTAGGATAAGTGATTTTTTATATCCGAGGACACGTTAGTAAGTATCCCTAATATGTAGGTACACATAAAATAAAAAAACAAAAAAAATCTATAAGTACCTACATTTGTAATTAAATCATAAAAAGCAGGGTTTAAGCAAGAAACGGCGCGCAGTCCTAATTGTGAATTGAGTTATCCGTGTCATGCGAGTACCGTATGAAAGGGCTTTATTGGCACAAAGTTCATTAGATTTTTATTACATATAGTTGTCTATTTATGACGAAGAATGAAAAATCTTTTTGTTTATGTAAACAAAAATACAATATTCACAATAATCTGGCCTTTTTGTTACACGTTTTTTGTTAATCAATCAATGTATATTGTTAATCACACTATTCTTAATTTATGAAAATATACTTTTTAGTATGTTCAGCAGTGGACGTCCTATGGCTGAGATGATGATGTTGATGATACTTTTTAGTGTAGTTACTTGAAGCGTGCTTTTTTAGTATTTTCTTAAATACTTGGAAAGTATTTAGTAGATAATTAATTAATAGTAGTACTCAAATCACTTGGACATTGGACTACAAGTACTTACTTACTTTTGCTTATAAAGTTAATAGTCAGTCACACAACCCTCCTAAGGTTGAAGATCATTTGATACCATAAAATAACAAGGTTGATTTTCTATTATGGAAGGTAGATAAGTTCGACCTTATCGCTATGTAATAAGTATAACACAGGAACTTTTATTAAAACTGATAGATGTAGAAAGGTATTTTCTTTGCTAGGTGTACTGGAGTTTCTTAAGAATTTATTTATTTTCTTTATTTCTCTCTTGACACGAATCCTAATATAACTTAATTTTAAGACATTATGCGTAATTAAATTATGATATTTCCATAGATGAATAAATTTATATGCTTACTGTAACTATTTTATGTAAAGCTAATTTTGTGTGTGATAGATGTAATTGATTATTTGTATATCGTTTCTATTCACAATAAATAAATTGAAATTGAAAAAAAAAATTGAAATTAAGAAGCACATTTTTTGTCAAATTCAAATTAACGCCACCGTGAACAAAGACTTTATTAACATCTAAAACATAATTTACTAACAATCAAATTTACTTCATGTCCATTTCTTAGAAATATCGATGTATTCGCCATCAGGCGACTCGTAATTCTTTATAGGAGGTGTTGCAACAGGACCCTTAACAGAGTACGGTATCAGGTGGAAGTCGGGCTGTAACAAAGAAGTAAGTGCATTGAAATTATCGCCGTGGCGTAGTGGTCAGTGTCAGTGACATGACCTCTGTCTCCAGGGACCCTGGGTTCGAATCCCGGCCGGGGCAAACATTTGTACGATGAGTGTGGATGTTTGTCCCGGATCTTGGGTGTTTGTGTGCTGTGATTGTGTGTGTCCATGCCTCCCGCGACACAGAGAATCCTAGTGCGGGGGTCTAAGTATAATATAAAAAAATATTATCAACTCACTTGCTCATAAAGTGAGCCTTATTACATCGCTTTAGAGTCCATAAATTGATCTTGTATGTTATAACATACACATGAGTAATAACATTACACACTAGCTCATAATACAATTATCCCTTCAAAGAGAACTTAATACCTAACTGCATGTTATATGCGACTCAACAGGGCATTCTCTATTTAATTTTAAAAGAATATAAGCAATACACTTTTGCATGTTCCTTGCAAATATGTTGAGAAATGTCGTACAAAACTCGTGAGTTCTGCTCATTACACACTTGGCTGCATAACATCCTCGCCTGCAACCCACATCCTCGTGTGTAATGGGCAACTTACTCACTAATATATATATCATAACACATACTATAGGTTTTTTAACATGCCAAATGGACTCCTGCTAAAATATATAGCTTAAATATTAAAGACACAGTCAAAGGTTTGTCATTTTAAATGTTTCTGAATATTAATGGTTTGAAACAAGGTCATGTTTCTTACGAGTTCAAGGTTCAAATTTTGCAAACAGTTAGCTAAATTTAACAGGACGGCAAGCACAACAATCACAAGAAACTGCCTGGTGGAAGCAAATAGCCTGCTAATCATCAAGTAGGTTGGCCTAGCTAAGCCCCGAACTCATACTTTTAGCCTAGCAATACTTTTGGCACAGCCACGGAGCTTCATGTAATTGAATGTAATTTAAAACATTTTAAATGTAGTTGAAACTGGTTCATTTAGTGCATAATTTCCATCACCATCACATCAGTCATAAGACGTCCACAGCTATACAGAGCCCACATCTACTGAAACTTTCAAACTCAGAGGCCATCAGTTCAGAGATATATGCCTGCCCATTGCCATTGCCATACTAATCTGCTGGACTTTGTCATTGTTGCTTGTGTAAACTCAAATCTGTGTTTCCGTAAAAAAACAACCCGGGTATCTTCAAGTCACTAGTGAATAGGTATTTTCTAGGCAGGCATGCTCCATCATAGACTGCATCATCACTTAACATCGGGTGAGATAGTGGTGAAATGCGTGCCTGCTCCCAATAAAAAAAATTAAAAATAGTGTGTGCTTATTCCGCAGCCTTAGGATTCCTTACAATGCCCATTGTTAGAGACCACCTTTCGAATCCATTTGTCATCACTAATAACAGTGACTGAGACTCTTGTCTTCAGGCTTTGTAGTACTTAGTACATAGGTTTCAGTTCATAATTGAATCTAATTTTCCACTGTGGTGACAAAGCTAATGCAAAGTACTGTTATGATTATGAGTGATTTGAACTGTTGTATCATATTACCATCATAGCTTCATTATAAAGATCTTCAGACACTTCATACAGCCTCTCCAAAGCCCGTTTCTGAGCTCCCATTATCCTATCAATCTGCGCCACATTAGATATATATTCCTCCCGCTTGTATCTCGTCCAATCTTTTTGAAGTAAAGCACGAGCTTCAACTTCTGCTGAAGTTAATTGTGGCTGAGGCCTTCTCCGTTTTCTGCAATATTAAAAATAATTTGCATTTTGAAATAAGGCTATTTGTTTTAACACTTTATTTGTTAGTTTTAAACAAGAAAAGCTCTTCTTCTTTAAAAAATCAAAAATATGGTGGTCATTTTAAGATGAGGCTTCTCTACAGTTTAGGCAAAGAGCACTGGAACTTATCTCTTTAAAATACACTAGGAATGTATGAGAGAGTGCAGAGTGATCAATCTTAGGCACAACATTGACAGTGGTCATGGTCAGAATCAGTGGGTGGAAAGTAAAAAAATTTACAAATTAATTTGTATGATATCAACAATCATCAATACTGCAATGAAAAGTCTGATGTATTACCTATCAAGCAACTAAGTTTTGTATAATTATTCTTATTTTGGAAGACACTTTTTTAATTGTTTAAGAGCATGTTTTTGAAAAAACAAACTTAGAGAGAATTACATATAAGACTCTTGGCCATTCCTATACACTGAACAACAATACTAAAACTGAAAAAAATGAATGATGAAATGAAAAAATGCACATAATTTTAAATTATATATTTTAAAGTTTCCTGTATGTACTGTGCCTTAAATCATTATGTATGCATTCCTCTGTTATGTTATGTATGATAAAAATTTGTTAATTAGTTTAGGCATGAAAATGTAACAGACTGACAGACATACTTTCACATTTATAATATTAATATGAATAATTTTGTTGTAACAGCCACTTCTAACTCTCTAACTAGTGTTAAAGGATTAGATTTCAAGGCATTTGTCTACATTCACAAATAACACTGTACCAGTATAGTACCAGAAGAAATAATAATTATAAACTAATATTAAAAATTAAAAAATGAGCTTGAATTGTTTATGTTTAAAATTTTCTAATTGTCATTATATGGATTTATATTGGTTTCTAAATTAGAGCTAAAAAATTAAAGTCAAAATCTCACTCTATATGGTCTATGAGGTCCAATGGCACTTCTAACTCATCTATAGGCTTCAACTGCCTGGCATTCTTCTCCAGCCTTCTAATTTGTTTCTCTATTTTTTTGCGACGACGATCTTCACGAGCCTTGACAATCTGTGGATCTACCTTCTTTTTCTTCTTCAACGGCTCAGCCCTAGAAAGTGGATACAGTATTATTTCTATTAACCTGAACATTTCTGAAATGAAATTATTCAATTCGGCGAATCATATTGACGATGGTGCATCATGGACTTTATGCTACAGCAGAGATTCATCTAAATTACTTTAGGTATTGGTTTATAATGAGAACTGTGTTGATGAGAAGAAAACTATTTGTATTCGTTTTGGAATTACCTAAATAGTGTCCCAGGACAGTGTTCTACTATCAAATGAATCAGATATTATCATTTAACTTACCATAGCTGTTCTGTAGTTTTGAACTGTAATGCAGCTGTTGTAGTTATACTTCGTGGAGTTTGTAGCTTAGGCACTGGACGTATTGACAATCTAAAAAGAGGAGAAATTATTTCACACCAACGTACAAAATAGGTTAAGTTTCCATATTACCTGATAACTTACCTCATGAACTGTCTCAATACAGACATTTGCAACATTATTCATACACAAATTAAAACGCTGCGATATCAACAACTACATTCAGCGTTTAGACTAATAATAGATTACTATTAATAACTACAATCTAAAAATGCCTAGTACTATTAGAAAACTGAAGGAGAAAATATCAAACTAAATACCACAGACATACGTTGACGTAGTATTACGTTACTTATCTATGACCACAGATAGGAAAACCAAAGACAGAAGACTACAATATTATACTGGAATGGAAGATGACACTATCACAAACCTTTAGCTGGACTGCGCAGTATTTCAATGAAAGGCATCAAAGTAGTACTACAGCTCTTTCTTGCAGGGTGTCTGCACAAACATTAGTAGGTAGGTTTAATTAGCTAAAATAACCCCCTACCAAGCCCAATACTCATCGAATTGGACTCTTTAATAGCGACTGCGAAGTTTTATGATCTACATCACGGCTCTATCCAAAATACCAAATGATGGTATTGTTATTCTAATTACATAAATATTATACCTACATACCTAGTTTAATTTCATCGAGATCAACAATCAAATACGAGTAGAAGTAGGTTCAATTGAACAACAGTCTCCGTGGCGCAGTGGTTAGTGTCATTGACATGACTTCTGTGTATCCAAGACCCTGGCTTCGAATCCCGACAGGGGCAAACATTTGTGCGATGAGCGTAGATGTTTGTCCCGGATCTTGAATGCTTGTGTGCTGTGATTGTGTGTGTCCATGCCTCCCCCGATACAGGGAATCCTAGTGCGGGGTCTGAGTGTGATAAAAAAATTGTCAACTTTTGACAAAATATTTAATTACTTATTTGAATTTTTAGTTAACAGTGAAGTGAATAGCATAGCAAAATAGCACCATGATCACGGTCTATTACTCATGATAGGTATATTAGTACAAAAGTACTAATAAAACTATATAATGTCAATATTAAAAAAAAATATTAAAAAAAAATAGATTCACTCATCATCATCATCATCATTCAGGTACATTCATCATCATTATCTTAGCCATAGAACATCCAGTGCTAGACATAGACCTCTCCCATTGATTTCCACAAGAAAATTTCCACGGCCTGGGTGCTAATTCTCTTATTTATTACGACAATCCATGCTAGTAGATGGTTAGTGAATTTCCGTTTTTGCTAGTTGTAAGGTAATAGGTAAAGGTTTACATTAAAAACTACAACCAAATTGAAAACTATCTCCCTTTTGAAAGTCGGTGAAAACATAATAATTATTATCGCGTAAAATTAAAGCTGTCTTGCACCAACCAAATTATCCGAGATTTTCGCGATCTAGGACTAAATCCACGACTTTTGCCTGCAAACTTGTGATTTTTTCCGAGGACCAGCTCACCAGGCGACAATCTTGCATATATACTTAGTTGTTTGGCGCAAGAAGGCCTAAGTCAAATCCGATAAAAATCTTTGCTCATTTACATCAACGTTCTAGATCTCCTTTAGTTTTTTGTAGTCTTTGGTAGATACAGTATCCGTATCCTGCTTATCTCACGTACTTATACTATGCTGCTTAATATGGCAATTTTATGTATTATGAAAGTTATGATTAAGTTAGTATGTACACTGATCAGAAAGCGAGTATGTACATATTCTATCTGATCTATGAGTAATAAAAACGAATTAAATGAATTAACTGATATAATAAAGATCATTTAGACAACTACCTACTATTTAGTTTCTGGTAAGAAATTAGATACTTGTCCTAGGTAATTATGGTAACCTTCGTTACTAATGGTATTACCTGTACTTACATCTTTTGAATGTAAAAATGCTCTGGCATACTGAACTTTTGACCATGAGGCTAAATACGTGAACATCTTTTGAATGTTAAAAATGCTATGGCATACTGAACTTTTGACCTCACGCCTGTGATACATGAGTAACTTTTGAAGTTAGAACTTACCTACTTTATTATAAGCTTTTACCTTTTTTCTATGCGAAGTTGCACGCACATTGCACTGGTTTCACGTAGGTATTAACCTATATAATAATGATACTTGCCGTAATTAGATACTTAGACAATGAGTTAATATATACAGAATGTTTTTTTTAGAAGAGCGGTGATGGCCAAATCCGAAACTACGAGAGTTAGGGAATAGTCGTGAAAGGAGTTATGCCCTCGATTTATATAAAAATAATAACTGCATATTTATTTTTCTCAAAAATCTTTTACATTTGACGGAAACGGACTCAAATGATTTTTTTTTAAAATTACAGTCTGTATTATTGAACAAATGGATTCTGTTGCAGATAAGGATCAATATATGCAAATAAATATGTCACTGAATTTAATGGAAATATCGAATTTTTACGATTTACTTTTAATATCCCAATTTTACCTAAGTAATAAGTTGCTCAAACTGGTTTCCATTGACTCCAATGCATAAGTTTATAAAGCCTCTCTAGAGGCTTTACTGCATTTGATACCATGACAGGATATTTTATCCTTGATAAAATATCAAGCAATAAGCTTTGTAAGCTCTCAACCGTTTCGTAAGGAGCGTTGTAAAGTTCGTCTTTGACGTAATCCCGAAGGAAATAATCAAGTGGTGTAAGATCGGGTGATCTTGCCGGCCATCTCACCGGACCATGAGTGCCAATCCATCTATCCCCAAAATGTTCATTCAGCATTTCTCTAACCACACGGCTGTTATGAGCTGGGACCCCGCCTTGCTAATAATACAGATCTCGTATCCTGGCTATTGGCAAATTCTCAATTTCTTCAAACACGACATACATCGTAGCATTTAAAGTGCCGTTGTAATTTATGAAAAAATCCTGCTTCCTAGGATTCCACACCAACAGTTAAGCGAAAATTTAATCTGGGGATATCCTTCACGTGTTCGCAATGGATTCTCTTGAGACCAGTAATGTTCATTTTTCCGATTGTACATTCCGTTATTTGAGAAGTTTGTTTCGTCGGAAAATAAGATGTTAAACAAAAAAATTCGATGCCTATCAATTTTTTCCCTAAGCCAGCGGCAAACTCCAGGCGCCTGGTGATAACGATATCACCAGGTTAACATCAGGTGAGACAGTAGTCAAAAGCAAACTTATATTAAGTAAAATAAAATAAAAAAAAGGATGAAAGTTTTGAACAACTCATCTACAACGATAGCACTTGTATTTATGTTTTTTAAGAACTGCATAATTGGTGCTCTGGGAAACATGAAGGTTCGTTTCTGCTTCACGAGATGAAGCACTCGGATATGCTATTGCGAAAAACGTCAATATTGCCAGTTTTAAATAAGAAAGAAAGAAAATACGTTTATTTTACATGACACACAGGTAATGAGAACACAGAAAAAAAAATCGTCGTAAATCTTCGTTGACGATGCGTGGATTTCGTGACAATGGGTTTTTTGTAACTTCCAGTCGCGAGGTCCGAGGGTAAAGAGCGCTGCGGGTATTTGTTTTGATACCAGCTAAGTGCGCGAACTATACATCTACTATTTAAAAAATACGCCTCCATCAAATCAAATCGTGCACTATTTGATAAATTCATTCTTAGATAGATCTTTTTACTGTCATAAACCAACACAAACATCACAAAAACCAAACAACTCAATTCGAAACAAAACAATTATTCGAAAAAACATGAATGGAATTCTTTTTTTACATTTTTTGGTATCACCACAGTACACCGCTAATAAGGCAAATGAGTTTCACACGACCAATAAGTTTGAATAGAAGGTGAGCTTTCTTCCGTTTAACAAAAATAGTGAAAATTTGCTATTTCCATTAATTTTAGTAATACATTTATTTGCAAAGATTCATCCTTATCAGTAACAGAATCCATTGGTTGAATAATACAGGATGCAATTATTTTTTAAATCGTTGTCCATTACCGTCAAAAGTAAAAGATTTTTGAAAAAAAATAAATATGCAGTTATTATTTTCTTCTAAATCGAGAGCATGACTCCTTTCACAACTTTTCCCTAACTCTTGTGACAATATTTTTACCCTGTATATTGTTTAAAACGGGATACGCACCATGATTTTGGTTTTGATTGAGTTCCCGATATTTCGGCGCGGTTCCACGCACCATGATCACGCGTCGAAATATCGGGAACTCAATCAAAATCTAAATCATGGTGCGTATCCCGTGTTAAACAATATTTTTACTCTGTATATTGTTTAAAACGGGATACGCACCATGATTTTGGTTTTGATTGAGTTCCCGATATTTCGGCGCGGTTCCTCCAAAGTATTCGGTAAGTAGGTACTAACGCGCTACTACTCTATTGTCATGACTCGACAAATAAGTGGATATGTGTTTAACCCGCCAAGTGTGTCACTCGGTACTTGCTTTAATAGGGTTCAGCATATTGACCAGAAGCTGCCAATATATCTTCTAAGCAGGAAGATGATATTTTTTTTTTACATATTATAAGTTATTAAAACTGACGTGGTTTTGACACATTATAAATGTATAAAACACGGGAGTTACTCACGTAATAAGTCAGAGGGTTCCGACTAACTCCCGTGTTTTATATATTTATAATATTATAAGTTTGCGTTTTACAACTGTCGCACCTGATGTTAAGTGATGACGTTGTCTAGGATTTAGCACGCAGAGAAGAAACCTATAGAAGGCCTAGAAGGTACCTATTCACAGGATTGTACATATCGGGAAACACAGACATGCTGTGTTATTATGTTATTATACATTATGTCATAGATATCATCTTCATGCTTCTAAGTAACATATTTAACTTGAATTAAATTAATGTTCTTTTATGCACCATTTTTTAGATCGTATCATACCTAATCTTTCATGTGACAATTTATCGTAACTGCCAAAACACACCTACAAAAATCCGTTATATTAATATCTATAAGAAAAAAATGTTGACAGCAATGTATCTATACTGGAAACTATAAGTCTTGTAAGAGCATTGTTAACTTATCAGTAGAAATAACGCGCTTATTTTTAATTAATTAAGTTGGATTTTCCGTTATTAAATACCTACTATCTGTAATTAAAAAAGAATAGTTTCAGTGTATAATAAGAACAAAGTGACGGTTGCAGTGGTTAGTGTCAGTGACATGACTACTGTGGCTCCGGGACCCTGGGTTCGAATCCCGGCAGGGGCCAAGATTTGTGTGATGAGTTGTTTGTCCCGGGTCTTGGATGTTGCTGTGATTGTGTGTGTCCATGCCTCCCGCGATACAGGGAATCCTAGTGCAAGGGTCTGAGTGTGATAAAAATATTTTTTAAAAAAGGTATTATTGTTATATCACTATAGGCATCTTTAAATGTTCTTTTAAATGGTCGTAAAGTAATTTTTAACCGATAATGTCCATATTCGTGAAAATCCCCATACTCCTAACCTCCATTTATTATTAAATCGCGATTTAAGTATTTTGTATGAATCAATAGGTATCCATAAAATTGAAATGTAGTTCATTGACCTGAAGAAATTTAAATAAAGTGTCATGTCACTTTGACATTTTCGATTTATATGGCAGAACAACGTTTGCAAGGTCAGCTAGTATAGTATAATACGGTAGGTACTCCTCAGTGACACTTTGTATGGTAGACCGCAAGTGACATTTTTAAACAAAACGCTTCCGTGCTTCATTCGAAAGTTGGTTCCGGTTATTGTCTGAGAATAGTAGGCATTGGTAGTGATTCGCTTATTCAACTGAACTAAACTTAAATTTTGTAAAACTAAATCAACGCTTATACGGTTAAGATAAAGTCTAAATTAGTATGAGACTTATCAATAACATCATTCATTCATCGCAGCCATAGACCGTCCACTGCCGGACATATGCCTCCCCAGATAGGGGGGATTGCACAATACTCGCCTCGCTTGGCGAGTTGGCGAGTGCACTATGATTTCCTATCCTCAGAAGGCGCTGCTGCCCACCTTCTGGTACTTGATCTCTTAGCCGACTCCTACGGCACCTGCGGGAGGAGATGGGGGGTACTATTCTAGGCTAGTACCACCACGGCACAACGGTCAATAACATCACTAAAATTAAATGTATTTAATATATTTGCGGGTAGTTTTAGCGAAATTAAGTCGCGACTTATTTAGTACCTACTAAAACTACCCGCAATTTGGCCAATTGCGGGTAGTTTTAGTAGCATTGGAATAAAACTCGTCTAATATTAGTGAGAGCGTTGCATGGAGTTATACGATTTTGAATTTTAGCGTAAATAGTATACGGGCCATTTCAATTTGAAAAAGTTTAGTGAATTTTAGCTAGTTCGTGTGATTCAGAACTTAGGACTACTTCATAGGACTTATCCTATGAAGCTTTTCTTTTCTACCTTATAGATCTAGAGTTTGACCACTAACTCACTTGATGGTCAGTGACGATGTGTTCGAAGATGTAATCACGCTAGACCTAGAATGTTAACTAGCTCTCAATGACTGCTGCCTGAACACACAGTGTGCTTAATGTCAATTTCCTAACTTGAGGGTGGCAGCAAGCTAGAGAGGTAGTCGAAAGTATCCTACCATCATACTGGGAATTCGATATCAGTGTTACTTTTTCAACCAAAGCCGTTGCTGGGGATCGAACCAGTGTCCGTCAGTTTAACAGCTGACGCTCCCACTGCTGAGTTATCAGATCGCCACGAGCCTATCTGCCAACTTGCATTGGCGTGAGTGGTGGATTATGACCAGGAGTCCTCTCTAAGAGAAAGAAACGTGTCCCACCTGTGGAAAGTTTGAGTTGATTATGCTTTTTCGTTTGGGGATATCTTTAAATATTGAAAACATATTTATTAGATAATATTTGCTGATTATATTGCCTTTAACACATGTATATATACTATCAATGCACACATCGCAATCACAATTGCCAATCTATACATAGTATAAATTGAAAGTCACCCTTCGCGACTGTCAGTATGTTTATCCCTCCAAACCACGCAAGGGATTTCAAACCGATTTTCAAAAACATGTAGGCATTTAGTTCTGAAATATTTATTCTTACCTACACCTAATTAAAATTACGTATCAAAGGAATGTCTTCTGGCAACGCCGAGCTAGGTCGCTCGGTCTGTATGATTGTTTGACTTGAATTACAATTTATTAACCTCTGATACGATTTTTAAAGAGCACGAATCATGCCTAGGCTGATTATCATGCCGGAACCCTAAAAGAGTAAACGGTTCCATTGTAGTAAACAAATAGCAACCAGTTTTGGCCTTATGATGCGGTTATGTTTGCCATCAGATCATTGAGAGGCAAGGATGGACGGCTATGAGTTGTGCTCACAGTAAATAACTTTCGGAATTTACAGACATAAATGTGTTAATGAAATCAAAACTTAAAACAAATGAATAACGCCTTAATAGAGACGTTAAATGTCACAATGAATGATACGATGAAAAGTGATAATAGTGTTGTGCCCGTGAAAGACTTGTATGAAGAGTACAGGATGAATGAAATGGATAAACTTTATGTGTACAGAATCATGGCGTATATGCTGGGAGTGCTAATAATATTGAGTAATTTATCTGTGGTGGTTTCTAGTGGTCTTATATTGAAAAAAGGTAGGTAAAGCAACTTTTCTAGTAATTACAAATTCGAATCCGTACCTACTTATCCCATAAAGTTCCATCCCATAAACTTAAAATTAGATTTTTATTGTATATAGTTCAAGTTATTGTTAATAGTAGGTACATACCTGTTATCGAGTGATTTTTGTAATAAATATGACTCAATTGGTATAAAAATATTTAATGAAGTATACAGTTTGTTTGCGATGAGCAGGGTAGTCTGAATTTTCATAGTTACTAAAAACCCGTCATAAAAAATGTTCATCATCAAAATTACCGGCAAGGGATCATTTACACTTCTTAGCCCTTTCATAGGTTGCGACTTTATTGCGCACAAGTTTTAAAAACCGAGAAAAAACATGTCGTTTTAAACTTTAATTAACTTTCCCCCTTCTTGTGTTAAATTCTCGATCGGGAAATAGAGATATTTTATAAAATCCATGAACATTATTATAAAGAACTCTATAATCTTATTCCGTCGTTATTGTTTTCCTTACGCCTAAAAGTTCATCCGCATGGGTTAATGGGAGTCACATACTGTGATACTGAGATTCACCTCATCAACCCTACTATATACCTGAAAAATGTGGAAAGCACTTCCTCCCTCGGTGTTCACGAGTAGTTAGAATATGGGAGTCTTCGAAAGGATAGTTAAAGAAATCAATGACAACATAATTAATCAGAGTCTGTGTTTCCCGATATGTACAATCATGGAGTCTTCAAGTCGCGAGTGAATAGGTACCTTCTAGGTTTGCGTGCTAAATCCTAGACAACGTCATCACTTAACATCAGGTGAGACAGTTGTCAAACGCGAACTTATAATATGTAAAAAAAAAAAAAAAAAAAATGCCCCCAGTATTACAGATATTCATAGGCGACGACGGTGAGTAGAGTTCGATCACTTCCAACACTAAAAAAATATAAAAGATATGCAAAACCTCCGCTTGTACGTATAAAACACGTGGATCACTCACGTAATAAGTCAGAGGGTTCCGACTATAGTTTTGATCACATTCTTACTAGGCGAACCGTGACCGCATCCGCGACCGCCCCGTATGTATTCTCCTTGAAAACGATCACCGAATGTGACCGAAACTATAATCGGAACCACGTCGAAACTCTGCGATTCACTATGTAAGTGATTCCCGTGCTATATTCATTCATAATGACGTCAAGGCCACGTCAGTTTTAATAACAAAACATACACAATTATTGTGACTCTCTACACATGCTTCCTTTGCTAATTAGTTGAGTAATCATAGTCAATAGTGCCACGTAAGTGAGTACCTAGTCGCTTGAAGCGGTAATAACGAGTTTAAATAGAACCTACTTAAGTCTAAGCAAGTATCTGATATTTGTTTAAGTATAGTAACATCGAGTAACATATAGTTTTAACCACCGAATGTGGTTGAAACTATAGTCGGAACCCTCTGACTTATTAAGAGAATAACTCCCGTGTTTTATACATTCATAATATAGTAACATCATCATTAACAAATTCAGATACTTCCGTAGAGCTGCGAGCCGCTTCCAATAGATCCTTGTGGAGATCGTGGGAGAGGCATATGCCCAGCTATGGATAATGTATGTCCGAGAATCATCTTAGAAGCAGATCATTCACAGCTGGACATATCAAACCAACAGGACCAGATGACGGATTACCGTATTAACCAAGCTGACTAAAGAGTAGCCGTAGGTACTTCTTACTTTCCATGAAATTAGTATTCTAAATGTGTTGATAAATGATAATTAAGCAATTAGCATGAGTGCACATACGTGCTTATAGTATTTTGTTAGATCAAATAGTTATTTGCATGTGTTATATATTTTCCTAATTTGTGCCATAATTGTCCTAGATCAGTAACATAAACCCTACAGGTTTTGATTCCGATACAATTATCAGAATATGCAGCGTAAGTGATCGTACCTTTTGACCACAGTGTCAGATCTGTGCTTTTGATGGACAAAGAATTAATTAATTCTAAAAGGCTTTTCTACCTTTTACGTTGGTTCGGGACCCTAAATACGACACAATTAGAAAGAGTTGACGTTAGTCTGCCTGCACTGACTATTAATCACAAACTGATGCATATATATGATGCTAACGCATGAATTAATCAATCAAAAATCTTTCTTATTAAGCACCATCAAATACAATGCAAAATACCATAAAACACTATAATAATGCCTTGTACAATGGGTGGCCTTATCTCTTCAAGCAATTTATAGCAGGCAGTCTTTGATGAGAGCGTTTTTCTTCACGTCTGTTTGATGTAAAGATTGATTGGTTACGGTTGGCTTTTCCAGTTTGTAGAGAAGTAAAGCTGCGATTTTGCACTATGATAAAGCATTAGTCTATACATAGTACGAACAGGTACGCACTCATGTAATACAAAACATGTGGATTCATGTTTAGCGTAAATCAAGATAAGAAAAGTTCACCAATTACCTGTACGGCGGATTCTTACACATGTAATTATCACGGAAAAAGAATATTTTCTTCTTATTTTTTTTTTATTCTATTCATCGTGTTCTCTTTATTTATATCACTCCCTGTTTTTTTCGGATTTCTGCTTTTACCTATCTGGTTATACACACAAGAAAAGTTTAGTTTTTTTTTAAATTACTTACTCTATTATGAAATTCTAGGGTCTGAAACATCTTCGTTCCTTTAATCTAGATTCGTTTTGGCGTGATTGAGTAACACTAACTATCCAAACGTTCGCATTTTTTATATTTGTAAGATTTTGAAGCGTCTAATATATCCTTGTAATATTTTATTTGATTATTTTTGTAGAAATCATCAAACATTTTCTGATATGAAAATGCTTGGCGAGTCCCATTTTTATTACATTGTGAAAAATGTCTAAAATTCTAATTCTAAATCTACAAATTGACTGAGGTATTAATAGTTTTATCTATTAATATTTTGTGCTGTAAACGTACGAAAAAGCAAAGTAGTACGTATAAAAAAACAATTATTATGCTATGTTACACCTGACTATATTTAACTTATCGATTTAATCAGAACTATTTTTTTTTTTTTTTTTTTTTTTTATTGGGAATAGGCAGGCGTTTGACCACTATCTCACCTGATGTTAAGTGATGATGCGGTCTACGATGGAGCACGCCTGCCTAGAAGATACCTATTCACTCGTGACTTGAAGATACCCAGGTCGTATTTTTTCGGAAATACAGAGTTAGGCAATGAGTTCCATTCGTTAGCTGTACGCACTAAGAATGTGGAAGCAAAACGCTTCGTGCGACAAGTTGGAACGTCCACCATATTTAAACTAAAACAACAAATTGTTTTGAAAGTTTTAAAAGGCGGTTCTAGCCTCTAAAACGACTATAATGCTATGATTATTGTCTAAGTTACAATAATTTAATTTATTATATTTAATATATTTAATTATTTAATTGTAACGCTGAGTTGTACAAATAATGTATATATATCTATGATAATTAAGAAATTGAAAAATCAATCAATCAAATCAATAGTTTTATCGCGCCTCGCGGCACCAGCGACATCGACAGTCAGCACTTGGCTATTTTCTTCTATATTTACCGAAATTAGATTCAAAAACACCTTATTTTTTCAGGGAAAAAACCGAAGAGCACGTACCTACTCCTTGGTAACGTGTCTCTAGCAGACACCATCGTAGGGGTTTCCATCGTGTATGGCTTATCCGTCGACATCACTTTGAACAATAGCTTATTATGTGTTTTCCAAACAGGTAAGTACCGATACAAACATTAAAAGTAATTTGTGTACATGTGTTTGGTGACAGTTTTTTAAACTTGAGGGGGACTATCCAGGTGGGTACTCCAAAGTACCCTACCATCATGATGGAAATTTGATTACGGTGCTACTTTCACCGGTTGCTCAAGCCGTCCACGACGGTAGGGATCGAACCAGCGTCCATCAGTTTGTCAGGTGACGATCCCACCGCTGAACTATCACCGCTTCAAGAATGTTATAATATATAATATCATCATCATCATCATCTCAGCCATAGGATGTCCACTGCTGGGCATATGTCTCCTCCATTGATTTCCACAAGGACCGCTTGGAAGGGGCCCGCATCCAGCCCTTGCCAACGATCTGAGTCAGATCGTCTGGACACCTGGTCGGTGGCTGTCTTACGGTGCGCTTGCCAGTCCGTGGTCTCCATTCGAGAATCTTTCGACCCCAACGGCCATCAGTTCTTCGAGCTATGTGCCCTTCCCACTGATATATAATATAGTACCTACAGATAATTCCGAATCAGTATACAACCGCCGGATCGTGTATCATTACGTCTAAACTTCACTCTAAGCATGTTAATGCCGTACGTAGTAATAATTTTCCTTCTCGTCTAGTTCCATTTTTTATTTTATTTTATTATAGTTTTTTTTTGTATTCACAGGCATGCTGGTATGCCCGGCCATGGTATCCATTTTTAGTGTTGGTCTTATAGCAATCGACCGCTACATTTTCATTCTGCATGGGCTTTACTACGAAAGATGGTTCAATACAACGAGAGTGAGGATCGGAATTGTATTGATATGGGTTATTAGTAAGTGTTTTAAGGTTATTCCTAAACATCCTTAGTCTTCCGAAAACGTAAAAAAATACCAAAAAATGGCACCGACTTCAATACTCAACAGTGTGAAATAACTTGTCGAAGTCAGTACCATGATAGTCCAAAAGTAACAATTATCAAAATGTTGTGCTTATGGTACCCACTTCGACAAGTTATTTCACACTTTTGAGCGTTGCAGTCGGTTCCATTTTTGGTACATTTTTTTCACCTTTGTCTGTGACCTTTGCTACTGAGGGACTCAATTGTCATTGTGTATGTTATCAGATTTCTTGACCCGCAATTAAAATGTCGTCCAGGTATACGTAGCACTTTTCAGTTATTAGAATGTAGCTCAAAAACCACATGAATTCTGATAACATGGGAAGCAACAGCTTTCAGATAAAAAAGAATCATCTAAATCGGTTCACCCAGTGGAAAGTTTTGAGGTAACAAACATCCCACATAAAAAACTTCCTTCCTTTTTTGAAGTTTGTTAAAAATGACTAGATATCATTATATTTTTCGATAACGACCTAATTATGTTGGCACCTATGTGTATGTGTTACATTATAAAAAAGAACATAAAATAATAATAATGCGGCTAATGTTATTAATGTGACTAAACCATTCTTTATTTTCATTTCAGGTATAATACTCTCCTTTTTACCAATCACAGGATGGGTTAATCATGAACTGGCTTTGACTCGATGTTTCTACGTCGGCTTATTTCCAGGATCACTAATACTACTAAATTCAGTATTAAGTATCATTCCTATTGCAGTTGTAGCTGTGCTGTACATTTTTATATTAGTCAAAGCTTTAAAAACTGTAAAAACGATTAATAACACCATTAAAATTAAAGATGTAACAGCAACAAACGGTGAAGCTAAAGTGAGAATGAATCGACGTACAATTAATATCTTTCGGATTCCAACAGTTCGAGCACTAAGGTCAGAACAAAATAAGCACAAATTTAGAAGAAGCGCTTCATTTGACTTAGGAACCGGTTTAAAACAAAGAATCAACTTTAAATCCAAAAGCAATGAAAATCTTTCCAGCGATAGTCTGGATAGAGCATACGTAAACAATTTTCGAGACGATTTCGCAAATGGAAGCAAAATCAAGTTCGAATCCGACTTTAGTGTTTGTACTATTGAAACGATGGCTTCAAATCAAAATTTGCCTGTTGACAATACAAATAATCGGCCAAATCTGTTTAGAAAGCCATTAAAAAACACGAAGCCTCGCAAAATTAGAGAGCCTAATAAATGGCGAGCAATAAAGGTCGTATTGTTGACTTTAGGTAGTTTTATATTCACATGGATTCCTTTCTTCATAACAGTCATATTTTTCGTGTTTTGTGAAGAAAAATTGACTAATCCAAAATGCATACGGCTACGGGCTTTACTCGGCGGTCCCTTGGCAATTTTAGCTTTCGCCAACAGTATACTGAATCCACTTATCTATGCGTGGTGGCATAAAGGATTCCAGAGATCCGCAAAAGCCTATTATAAGCAGTATTTACTCAAATATATTTGTTATGTTGTTAGATGATGTAATTTAGTTAAATAAGGATAATCTATATCTAAGTATTTATACGATCATTTACATTGAGGTAATTATGACAGAGAAACCTGCACTGTACGCATAGCTAAAAATATATACATACACACAATAAAGATGTATGTGTTTTTTTATTATTAGCTGCGCCTCGCGGTTTCACCTGTGTCGACTACGAGTTTTTCGCTACTTCAATTATCCCACAGATGTTTTTTTTATCAGAATAAAAAGCCAAATAGCCTATGTGTTATTCTAGCGTATAAGCTATTTTCATTCCAAATTTCATGCAAATCCGTTCAGCCATTTCAGCATGAAGGACATACATACAAACGACAAACAAACTTTCGCCTTTATAATATTCATGTGATAGTTAAAGCAGTTTGTATAGTAAATACACTTTTTGTTATTTTGGCCGATGCCTTTTTTTTGTAATAAATGCATCGGCCTTTATATATATTCGGCGTTATACTAAAACTACTACAATAACATTTGAGCAGCTAACTTTCTCTTTTACTAACTGTTTTCAGCCTATAGATAGCTCACATGTTCAAATCTATAGGTAGGTATGTACCAAGGTACAGCTGACAGCGTTGAATTGAAAAGTATTGTAATTTATTATTTAAACAAACGTGCAAAAAGTGTATTGTTTTGAGAGATCTTAATACGAAAAAATGGATTATCGATTCGTTGTCATTATTTGATTACATATATATAAGTATAACCTAAACCAGGAAGCTGATATCTATGTCCTGACCTAAAAAAATAAGTAACAGCGAATTCTGTTTCAGCGTAATTTCAGCGCAAGTAAATTTATGTTTTGACATTGATATGACAGAGGTACTGCAAATTTGACATTGATATTTACATTTTTTAAATAATTAATAGAGATTATGTTTTAGTAATAGTTGATTTTTTTGTGTCACTCAAACCTGTTAAATTACACTAAATTATTTAATATTAGTATTAGATTTAATATATATTGTACACTGTATATTGACTTGCCTAATTTCACGGTAAACAAAGATTCTGAATTTGAATAAAATCTGTTTCCACACTGTACCACACAAGTATAAAAGTACAATATGCAATCATATGCAATAGTGTAATAATTGTACTTTAAGTTAGGTCACTTAGATAAATCCTGAAAATATGTTAACATAATTCATGTTATCATTAAAATATTTTAATATCTTTATGGTTTAAAATGTAGGGGATATAGATAAAGAGTTAATAACCGGGTATTTACGGAATCATTTTCGGCTTATCAATAATAATTTACTGATGGTGTTATTATACCGTTGCAATATTTATTAGTATCAGTGGCAAGGTTCCGTATATTCCTTGACATAAATATCGTAAAGAAATGAACGAAAGTGGTTTTAACTTACTGTCCCAATTACTAGAAGGTTTTTCTTATTTACCTCGTTATATCAATAATAATAATTATTATGATTAATGTCTTATTAGATATATGGTTTATATGTATAAGGTAGAGTAAAACAAAATATTTATTAAGACTCACTTAGATCTATGACCGTAATGACACGTGATAATACGGATACGGCTTAAGTAACATATATATATATATATATATATATATATATATATATATATATATATATATATATATATATATATATATATATATATATATATATATATATATATATGTATATCCCCTCATCTGTTATTTACTCGTCACTTTGATTATAATATGTATATTGCTACGTTGCACATGGGTTGCCATGCGAAATCCCGTGCCTACACTGTTTAATAATATTAACTTTAATATTAAACAGTGTTATTTGACAGGATTTATTTTTAATTTAAAGATTATTAATTGCCAGTATGAGGGTGTAATATTAAAACTCACGTTCATAATTACTTTACACTGTTTTTACGGGTATAACGTGGTACTTTCGCGTAGTCGATATCACGATCGACAATTGTTCAGTGCGAGACGGGACGTTGCGACGAACGCACCGCACTCAAGATCCTGATGAAGGCTTCCGGAAGAAGCCGAAACAATTGTCGATCGTGATCGCGTAAGTACCACGTTATACCCGTAAAAACAGTGTAAAGTAAGAGGTTGGCTATTTAAAACTGTGTCATGTTCATGTTTGCTTAGAGTTTATTAAAGTTCAGATTGAAGTGCAAATACGGAGAGTGACAGAGAAGAGTTGCGCGCGCTACTCCATGTGAGAGACAAGGAAGCAGAGATTTTTTATAATTATTGGGTTATTTGACAGTATAGGCCCGGGCGTAGCTCGGCAATCCATGTGCACTTTATCCCTCTACATATTACCTGACATTTAAGCCTTCTCATAATTAAATGACAGATGAGGGGATATATTTCTTAAGCCGATTCTTGAACCATGATATAACATTTAAAAAAGCAATCTGTTTATGTATTCTTATGTAGCTACAATACATTCTGATGCATAGGTACCCTGCTTGAGCGCATGACACATCAATGGTCCTTGTTGTGGGAATCAAAATTTCTCGCACTTTTCAGTATGCTCGAATCTACCTAAACGCCAAGATTAACTCCCTGATAAAGGTACATAGATAAGGATCCATTTGTATTAGAATTAGATAATTAACTAAAAACAACACAATGCATAAATATAGTTGTCGATTATAAAATAAGTGTTGTCGTGAACTTTAGATTATAAGATAAAATCATATCAGGATTATAACACTTTAATCGTACGACTTAGTACCTATGTAAAGAACAGTATCAAAGCCGCAGTAACAGTGAACAATATGGTGCGCTCGGTGCTGTTTGTGCTTCTGTGTGTGGCCTTGGCCCAAGGTCGACACGAAAAATATGAGGGGTTAGTAAATAATTTACAATATTTTCTTAATAGTTATTAGTAAAACAATGGTCATCAGCAGGCTTTTGCTACCCGCTTCGTGATCGGGAAGTTCAGTATAGACGGTTTTCTTCTGTTTAACAAAGACATGGATATAAAATGCATACAGGTTTGATAAATAAGTGATGAATAAATTATTTCTGTGTATGTGTCCCTAAATTTATTGTATCAGTACCTATATGTTCCTTAATTAATATTATGTTGCAGCCATCAACTGTATAGAGTAGCTGGTCCAGCTCAAGAGCTAGGCAAGCTAGAAGCCGTTCTTGATGTGCTCTCTGCAACACCTGCATCTGTAACCAGGACTGGACAACTAGAAGCATTGGTCAGACTGTCTCCTGAGGAGAAACCACAATGGCTACAATACTTTGAAAATCACAATATGCCTTACACCCTGGTCGCTGATAACTTAGCCACGTAAGGTAACATGGTATTTATTACACATTCCTGAAACATTGCAAAAACATCAAATATTTGTCTTATCGTTTTAGAATCCTCCGGGATGAAGAAGTCAAAATCCAAAATGCTAAATCTGCTGCTAAAAGGAGTGGTCGCTCTATCAGCTGGGACACCTATTACAGACACGATGAGGTACCTACATAAGTCTACTATAACTGAATATCAATATTTTAAATCATTAATTATAAAATGTATAACTACCGACAAAATCTTTCAGATTAATGACTACCTGGATGCTCTTGCTGCGGAATACCCTAATTTGGTCACCGTCATAAATGCAGCTTTGAGCTATGAAGGGCGCCAGATCAAATACGTCAGGATCTCCACCACCCGCTTCGAGAACCTTCGCAAGCCAGTGATTGTCATTGACGCAGCTGTCCACGCCAGAGAATGGGTTACTCCTCCGGTTGCTCTTTACATCATTCATCAACTAGTCGTCAATATTGCAGAAAATAATGACTTGACTGATAACATCGACTGGGTTATTATTCCTGTGGCCAACCCTGATGGATACGAGTTCTCGTTCGAAGAGGTATTATTTTTAAATAGCTTACGTATGGCTTCTAATTGTTTTGTTAAACAAAATAAAATTATGGGATTTATTCATATTTTATATGCAAAGTAGTTTAAAAATGTTACGTGACATGCCACGGCTATATTTGATTTATCCTGCTAGTGCATGATGTAACTTAATTTTATTGCCAGTAGCGAGTTAAGGAGATTGTGAATGCGTTGCGACTTTTGAAGTCACTTGGTGACGTTATCTTGGTACTCTCGTTAAGATAGCACGCAGTAATCCCAACTTCACTATTTTATTATGAATGGTATAATTATTTGATACTTTTAATTTTATTTTGCAATTTTCTTTCTGTCTAGGTTGAGTTTAATTGATTATTATGCTTTAATAGGACCGCATGTGGCGGAAGACTCGCTCTAGGGCTCACGATGGTGCTGAGGCGTGTCCAGGAGTTGATGGCAACCGTAACTTTGATCACGCATGGGGTACCCGTCCAGATAGTGCAAACCCCTGTTCTTTGATATTTGAGGGTCCTACTCCATTCTCAGAGCCAGAAATCCGAGTCATCAGAGATGTGGTACTGCAGCAAAGAGAAAGAGCGGCACTTTACATATCTCTTCATAGTTTTGGAAACATGTTCCTTTATGCTTGGGGTAACAATGGTACGTATGACTTGATATACAAAGCTTACGCCTTTGAAATATCTAATCTATTGCCAATAGGCAATGAGTTACTAGTCATTATTTTATTATTATGGATTACTACTTCCCGTAGGTTGCATGTAAATCTGATTTTCCCGGTTTTTTACCCAAAACCCTAACCCTGTTTCAAAAAAGGGTTGGCTAGATACGTTTGAGCCGTTTCAGAGATAATAACGAACAGAAAGACAGTGGTCTTTCTTAGACAATTTTACCACTGAAAAAATTGTTTTATAATTATTGTCGATGTCTGCCTACAGTTAAAAAATATATATTCTGACCTATGGTAAAACTTAATTTTAGCTTAAACTTAATTTCAGATAATATGCAAACGAGTTGATTGACAAAGCGGGCGCACTTGCAAAGCACTTCATAAAACTAGCAATCAATATTAGTTATAAATCAAATAATAATATATAAAATAATATAATATAATAATCTGTTCATATTCGACAGGAATTGAAACCTAATGAAGATTGCAAAATAAATAGCAAATAGATTCCAACGATTTCATATTTTCTTTGTGTACAGGAACTCTTCCGAACAACGGGCTCATTCTCAATTTGGTGGGAGTTCGGATGGCCCAGGCCATAGATGCGATGGCTCTTGAAAAAGCCACCCCTTACATCGTTGGCAACGCTGCAGCTGTGCTTTACTTCTCTACTGGAACCTCTCGAGATTGGACTCGCGCCGCTGGGGTTCCCCTGACTTACACATTGGAGCTGCCTGGCTACGAATATGGTTTCCTGGTACCTCCAGAATACACTGAGCAGATTGTGACAGAGACTTGGGCTGGTATCGTCGCAGGTGCGACATATGTCATATCAAATTCTTAACTTATTCTTCTAATGAATTAAATCGTCTAATTCTATTTTATTTCTTTTTTCATCAAGTATTTCCTAATCATCATCCTTCAATACATTGATGCCGTGGTAGTACCGGACTAGAATAGTACTCCCCCATCTTTTTCCGAGGGTGCCGTAAAAGCCGGCTAAGGGATCACGTACCAGAAGGTGGGCAGCAGCGCCTTCTGAGGATTGGAAATCATACCGCGCTCGCCAACCCGCCTGCCAAGCGTGGCGAGAATTGGCAAATCCCCCCTATAAGGGGAGGCATATGTCCACTTGTGGATTTCTAGTTGCTGAGAAGAAGACGATGTACCTACTACATTCATTTACTACATCATTTACTGAAATAAAGTAAACTACCAAACAAGTACACAATGTGTTCAGGCAGCACTCCTTGAGAGCCAGTAAGCATTTTAATTATAGTGTGACTATACAGTAAGATAGTGGTCAATCGCTAGAGATCTATAAAGTACTGCACCCCGCACATTCACCTGCGTAGACTACGGTTTTTCTGTTATCGTACATTTGTCCAGAATTTCACAACTTTCTGAAAAACTTTCTTTCAAAATTGTCTTATATATATAACATATTAGGCGCGGCCTCTGATATTTCCTTGAATACACGGGGAGTGCGCTCTGTTATACGGCCCAAAACTTTTCGAACCCAAGCGACTCATCGACTGTCACCTGCCGTGTAGGTATATAATATGCGTCCCTTATTCAGAGTGCCAATTGTCTTATTTATTATATGCATAAACAATACAACTAAATGTAACTAAAATGCAATCCTACTTTCTACTAATATTATAAATGCGAATGTATGTGTGTATGTTAGTTACGTCTTGACGCCCAAACGGCTGCACCGATTTCGATGAAATTTGGTATGGAGATAGTTTAAATCCTGGATTAACACATAGGCTTTTATCCCGAAAAAGTATACTTCTCGTGGGATAATTGAGGTAGCGGGAAAACCGTAATCTACGCGGTTGAAGCCGCGGGGAAACTAGTCATAAATAAGCTTGGTACTCCACTAAAATAACAATTGCATCTCGATTGCATTGCGGTAGTAATTAGATCTGTATATCCATTTCGATTATACTCCAAGTATAGTAGTAAAACTAGCAATAACGACAATTACATATTATTTATAATTATATATTATCAATCTATGACAGTGGCTGACTTACTAAAACTTCAATAATCTAAACTATGCGAAGCCGAGACGTGCTGCTGCTGTACTACTTTGAGAATAATTATTTATAGTAATAATTCACTTCAAGGTAACCTAAAAAATAACCTAAAAATATACACCTACCTATCTACTCTGTCTAATACTGGAAAAGAGAAGCCACCTAGATTAAACAAGACCGTAATTTCACATAATGCTTAAAACTATCGTTATATTTTTTGGAATTATCTTAATAAACTGTACATCGGCTCATAAATTTCGACGTTACTTAAAAGCGGTAGGCGGTTCTGGATATTACAAAATCTTCATGACATTGGGAACATGTAAAGGTATTTTATATGATATGGTACTACAAAATAACCCCTACAGATTTGGCTACCTACAAATAAAAGGGTTACTCACGCCTCGCTAAAATTCCCTGTATCGCCAGAGACTGTGTCTCGGGTCTTGACGTGGTATGGACACACGGATGGATGTCCGTGTCAAGACTCGTGTCATGCTCATTGCTCATCACGCAAATTAACGTTTGCCTCTGCCAGGAGAACTAAGGTCCCGAGGGCCAGAATTCATGTCACTAACCACTGAGCTACGGCGATGGTCAAATGGTTTTCGCAAGTGTAAAAAACAATCTGGAATACCCTGGACAATGAGCATATTCACAACTGTGAGAAATATACCCACAAAGGGGACTAAATTAGAGTAACAATTTACTCTAATTGCCGAAACAGTATTTATCCGACTTTTTTATCTTTTTTATATCTGTTGACGTGAGTCGAAACCCTTTTTCTTGTGAACAGAATATTCAGGTCTTCAATCCCCTAGTGCAGGGGTCAGCAATCTACGGCTCGGGAGCCTCATGTGACTCTTTATTTAAAGTTGCGGCTTGCAATTTCATAGGCAATCATACAATATTTGAGACCCAATACCCATCATTTGATTTATGAGCAAGAAGCGTATATATATCTCAGCCCTTTCAACTCTGGCCTTACTACTACCTACTACTTCCGGGACGACGTGTTTTAAGGCAGAAGCAAAAAGCAAAAGATTAAAATTAAATATTTGAATTGATTATACGAAAAGTATTAGTGGCTCTTTGAACATTTATAGAAAGTTTGTTAAATTTAAAATGTTTGCTGTTCCGTCTGAAATAGTTGCTGATCTCTGCCTATTGTCCTGTTTTCCCCCTGTTTGTCTGTTTTAATTTCACCCAAGCGAAGCCGGTTGCTAGTAGGTACTAAGCTAAGCTACAAGATTTTTTGTTTACCTACCATTTTTAATTATACTGTTTTTGATGCTAAATATAAAATGGTGTAGATACAAATTTTCTTTATAACTATAACTGAAATAAGTAACATTTTGCAGCGATGCGAATTTTCAACGAAAACAAAATTTGGGGTAAAGTTACCATCAACAGAATTTTCGATATCTATTACAAAAGTGGTAACGGTAAGTCATTGCAATGCTAAGTTTATTTATACTTATTAGAACTTGAGTGTAATCCTACTCCTACTAATATTATAAATGCGAAACTTTGTGAGTAGGGATGTATGATTGTTACTCTTTCACGCAAAAACTACTGAGTGGATTGGACGAAATTTGGAACACAGATATCTTATACCCCGGATTAACACATAGGCTTATTTTCATCATCACCATCATCGATGTTTTTCATCACCACGCGGGTAAAATGGATTTGGAGGAAATTTGGTGTGTAAGTAGAAACTTCAGGTCCCGGAATAACATATAGGTAGGCTACTTTTCATCATCATCATCATCATCATTAATCATCACCACGAGGGTAAAATGGTGGGCTGTGGAAGCTTCATCTGCCATCAGGTATTGTGAGTTTTTCTATCCGATGACATCATCCTTTTCGTACCGAGCATTTTTTCATGGCCAAAGCAGTTACCCTTGTCATAACTTAACATCTGAATATCCTATAGACGGTGCATAGGTACAGCCATAACTCTACAGTAGAGTTATTATCGACAACCTATTTAACAACATCCGAATATGAAGAAATAGCGTTTTGCCGTCGTGATTACATTGGACGAAGCTGATTGTCCAATATTGTTGTTTAACCTGACGTGGCTTTGACACTTTATGAATGTATAAAACACGGGAAGTTGTCGCGTGGTAAGTCAGTGTTCAAACAAATTTTTTTATCGCCTGAATTTCAATTGAGATGGAGGATGGATTCTGCTACCAACTTGGAAAACATGTCTCCGTGGAACCTACACGAGGGTATGTGAAGTGACTGGCGATGAGGATACAGTGACTACAGTGTCTGAGTGTTCCCGATACCATCTCGGAGGACATCAGACATGAAGAAGACCGTCAGCCGATATCGGGTCATTGTGGACATATTGGTTTCCTAATAAAGAAAGATAAAAGATAATAAATAATAATAAAGAAAGATCGAGTTGGGAGGCGAGCGCTTCTCAGCTTGATCTTTCTTTATTCTTCAATATTAAAATAAATATAAAATATAAATATATTTTTATTGACAATAACTTACAGGACATAGCTAACAAATTCACACATATTTAACAGACTAATTATTTGGTAGTATAATAGGCATGCACCTTAATGTATGACTGTGATTCGGCAGGATCCGTTGACATCCGAACTAGTAATTAAACTGTATTTCAGATGCCAAAGCCCTATATTCAAAAGCATCCCTAAGTACCAACCTTAATAAAACGGGAATTACCTACTAGTTTTTATGTAACAGGTGGCAAACAAGCAGACGGGCCGCCTGATAGTAAGCGATCACCGTCGCCTATGGATATATATAACACTGGGGGGATAAGGATACGTTACCAATCCATATTAAGACTCTGTTAACACTCCTTATGAAGAGTCCCATATTGTAGCTACTCGGGAATACCGAGGGAGGATTGATATGGTACGCTGCTACAGGCTTATGTTCCATAAAGTTTGCCTTATAAGCTCACCATTAGCGAATATAGTCTCAAATAGATCGTTAAGGCTGATAATACTGCCTATTGTAATGCATTGTTCATAAAACTGTACTTACACTACTTACCGCAGTGTTATACTAAGTAGTAGGTATACTTTTTCATTCGTGGCGAAGTACTATTTTTAACCGACATCAAAAAAAGGAGGAGGTTCTCAATTCGACCCGTCTATGTATATGTCTTTTTTTTAATGTTTGTTACCGCATAACTTCCGACTTGGTGAACCAATTTTGATCGTTCTTTTTTATTTGAAAGCTAGTGCTTCCCGTGTGGTCCCATTTAAAAATCATCAAAATCGGACAAGCAGAAAAATGCGTCCTTATACCTATATGATATTATAGTAGCGGGTGAAGACATCGGTGACCATACCTACACCACAATGACAATTGATCCCATGAGTAACAAAGGTCACTAAAAAGAGTAACACACATTATAATTGCGGGTCAAGAAATCTGTGAACATAGACAATGACAATTGAGTCCCTCAGTAGCAATGGTCACAGACAAAGGTGAAAAAAATGTACCAAAAATGGAACCGACTGCAACGCTCAAAAGTGTGAAATAACTTGTCGAAATCGGTACCATGAGCACAATATTTTGATTTCAGTTACTTTTGATCTATCGTGGTACCGACTTCAACGAATTATTTCACACTTTTGAGTGTTGAAGCCAGTTCCATTTTTGGGTAAACATTTTGTTGCTAGTATTTCTTCAAAGGCACCTACGCCAATAACTTGCCACGCATACAATACACACAAAAATACAGCCCCCACCAAATACAATTATACATCACCACCACACTCATGCCACACACACGCCGCCATACCCACCCACTTTTACTCGACACACACATAGGTACACTTAAAACAGAATAGACTGATAATTATCTCTAATCTATATCTTTAATAGACTCTCGCAATAGACTACGCGCATACAGGGTAGGTACAACAAAAATAATATTTTTAAATAATTTGTGTTTCTTAATAACTAGTACACTTATGTAAACTCACCTTTAGTCAGATCTCCCCTATCCAGTTCAGGCTTCTACACATTTCCACTAATCCCACTTATCCTATCCGACTAATATTATAAATGGCAAAGTTTGGATGGATGGATGGATGGATGTTTGTTACTCAATCACGCCAGAACGGCTGAACGGATCTGGATGAAATTTGGCACAGAGATAGATTATAGTCTGGAATAGCACATGGGCTATTCCAGCTTCTTATCCCTGTAAAATGTATAATTCCTGTGGAATAATTGAAGTAGCGGGAAACCGTAATCCACACGGGTGAAACCGCGGGGCGCTACTAGTAAATATAATTTAAGTATCCTACCCACCTTTAACTTTTATTTACTTCTGACAATTACAGATCATTACACAGTTTCAAGAGTGGAAATCACTGTTGTGGTAAATCATTCTGATTTACTTGCTTATTCTGAAGCAGGATTGGGAAGGTCCGAGTTTTCTGCTACATTATACCTGCCAAGCAATACTGTTGTGGTTTTCTACAATCTACAAATATTTACGTGCAGTAAACCCGTTCTGGAGAACACTGGCAATGTGGATGACGTGAAAATGATGGCTTTTTTTGACGGAAGTATTAAATAGTTGATTTACAAAAGGGTGTAGAAAGTACTTACTTATTGTAAAAGAAGAAGGGAATAGGGTATAGGTATTGTATTAATAAAACATGTTAATTATAGTAGTCTACTTTTCATTGACTTTATAACCTATGTCTTCTATTTTATTATTACTAGATATTCACTCTTTCTTTAGGTTTTCTATAACATGTTTAATTCTTCGAGTCGTGACAGTGCTGCCTGGCACTGCTACATATTATATAAAATGTATTAAATTCCTTTCAACTAGGTATTTTTCACTGAAGATAAAAGATCCACGTACGTACGATGAATCACTATTGTGCCTAAAGAATAACGATTGCATCATGACATAACGGTAGATACAGGTAGGTACTATCGAAGCGCACAAAGTATTACAGAGGCACCTAGTAAATACTTTGGCAAGGGGACACTTAAAGACGATTCTTACGTGATAAGATCTCAATAAAATCATTATTAGTGGGCGAAACGGAAAATATTATTATTAGACCTGTTTAATTTTCCAAAATTACACTACAAAATTTAGTACACTGGCGAACTAGCGAAATTTACATGCCGTGCGGAGCCAAAAAAAAAGATAACAAAATTTAATCAAGATATACCGCTTTGTTGCACGTGGAACGGAATGTAATATGCATAAGCATGACAACACGTTGACAGAACAGTGACAGTTATCACTTTTGCGTGAAAAGAAATGCAATGTTTATTTACGTTTGCGTCTCAAGGCAAGTCAATCGTTCTCAAAATCACAATAGTCATTACGCATAAAAGCTAAAATTTTCAAGTGTGATGTTATTTAAAAGGTTTTGAAAATGTTGTGGTATCTGCCATGGTCAGAGAGCATCAAAAAGAGAGCGTGCAGATACCTACTACAGCGTTATCTAGGCAATTTTCTTGAAGAAAAACTTACTTTGGATCAGCTGAGTGTGGACTTGTATAATGGGACTGGAACCGTTTGCGATGTCAGCCTTGACTGCGATGTGAGTAATTTTGACGATATTTAACCTTTAACAACTAATAGTTAAATATAAGCCCATATACTTTTACATTGGAAGCATTCGTTCAGCAGTAAGTAACCATTGCCAATTCCATTTGCGCACTAGCCGCTTGATTCACGTAAACACGTGTTTATTCTTAAGTTTGAAACAAAGAACAATTCCATTTAATAATATTTTGCATCACCATTCAGGTTCTTATCATATTCGTATAATAATAATTACTTCAGCTGGATTCTTTTACTTAATAAAATCAAAGATAGATATATATTAACAATTAGTTTACTAACGACAGATACCTAGATACTTTTTCTCGCTATCTATCATTATTAGCACACTCTATACAGGTCAAGGCCAAAAGTTGTTAATTTTTGTTAAATATGTGTCAAACGTACTAGTAAAATTATTCAAATCTCATAAAATTCATTTGTATTGTGAATCTATCTTATAACATAATTCATTTTTATAAGTAGAATCTATGATTCTTGGATTTCTTTGTTGAAGTGTGATGATAACCATTTGTGCGAGCCTAGCATTCAATGTGATCTATTTCACACTAAGATTTGTGCAATAACTACCATATCATTGTCTTTTTTTTCTCTAGTTTCTCAATCTTTGAAAGAGAGTGTTCCTTGAATAAAACTCAATTAACCAAATATTTAGTATATTATATAAAGTTACTTAGGTTCACCCACATTACTAAAAGTGTGTTTGAGATGGACAAGTGTTCGTAGCAGTTTCCAACTGATCAAGAGTTTTATTTGAGAATGTGGGTATTATTGATTCAAATGAATTTTCCCAATTATTTTTTTAATGGTAAATCGTGCAACAGGTAACTTACACGGTAATTTACACGAGCAAGCTGTCAATCATTTTATCAATAAAAACAGGTTCTGAGTAAACAAAACAACACCAAAAAAAGATCAGGATTTCATACACAATATGGTCCATGTCACATATGATTTTTAGTATATTTTGTGTAAGATTAACAAGTTTTAATAAAATCTAAATTGTGTCTTTATGTGATGTTTTAATCAACATTATTTTGATTATTTCTCAAAATATTATATGTATAGTGAAAACTTTGCTGTACTTAAAATATTATTTTTGTGATAGTAATTAATATTAGTCTTCATTTAGACAAAAGTTCTTCTGGGATTATTTTCCCTTTGTCTTAAAAGTTGTTGAGAAACATTTTTTTTACATTTCTCAGGCTCTCAATGAACTTGGCGATGCCCAAAACTGGCCCCTGCAGATAGTTGATGGTCACATGAGAGAGATCGCTGTGACTATACCATGGTCAACCTTACTGAAAGATGACTCCATTGTTGAGGTCAATGGACTGTCTATCACTGTCCAGCCCAAAGTGCGAGCTGAGCCAGGTATAATAAGCATTATACTTCTATTTTTAAAGATAAAACAGATACCCGTGCTAAATAAATACACTGTTACTATATAGTCAATAAGCATTAGTTGGCTTTCTATTTTTTATGTGAGTATAAAGCAGAGGTTATCAAGCTTAATTTTGTCTACTGCCTACTTAAAAAATAAATTATTTTTCAGCACATCCTCATTTATTTTACTTTATAACATCTTAGAAATGAGCTTCACATCCATTACTTTAATTAATTTAATTATAGTTCTCTCTGGTTCTTTCCTTTCCATTCATTTTATAGTGATTTATGTGACTCGCTGTTAAATATTTGAGTATAATAAAGTAAAACGTACCTACCAGGCAAGCAACAAATAACTATCAGATTAATTAATATTAGCGCAGAACTTGCAACTTAAGTGCTTGCTATGAGCTTTCTTTAGATTAAATGTGATGTAAGATGTAATCATTTAATGATAATATAATCTTAATAGATCGCAATCTCGAGAGTGTTTTGAAACAATGTTATCACAGTTAACACTTTTCTTTTACATATTTTGTTAAACACACTTGACTAGCTATGCCCCACAGTTCACTCACGTGGACTACGATTTTCCTGCTACCTCAGTTATTGGATGAGAACTTTACTTTTTCCAAGATCTAAAGTCTATGTTATTCCAGGCTATTTTATTTGATTTGCATGAAGTTTGAAATGAAGTTAGCTCTCATTTCAAACTTCATGCAAATCTGTTCAGCCCTTTCCGTATGAAGTAGTAGCAAACATACAAACGACAAGCAAACTTTTACCTTTATAATGTTAGTGTGATTGTCCAATGTTTTAATTTAAAGTAAAACTTATCTGTAGTGTAAATGTTATACAACAAAAATGTTGGGCAACTACTGTGATTTTAAACACCCAATAATACTTGTTAATGTATCTTCATTGCTTTGTCAATTATTATAAGGTTATGTGTTCACTTTTAGGCGACCAATTAAAGCATGCTGTTTGAAGTCAGATTATGATTGTTTTTCTATAAATTGAAGAGCTATTTTCATCTCTATTTCTTTATTGACATTCACCAGAATAGAAGTACATTTTAACATGGTTCCACTCTTATTTGTATTTGTTTCGTTTTATAACGTATATATTACTTATTAATTTCAGTATCATCAATGCTGGAATCGATGTGGTCATCCATGTCGTCGTCCATGCAGCTGGCCGCAGAGTGTCTCAGAGAGGAAGATGGTCCTCAGGAATCACATCCAGTTGAGGGCATTGAGATGTTTGCACATGCTATTGATTCTAGTAAGATATAGATTGTATTTAAATTAGGACTAGATTGAAGAACATAGTCCCAGAGTTTATATTTGCATTTTCAGTCCGGCTCCTGCTGTAGAATGTAATATTCAAAAACCTAAGTAATACCTCTTTAGTACCATGCTTAGTACTGTAGCACCTTTCACACCTTAACATACTACATTTTAGAGCTAGAATAGAATATGTGGCTTGGTGGTGTAACCCATAAAACAAACATGGGAAGAGACCTCCCTAACATGTCATTTTATATACACCACTCAGATACCACTAGGCCCGTCTGAGTTAGTTTACGTCCGTAAAAGCTGAACGTAACACTTGTGTTTATTGATAGAATAAAAGTAACTATAACCAAAATTTTTTGTGATCATGGTACCAATTTCGACTAGTTATTTCACACTTTTGAGTGTTGAAGTCTGTTTCATTTTTTAATAAAAATTTTTGACCCTTTTCAGTGACCTTTGCTACTCACGGGATCAATTGTCATTGTGTATGTTCACCGATATTTTCACTCACAATTATAATGTCGTTCATGTATACTTAGCACTTTTCTATTGACCAATTTTGATTAAATTGAAATGAGACCACACAAGTAGCACCAGCTCTGAAATAAAGATCATTCAGATAAAGAATCATCAAAATCGGTTCACCCAGTCGAAAGTTCTGAGGTAACAAACATAAATAAAAAATATGGGTCGACTTGAGAACCTCCTCCTTTTTTAAAATCGATTAAAAATTCTGATAAATCAGTTATACTTTTTCATACAAGTCAGATAGCTACTGATTCGTTTACGATTTGTTCGTACCCAAAACATCAAGTGATAATAATAACATAACGTCATCACTTAACATCAAGTGAGACAGTTGTCAAACGCAAACTTATAATATGTAAAAAAAATATATTTCAGTACAGATTTTTTAGCGCTTTGCTATTATAGACCTTATGTTTTTTGATAGAAAATTATCTCGCTAATGAATAATTCGTTTTTATTTTCAGTACTTAGCAGAGTGAAAGTAAAATTTGTCAACACAAAAATTCGAATAGAACACGTGCCTAAAAATGGTGACAGAGGTATTGCTTTAGAGATACATATAAAGAAGTAAGTACCGAAATTATAATCCAAAAGCCATAGTAATATCATTATCAATATGAAGATGGAAGTCTAGTGTAGTGAACATCAAATTAACATTCGCTGGTCCAACCCTTACCACTGGCTTGAGCTTCCGATGAAAGTAACAACATTATGGAATCCACAGCACACTGGTAGGGGACTTCTAGTACTTTCCTGGCTAGCTACCACCCTATAGTTTAATAAACTGTCACTAAACACACAGTTTGTATCGTCAAGCATCTGTTCTTGAGAGCCAGTTAACATTGTAAACCTAGTATGATTTTACCTTTAGCCACATTTTTACTGACCATCAAGTGAGATAGTGGTCAAATGCTAAATCTGAAAAATATAAAAAAAAGGCTATTTTAACAGTATTGTGCCCCTCAAAGGCCTTGGTGGTACCGGCCGGTCGTGGTGGTACCGGCCTAGAATAGTACTCCCCCATCTCTTCCCGTGGGTGCCGTAAGAGTCGGCTAAGGGATAACGTACCAGGAGGTGGGCAGCAGCGCCTTCTGAGGATCGGAAGTCATACTGCGCTCGTCAACCCGCCTGCCAAGCGTGGCGAGTATTGGCAAATCCCCTCTATATGGGGGAGGCATACGTCCAGCAGTGGACGCACATGGCTGAGAAAAGAAAAAAGAAAGTGTCCCTCAAAGCAAATAAATAACTTCTTTGGTTGCTCTTTATTGTTTTTATAAGCTGTATAACTGTGCCAGTGCTGAGATCGTGCATTTTTCATGGTACTAGGATACTTTCGAGTATCTACCCAGCTAGCTACCTCTCTCAAGTATGAAAAACTCATAAAATATGTAATGAGTTCCGGTAGTAGACCTTGAGAGCCAGTAAAACATTTTTTTAATTTTATTTATTAACATTCACACAAGGTCTTCAGGTCCCAAACTAGGCAGAGCCTGTGGTATGGTAACCTGATGACTGATATATATACTTATATACATATACACACCCAGACACAGGTCAAACAGACATGTTCATGCACACGAATGTTTGACCTGTCCGGGAATCGAACCCGGGACCAGCGGCTCAGAAGGCAGAGTGCTACCAACTGCGCCAACCGGCCAGTCAATCTTTAACATAAACATAGACAACTAGCAAAACGCCACCTTTCCACGTAATGGCCCGTCTCGCGCGAGACGGGACGTTACGACTAACGCACCGCACTCAAGATCCTGATGAAGGCTTCCGGAAGAAGCCAAAACAATTGTCGATCGTGATATCGACTACGCGTAAGTACCACGTTATACCCGTAAAAAACAGTGTAAAGTAATCATGAACGTGAGTTTTAATATTATTATATAGGCTTATTTTCGTCATCATCGTTTTTCATCACCACGCGGGTAAAACTGCGGGGCGCAGCTAGTACCAAACCCCGTTCCAAAATTAGTTGAAGACCAAGCGGACAAACAGACCGACGTTTAACGCAACTCCGTTTTATACCATGTATATGTTACGGCCAATGGTAGGTGTGAACATAAACTTAAAATTAGCCGACTAAACTTAGGTTTCTACAAGATTCTACTGCTTAGAGGTTGAATATTTGAAATACCATTAAGGGACTATCTACTATACTACAACCTCTTTCCCAGAACGTCGATAGATTTAATAAATATTTCCTTTTGCTGAAATTCTATAAAACCCAGCAATCTTACTACTTATATATATAAAATATAAATTAATTATATATTAAATACTATCTGCCTACAATTAATTTATGTAGGCAACATCGCTTTGGTTGTAGCTGTAATGATGTTTAATCTGTATTTAAGAAAAAAAAAATTAAATAAAGTAATACTTTAAATCCTTTGCCACTTTCAGCATAGACTATTTTGACGAAGCTGGTTCGGAACCTGCGCCCGACGTGACAGACCCAGAGAAGTCAAAAACCTATGTGGTGGCAACATACACGAACAAAAAGATCAAATTCGAAGGAGTCACACTATATACAGACGAATATCCATCCAAACTCCGCACCATGGCTCGAAGTCTCATTATGGAGAAATCTGTGTCCTCACAAAAGACCGAAACCAGTCAAAATGAGGATTTAAACTACACAAGTACTCTATCAGACGTGTTCTACGAAACTAAAAGTGTTATATCGACGATAGAATCTGATCCAGTGAAAGATATCATTGCTGAAGCGAAGAGCCGCGCGGAATCCAGAGAGTTGACCCCCGATGAAAAGACTAGTCACCCTGAACCGATTCTCTTTGCGAAATTGACGGGAGAGCAGGAGGTGAGTCTGAAGATTAAGCATACGGAGGAAATTGAAGGGCCTAAAGTGGAAATGAGGGTGCTCTTTGGTTCGCTCATCGTTTTTATTTCGCCGAGGCAGCTACACACGTTGATCGAGTTGGTGGATGCGTTGAATCAACCCGATCTAGAGGATACAAGGTTTGAACCATTCATATATATTTTACTTCATAACTCTATATCTTGATTTATATAAATAACTGCCAATATTTCTCTCAGAAGGGAAAAAACTGGATAAACAGTTGTTTTTTTGTGAAATGTAGTGATGTCATATATATATTATTAAGGCCAGCTCTAAATGAAAGTTAAAAAATGAAAAGTATAAATGTGTATACATTCAGGCGTTACATTGCGGAAATCCATATCAAAATGATGTTAATTACACGATATTTAGGGTTGATTTCACAGGATAAACATCTAAAAGCAGTTTTTAATTATTTAAATATTACAGTATTTGTGTTGGTAACACATGTGAAGCGAGTTAAAAGAAATGAATAAAAAAATACCCATATTGATTATTAACCTTCGTCTATCCGCCAACCATCGAAAAAAAAGTTGCGTCTCATCAACATAATCATCTGAAAAGATTGTTAGTGACGCTATGGTTTAAGGTGAATCACTCTAGACATAGAATATTATTATTTATTTACTGGTCAAAAAACGGCAGTTTACCAGCTACTTGAATTTAATTGGAATGCTTAGAGTTAAAATGTAATTGAAATTAATATTATACATACTGAATTATGTCAAAAAATTTTTTGCCAAAAAATGGAACTGACTTAAACATTCAAAAGTATGAAATAACTTGTTGAAGTTGATACCATGATAGTTCAAAAGTAATTATTATCGAAAGTTATGGGGTAACAAACATTAAAAAAAAATAAAAAACATACTGATCTTTAAGGACCTCCTGCTTTTTTTTAAGGTCGGTTAAAATTCAACAATTAAATGATACAAATCTAACTACTAAAATTTCAAAGTATGCTGCTGAATAATGTGGTAGTTTTATGGTGGTTATTTTTTTATTTCTCCAGCAACATTCCACTGAGGCCTAGTGGCATGAACATGCAGTGTAAGCCGATGAAGCAAGCAGATTTCCAGCTGATAGAAGCTCAGCTGTTGGGAAACCTCGAAACCCAAGGTCCCAAACATACAGGAAAGTATGGCTGGTCGGGACCTAGTTTTGGTGAGATTTATTGTTTGTTGCGATACAAATATTAAAGTTCGAGAAGCCATCTTTGCTTCATAATATTTTTGTTCATATTACACTCATACAACAATTATTAGTGTTATCCTTGAGTCTGGTACAAAATATGACTTTGTGAAGAATGCACTAAGATTCTGTTCGTCTATACCTATATGATTTATCTCTTGAAGTAGCCGTACCAGCTAATGTTACCGTTATAAAATGTAACTTCATGTCAGTTGTCTTTGACAGTTCAAACACGAACTGCTAATGAGAATAGAGATGAACTTCATCCGATAAGATTCGTTGGATGAAAATACCAATGAGAACGGAGACGAAGTGATATTAATTTCATAATGGGTATAAGTCCCCGCTAAGCCTGCTGCGGTCAGCATTGTAGAAATCTGAGAAGACAGATGCTAGCAGACAACGAGAAATGATCATCAGTCATTGTGATTCGAGCATGTTGACACAAGCTAATGAATGGAACTCGTTGCCCGAGTTCGTGTTTCCCAAGACATATAATCCTGGAGTCTTCAAGTCATGTGTGAAAGTGCCTTCAAGGCTTGCGTGCAACATCTTAGACCTCGTTATCACTTAACATCGGATGAAACAGTGGACAAACGCAAACTTATAATATGTAATAGAGTTATACCCATTTTCACTGACAATCCCTAAGTAAAACTTAAGCGAGGTGAGTTAACACTTAGTAGAGATTTGATTATAATCAACTCTTTAGTTAGGTGCACATAAACGCCAAGGGTACCTCTAAACTTTAGGTGCTGCAAGATCAGCCCCTTATCTGGTACCCAATGTAAAGGACAGCCAAAGTCATTCTTCATTCACAGACTATGTTTGACACTGTTGAAATACCAAATACGTGCGCCAAAACCAAAACAAAGTTATTATTTGGACGAGGGGAATGTTTTAAGAATGCTTGCTGATAGCGGAGATTAGGCCCCAGATACACTCCAATTAGTAGGTTACGAAATATCAGGAATACATACAATTACATATAATATGTAATAGAGTTATATACCTATTTTCACTGACAATCCCTAAGTAAAACTTAAGCGAGGTGAGTTAACACTTAGTAGAGATTTGATTATAATCAACTCTTTAGTTAGGTGGACGAGGGGAATGTTTTAAGAATGCTTGCTGATAGCGGAGATTAGGCCCCAGATACACTCCAATTAGTAGGTTACGAAATATCAGGCATACATACAATTACATATAATATGTAATAGAGTTATATACCTATTTTCACTGACAATCCCTAAGTAAAACTTCAGCGAGGTGAGTTAACACTTAGTAGAGATTTGATTTGATAGTCCGTGGGGTACCGGCTTAGAATAGTACCCCCCCATGTCTTCCCGTGGGTGTCGTAAGAGTCGACTAAGGGATCACGTACCAGAAGGATGGGCAGCAGCGCCTTCTGAGGGTCGTATTTTATATACTGCGCTCGCCAACCCGCATGCCAAGCGTGGCGAGTATTGGCAAACCCCCCCCCTATGACAGTACAAAATAAAACCAGGCCCCCAGTCCCCGGCAGCTCCGCTAATGCTGGCTCCGGTAGCGGCCAGTGTAACGGTGGAGCAGGGGGTGCTAAGAATCTCCGGCAGATTCCCGGCTACCACTCCCTGAAAAAACGACCTCTGGCCCTGGTAACACACAATATAAGATCTTTGTTGGCAGACGAGAAGATCGTCGAACTGGAAGAAGAAATGAGTAAGTTACACTGGGATATCTTAGGGTTATGTGAAGTCCGTAGAGAGGGTGAGGACACCATAACTCTCAAATCCGGTAACTTGCTCTACTACCGGGAAGGCGACCAAAAGTCCCAAGGTGGTGTCGGATTTCTCGTTCGCAAGTCCCTCGCTAACAACATCATCACCATCGACAGCGTTTCGAGCAGGGTGGCATACCTAATACTCAGAATATCAAGCAGATATTCGTTGAAGGTCATTCAGGTATATGCACCGACCTCGAAACTCGGAACCGATGAGGAGGTAGAGGCTATGTATGAGGACATTAGTAGGGCCATACATACCTCCAAGACCCATTACAATGTTGTTATGGGGGACTTTAACGCAAAGTTGGGCGAAAGAAGTGATGGAGAGTTGAGAGTGGGGCAATTTGGTTATGGACAACGGAACCCTAGGGGACAGAGGCTGGCCGACTTCATGGAGAAAGAGGGACTCTTTATGATGAACTCTTTCTTTCAAAAGCCGCCTCAAAGGAAATGGACCTGGTTGAGCCCCAACGGTTCCACAAGAAATGAGATCGATTTCATCATGACCACCAAGAAACAAATATTCAATGATGTCTCTGTGATCAACATGGTCAAAACCGGTAGTGATCACCGCATGGTAAGAGGCACATTGAATATTAATGTTAAACTTGAGAGGTCCCGTTTGATGAAATCCACGCTCCGACCTCAAAATGTCCATATCCAAAACCCCGAGAGCTTTCAACTTGAGTTATCCAATCGCTTTGCTTGCCTTGAGAACTTTGCGTCGGTGGACGAGACCAACAACAGGTTTGTAGAAACTGTCCACGAAGTGGGGTCTAAGTTCTTTAAGCCCCGCCGTACAAATAGACCTCAAAAACTCTCCAGCCATACCCTCGACCTCATGGCTGAACGACGCTCGTTGCAACTGCAATCATCCGATGATGCTGCGTCATATAGGCAGCTCAATAGACGAATATGGAAATCCTTGCGACACGACATCCGTACCTTTAGTACAAATCGTATTAAAGATACGATCGAACGGAGAAAAGGCTCCAAAGTGTTTGCAAGAGACAGGTCTATTGGGCAAAGCCAGATGACTAAGCTGAAGAGAGATGATGGCAGTATAGCGTCGACCAAAGCAGAGGTGCTTGGAGAGATCGAGAGGTTCTATGGACAGCTATACACTTCGGTCGCTAAACCTGTTGACAGCTTGGCCAAAGACCCAAGAGCCAAGCTGACCCGGCACTATACCGAAGACATCCCGGACATCAGCCTATACGAGATTAGGATGGCTCTGAAGCAGCTTAAAAACAACAAGGCACCGGGTGACGACGGAATCACATCAGAGCTTCTGAAAGCGGGTGGATCACCGATACTGAAAGTCCTTCAGAAGCTCTTTAATTCCGTTGTCCTCGAAGGGTCAACGCCGGAAGCATGGAACAGAAGCGTAGTGGTGTTGTTCTTTAAGAAGGGTGACAACACATTGCTTAAGAACTACATACCCATTTCGCTTCTGAGCCATGTTTACAAGCTGTTTTCAAGAGTCATCGCGAATCGTCTCGAACGTAGGCTTGATGACTTCCAGCCTCCCGAACAAGCCGGTTTCCGAAAAGGCTACAGCACCATAGACCACATCCATACGCTGCGGCAAGTTATACAGAAGACCGAAGAGTATAACTTGCCCTTATGTTTAGCGTTTGTGGACTATGAGAAAGCCTTTGATTCGATCGAGACGTGGGCGGTGCTTGAGTCTCTCCAGCGGTGCCGTATTGACTATCGGTATATCGAAGTGCTGAAGTGTTTGTACAATAACGCCACCATGTCGGTCCGAGTACAAGAGCAAATTTCGAGGGCGATTCCATTGCAACGAGGCGTGAGACAGGGAGACGTTATTTCTCCGAAACTGTTCACTGCCGCATTGGAAGACGCCTTCAAGCTCTTGGAATGGCAAGGATTCGGCATCAACATCAACGGCGAGTACATCACTCACCTTCGGTTTGCCGACGATATTGTGGTCATGGCAGAATCCATGGAAGACCTCAGCACGATGCTCGAAGGCCTCAACAGAGTTTCCCTAAGGGTGGGCCTTAAAATGAACATGGACAAGACGAAAATTATGTCAAATGCCCATGTTGCGCCCGCCCCCATATCAATTGGGAACTCGACTCTCAAAGTTGTTGACCATTACATCTACCTAGGACATACAGTCCAATTAGGTAAGTCCAACTTTGAGAAAGAGGCCAATCGTCGAATCCAACTCGGCTGGGCAGCGTTCGGAAAGCTCCGAGACGTCTTCTCGTCCAAAATACCGCAATGCCTGAAAACGAGGGTCTTCGAACAATGTGTGTTACCAGTGATGACTTACGGAACTGAAACGTGGTCTCTGACTATAGGCCTCCTGAACAGGCTCAGAGTCGCACAACGAGCTATGGAGAGGGCTATGCTCGGGGTTTCTCTACGTGATCGAATCAGAAATGAGGAGATCCGTAGAAGAACGAAAGTCACCGACATAGCCCAGCGGATTAGCAAGTTGAAGTGGCAGTGGGCAGGGCATATAGTTCGAAGAACCGATGGCCGTTGGGGCCGAAAGGTTCTCGAATGGAGACCACGGACTGGCAAGCGCAGCATAGGACGGCCACCGACTAGGTGGACAGACGACCTGACTAAGATCGCAGGCAAGGGCTGGATGCGGGCCGCTTCCAACCGGTCCTTGTGGAAATCAATGGGGGAGGCCTTTGTCCAGCAGTGGACGTCCTATGGCTGAGATGATGATGATGAGAGATTTGATTATAATCAACTCTTTAGTTAGGTGGACGAGGGGAATGTTTTAAGAATGCTTGCTGATAGCGGAGATTAGGCCCCAGATACACTCCAATTAGTAGGTTACGAAATATCAGGCATACATACAATTACATATAATATGTAATAGAGTTATATACCTATTTTCACTGACAATCCCTAAGTAAAACTTCAGCGAGGTGAGTTAACACTTAGTAGAGATTTGATTATAATCAACTCTTTAGTTAGGTGGACGAGGGGAATGTTTTAAGAATGCTTGCTGATAGCGGAGATTAGGCCCCAGATACACTCCAATTAGTAGTTATGTATGCTTACGGTATATCAGGAACGCAGCATATGCTACGCATTTCTGAATTCTTGGTATACGCACCAAGGGGATACTTGTTATATGTCTGAATATCGAAATGGGTTCCGGGAATTCCGAGTACAGTGAGAGATTAAAGCTGGTTATAAACAAAAACAGTTTTTTTTTTTAATTTTTTTTATTCACAGTTTTAGCTCGAAGAACGAGGTTCTAGTGAGAAATTGCATTACGTAGACCTATATTTGGTGTGGTTTATTGCTCTTGAAAAATAGTATTGGTGCATATATAATTGCAGTTCATAATAGTTTTAATATTTTGTTTTAAAGATGACAGTGATATGGAAAGCGAACGTTTTCACCCGATGACGACCGGTAACCAGATGTCAGACAGTTATTCGTCATCTGTCAGTTCAATGAGCACTAGTATGACGTCTAGCGTCAACTTGCCCACTGCCCCGCCGAGGATCAAGCGAAATAAGAAAGGTAATCATTTAGTTACGAAACGGTTTTTACCCCCTTACAGGCATTATTTAGGGTATAATGTATTTATGGTGTAACATGATTTCACTACTGTTTTAACATATTTTCTAATTAAATCTGGTTTTAAATCCATATCTGAATCTGATAAACTCTCTTTATACAAATATCTGTAATTCTGTACATGTAAATAATTATTAGCATTCGACAAAACAACTGAAGAACGATTTGCGACTTCCCCGTTTTTTGTTTCTTTTCCTGTGGCATTCTACAAACCCAGAGTTTTTTCATTGGTGATGGTAAATATTTAGCTGAAATCTATTTAAATTAAATAAAAACTTAGTGAAAAAGACAATATAATCATAAAGTCCTGTAGAAAAGCCACATGAAACATGCATTTTATAAGGAACACACAAGTTTTCGCGCCAAATACACAATCTTCCGGGTGAAATCTAAGGAAAGATATTTCACTGAAATCCTAGGTAATATTTGATACTCGTATTGCATAAGAAACTATAACCCGTAAAAAGTAATTCGCGGTATAATACTTACAGACCACTATTGAATGCTCAAACTGGGCAGGCTGTTGATACTATTTTAAATTGTAACATATTTATTTTTATATCACACAGTTGTTCAATAAATATTTCTGATTTCTGCGGAAACTAAAAAGTAAATTTAATACAATGTTATTGTCTTGATCTTTATTGCTGAAGTTAACAAACGCATCGTCATATATGCATTATGTGTCCATTATTTAAATTTACATCCGAGGGTACACCCATTTTTAACTTTCCTCCAAGAGACACCTTGAATATCCATTTCACCTATATTATATAATGCTCAATCATCATGAAGTGACAAATATTTTATTCTGTTACATGAATCAGTGCCACACATCGACGGCGACCCTACAGCAGAGGTTTCACACGTCAGTTTGAGGATATCGTCCATTTCATGCGTACTTCTACACAAGGTAAATTAAAAAGAAGGTGTCATTCAATCTTGGCGCCCAACGTGGGGCTATCTATATAATAACTTTTTTTTTACTTATTATAAGTTTGCGTTTGACAACTGTCTTAAATTTAATTTTTCTTCAACTAATTTAAACAGGATTTATAGATGGATGAGAGACACTTACGAATTGTCACCGACTGTTTACTTAAAAGTTTTATTCTCTTAGAACATAAGAATGACTTTCCAGACATTACTTACCATCAAGTTTAAAAAAATCTTTTGTATAAAATACTTTTGTTTTTTGACATTTCTAGTGAGTTTTACACATCATTATTTATAGTTTACATTAATTATAGTTTTAGCTGTCCGCTCTGGCTTCGCACGGGTAAAAAATTTGAAAATTAAAAATTATAAGGATCCTTAATTTTTTTGAAAATATAATATAGCCTATGTTACTCAGGGTGAATGTAGCTTTCCAATGGTGAAATAATTTTTGAAATTGGTCCAGTACTTTCTGAGCCAATTCGTTACAAACATACTTACATACAAATCTTTCCTCTTTATAATATTATTATAGATTCGAGCATGTTGTATGCCCATCATCGGGTTGTAATACTAGACTGTAAACGTGACTGTAGCCGGATAATATAGAAATGGGGTTATGTATGTAAAATACATTTTTATTTTGCTGTCCGCCTTCACCACTGTCTCAAGTGGTGAGAGAGTGGTCAAGGCAAGCTTATAACAGTGGACAGACGACCTGACAAATATAATATTTGTTTATACTTTATAGACATATTATGGATATTTGACCACTATCTCACTTGATGGTTAGTGACGATGTGGTCGAAGATGTTATCACGCTAGACCTAGAATGCTCATTGGCCCTCAAGGACTGCTACCTGAACAAAATGCAAAATACTAAATATTTTATTGACATAAATATTACATTCTATTTTTAAATCCATAGGCTCCTGAACTAGAATGACTGTGTTTCAAGAGCCAGTGGCTTCTCCCATTAAATTGTCGTTATATTATGTCTAAAGAGCTAAAAGTTAATACATACTTATATCAATGGTGGATGGTGCGTTGTATCGTGTGTGTGTGTGTGTGTGTGTGTGTGTGTGTGTGTGTGTGTGTGTGTGTGTGTGTGTGTGTGTGTGTGTGTGTTGTGTGTGTGTATGGCTGTGCGTGCGTAAGGGATTGTGTTAGTCCGTTGTGATAGCTTGTAAAGTAAGTTAAAGATAGTACGATATCAGCTTTTCAATACCGTCATAGTCAAACTGACTGAGCCAGGCTAAAATGATTTTCCGCATGCCATTGTTTTTTTTTTTTTTTTTTTCTCAGCCATGTGCGTCCACTGCTGGACGTATGCCTCCCCCATATAGGGGGGATTTGCCATTGTTACTGCACTTTAATACGTTGTATTCTTTATTTAGGCTATTATACAAGTGCGGAACAATTACATCGTAATGTCTCTGTGCAAACCTTGAGGAAACGAAAGGGACTGGACATTTTTTTATTCTTTTACAGACTATGTATTTGATGACAGTATTTAAAATTATATATTTATTTATATGCAACTGCTACCAACTGATCCTTGTAGGACCTCCACGATGGGGAGGCATATATCTAGCCGTGGATATCCTATGGCTAACATGATAATGGTAGTGATTCGCTTATTCAACTGAACTAAACTAAAATTTTGTAAAACGAAATCAGTTCTTATACGGTTACGATAAAGTCTAAATTAGTATGAGACTTACAATAACATCACTAAAATGAAATGTATATATTAACATTGCGGGTAGTTTTAGCGAAATTAAGTCGCCACTTATTTGGTGCCTACTAAAACTACCCGCAATTGACCAGCAATGGAATAAAACTCGTCTAATATTAGTGAGAGCGTTGAATGCTAATTTGAATTTTAGCGTAAATAGACTACGAGCTATTTCAATTTGAACAATTTTAGTGAATTTTAGCTAGTTCGTGCGATTAACAGAATTAGGGCCTATATTTATAGAGGTGAAATTGTATGGGCGTGCACATTAAGTCTTAAAGATAGTGTTGTAAAATAGATGTTTTAATTCCTTTCAGGATATATTAATGGGGTCACCGGTAGGATCAGACTGCATTTCACCTATCAGCGCCACCAGAATGCGAGAGGCGTCATGTCAGTTCTTCGAACAGCTGCGCCCATTCTACATGAACGAAACTGATGTGTTCAGCGTTGTCAATGAAGCATTGGATGCAGCTGCAACAAGGAATCACTTGAGGTGAGTTTTTGCGTAAAAGTATGTTAGTGTAGTGTTTGTCGCGAAAACAGGTTTTGTTGATTTTTTTATCAAATATCACGTGGATCGTAATATTCGACAAATGTTAACGATAACTCTAGCATAATTTATCTATAATATCGTGTATTTCAACGATTTATACGAATCTATTTCAATCAATTAATATTTTGTCAACGCTATCCACAAACGTAATCTATCTCTTTTAGCAGATAAAATTATATGATTTTGTATTGTGCTCCTAGGTACGTATGTGTTTTTGTCTCTACCTCTAACTTATAATATATTTTTCAGATTACTGACGTCAGACATAACACTAGACGGCAGTGAAAAAGTGACGTCACACGGCAGCCTGACAGTCTGCGAGGCAGCTATAAGGCATCTGCTCGTCAGAGAATGCCTGTACACGCATTCTAGTGATGAGAACCAGGCGGAATCCTTTGATTTGATACGATTTGAAAACAAAGGTAAGTGACGATGTCTCATCAAGTCGGTGACACTGCATTTTTGTCATTAGTCTTAGGTGATTTAAGTTTATTTTATTTTATCATTTAGTTCATATTAAAAACAATGTGTAATTGGATTTATAACCGTGCGCGTTATAAATTAGTAATATTATAGACGTAACACGTATTGCCGTGTAAATTATGGTATGACATGTATTTTTTTTTTTTTTTTACATATTATAAGTTTGCGTTTGACAACTGTCTCACCTGATGTTAAGTGATGACGTTGTCTAGGATTTGATAATTATAAATTGTAATTTGATAACAGAAGTATGAAGGCTCAAAGTCAAGAAAATAGCAAACATATATGTGATGAGGATGGATGTCTGTCCCGTGTCTTGCATGTATGTGTGTGTCTATGCCTCCCGCGACACAGGGAATCCTAGTGCCGAGGTGTGATTATTACTATTAGGTGTGTGTAAGGAAGGAAAAAACTTCAAACCCATAAATAACTTTTTATTTTTGTAAATATGGGTATGAGCATATGATTTAAGAATTACAGATTTTATTGAAATTATTTTGTTCGCCATCTACCTGTCTAGGTGTGCAATATCTAGTATAATTATATACGTGTATCAAGAACTATGTTTTTTTTTCTTATATTATTAAATAGATTGCTGGCGGAAAAAAAAAATTATAGTGTGAAAGAATATATTTAACCCATTCATGACAATTATATGTAAATTCTAATTATTAATTTCTTGACATTTTTGTAATAATTTTAAATAATCTTGATATTGACATTCATCTAAGATTGTATTATAAGTAGACACTTTTAATTATTACGGTATCTTTTTATAATATTTGCACGCCTGCTTGAAGGCTGAATACATACTAACCAATATACTTTTAAGACCTTATACAATACGATGTATTCTTGCGAATAAAACTTTTTGATTTGATTTGAGCTGCGCCCCGCTGTTTCACCTGCGTGGACTATTGTTTTCCCACTGTCTCAATTATCGCACACGAAAATCGTTTTACCGGCATAAAAAGTCTACGTGTTATTCCAGGGCATAAGCTATCGTCGTTCAGAATTTCATGCAAATCTCAGTAGACGTCCTATGGCTGAGATGGTGATATTAATATTATTAACATAACTTCATAAATTTTATTTGTAGCTAGATACATTTCCACACTTATTAATTCACATAAGTATAACTAAACATTTTGCCTGATAAGTCAGAGAGTTCGAAAGTAATGTTATATTCTCATCAACAGTCATTAAGATTGACGTGGCCCCAAACTTGGGTATACCTGTATTTTGGGTGACCAGAGTATTTTTACAACGAGGATTCGACGCTCGGTTATTTTAAATTTACTATGTAATTAAAGTTGTTTTCGTTTCCTCCAAATATGATACACTAGCGGACCGCTCCGGCTTCGCACGGGTATTACAGTATTTCTCCACTATTTAATGGATGTTATTATACATAAAAACCTTCCTCTTCAATCACTCTATCTATTAAAAAAACCGCATCAAAATCCGTTGCGTAGTTTTAAAGATTTAAGCATACATAGGGATATAGGGACAGAGAAAGCGACTTTTTTTTATTCTTTGTAGTGATAATAATAAAGACATAATGTCATTCAAACTATTTCTTATAATTACTAAATATTACACGAAAAAGTAAAAGCCAACCAAACCTCTGTGAATGTATAAAACAAGGGCGTTACTCACGCAATAAGTCAGTATTCTGACTATAGTTTCAACCACATTCGGTGATCTTTTTCAAGGAGAATACGGGGCGCTCGCGATAGCGCTTAGTACTGGACGAACCGCGCCTGAGAGCGACTCGTATTCTTCTTGAAAAAGATCACCGAATGTGGTCGAAACTATAGTCGGACTCTGACTTATTACGTGAGTAACTCCCGTGTTTTATACATTCATAATGTGTCAAAACCACGTCAGTTTGAATAACGTAAAACCTCTATGCTTGATATAGGTCAGACTTGTGATGGTCTAATGATAACCGACAGTTTTCTTATGTAGTTGAAAGTGAAGATGATACGTCAAGCACGAGGAGTTCCACGACCACTTCGAGAGCGAACGTTAGAGTCAATTTCAAGCAAACCTCGAAATACGTCAGAGTCGCAGGCGAGAAGAAACTTCTATATCCCACTATTGATATTAGGTGAGTTTGCTATATATAAACATGATTTTTAGTCAATTTTTTTAGATGTTATAAGCCTATGTTTGACAGCTTTCTCCGCTGATTTTAAGTGTCGAAGGGGTCTAAGGTGTAGCACGAATAGAATTAATTTATATTTATAAACTAATTATATATTATAATATTGAATCATTGAAATAATTGCATATGTAACATTTAAAGCATACAACAATAAAACAAATAATACAATATGTTTCAGTACAATCCTAAATGTCACAAATCGGGCCCAACTCAGCAATGCTGGTTATAAACCAGCGCTGGTCTCCTTGGGACCGGTTCGTGACGTCATGGAAGAATATTTAATTAGTTTATATTATGTATATCAATTAATTTAATCCAACTAATAAGTGCAAGACACGATCGGTTCCAGATAGTTCAAGTTCAAAAGAGGAATTGCTGGTCTACCTGAATCCATAATTATGATGTGGTTTTGAACTAACGAATCCTGGAGCTGACCAATCAGTGTTGCTAGTATTGTAGAGCTAGTTCTCATTTGTTCTTCTTCTTGTCCTTATCCCACACTAGGTGGGGTCGGCATGACCTGACATGGGATGATGACAACCATGACAACATGTTTTCCTCTTCCATTCTCTTTTCATTTGTTAGTAAAATTAAACGAAAGAATGATTTCTGATTTTTTTGCAATTAAACAATTTAATGAAAATGTATCTTATACTTAATGATATATGGTGTGCGTACACTGAGAAGACTAGTGACAGAGTGGAAGAGAGAAACATGTTATAGCGACCCCGCCTAGAATGAGACAAGAGCAAGAAGGAGAAGAGACCTCTGGTTATAACAACCGAAAAGAGTACAAAACAATTAAATATATCACATCAACTCAATTAGAATTATACTCTATTATTACATTCATTAAAGGAGGATGGCAGAACCAGTCTTGCTCCCGAAAATCGAAATGACAACCCGTTCATGTATTCTTTATATATGAAAATTTAGATAATATTTTTGTGGATTCCGTGAATAATTTGCATTATTTATAAAGTTGGGAATCAGAAATACTTTTATTTTATTGATTTTTGTTGTGTTTGTAGTTTTCGAACGCACCCTATACTTCTCATTATGTTTGTTGCGTTCGAATACTTACGCTCTGAAATTAATTGTTATTGTTAGTCTATAATCTGTAGTCAGCTGCTCTGTAGACCCGGACTGCGTTCATAAAACACACCCATGTCTAGTTTATTCCAGAATATATGTAATCTGTATCTGTAGCGCGATCCATGCTATATTGCTTTCTCTGTCTACGACGCTATAGATGGATAGCGATCCATTGAATGGTTCGCATATGGAGTGTAGTTAGCATACTGATACAGATGATTTTCCGTGATAACTTTTTACTCCCAACTTCTAGGAAAATGATTGAATATACAATATACAATGTATTTATTGCGTATAAGTTTCATTCATGAACGTGTTTTTTTTCTTCTAGGCTGCAAATGTATGGGAGTCTGCCATCCTCCTTTGTTTCTTTTCGAGTTAAACTTTCTGTATTGTTGTTTCAGTTTGAAATGCACACCATTTAACGTGGACGTGGACTTGACTGTAATAGAGCGTATGTGTGCGACATTCTTCGCCGCCCCGCCCACCAACACTGCGGTGACACCCCCCACCCCGCTCACGTCACAGAACCAGCTGAACTTCTCCCTGCAGTGCGCCAATCTTAACGCGATACTAAGGTGAGTGAGTGCCTCGCATGTACTCATGTGTCACTCAAGTGACATTCATTTATATCCCACACTCATTACTCATTTAAAGTAATTGCATCATCTTCATTGTCCTATCGTAGGACTAAATAAGTCTGTAATCATCCTACATATGTTCCAAATTATATTGAAGATAATTGTTACGCATACATTCACACATACACTCAAATTCACCACACGCGCGCGCGCACACACACATACACACTACTGACAGACAATTGAGGTAGCGAAAAAAACCGTAAACCGCGGGGCGCTGCTCGTAATAAATAAATTCTTTATTACAACTTTAATACATGAATAAACATCTCTAATACATATTTTTTTCTCCACAGACTGGTCCGTGCCATTTTTAAGGAATTTGTTACATTTATTATTTGTTACATAAATTAAATTAGTGGACAACTTGTTATAAATAGTGTCTTAGATTTAGATGCCTTTGTGCAGTACATAAATAAATATATAAATGCTAACTGTTTCGTTGTTTTTTGTCTGTATAGATTTCCAATAGCGGACCTTCGTCCCGGCGTCAATCGGGAATCACGCCGCGTCCGTCGCGACTACCTCGTGTTCAGATTCGCGAACGCAACTATAAGTACACAACAAACGCCCAGCGTTCGGCCGTTGCCTACTGCGGTCACCTTGAAGGCTACGTCTTTGGATCTTTACTACCATGTAAGTCAATTTTCTGAAAGCTTCGGGACAGAATAGTACAGTAAAACAGCAACATCAGATCTGCTCTCCTCATTTAAAACAATCGATAAGTCACTGAATCGAGTTGATTCGATATTGTTTTTTTTTACTATTTGTCCATATTTGTTAAGCGATGATACCCTCACGTACGATTGCAAGACTATTACAACTTACAATTACATTAAGCGGCGAGTGCTCAGCGGGGGAAGCGTCGGCTGTCAAACTGACGGACACTGGTTCGATCCTCAACAACAGCTTGAGCTTCCGGTGAAGGTAACACCGTTATCAAATCCCCAGCATGGTGGTAGAGTACTTTCGAGTACCTGCCTGGCTTACTACTACCCTCAAGTTTAAAATCCGTCACCAAACACATAGTGAGCTCAGGAAGCAGTCCTTGAGAGCCAATGACCATTCTAGGTCTAGCGTGATTACATCTTTCACCACATCGTCACTGACCATCAAGTGAGATAGTGGTGAAACGCTATCTATACATTATAAACAAATCCTAAATTTCATTCATAATTGCGAAAATCGCACTAATGTTGCCCCTGCCGGGATTCGAACCCAGGGTCCCGGAGACACAGATGTCGTGTCACTGACTCTAACCACTGCGCCACGGCGACCGTCGCAGTCGAATTGCTATTGGAGTTGTACGGCATTATCTGTCGGTCAGTCTGTCCGTGTACTATCGTATGTTTCTGGTAACCATGAATGAAATATGACAGTCTCACATGAAATCTGTTGAAATATTTAAACTAAGTCAGATTTTGCTGCCTCATTATAATTTTAGATTCAAGTTGACTCGAATGTAATGATAAATTGTCTTTTAGGAGAATGACAGTCTTCCCGCGACGCACGTAGCTCAAAGCTCGATGGATAACAATCCTGATGGGGGTAATATTCTCAGCGGTGGACATGTGCCTTCAACACTTCTGCCTACGTAAGTAAAACAATGCATGAAAAAGAAAGCGCGTTCTTTGGATCCAATTAATTTGTGGTATATAAGCAAGTTATTCGTCTCTTTCTATTTTTGACGTGATAACGTTTTATAAATTGATGAATGCCAAAATGAAAAATAGTAACGGTAACATTCCTGTAACGTTCCACCTAAGTTTTATCTAGATCTAGATAATATAATCAAAGTCAAAGTCAAGGTCAAAGAAAAAGTCAAGGTCAAAGTAAAAGTCAAAGTCAAATTCAAAGTCAAACTTCAAAGTCAAAGTCAAAAGTCAAAAGTCAAAAGTCAAAAGACAAAAGTCAAAAGTCAAAAGGCAAAAGTCAAAAGTCAAATGTCAAATGTCAATGTCAATGTCATACATGATTATGTCGTTATCACGTAAATCTATCGTCCGTAAACCGACTTTACAGACAACCAATTTTTTTTATAAAATCTTTTATAGTAGGCGCAACTCTAGTTTGCGCCTCTCAATTTGGCTGCGCCGTATCAGTTTTAGACCACTACGTATTTGCGTCTTCTAGTATTCGCAATAATCGAATGCCGGTCTGTCACTTTTGAAAAATAATTATCGATCCTTTATCGATTAAAGTTAACGATAAATCGATCATATTTCAATAATATACACGCTTATCTAAAACTGGATCAAAACGTATTATATACTAGTTGCGCCCCGCGGTTTTACCCGCGTGGTGATGAAAAACGGCGATGAAGGTGATAATGAAAAAATGCCTATGTGTTAATCCAGGGTATATCTCTATCTCCATACCGAGTTTCATTCATATCCATCCAGCCGTTTAGGCGTGAAATAGTAACAAACATCCATTCATCCAAACTTTTACATTTATGATATTAATGAGATAACTGAATTATTATGGATAACTAACATTGCTGGTAAAAGTTTCATGTAATCAGGATAAAATTCTGAAAACATAACGAACTCATTCCGCGGTAACGACAGTCAAGTTTTGAACTATGCAGTACTAATGTTATGGAAGATGAGTGTATAACTGCCTCGCTCGCTTGCTTTTGTTGGTTGCAGCACTCTATCTGTATGAGTATAGGTGTTTGTCCCGGGTCTTGGGTGTTTGTGTGTTGTGATTGTGTGTGTCCATGCCTCCCGCGACCCAGGGAATCCTAGTGCGGGGGTCTGAGTGTGATAAAAAAAATTCTGATTCGCATATTTCCAGAATCTCCATAACATTTAAACCGTCGAACCCGCCCAAGGGTCCCTTCGACAGTCTATCAGAGGAGCACCACTTCGAACCCGCCTCCATAAACCCTATGACCGCGTCTATGTACATAATGAACAACCTGCATAGCGCGCAGCCGAGTCCGTTCAGCGGGAAGAAGTGCGCGCACCAGACCAGGACTAAACACGAGAGCAGTCCGCACCAAAGTGAGTACCTGTTACTTACCGTTCAACCATGTAGTATTTATGAGTTTTATGGCTTACTAGCTGCGCCCTGCGGTTGTACCGTGGTGATGAAAAACGGTGATGATGGTGATGATAAAAATTAGCCTTTGTGTTAATCCAGGATATAAGCTATCTCCTTACCAAATTTCATCGAAATCGGTATAGCCGTTTCAGCGTGAAGAGGTAACAAACATACTCACATACACACAAACTTCGCATTTATAATATTAGTAGGATAGGATTGCATTGACAACATGCTAGGCGGAACTTACTTTACAATTACTTAAAGGAAAAATTTCGGCTACCTGTGGGACTTGAACCCCGACTACAGAATACCGTCCTATCGCTTTGTCCAACTCAGCTATGGTAGCACTCCACTGGTGGTGCTACCATAGTTCATACAATTAAAGGTAGATGGAGCTATAAACAACATCCCCTCAGATGTTAAAGGAAGGGATAAATTCAGACCGCCAGTAGAGTGCTACCATAGCTTAGTTGGACAAAGCGACATTTTGAAATTTTGAATACTGTCCGTATTCAAAATTGTGCGAATTACGACATATCTTATATGGTTATGATAAAGTCCTAATTAGCATGTCACTTATCAATACTGAAGTTAGATATTTTTTTGTTAAATTGCGGGTAGTTTTTGGTATAGTTAGTCGTTACTTATTTGCTGCCGACTATAACTACTCGCAATTGAATAAAACTCGTCTAATACGAGAGATTGTGTTGTATGGAGTTTACATTTTTGTGTAAATTGAATTTGAGCATTCCGCCTTCAAAGTATTGTAGTTATTTTGTGTGATTAACAGGATTAGCAGCATTGTCGTTTTTGTTTGTTGTTGTTTGTGTACAGACTGTCAGATGTTTGGCGGGTATGTATAAGTTTTCTAACGAATTTTTACATTAGTACACAATCCATTTCGAATAAATGAAACGATTTAAAGTACCATAATGTTTATTGTTTCATAGTTTCTCGTAAGAATACCGAAAAAATAACACATAATAAATCTATGTCGAGTGTATATTTCCTCATTATATCATAGTTCATACGTATATTCTATGAATAACCTCATACCGACTCTGGACAAACGACCTGACTAAGATTGCAGGCAAGGGCTGGATGCGGGCCGCTTCCAACAGGTCCTTGTGGAAATCAATGGGGGAGGCCTATGTCCAGCAGTGGACGTCCTATGGCTGAGATGATGATGATGATCAGTGTTACTTAAAATAAATCGTCACGTTATTTGGTGCCAACTTGAACTATCCGTAATTGAAGAAAAACATTTCGAAAATTATTAAAAAAAAATAAAAACAGCGTAGTTATGCGTTACACAAATTTGAGTTTGGCATATATAGAAAAAGAGATTTAACATTATGACATTTTTCAAATGGAGTCTGAAGTATTAGCAACATGTCGCAGTGCCCCCAATGATACAGATTACAGGTATCCACTGGTGTCGGTGATCGCTCACCATCAGGCGACCTGACTACTTGTTTGTCACGTATTGCGTAAAAAATAAACTAGTTAAAATTATAGTCGCTAAAGTGAAGAGTTTGTACATTATTTCTATCGCTCCTTCTTAAATATATTGCCTCTCGCTCGCACGAATGCGACGACTGCCGTCTAGGCGGTAGTTATCTCAGTTACCTTAACATTTAGACAACCTTAAAAACCAAAATTAAGTTCGAGATATTAAGAGCAAATGCGATTTCCAGAGAAAGTTTTACCTCCGTGTGTCTATCAACACGCGCTTGCATATGTTCGTATATAATTATAAAGTAATAACTACTGTTTTTAACCGACTTCTAAAAGGAGGTTACTCAATTCGACCGTATATATGTCTTTTGTTTTTTTTTTTTTATGTGTGTTCGCGGATAACTTCGTCGTTTATGAACCGATTTTGATGATTCTTTTTTTGTTAGATAGAGTATACTTCCGTGGTGGTCCCATTCAGTTTCAATTCCCTTTCATCAAAATCGGACAAGCGGTTTTTGAAACAAGACATCGACATCCCGCGAGTAGCAAAGGTCACTGAAAAGGGTGAAAAAAAAATTTTTTAACAAAAAATGCAACCGACTTCAGCACTCAAAAGTGTGAAATACCTTGTCGAAGTTTGCATTTTTTGTTAAAAATTTTTGTTTGTTTGATGAAAATGTCTAGAAAGTTTTTGATGTAGTTTTTATCCTCGGATAATGAACCACCAGTTCTCGTCACTAATTTGTCACGTCGTGCATGAATTCCAGGTCAAGAGGAAGAACTTATAGTACCCGGCAGTGACGAGGAAATGGCAGAGTTCACGAGCAGTTCAGTGGAACTTTCTTTGATCCATTTGGAATTCAGCCTGCCTATACTCAGCTTACAACTACAGTAAGAACACTTTGTTTACCCTCGGACAACTTTTGACTAAATATGTCGATTGATACGAGTTTGAATCACGAAATATTACTATCACAAAAATAAACAATTTGTGTTATGTATAAAACTATTTTTACTTCAAGAACCAAGATGCTTAGTTTAGATACGTTGATTCATTGTTGCAAATGCCAAATCCCTTTTCATTTATCCCATACATAATGAAGCACCATTCTGTAGAAATAATTGTATTGTCAATGAAAAAATCTTTTCAGGTCGAAACAACTGTACGAAATAATCTACAACCGGATCAACTCGGACTTACTGTTGTGGGAGCCGCAGATCGTGGACCCGTTTGAAATCAGCCCACTCGCCTGTGGGCCTATCAACCCCGCGTTTGGCATTTGCAAACCTTCTGGATACGGTAAACAACACATCATCAGCATATGGCCATATCATATCATAGACTGGCTGGTTGGCGTAGTTGGTAGCACTCTGCCTTCTGAGCGGCTGGTCCCGGGTTCGATTCCCGGACAGGGAACAACATTACAAACATTTGTGTGTATGAACATGTCTGTTTGACCTGTGTCTGGGTGTGTATATGTATATAGTTACCATAATACAGGCTCTGCCTAGTTTGGGACCTGAAGACCTTGAGTGAATGTTAATAAATAAATAAAATAAACAAACATAGAGGCCTATGACCATCTGTGACGATGTAAAAGTGAATTGCCACTGCTGGGCATAGGTGTATCTGTCTGTCTTCGGGGCTATCCAAAAATTAATTCACACCTTAGTATGAAGGGAGGAGTTTTTTTTTTAAAGATTATTATAAGCTTGCGTTTGACCATTGTCCCACCTGATGTTAAGTGGTGCCGCGGTCGATTATGGAGTACGCAAGCCTAGAAGGTTGTGACTTGAAGACTCCAGGATTGTACCTATCGGGAAACCACGACTTAGGCAACGAGTTCCATACCTTAAAATCAACAAAGTGACAGTCAATTGTGTGACAAGGGGTTATTCTTAAGTTTTGTGATGTCTCATGTCGTACATTTATGGAACAAGTCTAAAATCGTGAGATTTGGTATGCTATTACAGCATACCGCACGAATCATCGTAACAGCTTGTGCTGATAAAAAATCACTAAATAATTAATTTAACATGTAGAGATCAAACAATGTTGAAAATGCTTTAAGTGAAGTGGATTCTATATATTCTAAAAGATGCATATTAAATTATATTTCACGTCTAAAGTGTTTCCATTTTCAATCATGATGTTATTGACCAGCCAATTAGATTTTGTGCGAATGTATATAAACCTCTATGTAATAAAAACCAATGTTTAATCCACAAGAACTTATCCCGACAGTACATTATAATGTGAGTTATGTAACGTTATTATATAATTATTATTAAATCTATTTTTGACGTGATAACGTTTTATAAATTGATGAATACCAGCAACACTCATGAAAAATAGTAACGTTCCGCGTAACGTTCCACCTGAGTTTTGTATTACATAAAATAATCAAAGTCAAAATCAAAGTCAAAGTCAGTCACAGTCAAAATCAAAGTCAAAGTCAGTCATAGTCAAAGTCAGTCAAAGTCATAAATGATTATGACGTTATCACGTAAATCTATCGTCCGTAAGCAGACTTTACAGACAACCAATTTTTTTATTACAGATACCGACTCTGACAGCTCATCATCAGAAGAAGAAAACCTGTACTATTCCACGTACGATAATAAGTTGAAGAAAGGCTACGGCGTTAATAGAACTGTACAAGAGCAGATAGACACGCACAATTTCTGTCTTACGTTCAAAGTTGGGAAAGGTCTGATGACAATATATGCGCCGGTTAGGGTGAGTCTCAGTTATTGCTAACAACGTCTCTATCTTAAGGCTGCGTTCCATAACGGGTTGATATCATCCGGCTAAAGGTGACCTGCCGTGGTGGTACCGGCCTAAAATAGTACTCCCCCATCTCTTCCCGCGAGTGCCGTAAGAGTCGGCTAAGGGATCACGTACCAGAAGGTGGGCAGCAGCGCCTTGTAAGGATCGGAAATCATACTGCGCTCGCCAACCCGCCTGCCAAGCGTGGCGAGTTTTTGCAAATCCCCCCTATATGTGGGAGGCATATGTCCAGCAGTGGATATCCAATTGCTGAGAAGAAGAGAAAGGATAATCTTTACTTTGTTGTATTTCGAAACCCAACGTTGAAAATTCACGTTAGAAATAACAATAATAATTATTATTATTCTGTTCTTACTGTATTGTTTTTGTATGTATCTCTTGTGTAACGTGTGTTGTGAGTGTATTGAATAAGTGTGGTTTCTTTCTTTTCTTTTTTAATTAAATACTTTAACTCAAATAAATTTACAACATTTTTTTTAGTCTTGGTTAGCATCTACATATGATATATATTATATTCAGTGATGAAAAGCATTCAGGTAGGTAGCTCGAAACAAGCAAGACATCTGCTGGGTGTTGCAGAGAGATTCTGCACTCGAAACTAAGCTTGACGGTCGCCGTGGCGCATTGGTCAGTGTCAGTGACTTAACTTCTGTGTCTCCGGGACCCTGGGTTCGAATCCCGGCAGGGGCAAACATTTGTGCGATGAGTATAGGTGTTTGTCCCGGGTCTTGGGTGTTTGTGTGTGTCCATGCCTCCCGCGACAGGGAATCCTAGTGCGGGGGTCTAAGTGTGATAAAAAAAAAGCTTGTATTTCAGAACACAGGCTTCACCCATGACAGAGAGTATCATGCTTTGTAGTTAATGTAAAGGTTGCTTATAATTCGATTTGGTGGTAAGTTTAGTTTTTATGTTGTGAGTCTTATGGCCAGATTCACTGTCGCGACTTTAGTTTCCAGTAAAGGCGCCTTTGCAAAGTAAGCTTTGAATAACCGAAGTATACTTTCAACTTTTTAAATTTCAGAGACAAATCTTACACTTTCCTTAGAAATGTCACGTCAAATCGACATGACGTTTCGAGCTATAACCCAAACATAATACATTTTTTTTACTGTTATTTGATATTAGTTGAATATTAAGGACTACTTACATTATTTATACGCATAGTAACGCAAACTTTACTTTGCAGGCCAAAGTCGTGATTATCCACTACTTTGATTTTACTAAGCAAAGTTTTAGCTAGCCTTAGTTTTTGGAAGTAAAATGAGAGCTTGACAGGACTATAAAATATATTTTTGTTTGAAAGTAGATCTTTCAATCAAAGTAAAGTCAAAGTGCGGTCTGTGAACCTGGCCCTTAGAGACGACGTAGTCTAAGATCGAGCATGCAAGCCTGGAAGGTTGTCTCATAATCCTTACCTTACATAGGCTTCAGAGCCTTGAACACCGGCGTAGAGTAGCAAACCTATCGGTTTTCTATCGGGTGCATTTCGGAGAGTGTGCACTGGAATTACACAATCTGATTCCACCATCCCCTTTCTATCATCGGTCGACTCGACGTACGGCAATTCGCCATCGCTATATGGTAGATATACCACCTATACGTACGAAGCGTTTCGCTTCCACTTTCTTAATGCGTACTGCCAAGGAATGGAACTCGCTGCCCGAGTCTGTGTTTCCCGATATGTACAATCCTGGAGTCTTCAAGTCGCGAGTGAATAGGTACCTTCTAGGTTTGCGTGCTAAATCCTAGACAACGTCATCACTTAACATCAGGTGAGACAGTTGTAAAACGCAAACTTATGTAAAAAAAAAACCTGGATCATTACGGAATCATTATCCAGGATTAGCTATTTTTAGTTTAACTACGAAGCGTGTTTGTTACTTTGTTATTTTATTTTTTTGTTACACATTTATATCAAGATTTATATGATATCAATGCGTATCCATAAATAAAAATATACAAATGATTTGGTGTGCACAGGATAGTAACAAACGCGTAGTTCCCGGTCAGATGGGTGAATTAGTGTTGGAAGCGTACAAACTGTCAATGTGTCAAGTTAGCGGACTCAACGGACGCCCCAAAACGGCACAACTGTGCCTGCGAACTGGGAAGGTCACCCTTTATCATGACTGTAAGTATTTACAGTTACGTTAAACACCAAGTTGAAAGTTACGCTAGTGACGTGAAAACCTGCAAAAAGAATTAAGAATAGCGTAACTATGGCTACACCAAAATCAACGCATAAATACTGTGTTTGTAACTTTTACGCTCCGCGTGCTATCTATTTATTTCTAACTAAGATAAAAACAATACAGTATAAGACTTAAGTCAACTTATCACACTAATATTAGAAAGACGAAACATTGTGTGTATTTTTGTTACTTCTTCACGCTGAAACGGCTACACCGATTTCAACGAAATTTGGTATGGAGATAGTTTGGACCCTGGATTAACACAGGCTACTTTTCATCATCATCATCAATCATCATCGTGCGGCTAAAACCGCACGGCACAACTAGTGCTTTATAAATAAACAAATATTTGATATATTATAACACTTAACTGCTCGTTAAACATTCACGGATAATGCTGATATTTATGTTGTGTGTTATAGTTTTACCATCCAATGTTTTTTTTTTCTTTTTTTTTTTTAGATTTGCTAATGTATCCCTAACGTAATCAGGGGTGTGTTGTCGTTTTTATTCTAAGACATGAAAATTTTACATAGATTTAATTGGAGTAGGTGATATGACAATTTTTCTTTTTTGTTGCTAACTAAATACATTCTAGTATAACTATACTAGGTTACATACTAATTTACTGCATATTATTTTAGCATTTTACTTTTAACTTAAAGTTGATTATTGCTTACTATTTCTTTTATTTATTCTTTTTACTATATTTATACAATAGTTGATAAATATTTCTCTATTCTTATTGTCTAACATTATTTCGTTTATTTTTTCTTTTGACAGTATGACATCTAATTCTCTTTCTAAGTTGAATCTTGCATATCCATATACTGGGCAATCAATCAGCACGTCCAGTGTTAGCACAATGAGGTGTCTACGTGAGCCCTGGGTATCAATTCTGCTAACACATTGCTCATAGATTATACGATTATAGACATAGGAATGAATATGAATTGTATAGGATGATTTCTTGTAACATTTTCAGCTTTGATAACGATAAAGGTGGAGTTCGTTCTTAACCATCCACGAGGAGCGACAAGCATCGCTTCATATTTGTAATCTACGAACCGACTCACGTGGTAAATACTGAAGAATTACTTAAAATACAAAACTGGTCGGAGAGTAATTCTCCAGTGTTTACCACGTGAGTCCTAGTCGGTTTGTTACATTACAATTATGGAAGAAACTCGCGATAGTTTTCAGACTCAAATCGCTTCATATATTTGGAGTAAGGGTATAGGAATGAAAATGAAAAAAACATTTATTTCAGCCTTTAGAGAAATACAGTGTAAAAATTTAAATTAAAGAAAGAAATAAATAAATTTATTTACAACAATCCACAACATTAAATTAACGTAACTAAATAATAAAAACAATTGATATACATATACATAAAAAAAATAGAATAGAAAAATACGTTAATACAATACTGCCCAGGTCGTAAAATGGACCCATCTCAGCAAATGCTGGTATTTAACCAGCGCTGATCTTCCGATGGTTCCAGCGTACGGCTTCACAGAAGCATAAATATTTAAAACTTATATCGCAAGGCCGTAATAGCAAACTAAAAATCAAATAACAACTATTTAATATAACAGTGACAATTATAAAATAGAGACTGCTGAATAGTAAAAAAAGAAAAAACGAATTACAATTTGTATGAATCACACTCAAAGCTGTATCTAACAAACAAAGTGGTTTATTATCTAATGCTGGGAAAGCCTGAATGATGGTTTCTTGTAACATTTTCAGCTTTAATAACGATACCATCAGAGAAGCCATCGTTGCGAGTGTACGGGACTATCCTGCCCATGAATCTGAAGAGTACAATATATCCGTCTGGCAAAGGAATTATAGTCAAGGATCGGTTACCACAAAAGGACATGTTCACGATGGCGCTGAAGGTTGATCCCGATTCTGAAACGCCTAATTTAAAGGTAATTTTATTTTTTATTATTATTTTACATTCACACAAGGTCTTCAGGTCCCAAACTAGGCAGAGCCTGTACTATGGTAACCTGATGACTGATATATTTATACTTAAATACATATACACACCCAGACACAGGTCAAACAGACATGTTCATGCACACAAATGTTTGACCTGTCCGGGAATCGAACCCGGGACCAGCGGCTCAGAAGGCAGAATGCTACCAACTGCGCCAACCGGCCAGTCAACGGTCAACAGTCAGCAATTACGAATATAATTGATGTGGCTCTAAAATTGTTAATGTGTTTGTACCTAATAACTTACAGTTAACATATATAGTTAACTATTAACATAACAGTTTGTCTTAACGCAAAAGCCGATAAAATTGGGGATGTGTAGCTTTTTATTTATTATTTAACACGAGTTCTTTTGAGTTCCCGATATTTCGATGATGAAAGAAATGATTTATATTTCCCATAAAAAATTTAGGACACCAGCTAAGCCTTACATTTCGCCTGAAACAACAGAAGAGGAAGGAAGAAGAGGAAGCCTTCATCAGGATGTTGAGTGCGGTGCGTTCGCCGGAACGTCCCATCTCGTACCCTATGACGAGCGCACCGCACTCCAGATCCTGATAGAAGCTTCCAGAAGAAGCCTAATCATTTGGCGATCTTGATATCAAATGCGCGTATCACGCTATCTTTATATGTATAATTCTACTGTACGTGTGTATGTCTCTGAACTCCTAAACGGCTGGAACGATTCGATTGATTTTTTTTGGTCCATCCGATCCATGGCGCCACCCAAACGCATACAGCGTTTGGGTGGCGCCATGGATGGTTGTTAGATTCACAAAAAAAATGTAATAAATTAAACCTGGTCCTGCATACAGGACAACGTCTATCGGGTCCGCTAGTATCCGTATAAATAGTGTGAAGTATACTATAAATACATGACTAAGTTTGTAATGTAACAAACCGACTAGGACTCACGTGGTAAACACTGGAAAATTACTCTCCGACCAGTTTCGAACTTATTTGCAGTTCTTCATCTGGGAGTTATGATCGTGCCAGGCGGCGAGCGCAAGCCTCAGCATGTAACTGGCGTTGAGACGGCTGCGCTGCATCAGTCAAATTGTCCCAATTATATTAATTATATTCCCAATTTGTTACATTACAATTATGGAAGAAACTCGCGATAGTTTTCAGACTCAAAATGACTAAGTTTGTTCAAGGTAACACAAATTTTCTTCCAATGAATATGAATTATATTTTCAGACGATATGCATAGCTCTGGGCATAGAACAGGCGACTCTTCGCCACAGAGGGGACAAAGGCATTGCGTGGCTGTCTCAGCTGATGGACGTGATAGACGTGCTGGATTACCCCGTCCCTGGCTATTCTCCGTCGACGGTCTTGTCTGAACTACACGTGCACGTGTTAGACTGCGCTGTCGACTACAGGTGCGTCTTAGTCTAATCTTATCCATATTGTCTACAACTTAAAGTAATTGATGTTTGCAAAATAAATCAAATAATATCTTGTGAAAACAGTAATGATATTTATTAAGAACAGTTTTTTTTTTTAATATGTCAAAAGGATGAACTTGTTACTTGTTTCTGTTACGTCAATTTTTAGAACAATAAGTTGAGTAATCCACTTTTTCTTTCTTTTTGACGTCATAACGTTTTATAAATTGATGAATACCAGCAACACTCATGAAAAATAGTAACGTTCCGCGTAACGTTCCACCTGAGTTTTGTATTACATCAAATAATCAAAGTCAAAATCAAAGTCAAAGTCGAACTCAAAGTCATAAATGATTATGACGTTATCACGTAAATCTATCGTCCGTAAACCGACTTTACAGACAACCAATTTTTTTTGTATACTTATTCTCGGATACCATCTAACCGAGCGGGGTTATACTGAACAACAGCGCAGCGTGCACATGTCAATGCGAACGCTGCACATGCTGAGCATCCTATTGCCTATAAATTATATTTATGTAAATTTGTACTCTGGCTGTGTGTTGTGTATTTTATACTATGGCAATAAAGTGTTTTTTATTTATTTATTTATTTAAATTTGAGGAAAACTTGATCATCTTCTTATTATAATCCCCTGGTGCTTCGTGACTATCACTTACTCTTATTCTACTAACATTATAAATGCGAAAGTTTGTGTGTATGTTTGTTACTTCTTCACGCTCAAACGGCTACACCGATTTCGATGTAATTTGGTATGAAGATAGCATGTACCTTGGATTAACACATAGGCTTATTTTCATCACCACGCGGGTATAACAGCGGGGCGCAGCTAGTGTTGTATATACAGTAGTAACAGCGTAAGTTTGTTTCTGTCTGTGAAATTTGTTACATGAAGCGGCGAAGTGCCTATTTTTTAATCGCTCGGGACTGAGCTTAGTTGCATATATAGTTGCAATAATCCGGCACCCTCTGGTTTTAATAGTGCTGGATTTGTGAGATTATACTGTATATATAAATTCTATAACTATTTCTTTCGTAACTAATTTATTTTATAACATTATTGATATATTTTTTTAAATTGTGAATAATAAATAACTCTTTAAATCTATATACTTACCAACGCAGTAATAATGTGCAACATCTTGTATGAATGGTCCAGCTACACTCGTACGTCAATCCGATGAGAGATAAGAAGCGACAATAAAACTGCAAATGACCGGTTCCGAGCGCATTCGCTTTATACTTATCTGTCAGATCTGACGACTCGCAAAAGTGCCCATAGTGCGTTTAATTACGATACATCGATTGTTTGCTATGTAGGCTTATATTTCGTTTTACTATTTTTTAATTATTATTGTAATAATTATTATTAAGAGGATGTAATTCTCAAGACAAAACTATTCTAGGTTTTTGAGTATTTTTAGCTTAAGTTAAATAATGTAAAAATAAATAAATAAAAAAGTTATTATATTCCTGTCTCGCTTACGTTTTTCGCATCTTCGTATCTCGCTTACTCTGCTCAATGATACACTGTTTTACCCGTACATGTTTAAATGTTCACAGAGCCTAACGTCAACACATTGACAGGCTGTGCTACTGTACGCATTATTACTTAGTTAAAGTGTACACTTTTATAGGGTTTTTTTATACTGTATATATCTAGCGTTCGACCACTATCTCACTTGATGGCCATTGGTCTGTGACGATATGGTAGAAGTTGTTATCACAATAGACCTAGAATGCTTATAGGCTCTCAAGAACTGCTGCCTGAACACACCATATGCCCGATATGTACAATCCTGTTGTCTTCAAGTCGCGAGTGAATAGGCACCTTCTAGGTTTGCGTGCTAAATCCTAGACAACGTCATCACTTAATCAGGTGAGACAGTTGTCAAACGCACACTTATAATAGTAAAAAAAAAAAAAAAAAACCATCTGCTTATCAGTTAACAAAGTTAATTAATTATTCATGTAGGTTAATGATCAAATATAATGGGTGAATAACCTTATAATGGGTGCAAATATTCAGGGATACCAACTTAGTAACTCTGATTTTTTTTTAAATATGTTTACGTGCATTGTCACATCCTAGGTGAAACTTACATCTTAATATTTAACAAACATTTTTGAAGGATAAAATACGAAACAATACTTTGTTTAATTTCAAATGCTCGTACTGAGTATTTTAAGTGTACAAAAACTGCTCGGGGACTTTGGAGTCGGGTGGATGTCAAAAAAAAATGACTACATATATTTTTTCTGTATACAAACGTCAAAATTGACAATGTAACAACCTACAATGAGTCATATTGGGTTCAAAATAAACCAAAAATACCTGCGCTTTATTTTTTTTTGTGCTCTTTGAGAGGTAAGTAAGGTAAGATGATCATTTATTTATTACTAGTTGCGCCCCGCTGTTTCACCCGCTTGGATTACGAATTCCTGCTACCGCAATTATCCGACGGGAACTATACTTTTTCCGGGATAAAAGTAGCATATGTGTTAATCCATTGTATAAACTATCTCCTTGCCAAATTACATCGAAATTAGTGTAGCCGTTTGAGCGTGAAGAGGTAACAAACATACACATAAAGTTCTACATTTATAATATTAGTAGGATTATTAATTGACATGCCAACACTTATAAAACTCGGGTAAGAGAAGGTGGAACAGTCTAGAAGTATTTAAGTCCAATTTCATATATATGTTGTCCACAGGCCTCTCTACCTGCCAATCCGAACGGTGGTATCTCTCGGGAACTTCAGCGTATCGAGCAACCTCATCGCGGAAACGAACACTTCGTGTCTGCGCTTCCTCGCCCAGGAGTGCATGCTGTTCCTGTACCACCTTCCGACGACGAAGGCCAACGTGCCCTCGCCTCAAGACGACGACAAGTCGCCAGATGTCAACAGGGACTATGTTTGTGTCATGGACTTAGGCCTTTTTGAACTGTCGCTAAGGATGGAAGATAAAGGGAATGGGGTATGTTTGTTGATTTTTTTTTTCTTTTACTGCTTCTCATGACTTTTTTATTTTAGATTGATTTTATGACATTCCCATCATAGCCTTAATATTATTTAACAATTTATATATTATTCTCTAACTCTAACAAAATAAAAATAAAATTGGTTGTCTGTAAAGTCGGTTTACGGACGATAGATTTACGTGATAACGTCATAATCATTTATGACTTTGACTTTGACTGACTTTGATTATTTTATGTAATACAAAACTCAGGTGGAACGTTACGCGGAACGTTACTATTTTTCATGAGTGTTGCTGGTATTCATCAATTTATAAAACGTTATCACGTCAAAAAACTTATAAAGTAAGATGCAAGCTATTGCTGAAATGATTCATGCACCAAGACAAGGTGTCACTAATGCATAAACCATTCCAGCATCACTTGATGTAGGTTTCGATAATATATACAATATGCCAGCTATACTGCCTTCCCTTTTACACATATGAAATAATATGCTTTTTCTCTTAGACTCTTCTCATGACGAGATCCAACATTCACTTGCCTCTAGAATCTAGACGAAGACGCCATCTAGAATTCAGATGATAACGTGTCGCTTGATGACACGGGGGGCCTCCTTTACCATTCAAAATGGATACATACTGCGTTGAATTAAAGCACAATTTGTGATACACGGTATGTTAGGCTCGGACGTAGTTTCCGTTCTTCTACGTATTCCTAATTCCTGCCACTATGAGATTGCTTATTATGCACAGCTGGAGACAATGTTTCTGTACCATATGCCATCGTTGGTAACACACATTGACCGAACACTTTTGTTTCAAAACTTTATGATTTATTGACATAAAAACGAAATAAACAGTTACATTTCTGTCACAAAAATCTATATCTAAGGACTTAAATCTAATGTATAATTTTAACCATATAATTATTAGAAATATATACACAGCTTCTATTTCAATAAATTTTCAAATATAGTTGTTACATAAAAATAATAATATAATTCAAATCAAAATCAAATCAATATTTATTTCTAAAAAGTACATTGTCCAACACAAAACACTACTAATTACAAGATATATGGAGTATAACAATATGTGATTAAGTTACAAGTTACAATTACTTATTAATGATAATTTAGATCTATTATAGATAGATAATTTATTTACTTGAATTAATATTATCATCATCGTCTCAGCCATAAGACGTCTACTGCTGGACATAGTGTGTGTGGACTGTGGACATTTCCACAAGGACCGGTTGGAAGCGGCCCGCATCCAGCCCTTGTCTGCGATCTTAGTCAGGTCGTCTGTCCACCTGGTCGGTGGCCGTCCTATGCTGCGCTTGCCAGTCCGTGGTCTCCATTCGAGAACCTTTCGGCCCCAATTAATATTATAGTCATCAGTTTATATCTTCCATTAAGAAATTAAATGATGTTGTATTCTCTAATAACGTAATTGAATAACTGTGTTAAGTAAGCGAACAATTTATTTTTAAATTTCAGCCTAACGACCAACCGCAAGTGGACCTAAGCGCTTCAAACAACATGGTCAACTTACACACGTGCTGGGACTCCGCCTCAGCTCTCTGCCGTCTGGTTACCTACATGGCTTCTGATGGCGACTCTCAAGTTCCCTTCGACCCTTCGTCGAGGCACACTAGTATATGCTCCGATCAACCGCTGGAGCCTTTAGTTGGTAAGTAATCTGCTTCGGTAAAAACAGCTCATTCATATATAAACACAGCCCAGAACTAGTGTAGAACTGAAAACTTATATAACTAAATCCAAAACTATTCCATAAATGTAAAAGTTTAGATGGATGAATGGATGTTTGTTACATAATCACGTCAGAACGGCTAAACAGATCTGGATGAAATTTGGCAAAGAGGTAGATTGTAGTCAGGAATAGCACACAGGCTACTTTTTATCCCGGTAAAATGTATGGTTCCCGTGGAATAATTGATATACGATAGTACTCATTGGCCGTTCTCATTCGCGCGTTTTGCATTTGTTTTTATTTTCGCGCCACCTTTATAACCGTCCAATACGATACTTTTTCTTAATCTACCTATTTGGTTACGGACCATAACCATAGAGTAGTTTAAAGTGATATTATTCTCTAACTGTTGATTGTACTCTCTATTTTCCTGGTCACAATCATCAAATTGTCTGACTTTCGAATGTGATTAGCAATATATTTTATATATTTTTATTTATTTTATTTTATATATTTTCCGCAAACATACAACCTGGGTATCTTCAAGTCACGAGTGAATAGGTATCATCAAGGCAGGCGTGCTCCACCATAGACCGCATCATCACTTAACATCAGGTGAGATAGTGGTCAAACGCTTGCATAATAAAAAATAAAAATATTCCAATATTGTATGAAGACATATTAATAAGTTATTATGGTATTTCTGCAACATCGAACTGATATATATATATATATGGATACGATGCATCGTATGTATATATATATATATATATATATATACATACGATGCATCGTATCCATATATGGATACGAGCTTATTGGTCGCGTTTGTTGTCTATGGCATTCACAGTATTTTCACCAAACCTGAGATAATTGAGACCTGCAAAATGATGTTTCGGCGCAGCACTCTGATAGTATTCTTAATGTACGCAATCATCCATTCCTAATTTTTTTAAAGGATTATAAGCTTACGTTTGACCACTGTATCACCTGATGTTAAGTAACGACGAATAATTTGATTATCATCGGTGACCTATGACACTCCAGCAAGATTTAAGCACCTTAACTTCATAAAATCATAATACATAAGCGATTTTCTAGAATAATAATCGTATTGCGTCTAGATCCTTCCGTATCTGTATTTGCAAGTGGATTTAGTACCACCGGCAACCGCTTCAAGAGCTGTTGAACATATAACTTATTTTCAGTAGTTTTCGTTTGCATTTTATGATTAGGCCATTGTGTGTATTAAGTAAGTAGATCAATTATGTATGATTATAATGCGACAAGAATTTCAAAACAAACCTGAGCTTTTAGAGTTCAATTTGAACTTTACTAAAGTAAATAAATCGAAGTTATAATAGCATAAGGCTAAACTGTGAAGTGAAATACTTCCATCTTCAGGAATTTTCGTGAACCGCTTTAGCGAATGAGGCCTGAAAAATATTTTGTGCCCTCCGTTAGATGGCGCTGAACTCAGTGCAGTAAAGGGTGGGGATTGGGGGTATTGGAAAAAAATCACCCTCCGAGAGCGCACGGAGTAGAGCAGAATGATGGATGTCGGCCATCAGTACAGACGTGCCCGACATCCATCATTTCAACCCTAATAACTTGTACTAATATAGAAAAAACTGGTTGATTATAGTACAACGCTTAGTTAGCTATATGGACCTACATTTTTTCAATTTTAACAACATCAGTGCGATTTAAATAATTATATGCACTTACTTACTTACTTACTTACGTATTATGTGCAATTCAACCCTGCCAAGACACACATTCACCGCTTAAAATATACAATCTGCTGTAGCCCCCGGTTTCAGAATACTCCTCTCAAGGTCTCTGTGAGTGTAAGTATTCTGGATGTGGACATTTCTGCGAACACATAGCATGCAAAGCCAAGTGTGCGTCCTTAAAATTTAGTGTACTAAATAGGACGAAGCAGTACTTCACGTCAAGGCAAATGCTTTTGCTCCACAGAGCACAAGTCCGGCTCGACGTGGAGTACTGCTATTACCATTAATAGCATCATATAATATAGTTTGTGTACCATTGGAACGGTGCACTCAAGTATTAGCTTGAGACTCTGTGTATTGTGAAGTGTATGAGTGTTCTGAAGCATTTTTCAACCTTATTTCAGCATCAAGATTTTACCACCCTACTAGCCGCGAAATCGCTGAAAATCTCATCCACATATTATTGACACATGGGATTCACACGCTGTGCGATCTAACCGATTGTTTCTCTCATACATATCTTGTTAATTGAAAATGGGACTGCCATCTATATATATATTTTTGAACTATCTCAGCGAATGAACCCTGATAATAACACTGAAACCCTAAAAATATGTTCTGCCCTCCGTCAGATGGCGCTGATTACAGTTCAGTAACGGGTGGGGGTATTGGAAAAAAACACCCTCCGAGAGCGCACGGAGTAGAGCAGAATGATGGTTGTCGGCCATCAGTACAGACGTGCCCGACATCCATCATTTCTAACCAAATACCTTTGTACTAGTTTATTGAAAGTAATTGAGCGATAGTTATCCCTTCACGGTTGCTAGGCTATATGGAACGGGTATAAAAATTTTTTTAATCCTACTAGTCCTACTAATATTAGGAAATGTGAAAGTTTGTGAGTATGTATGTGACTCTTCCACGCAAAAATTACTGAACGGATTTGAATGAAATTTAGTACAGAGATAGATTATATTCTGCAATAGCACATTGGCTACTTTTATCTCGGTAAAATATATGATACCCGTGGAATAATTGATGTAGCGGGAAAACCGTAATCCACGCGGGTGAAACTGTGGGGTGCTACTAGTGTTAAATATGACTTAGATAGACAATGCTCAAACGCAAGCTTATTACAAATTTGTTTAAAGATTTTTGACGTTTTAATGCTAATAGTAAATAAAAGTAAAATAAAGCGGCGATAGACGTTCTATAAAACTGAAACTAATCTGGCAAAAATTTGGCTTTGGAATTTAAATTACTATTGTTTGTGTAAATAAAATCCGTAAAAAATTAATATAACATAATCTACAACTAAAATAAGTTTATCTATTAACGCGCTACCACTGGGCAAAGTTCTCAAAATTACTATTAGTGACTAATATCGAGTTACTTACTACAAGAAGTATCTAGAAGATCTAGGAAGATTCTTTTCAAATAGGTTTAGAATGTCTTCTAGAATGTATATAATGTCTTCATATAAAACAAAACATTTTTATATAAGATTCAAATTTCTGTACATCATTGCCACCTAACGATTTTTTCCAGAAGTAGCTCAGCAAATGGTTCGTAAAAATATTTGTTATCGTTTGTCAGATGTCGCTCGCTCGCTCTAATGTAAAAAGATGCCTATACATGTGAGAACTTTATTTTTGTATTGTACTTCCGGGTACATTATTTATTTGAACAAAAAGTTAAACTTTACAGTACGTAAGCTGAATCAAATTGTTCAATTATAATTGCCATGCAATATTCGATAATATTTACCCAAACATTGAAATTTAATACATATATTCCAAAACTGTATATAAATGTAAGGCTATCTTTATTTTGGCGAATCATGTTAGGGAATGAACCCTGATAATAGTATGACACTGAAACCTTAAAAATATTTTGTGCCCTCCGTTAGATGGCGCTGATTTCAGTGCAGTAACGGGTGGGAGTATTGTAAAAAATCACCCTCCGAGAGCGCAAGGAGTAGAGCAGAATGATGGATGTCGGCCATCTATATATATTTTCTTGAACTATCTCATTCGAATTAAACGTGAAAGTTGTGTGACACTGGAAAGCTTTAAACTTCCACCGCCCTCCGCTAGATGACGCTGAACTCTAGTTCAGTAAAGGGTAGGATTTTGTACAAAAATCACCCTCCGAGAGCGCACGGAGTAGAGCAGAATGATGGTTGTCGGCCATCAGTACAGACGTGCCCGACATCCATCATTTCTAACCAAATACCCTTGTCTTGTACCAGTATAGTTAAACTATATGGTTGGTCTTGGTAATTACAGCTGACCTAGATATTACGTAAAAAATAATAGGAATTAATAAAAATACGCTGGTTGGTTTGTTTACTTCAAAATATTGAATGAATACATTTTTTTTTTTCATAGGGCAAATGCCTTTATTAAAATAAAACACTAATAACTAATTACAATACTGCAGCTACTACAATAACATTTGAGCAATCCACTAGCTATTGGTAGTTATATCTATATCTTATCTCTTCTTTATATATAATTATAATTCTACTGTACGTGTGTATGTCTCTGAACTCCTCCTAAACGGCTGGACCGATTTGAATGAATTCTTTTGTATGCGTTTAGGTGACGCCCTGGATGGTACAGATTTAAAAAAATCTACCTGGCGCTCCATGCAAGGCTACGTCTCTCTGGCCCGCTAGTATCAATATAAATTTTAATCTATACAAGTACGGCCACAACACTGTCTGTGACACTTCTTATCATACATAATTTTTTTTTTTCATGCAACCGACTTCGACACTCAAAAGTGTGAAATAACTTGTTGAAGTCGGTCATAACATAAAAGGTGCAATGTCAATTTTTAGCTTTAATTCAAAAAATACTGTATATTTGGAGCCAGAAATATAGGCATCGAATATTATATGGAGGACTACTTCTTTTTATAGAAGTTTGTTACTATTTATTATTTTGATAGAGTAAGTACCTAGTACTTACTCATGAAAAATAGTAACGTTCCGCGTAACGTTCCACCTGAGTTTTGTATTACATAAAATAATCAAAGTCAAAGTCAAAAACAAAGTCAAAGTCATGGTCAAAGTCAAAGTCAAGGTCAAGGTCAAAGTCATAAATGATTATGACGTTATCACGTAAATCTATCGTCCGTAAACCGACTTTATAGACAACCAATTTTTTTTTAAGATTATAAGCTTGCGTTTGACCACTGTCTCACCTGATGTTAAGCGACGACGCGGTCTAAGGTGGAGCACGCAAACTTAGAAGGAACCTATTCACTCGCGACTTGAAGAGTGTATCAGTACTGTACCTCAGCTTCCAGAGAATTTTATTCTGCCTATATAATTTAACTACGCAAAAACGTTTCTTTAGCCTGTGCCAAAGTGTTGTCTTTATCTAAGGTATATACAGTCGCAGCATATTTACTATCAATTTAGTAAATGGAGCCTAAAGGGAAATGACACTCATTAAAATTTTGTTTGAAGTTGCCTATGTATATTCGGCGGTTAAGATAGTCAAACTTACCCTTCTTTAACGAACTAGATGGCGCTGTACGTTTTTAAAACACGCAAGCGTTTGTTAGAAACCGATTTGTGGGCAATATGAATGACTAAACAAGATGGTTATTGTAATTTAGTATAATATGATTTATATAAAATTATTCTAGTGTTTTCTAAAGTTTGATCGCTTATTGCTAAGCGACGAGCCTAAAGTTATTATCAGGATGAATAAATAGATTTATATATTTTTGTGTATGGCCGGTTGGACTAATTATTAATTTTTTCTCATTGTCGTAAAAGAATTAAGTATTTTTTGTAGATAAGGTTGGTTTGGTAATGAGCGTGACTGTAACGGTTAGCCGAATCAATATCCTCGGATATAAGCAGCAGCCAAAGTACATGCTCTGCCTAGTTTGGGACCTGAAGACCTTGTGTGAATGTTATTTTTTTTTTTTTTAAAGCCACTATATTTTTATCCAAGAGTGCCTAAACATACTTTGTTGTTCGTAGATTGCCGGGGATCGAGATTTATTTATGTTAAAATTTACTCATAATTTGGAATTTGTCAACAGTTGTTATAATCCGGTATCCATGGTAACCGATATATAGTTATTTTTTGTTTATTTTATTATACCGTACAGAGTTACTCATATATGTTACCAGTAGCGCCCTGCGGTTTCAGCCGCGTGGAATACGGTTTTCCCGCTACATCAATTATTCGACGGGAATCATACGTTTTGCCGGGATACATAGTATCCTATGTGCTATTCCAGACTATAATCTATCTCTTTTTATTTTTACATATTATAAGTTTGCGTTTGACAACTGTCTCACCTGATGTTAAGTGATGACGTTGTCTAGGATTTAGCACGCAAACCTAGAAGGTACCTATTCACTCGCGACTTGAAGACTCCAGGATTGTACATATCGGGAAACACAGACTCGGGCAGCGAGTTCCATTCCTTGGCAGTACGCATTAAGAAAGTGGAAGCATAACGTGTAATAATATATATACTTTTATATGTTTGTTACATTACAATATATATAACATTATAATATAATGTTATAATGTTAACATAATATAACATAACATAACCCCCATAACATCTCTGTGTCAAATTTTATCCAGATCCGTTCAACCGTTCTGGCGTGATTGAGTAACGAACATTCATCCATCCAAACTTAGATATTTATAATATTAGTGTGATTAGAAGTGTTCTTTGTCGCGGGTATTTGTGTACCTACGACTTACGATTATGAATGGAATAATTTTCCTTTTCCAGGATTGGAAGACAGACCGATAGAAGAAATCAGAGAGTTATCCCCCAGTGAAATCCAACAAGTTAACGATCTTATGGCGGAGGCTATGAAAGAAAGCCCTAATAATACGTGTAAGTACTAAAATATTAACAACTTACTATTACATTAAGCGGTGAGTGCTCAGCGGGGGAAGCGTCGGCTGTCAAACAGACGGACACTGGTTCGATCCCCAACAACACCTTGCGCTTCCGGTGACGGTAACACCGTTATCAAATTCCTAGCAGGTAGGGTACTTCGAGTAACCCGCCTGGCTAGCTACCACCCCCAAGTTAGAAAAACTTGTCACCAAACATAGTGTGTTCAGGCAGCAGTCCTTGAGGTCACATCGTCACTGACCATCAAGTGAGATAGTGGTCAAACGCTAAATGTATACAGTAAATAAAAAACATTCGCCGGTAGGTAGATCTACTCAAAACATTCACGTGATATAATCATAGAGTATATCAGATTTACAATCAATTTTGTTTTCTCACACTCATACCACCGCACTGGGGCTCTCTGTGTCGCGGGAGGCATGGCCACACACATACATATATGCTCGTCATATAAATGCAAGGAATGCAGGGAATTGAACCCAAGGCGCCGTAGACCACCACTGAGCCACTGCGACCGTCGTTTGTTAGAATATAGCTTTGCATTGGCCTTAGATTATTAACTATAGCGGTCCTTGAGCGCCAGTTAAAATTATGGGTCTAGCGTGATCCCACCTTCGACCACATCGTCGCTGACCATCAATAATAAAGCGAAAGTCTCTGTAAGTACATATATTATAATATTTTGTAAATGTCTATTATGTAGTTCTATGTAAGTGTAGAAATTGAGTAGACAATTTTATGATAATTTCTGTATGTTTGGTTGCCTGGAACAAATCGCTTTAAGCGATATAGTCGCCCTTTGTATCGCTATATTTATCCATGTTTTTTCTCACTGTATGTGTTTTTGAAATAGTGCATAAATAAAGCGTTTTTTAGGTATATGCGTAGGCAAGTACTTAGTTTAGTTTTTATTTTAGTTAGTTATCGTTACGTCTATTTAATTTTTTTGTTTGTTCCACTTATTGCAGTAGATGAAGATGAACTGCACAGCTCCACGGAAAAGGAAGGCGTAGAAGTATTCTTCTTCCCCGACGAATCTAACGGAAAACGCCAATCGTCCGAAGCAGCCGATACGGAAGAGCCCATGTCTCTGGACTTCGAGGACCATGCCAGTATGGGAGCGGATGATGGGAGACCAGTTAATGCACAGGTAGCGAAGGATTTGGGGGACCCTTCACTGACGCCCAAGTCTACGCCGAAGAAGGGAAAACGGAAAAAGGTATGAGTGAAATATTCAATTCATTGATTACAATTCATTCGTGATTCATCTCAGCCATGGGATGTCCACTGTTGGACATATGCCTCCCCCATATAGGGGGGATTTGCCAATACTCGCCACGCTTGGCAGGCGGGTTGGCGAGCACAGTATAATTTATGATACTCAGAAGACGCAGCTGCCCACCTTCTGGTACGTGATCCCTTAGCCGACTCTTACGGCACCCGCGGGAAGAGATGAGAGAGTACTACTCTAGGCTGTACTACTACAATGTGTAATTTACATTAGATTAAATTAGTGTTAAAAAGTAATTCAATACAAAACGCGTTTATTACAATCATGGACCAATATACTACAAGAAGACTGACAATTGACTAAAGAAATTCGTAAGCCGGAAACAACCTTTCAGGCTAAATGTAGATGGCGCTACAGGTTTAGGAAAATTTTGTAGTCACAGGACAAGTACCTACTAGTTTTACTAAGTTATCTCTATCATAAAAATCATAAAACTTCTGAAGAAGGTTCAGGGTGCAAGAAATGCAAGCGGAAAGTATACAGTACGATATTATAATGTCTCTTTATTTTTTTTTTCTTAAGTCTAGTTTGTTTACAGTATAAATATCAAAAACAAAAATTAATAAAGATATTATAAAAAACCTAAACCTAGAGTTCCGACAGCAGCGGGGCAGGGCCCAAGCTACCGGTGGTTAGGGCCGCAGAGTGAGGAACCTCCGGACAATACGCGCCGTTTCAAGGAGTACCGCCTTCTGCATTTGACCCTAGATCCAACCGTCTAGCGAGAGCCTCTTAAGATGTTGATCGAGGCTCTTCGCTATTAAGCCATTCGTCGAAACGACGAATTATTATTATTATATTTTTATACGCAACATTTGACCACTATCTCACTTGATGATCAGTGACGATGTGGTCGGAGATGTCATCAACGTTATATTAATAAACAAATCACTCTAAGCACTGGCACCTCTTGACAAAGTGCAAAATAATTTGTCGTGTATAATCACCACTCAATTTTAAGTATTTAACATAATTTTATTTTCTTTCCTCTTTTTGGACCGGCTTCCAAAAAAAGAAGATTTTTAATTGGTTTTCATTTATACTATTATTATAAAGAGGAAAGCTTTTATTGTTTGTTTGCATTGAATAGGCTCCGAAACTACTGAACCGATTTGAAAAATTCTTTCACTGTTGGGAAGCTTCCCAATTTATTATGAATGTCGGTCCGAACCGCCTATAGCCGAAGCTAGTACTAGGCGAATCGCGACCGCGTCCGCGAGCGCCCCGTATTCTCCTTGAAGAAGATCACCGAATGTGGTTGAAACTATAGTCGGAACCCTCTGACTTATTACGTGAGTAACTCCCGTGTCTTATACATTCATAATGTGTCAAAACCACGTCAGTTTTAATAACAAAATTCCCAATTTATCAAATTTTTGGAAATGTATACTTAATATGTGTACTTGACGGGCGCAGTGGTTAGTGTCAGTGATATGACTATTGTGTCTCCGGGATCCTGGGTTCGAATCGCGGCAGGGGCAAACATTTGTGCGATGAGTGTAGATGTTTGGCCCGGGTCTTGGATGTTTGTTTGCTGTGATTGTATGTGTCCATGCCTCCCGCGATACAGGGAATCCTAGTGCGGGGTTCTGAGTGTGATTAATTCTGTTTTCATAAAAAATAGGGATCCTTATTTATATATCCTTATGATTTTTAAATGCGAGGCGGACCGCTGGTGTTACTTAAATATTTATTTTACTATTTATTTATTTATTTACAGTTGTTGCATTACACAATTCTTATTTTTTTTTTTTTATATATATTATAAGTTTGCGTTTGACAACTGTCTCACCTGATGTTAAGTGATGACGTTGTCTAGGATTTAGCACGCAAACCTAGAAGGTACCTATTCACTCGCGACTAAGAGATATCTAATATATACAGTCGTGGTCAACTAATTAGGGACATTCAAGATAGTGAAGGGCTATAACCGGTTATGTACATATAAATATAAAACCCTATTGATTTCTCAGCACCTATTATTTGCATAATGTGGTCCGATTATTATGCTATAAATGGCTGTAAATAAAAGATTAAATAAATAGAAAAAGTATTTGATATCAAAGATTAAACATGTTTTAAATATTAAGGTACAATTCTGTAGTGGACATTTAATTAAGGACAGTAAAGTATAATGAAAAATACAGGTAAACAAAACTTATAATCTGCAGTGTTATAATATCTTTAACAGCTCTATTTTATTACGTGTAAAATCAGTACCCAGTAGCAAAACCTTTGTTAGTAATTACCGCTTGACACCGATGTGGCATAGACATTATCAGTTACTGACATGTTTTGACAGGAATGTTTACCCATGCCTCACAAAAAGCTTCATGAAGTTCATCCAAACTTGTATTACGATAAGTGGCAACTTTTTTCTTGATTTCGTGCCAAAGGTGCTCAATTGGGTTGAGGTCCGGGCTATTTGCTGGCCAATCTAGCACCGATACAGACTGACTGGTAAGAAACGACTTGACTGAATGGGCGGTATGTTTCGGGTCGTTATCCTGCTGAAACGTCCATATAATAGGGAGATGCTCCTCAGCATAGGGAAGCATAGTTTCTTCCAATATTGCCTTGTATTGATGTTGGTCTAAGTTACCCTGAACTTTCCTCACAGGTCCCACTCCACGTCCAGAAAATGAACCCCACATTTTAATGTTTCCACCGCCATGTTTCACCTGTTTTTTTGTGAATCTTGGATTCATTTCCGCTTTTACAGGACGCCGTACATATTGCCTTCCATCTGAAGAAATCAAATTAACCTTGGTCTCATCAGAGAAAAGTACATGTTGCCATTGGGCGTAGGTCCAATGTCCATATTTACGTGCAAACGCCAAACGAGCATTTCTATGTTCTTTCTTCAACAACGGTACTTTGCGAGCCACTCTTCCGAACAACCCTGCTTCTACCAAACGTCGTCGAACGGTCCTCGCAGATACACCGGCTCTTTCGTTTGCCCCAAACACTTCGTGTTTCATTAAAATAGAGCCTAGAAACGGATCTTTCTTAGCTAACCTGGTTATCATTCTATCTTCTTGCGGAGTCGTTTTTCTCGATCTTTTTGTTCTGGACACATTTAAAGCTGTGTTATAGCGCTTGAAATGTTGCACTGCATTGCATACCATAGTTTTTGAACAATTTAAATGTTGTGCTATCCTTCGGTATGACCAACCACGCTCGACAAACTTTATGATAATTTTTCGTAGTGTTGGATCGCAACTTTTATTTTTGCCCATTTTTCTTCAAAATAATTATCAAAACTTAAAATAAAAAATCTGGATTGCCGCCAAAACGTCCACGAAACAATAAGAAAAGAAACAAAAAAATATTAAAATTCCAATTTTGAAATTAGAACGCAATACCTCAGTGTCCCTAATTAAATGGCCAGCCAGCATTCTTTGAACAAATAGCACTATGATAATTTATCAGCTATACTGTAGAGAGGTTTAATATTTAAGAAGTTGTTATTGTTTGTATAATCACGCACATAAATGACTAATTACACTTACATGTAAAATATATGGAATATTGTTAAGACTCGTTGGAAAATAAAAAAATAATTCACAATTTGGCTTAACTAGAGATTGTCCCTAATTAGTTGACCACGACTGTATATATATATATATATATATATATATATATATATATATATATATATATATATATATATATATATATATATATATCTATCTCTTAGATAATATATATATATATATATATATATATATATATATATCTATCTCTTAGATAATATATATATATATATATATATATTATCTAAGAGATAGGTACAATATCTATAACATAAACAATATAACAATGCGTTTAACAACACAAACCATGAAAACAACAAGTTATTTAGTTATACGAATAAAAGGCTCTTACATTAACAAACGGGTATTTCCCTTGAATGAACGATTATAATGTAGCTAAAAATAATTAAACCTTATAATTAGGCAGTTCTATTTAAATCGCGACAGTTGCAAGTTACTTATATCCTAGATTTAGGAAGGACTGTAATAAAAAACTATATTTATTTTATACTAAACGCACATATATAAACCAAATTAATATTAAAACTCACGTTCATAATTACTTTACACTGTTTTTTACGGGTATAACGTGGTACTTATAGTGTTGGCCGGTTGGCGCAGTTGGGAGCACTCTGCCTTCTGAGCCGCTGGTCCCGGGTTCGATTCCCGGACAGGTCAAACATTTGTGTGCATGAACATGTCTGTTTGACCTGTGTCTGGGTGTGCATATATATATAAGTATGTATATCAGTCATCAGGTTACCATAGCACAGGCTCTGCCTAGTTTGGGACCAGAAGACCTTGTGTGAATGTTAATAAATATATATAACTTACGCGTAGTCAATCACGATCGACTACGCGTAAGTACCACGTTATACCCGTAAACAACAGTGTAAAATATAATCCAAATTATTAAATTAACATGGACATTTCAGGTTAAATCCGGTGGCGACGGCAGTAACACAGACGACGAATATTGCTTCGTGGACACTCAGCCGCACGGACAGGATAACGAAATGGACGAACCGATCGTCAACTGGATCGGACCCACGCCGGTGTACATGCTCGACAACCACTTCACCGTGCCAGCAGCCAGAAGTGACGTTTTGAAAGCGCCTAAAAGCTTTCCTCTTCCTCAACTGAGGTTCGTAAACGAAAATGATCTATAATGATATAAAATGATATTTTTTTGTTATACTGTATAGATCTAGAGTTTGACCACTATCTCACTTGATGGTCAGAGACGATGTGGTCCAAGATGTTATCACGCTAGATCTAGAATACTCACTGGCTCTAAAGGACTGCTGCCCGAACACACTATGTGTTTAGTGACATTTTTTTAAACTTGAGGGTGGTAGAGCCAGGCGGGTACTCGAAAGTACCTTATCACCATGCTGGGGATTTGATAACCTTCACCGGAAGCTCAAGCTGTTGTTGGGGATCGAACCAGTGTCCGTCAGTTTGACAGCCGACGCTCCTCCCGCTGAGCTATCATCGCTTCATGGCTGCGTTCCAAAACGGGTAATTATCATTTGGCAAAGTGTAATCGTTTTTCTGTCTCGTTCCAAAACCCGATGTTGAAAATTACGTTGAAACCGGGACAATTTTATCTGACAGTTGAATTCTATTACGCTTAAAATAACAGAGTTTATTACCCTCCGTGACATTGACAAGTGGCCGTTCCAAACCTCATATTTACTCGGCAAAGAGGAAAGTCTTTTGGAACGTAACATTAATGCGTTATAGGAATTATTTTTCCTAGTTATTTTTAAATTAATAATGTGATAACTTGCGTTTGACCAGCGCTTTCTCACCTAATGCCAAGTGGCGACGTGGTTTAATTGTAGCACGCAAACCTATTCACTATTACCACAAACAAAATAATTGTAATAATTTGCCGCGCAATTCCATAAACATCGGGAGACAATAATGCGCGGCCAATAATTCGTGTACACCCATAGACTAAGATAGAATTCCCAGCTTGCAAGTCGATGCTTCTGTTGCCTTGTGCCAGTAGCCACAGACTTCCAGATATATATGATGATGGATTAGTTGATTGCACTGGATCGTGCAAACGAGGCTTTGTCTATGGGTGTACACGAATTAATGGCCGTACATTATGACTCTTAAACATCGATCACCTGTGTGAAGTGTACGTCAGATGGAAGTCTGCACAAGCGCTACTCGCGTGAGTGTGGCGGCGAGTGGAACCATAGTCTTTTTTATTAATATCCTCCTTGATGTCTAACGGAACAGTTCGTATTTTGCCATGAAAATACCACTGTGGTTTGGGATTCAAGATTAAGATTTTACATAGTTTCATTTGAAGATTTACGAATTCATGTTAATGAGAAACACGAATAGGCGAAATACTTCCGTAATTGTTAATTCCGTGGATTGTATTATTGGCGGAAGATTTAAAACATGAATGTCAATCTTGTCTATATTTCGAAATTTAAATGCCGCTGTTTTTATAAATAATAAAAAACTAAACTACAAATGGTTACTGTGCCAAAGAATATCTAATAGTGCTTAATTAATGCATAGATATGTTTTTTTGTGGTAAATAAAAAAATATCTCTAGAGACCCTAGAACTATAACAGTACTGTTTCGATTGCTGGTTTTTTTTTTAACTGTGCCATTTATCACAGGTACACATTATGCGAAATGAGCGTGACATGGAACATGTACGGCGGGAACGATTTCCGTTCGACCGCCGGCGGCGGCGACTCGGCGCCCGCCAAGAAAACTGTCACCATTGAAGACGCCAGGAAACAGAGCTCGCCTGTCACTGCCAAGTAACTTTAGTCCGGGAGGAATCGGCGAATGAGTACCGTTAACTATTCCACCTCAATTTTTTTAAGCGATCCATTTCAAATTCTCCTAATGATGATATAAATGCATGTTGGCATGGGACAACCCCGTGCCGTATTGTGTAAACAATTGCAAGGAATTATTACTTTTCAACCGGACATTTTTTTTGTATTCTATACTCATGCGCCGATTCCTCCTGGACAACTTGTGTTCTATACCAAATACAGAACCCACTTTTCTCCTATGAGACAGTTCGAAGATGTTCTACTGATATAACATAGATTTTAAGAGAAGGAGCACTATGTGAGAGTTCGCCCGGGGAAACACCTACCTACCTTCACTTGGTTAACAAATCGAGTACTAGCAAAACATACCGTCTAATCTATTACTTTTAAAGCCTATTTTGTTTGAGTATCACATTTTTCTCCGACATTTTTTTTTAATTTTTTTGTCAACTGTATAGATCTGGCGTTTGACCACTATCTCTCTTGATGGTCAGTGGCGATGTGGTCGAAGGTGTTATCACGCCAAATCTAGAATGCTCACTGGCTCTGGCTCAAGGACTGCTGCCTGAACACACTATGTGTTTGGTGACAGTTTTTCAAACTAGAGGGTGGTAGCTAGCTAGGTGGGTATTGGAAAGTACCTTACCACCATGCTGGGGATTTGATAACGGTGTTACCTTCACCGGAAGCTCAAGGACAGACGACGCTCCCCCCGCTGAGCTATCATCGCTTCAAAACTTAGATTTGTTCTTTAAAAGTGTAGTGATGTACGGTGTTCGATACGTGTTGTATCTGTTACCAGACGTAACAAAGAATACGAGCCGTACGAGAGTGGTCGCGCGCTCACCGCTGCGTACCGAAGCGGGGTCAGCTGGGCGCCCGGCGCCGAGCGCGTCCGCCCCGCCGCTCGCGCCGGGGCCGCGCCCCCGGGCCGGGACCTCAGGACCAGGGGCGGCTTGTACAGGGACCACCACACTAGAGTCAAGCTCTGTCTCTCCAAGGTACATACATAATTAATATTGCTCACAGACCCCAACCGAATCTTCATAGCAATGTCAGCGATGTAATATAACTAATAGCACAGCTTCTAAATTGTTCTTAAAGCCGTCTCGCTGCCAGATTAGTATCGGTGAAAATTGAAGTGCAAGAATATTTTTATTTTTATGTTGCCTATTTATATACATATTTGTTCTGTTTACCGAATTTTCGCTTTGTAAATTGAAGCCCTTTTAAACTGGTGGAACCAGAGGAGGAACTAACCCCTGCCATAAGTTTTCATTATATTACTACTACGCATAAAGACGATATTATTTCAATCATAATGGAACCCGTTCACAAAAGTAATTCACAAGTCATATTCTGTTGCATTTATAACATTTGTCCGATCTCAGAGTCTCAAGATACAGGCTGTCGCCTAGTTTGAGACTTGTTGGTAACGTAACCTAATGTTTTATACCAATCGTAGTTAAGTAGTGTTACTGTACCGCTAATTTACTTTTTCGGAAATAAATAATTTATTATTATTTATTATCTTCGTACAAGGGTTATTTAAATGACGGCAGTCAGCACTACAAAGGGGTCTTTGGAATTACATCTAATGATAAAAAGTGTATGCAATTTTGTATGAAGCTGGACGTTACAAGTTTTTAAATGTTTTTTTATAAATACCCTAATTTTTAGAGGCAAAATCTTAGTCCGCATAGTGAAAACAAAGCGCGCAGCTAACCTTCTTAAATATTTTTACAAAAGATGCACCCAATCTGGTTTTCCAGGTCAAGTTCCAATACGAGATGTACGCACCGGGCGGCACTCACGCCTCCCGACAAACTCTGGCCATCAGTAAAATAGAAGTGATCGACCAACTGTTATGCAGCGACATCAACAAGTTGCTCAGTCAGTACAAACTCAAAGACGAGCCAGAACGACAAAATGCGCATATGGTAAGACCTAGTTTTTGGTTGTTCAACAAGCATACCGGCTGCTTTACGGTGATATCTGTAATATAAAATTGGGGCCATTATCCGTTCGAAGGACCACAATGTAGCTGGCTTAGATGCCCACCTTCTGGTACGTGATCCCTTAGCCGACCTCATACGGAACCCTCGAGAAGAGATGGGGCTAGGTTAGGTACCCTTAATTAACGTGCCTACTTTTAATCCCGAAGAAATGTAAGGTTCCTACTGGTGATACAATAAAAATCTAATTTATGTGAGAATTATCTCTCTGACACGTTTTCACGCATAAAGCGCTGAACCAACTTTGATAAATGTTGGTATAGAGATAGATCGGAGCTTGGAGAAGGGCAAAGGCTACTTTATATCCCGGAAAAAGTATGGTTCCCGTGGGATTACTGGGGTAGCGAGTAAACCGTATTCGACGAGGGGAGACCGCGTTAGTTTTAAAAAAAGTATATAGGCGAACTGCTGCTTTAGACTACTTTGTGTCGCGACCATTCGACACCAACTCTGTAAACTTTGGCGCTTTGTTTTAGCTAATCGTAAAAGCGGTACACATGCGTCCCGAACCAGCGCTCTCCGCTCAGGAGTGCTGTTTGAAGATATCTCTCCTGCCGCTATGGTTCAACCTGGATCAAGACACGCTCGCGTTCCTGGTCAACTACTTCTCGAAACTCGGCACTGATGATTCCACGGGTAGGACTACTCCTGTACTTTAGTCGTGTTGTTTTATTATTAACACCTGCTAATTGCCTTACGTTTAATCGGTGTCTCACTTGACGGTCAGTTACGATGTGGTCAAAGATCGAAAAGGGATCGCGCCAGAATGTTCGCTGGCTCTTAAGAACATCTCCCGTAACACTGAATGATGGGACAGTTTTTCAAACTTGAAGGTAGCCAGGTTACGGGAATAATACTTAGCCAACTAGTTTGATAATAATGATCTACGCTGAAAGTTCTGAATATCTATCTAAACAAACGACACAATCGTCGCTCACAACATCAGCTGTCATCGTTTCAAAACTTATTGAAATTATCTGTGGTTATCACTTTAAAGTGTTTTCTGTAGCTCATGCACGGGTCACACAACAAAAAAAAAACTATATAGCGCCCTTGAGCACTTCAGAGATTAAGGTTTTGTCGTAGGGCTACCTGTCACCCGCGTTATGCTGGAGCTGTCATTGGTGCGGGGTGTAGTTTTTCCGAGGGGTATAATTTCTACTAGAGTTTTGAAGATCGACTGGGATCTAGTACAAATAAACAAGGCCGTATGGTCCTTGTGGAAATCAATGGGATTTTTGTAATGCGTTCATTATAATATGAATTGAGGCGTTTAAAAAAAAAAAAAAAGATTTATATTTTACATGAGAATTTCACAGGAGAAAATGGAGCGAATCACTGTTTACATTGATTTGAGGTATACCTGAGCACCGATAACTCGAATCAATGTAAACAGTATTATCATCATCTCAGCCATAGGACGTCCATTGCTGGACATATGCCTCCCCCATTGATTTCTACAAGAATCGGTTGGAAGCGACCCGCATCCAGCCCTTGCCTGCAATCTTAGTCAGGTGGTCTGTCCACCTTGTCGGTGGCCGTCCTATGCTGCGCTTGTCAGTCCGTGGTTTCTCATCGAGAACCTTTCGACCCCAACGGCCATCAGTTCTTCGAGCTATATGCCCAGTGTGTAAACAGAAATTCGCTTCATTTTGAACATGTCTGTTTGACCTGTGTCTGGGTGTGTATATGTACATAAGTGTATATATATCACTCATCAGGTTACCATAGTACAGGCTCTGACTAGTTTGGGACCTGAAGACCTTGTGTTAATGTTAATAAATAAATAAATAAAAAATAAAAAAGTAAAAATTTTCTCCTTAAAATGTGAAGGAGATATGATATTCAACACTAACTTTGCTATCAAATTTATCTATGAATCATACCCTTCATTTTATTTGTCCTGTGATTCCTCCCTATTGAACCATAACAATGTGTATTTCAATAATCAAACAGATGATGACACGAAGAGCGTGAGCGGGCTGTCGACAGACTCCAGCAGCTCCAGGCAAACCACGCCCACCCATCGGCCTCCGGTGATGAGCATCGCTAGTCATCTACGGGATCCGCCGCCGACGCCGACCTCATTAAGCGACGCTGACTCATTGTCTCTCAACGAAACTGGTATGACTTAACTATACCATAGTGATTATGTTGTCAAACTAACTAAAATTGTGTAAAGATCGTTTTTAATATAGTTAGAGTAAAGTCCAAATTAGTTTGATACTTCTGAATGACAATACTAAAATTACATCTTCGTATTAAAATGCGGGTAGTTTTAACTAAATTAAGTTGTCGCGTTATTTGGTGTACACAGAAACTACCCGCGTCTCGTTATTTGAGTATACATTACATACATAGTTATTTTACCTACCCTTAAGATAAATGTATTTTTTCTAAGTGAGTTAAGGGGAGTGGGTTGAAAATCAGCGCTGCGTGGAAGGTGCCTAGTACTAGATACCTACCCGTAGCATAATGCTGAACTCGCTCCTTTTATGCACGAACAAGCGATGCTAAGCATCGCAATTTGCAATTATGTCTTTTTATAATTGTTATTTTATAGGAGTTTGTGCATAATAAATATTTTTCTTTCTTCCTTTCTTTCTTTCTTTCATTTTAATGTAATATAATATTGAGGAAATCATACTAATTATTTTAACAGGAGGTAAAATAAAAGATGTTTTATTGGCACTTACTTGTTCCGTTTATTATAGGATTCCACTGTTAGAATTACAACGATAGGATCTGCGGGTAGGGCTGGTTACAGGGTATCAATTCTACTAACACATCGCTTATAGATTGTCAATGAATCGACGTTTTTTCTAGTTTAGCTATTCTACTTGGAGTATAATTGTAATGGCTACACAGATCTCATTTCTACCGCAATTCAATTGTCTACAATGCAGTCGAATGCAATTGTTATTTTAGCGAAATATCAAGTTTATTTATAACATTTGAACGACTATTGCATTGTTTATGAATGGATTGTCTTAATAAATAAGAGAATTGGTCTGGTCACTGCGACCTTAACTACCATCTACACAAGATGGGAGGTACAGATAGTCCTTAGCGATGCATGAACGAAAATGGAACACGTGCTAGTGCACTGTGAGGCCACAGAAAGTATAAGAATCACAACCGGACTGCGTAACGCTGACTCCATATTGTCTCTGGAACAGCCACATGCATCACTAGAGCAGCTATGCCAGCGACACAGGGCCATGCTCCGTTGTATAAAGAAGTTAGGATCGCTCGGGTAGTGGCTGGCGGGGGGAATGCACAGAACAAGAACTATTATATATAAGAATAAGAACTATAGCTTTCAAAAAGTTACAATCGAATATATTTGTCTACGAACCATACACCTCGGTCATACCTTGGATGGGTGTCTGCTAGCTACAAGTTCGTGCTTCGGAGGGCACCTGAATACGTCGGCCACGTCTGTTGTGTGAAGATAACTGTCATTAGGGCAATTGCTCTTGGGCGGCCAGAAAACTGACATTAGTCTGCCCACCAGCCTATATACCAACCTGCAGCGTCTTAGAGTATGGCCAACACTCCTTTCTGAGAGGGACGCACGTCTCCCAGCAGTGGGAACGCATCGAGCTAAGGTAGATGATGTATTTAGGAGATTGCGGTGCGCAATATCGTCGCCGCATTAGTGAGTCGATCGACACGCATTCAAATCGCAGAATTAAATATTAAATTGATTTCCAGTGATACGCGACGACGAGCCCCTAATGGAGACATACGAAGCGGAGCGACTCGTGTCCGAAAACCTGATTCAGCTGGAAGAGGATTTCAACAAGCTCGCCTTGGGGGCGGAGAAACCGACGGCCAAGCTACCAGTCGACGAGCCGGTGGATGATTCTCCGATATATTTCAGGTATACTACCTCAAATTTGAAAAACTGTCACCAAACACGCACCTGTCCTGGAGAGCCAGTAAACATTGTAGGTCTAGCGTGATTACATCTTCGGTTCCCGGGAGATAATTGAAATTGCGGGAAAACCGTAGCCATGGGGAATATAAGTTTTATAATTAGCGAAGCCGCAGGTTAATCTTAAAACCTAAGAGGCCGAAGTTCGATGTCTTTTGGCCCTCGAGGCCGAAGGCCGACCTGCCCTGCACCTGTAGGCCTGCGAGGCTGCAGGCCGAGTTGGCCGTCATGGGGACCATAAGCTCTGTAACTAGCGATGCTAAGCTTTATAAACCGCGAGGCCATAGACTGAGCTTCAAACCTGCTAGGCTGAACGCCGAGCGTGGCCTATTGCGAGGCCGTAGGCCGAGTTCCGAATGGGATACTACGTATTCCAGTAGTTCAATAAAGTCGCGGAAGGCTGAAAGCCGAGATACAACTAACGAGTATTTACCACTTTAAGCCCACGTTCACCACTGCAATATTTTTTTTTATTTTTTTTTTATTTAATATTCACACAAGGTCTTCAGTATTAAGTATTCATTAGTCTTCAATTAGAGGTGGGGTTCCTTAACAAAAGCCCTGCTTCACCTATCTGTCTAACTTCAAGTTACTATGAGTTTTGTTGACTTGTATGAGAATGCTGCTCCTAATTTATTCAACTATATACGAATTTTGCTAAAAAACTAACATGTAGATCGATCACCGGGGCCATTCGCGGTCCGTTCACCACACGGCTACTAGTGTATTTATATATGGTGTGTGATTAATATTCTGTGTTTGGAATTGTTGTTTCGTTCACAGACGTGTAGTGTTTTCTCCGGAGGTGCCGATCCGGCTGGACTACGTCGGCAAGCGAGTGGACCTGAGCGCCGGACCCGTGGCCGGGCTGCTAATGGGCCTCGGACAGCTCAACTGTTCTGAACTCACACTGAAACGGCTTGACTACAAGTGAGTATATCTGCAACAGTTTGTCCTTCCATGTGTTTGTAGCGCATTACTAATCTAAATTTTCCATAACGTAATAAATTGACCAACCATTATTAAAACTCACGTTCACAATTACTTTATACTGTTTCTACGGGTGTTACGTGAGCCACAAGTTGGAGACGGGACGTTGCGACGAACGCACCGCACTCACGATCCTGACGAACGCTTCCGGACGAACCCGAAACAATAATTGTCGATCGTGATATCGACTAAGCGTAAGTGCCACGTTATACCCGTAGAAACAGTATAAAAACCATTACACAGTTTAAAAGTTTAAATCGACTTCTATTAAGCTCAGTTTTATTTTGCAAACAATGAAACGCTCGTGTGTTGAAATTTCTACAGGATCTAATTGAAACATGCCCTTTTAAATGAAAAAAAAAACCAATCGGTTTACGAAGAAAATGACGGAGTTTGGAAGTAACTAACTTAAAACGTGTAGACCCAATTTTGTACCTTATTTTAAAATTGCTGAACCGAATTCATAAAAGAATTTTTGATTGGAAATTCTCGTGAGTTTGACACATTATTATATATATGTGGTATCCGGCTTTACTCACGTTTATAGTCAGGTGCCAGATCGCGGCGACCACTGATTGTCGCCGCGATCTGGTAGCGTAAACTCACCTGAGGATGAGCATCGGACATGCTCGAAACCTAGGTCGAAACTTCGACTATAAACGTGAGTAAAGCCGGATACCACATATATATCATAAAAGAATTGTTGTTTTATTTGTACTCCTAATTTGTTCCCATTTTTACCAAGAAAATGAGAGCACCTCTAAAAACTCTGCCTTTATTACGGCAGAGACTACGTGTGACATGATAGAGATGGTGATAGATTAGAGCAGACAAACAAAACGTTTGACAGAACAAGACATACTAGTTAAAGAGCAGTAGCACTCTGTGTGAGAGTTCCAAGGTCATTGGTAGCGACTCTCTGGTCGATCATAGGCTACAGAGCCTTGAACACCGACGTAGAGTTGCTTGCCTATCGATTTTCTATCGGTTACATTTCGGCGAATGTGCACTGGAATTACATAATTTAATTCCACCTTCTCCATTCTATCATCGGTCAACCAGACGTACGACTATGCGCCACCGCTACATGGTAGATATACCACCATTACGCACGAAGCGTTTTGCTTCCAGTTTTATAATGCGTACTGCCAGAGAGTGGAACTCACTGCCTGAGTCTGTGTTTCCCGATATGTACAACCCCGGAGTCTTCAAGTCGCGAGTGAATAGGTTCCTTCTAAGTTTGCGTGCTCCACCTTAGACCGCGTCGTCGCTTAACATCAGGTGAGACAGTGGTCAAACGCAAGCTTATAATCTTTAAAAAAAAAAAAAAAAGTTCGCCTGGGGAAGTACTGCCACCATATCTATTTCTACCGCCAGGCAGTAGTGTTCGTATTACTGTGTTTCGGTTTAAAGGGTATTGTTTCCGGTGAAATTACAAGCACATGAGACTTACCAACTTTATGGCATATGGGATTATGGAATTGTATCTGTCTATAGACAGAGGTTAACATCCTGTGGTTCTTTTGCTTATCCCGTCACCTTGTCCCATAGAAAAATACTTTATTATATATACCTATAAAAAGGTTTTGTGTTCTTAAAAGTAAAATATGAAGCGACTCATATTATGACCGAGTTTTCATAGAAGTAGATTAATTGTCATGTTACATGTTGAATTTTATTCATATATTGTTTTCAATGATTTAAATGGTTTGTATTGTACTCGCAGGCTGGGACTGTTAGGTCTAGAGAAGCTAGTGCAATGGGCTCTCCATGAGTGGCTTTCTGATATCAAACGTCATCAGCTGCCTGGTTTGCTGAGTGGAATTGGACCCATGCATTCGTTGTTACAGCTCAGTAAGTATTTTGTAAACTATCTCATGTGATGATTATTTACGTAAACACACATTGTACATCAGCGATATAAAATAGGGTAGATACCCGATAGCCCGCTCGAAAACGGCACCGTCTATACAACGCATATGCCTTGTTTTTCTCTCTGTCGCGTGTGATCGCGCCAATCGTGTGACGTATTGCAATGCCGAAGTGAGAATCCAAAAAGTAATAGTTGAAAAACTTACAAATGTTTTACAACGCTATTGCTAGGGTGTTAAGGTGCATTATTAAAATTAAACTATACCCGCTTGTGGACTTTTTATATTAGCTGGGGAGGTATCAACGCATATCACTGAATTTCAATTGTTTTTCAAAGACATTTGCGAATATTCTATGTGTTTACAGTAACCGGCATTCGGGACTTGGTGTGGCTGCCAGTGGAGCAGTGGCGGCGTGACGGGCGTCTGGTGCACGGCCTGAAGCGAGGTGCGGCTTCATTCACTGCGCGCACCGCCGTCGCTGCACTCGATATCACTACTCGACTGTTGCAGCTGATACAGGTAACGATGCCATAACTAGTCCTAGCATAGCAGTTGGAAACAAAGTCACTAAACAAAGTGTTTCAGGTTGGTGTCTTTAATAGCCAGTGAAAATTATAGTTTTTTTATTTATCACAGACCCCCGCTCTAGGATTCCCTGTATCGCGGGAGGCATGGACACACATAATCACAGCACACAAACACCCAAGACCCGGGACAAACATCCACACTCATCGCTCGAATGTTTACCCCTGCCGGGATTTGAACCCAGGGTCCCGGAGACACAGAAGTCATGTCAATGACACTGACCACTACGCCACGGCGACCGTGACTCACCGTGACGCAGTAGTTCTCGCAATATGTAGTTTAAAGTTCTAGTTCTGACGTGATTCCAATTTCTACGTCATCGTCGCTGACTATCAATCGAGATGCGAATTAATACTTCATTCAATAGACCTATATTTTTAATGTTTTTCTGGCTTACATTGCATAAACAACATGCTCGGTGAAAATACCGTTTTTTTTTTTCATTTAAACTGAATCCGAGTGCCTTCGCTCAATACGTTACCAACTGCAATTTTGGTCGGCTAGTCCTCTAAATAGTTCACACATTTAAAGGTAGATGGCGCTAAGAAAAACATCCCTTCAGATGTTAAGTAAAACAATGACTGAAAACATTCGGACAGGTAGGGGACTGCTATTATAGCTTAGATGGCAAAGCTATATTTAACATTTGCTTATCCATAACTTCTGTTATCTCTTAGCTCCATAACTCCTGGGAAATGATATCGTCATGTGATCTTGCTATCAGAGAGTCCGTTAGCAACAATTCAAGCTTATGTATATACTAGCTGCGCCCCACGGTTTTACCCGCGTGAAATATCGTTTTCCCGCTACCTCAATTATCCCATCGGAATCTTTTGCCACAACAAACAGTAGCGGAAGGTCTTCTCCAATGCCCCAAAATTCATTTCAATTGGTGCAGCGGTCTAAGCGTGAAAATGAAAAAAAATAAAATGAAAATATATGAAAATGAAAATATATTTATTTAGGAAAAGGCATTTTCGAACACGAATGTAATGGAGCACCTGGATCCCAAACTAGGCTCGAGACCCGTACTATGGAATCCAGGACTCTTTCGTCTAAGGAAAATGCAAGAGACAGACAAAGTTACATTCACATTAATAATATTAGTCGGTTTTTGTTGAATCCCAAAGGAACCATCGTTTTTATGGATTAAAAAGTAGCCCATGTGTTAATCCAAAGTATAGGGTACTTATCTAAATTCCGAATATCTTTTAAAATCTGTTTATATGTTTGGTCGCGTAAAAGCATTTACTCATTTATTTACTTCGACGTTAAAATTCCCATGAGTGTGTTTCCCCAGGCCACAGCAGAGACAGCATTCGACATGTTGACCCCGGGCCCCACGCTGCAGCTCCAGGATGCGTACAACCGCCGCGAGCGGCGCCGCCGTCGTCGCCATGACCCCTCGCGCCATCCCACGGACATCCGCGAGGGCGTCGCCAGTGCTTACCAAACCGTCAGAGAGGTAACTAACCACTTACTAAATCGTCACCAATAATGTGAAGTCAGTGCTTACTGAACCGTCAGAGAGGTAACTAACCGCTTACTAAACCGTCACAAATAATGTGAAGTCAGTGCTTACTGAACCGTCAGAGAGGTAACTAACCGCTTACTAAACCGTCACAAATAATGTGAAGTCAGTGCTTACTGAACCGTCAGAGAGGTAACTAACCGCTTACTAAACCGTCACAAATAATGTGAAGTCAGTGCTTACTGAACCGTCAGAGAGGTAACTAAAGGACTACTGCCTGAATACACTATGCATTTGGTGTCCGTTTTTCAAACTTGAGTTTTTCAAACGTTTGTATCCTATCACTATGCTGGAAATTCGATGACGGTGTTACGAGTACCTTCACCGAAAGCTCGAGGTGTCCGTGCAGACCGAACCGGCGTCCGTCAGTTTGAATGCCGACGCTCCCACCGCTGAGCTATCATATTTTCGAAACGTACGTGATTTGTTGATTGAGTGTGTGATTGCGAGCAGGGGTTCGCGGAGCAAGCGGCGACCATGGCGCTGGCGGCGCGGTGCGAGCGCGGCGTAGGCGTGCTGCGGCACCTGCCGGGCGCGGCCGTGGCGCCGCTCGCGCTCGCGGCCGCGGGCGCCGCCGACGTGCTGGGCGGCGTGCGCGCGCACCTCGCGCCCGACACCAGCCGCGACCGCAGGGACAAGTGGCGGCGACATGCTGCAGGTCATAAAGGCGTTCTAACAATCACTAATACATGGCTTTATTATATTACTGTGGATTGCATTGTATCAACTATTTATTTCTACTAAATAAGCTAAAATACCATATTTAGCTCTAGGGGCTAAAGTTGCTTATTTTACCATATTGACTGCCAACGAGCCTACGAAAACGATAAAGTATTAAGTTTGAAACTGCGCCATCTTGCATCGCCATAGCGAACATGATTTTCTCAATATAGCCAACGTGATTATCCGTGCGTTTTTAAAAATGGAACTGAAATCTCTGACGCGTTATGGCGTCGTGGCTACAGAAAACAATTCCTCATATTATATTGGAGATTTTATTTTCTCGCAATCCTAGTGAAAATAGAGTATAACACCCGGAGATAAAAAAACATTAATATTACTCGTTTAAAAATTAATTACATTAATTATTGTTACTCGGTTTCTATTTAAACCCTCGCTTGGTTATTTTAGCTCCTTATATAAGAATCTAATCAAGTACATGTATTACATACCTGGTCAACCTGGGTACCTACATGTTTATAATTATTATTATTCATTTATTTATTTGAACCCCAACATAATGTACACTGATACAAGAAACTAAAAAAATGCTATAGTATAACAAATGCTAAGTGGCACTATAATTATAGGGGAAGACAGCTTGCGTAGAAAAGTTATATTTAATTACGGCTTTCAATTAACTTATTATTCTTCAAATTATTTTTTATTGACGTGATAACGTTTTATAAATTGATGAATACCAGCAACACTCATGAAAAATAGTAACGTTCCGCGTAACGTTCCACCTGAGTTTTGTATTACATAAAATAATCAAAGTCAAGGTCAAAGTCAAAGTCAGTCAAAGTCATAAATGATTATGACGTTATCACGTAAATCTATCGTCCGTAAACCGACTTTACAGACAACCAATTTTTTTTTACATATTATAAGTTTGCGTTTGACAACTGTCTCACCTGATGTTAAGTGATGACGTTGTCTAGGATTTAGCACTGAACTAGAGTTCCCTGTATCGCGGGAGGCATTTACACACAAACATCCAAGAACCAGGGTGAACTTCCATCAAGTAAATGTTTAACCCTGCCGGGGTTCTAATCCAGATTCTCGGGAACAGAATTCTAGTCTGTGACCACTGAGTCACAGCAGCCGTCCAATTGTGGACGTCCAAATAATTATATTTTTAAGTATGTAATAATAATCTTTTTATTTCAGATGCACCTCTGGATTAAGACGCAGCTCGCAGCTCTTGTTTGATTTCCACCCATGAGCGAGTTTATAAGATTTCCTCTTTATAATATATTGCTCATTTGTAATTTATTATAACATCTACATAATATTTTAATTCTGTACATAATACAGTAACTGGCAAAATTTGTCGCGTCTAAATATATTGATCCATTTAAATTTTTTTTTTATATTTGTTATTATTAATTCTGACTAAAGTATTGGTAATAATAACTGTGATTGTTTAACACATTGTTGTTAATTTCGAACAAAATTTCCAGTTTTTTCGGATAGTTTTTTACTTCATCGTTCACTCTCAAAAACCAAATCGAATTCTAACATCAATTTTTCTAACTAAATTTTTTTACCTAAAATTCTAACGTCAATATATAAAACAAGAAAGTTTAAATGTAAGTACAAAAAAGGTGCTTCACTTTTGTTCCAAAGAAGTATATTGCTCACAATTGATTTCCTGAAACGCAATGTTATGCCAGTTTACTTACATTTGTGGAATATAATTTTAAAAATATAAATATTTTCGTCTTCAAACTTCATGCTGTGATGAAATCGAAACTGTAAATAATTATACTCAGTTTTGTGTCACAGTTATTGAACAGTAAATCTATTTGAACAAAAAAAAATTGAAAGTTTTGTTCAATAATAATTCCTCTGAGGATGAATTTAAAAATATAGTTAGGTTGTTACATTCAGTACAAGTTGCTAAACAATCACAATATCTTATGGTCATTCATGTCCAATAGATGGCGGTGTTTTTCTTACTCGATTTATGGAAAAAATCTCGTAGGATCCCCGCTTGATATTGTTTGCTTTAAGAGTCGTTTGGCGTGGATGCAATCAATATTTCCCGTTTTTATGACCTTACAAGTTTGCCTACTGTTATACGAAACTGTGCAAAGACACATTAAAGATTTGTAACTAAGGGCTAGATGCAATTACCAGAGGCGTACCAAGATCTTTACGTTCTACTTACTATAAAATAGTTACACTTGTGTAAAGGGCTATCCATAAATTACGTCACATTTTAATAGGGAGCGGGGGTCAGCCTAGTTTGTTGAGGGGTGGGGGGATTCTTAAACTATGTGACGTCACATGTTAAATTCTTATATTAACACCCGAAAGTTCAAATTTAGAATTCGTCGGTAAGCTTCGATGAGTGCGCAGACGAAAAAGTTTCGTTTAGATTAACTGTCGTTCAGAAAACTAGGGAGGCTATGGTTTTAAAAAAAAATGTCTTATTTAAAAAAAATGCTTTTGTGTGACGTCACAAAGGGGGGTAAGGAACTCACAAATGTGCCAATGAGGGGTCAAAAGTCATAAAATTAGTGTAGCTCAATTTATGAATGGCCCTTAATTAGCTTTTAGTTATTTAAAAAAAATGTAACATAGTGATATATGCCTGCATTAAACAGGTCCTTTATCGAGTGATATAAAATATAATGAGAATGCTTATAATTATTAGTGATTTTATAATGTGATGTATTTTTTATACGGTGGTACGAAATTTAAAGGTATATAATAAGTTTTTATTAATGTTTGAATAGGTTATGCGCAGGAAATAGTCGTAGTGTGAAGGGGATTGAATGAAAAACAGAATCACTAACAATGATTTTGAAGCCATGATAGCTCAGCGGTGGGAGAGTCGACTGTCAAACTGACAAACGCAAGTTCGATCCCCACCAATGGATTGAATTTCCGGTGAAGGTAACACGTTATCAAACTACCAGCATGATGGTAAGATTTTTTTTTACATATTATAAGTTTGCGTTTGACAACTGTATCACCTGATGTTAAGTGATGACGTTGTCTAGGATTTAGCACGCAAACCTAGAAGGTACCTATTCACTCGCGACTTGAAGACTCCAGGATTGTACATATCGGGAAACACAGACTCGGGCAACGAGTTCCATTCCTTGGCAGTACGCATTAAGAAAAGAGACTGTCGAGTACCCCGACAGTACCCTAGCCGTGCTAGCCACCACCCTCAAGCTTTAAAAACTGTCCCCAAACACATAGTGTGTTCAGGAAGCAGTCCTTGAGAGCCAGTGAGTATTCTAGGTCTAGCGTGATAACATCTTCGACCACATCGTCACTGACCATCAAGTAAGATAGTGGTCATCTACACAGTATAAAAAAAATAATCGACTCCAGTAAAGTAGTTTGATTCAGAAAGTAGATGCTATTCCATAGATTAGAAAGATACGGTGCTTACGACGATTATATTATCCATAGCATTTAGTGCATTTAGTGGCATAGTTCATAAATTATTAAAATAACACTTTGTACATACAACAATGAAAGATTTCGTTGTGAAAACTGACGTGGTTTAGTTTTTTTTTAATATGTTAAACAGTGAATGTGAATAAGTCGGTTAGTTTAATAATAATAATAGTTTATTTCTGTCCTGACTTAATAACATACGAGTAATACATTGCCATATGCCCTGAATTCCACACTAGGATAAATCCCGTGTTGTGGGACTCAGTCTCTTCCGTTCCTCACAATACATCATATAGAATGACCAAAACAATATGTATATTATAAAAGAAAAGTTATAAAATAAATAAATTAATTAATCATATCGAGTAGGTATGCTTACAATACAGACGATACATGAGTTAAACTATAGTTTCAATCATATCCTTAGTGGACCATTACAAGCGCGGATCGTAAGCGACCGCGTCTCGTAGCGGTAACTATTAGCGTTAGATCTAACCAACTTACGTGAGTTTTTCCCGTTTTTCATAATGGAAAAATTTGTTTGTACTTAGTTCAAATTTAAATGCGGTTTTATGTTATCATTTAAAAGATATATTTGATTTGTTGAATCAGATTATCAGCTTCGGCACTTGTAGTGGAGGCTTAATTTTGTTAAGTAAATAATATTTTATAAATTTAAAAATAAAACTGGGTGCCATGGCGGATTGTAGATTCTTTTGTAGGCTTGTTTTTTTTATTATATCGCCTTGTGATTTACTATCATTATAATATCTATTGAAACCACAGGGACCTTACACTTCTACAGCGTATCTTATTGTTTATATACATAGATATATAGATATGCTGTTAAAGTTTCAATTGCGTTAAATAAACGACCATAAATTCAATCGAATTATTTGTTTTATTTTTTTACCTACAACGAAATATCTAGTGTGGTAAAGAATTACTTTCAGAACACATGTTTCAACATAGTTCAATTCAGTTATTTGCTCAGGGTGTCAATTCTCTTATTTATTAAGACAGGCAATTCATAAATGATCCAACAGTAATTCAAATGTAATCATAATTAAACTTGGTATTCGGATAAAATTACAATTGCGGTACAAGTCGGGCACTAAAAAATTGTGAGTCTATTAATACATTCATATACTATATCAAATAATAGTTAACGCCGTACGAAATTTCTCCAATGTAAGGAATGGTTTTTGCAGCTGATATTCTCTTGAATATGGATCGAAATTTCAGAAGATGTTTGAAATGTATGAAAATTTGAGGGTTTCATCTATACTATAGGCAAGGGCTGGATGCGGGCCGCTTCCAACAGGTCCTTGTGGAAATCAATGGGGGAGGCCTATGTCCAGCAGTGGACGTCCTATGGCTGAGATGATGATGATGATCTATACTATAAGAACAACAATAAGATTAAAGCATTATCTTTAACAATATTTATTACACTAATCTATAATAACACCTTATTATCTAAGCGTCTTTCTGAGCGGGCTCTTCAGGATATCTATCGGACAAAAAGCTTTTGACTTCTCCATACTCGACCTTCAAGTTTCTCCTGAGCATTTCGTGGTTTCGATACTTTTCGTACTTCTTGAGGTATATTTTGTAATGAGGCATTGTTTGGTAAAATCTTGGGAACTTCTTCTTTTTCAATATAACCCTGTCGTTCATGACGTATTGGGTGAAGTCTAAGGTCTCGTCCTTGGGTATCTCCTCCTTGGTGCGGATGACACTCGGTGATGCAACTACTTTGGGAAATTGGGAGTTTTCATCCTTATATTCTACGAGATGAAGTTTCTTCTCTTCTGCTAGTTGTTGATGTGTCCTCTGCGAATAGATGATGTTATTTGAGAAGAGCAAGGGAAAAATCATCTAAAGTAAAAATCCATTCTAGTTACTAGAACGAAATAATGCAGTCAATTATGAATTGTAGTCCGTAGAAATCAATTTTTACGAAATTTTAAGTTCAATTTATCGAACCAGCCTCGATTCGATCCCTACCTACAGCTTGAGCTTCCGGTCAAGGTAACACCGCTATTAAATGACTAGCATGGCGGTAAGGTACTTTCGGGTACCCGCCTGGGTATTCCCACGCTATTATTATTATCTTCGACTACATCATCACTGGCCATCAAGTGAGATAGTGGTCAAATGCTAGATCTGTACAGAATTAAAAAAATAACAAAGTATATAGTTAATAGTATAGTTATAATTAGTATAATAGTTAGTCTGTGTATTGATGTTATACCTACATTATATTTTAAGCTTGGTATAAATTTTAATCGAAACTAATTACAATAATATTTTTTTAAGTAATAGGCCATACAATCAAATATTTTTAATATAGCTAAAAACTGCAGGTGTATTTCCAGTTATCATGGTATTGAAAGATTACAAATCGAATTACTGTTAAAAATCAAAGACAAAGAATTTATTTACCAAAAAATGGAACTGCCTTCAACGCTCAAAAGTGTGAAATGACTTGTTGAAGTCTGTATCCATTGTTCAAGAAGTAACTATTATCAAAATATTGTGCGCATTGTAAAGGCATGGGAATTGGCAAAGCGACGGGGAGAGTATTATGTAGTCTTGGGTTCAAGTCCAAATAGTAACCGAAGCTTTTCTTTAAAAAATTGAAATATATATCTATTTTTCTTAGCATATTTTTTTTATTGTTGCAGATATTAAACTTAGTACATTGATTCTTGTTTCTTGCTTAATTCGTTTAATTATTTCTGGGTTTTCCGCAATTATTTTTATTTAAAGTTACCTTTAAACGGATTTAACATACTTTTTTTATGACGAGATGAATCTGTTGAAGTCAATATGTTTGTTAAAAAAAATTAAAATTACCTGTTGCAATAGCCCAATGAAGAAAGCCTTTACGATATGCTGCAGATTGGTGGATCCTTCAACCTTGGCTCTCAAGTCTTTGATTCCAATTGCCTGGCATATCTCCCTGATGGCTCTGTGACACATCAGTCCGTAGCCTTCATTCTTCTTCTGCACAAATATCTTTGTCTTGCCAAATGCTGTGTAGAAATCGTGGAAAACTAGAAAATAAAAATATTCTGTTAAGTACTAGGCGAACCGCGACTGAGTCCGCGAGCGTATACTCCTTGTTTTTCAAGGAGTATACGCCACATTCAACCACATTCGATGCTCTTTTTGAGCATCGAATGTGGTTGAAATTATAGTCGGAACCTTTTGACTTATTACGTGAGTAATTCCCGTGTTTTATACATTCATAATGTGTCAAAACTACGCCAGTTTTAATAAAAAGAAGTTTATTTATTTACTTCAAATGCAATCATTTTCACTATCTCTAATTATTATGCTATCTTGCTATCATTTGTACTTCCGGGAAACAGACAACAGAAGAGAGATTAATTTTCTGTAATATTTAAATTAAATCTTTGTTAAAAGAATGCCACACAATGTATAGTGTTTTTTTTTGTCACACTCATACCCCCGCACTAGGATTCCCTGTATCGCGGGAGGCTTGGACATACACAATCACAGCACACAAACATCCCAAGACCCGGGACAAACACCTACACTCATCGCACGATTGTTTGCCCCTGCCGGGATTCGAACCCGGGGTCCCGGAGACACAGAAGTCATGTCACTGACACTAACCACTGCGCCACGGCGACCGTCCGGCGATTCTCAATTCTAATAACCGTACGATACGGTTATTATCGTACTTATAGCAATGATGCATGGCCCTTTTCCTTTATGGCCATCACTTGTATATGTTTTACCATAAACTTCTAAATCTGCGATCAATTCTGATAATCCTGAATAACATATACAAACGTTAAATCCTACTAATATTATACATGCGAAAGTATGAGTGTATGTTATTTAGTAAGGAGATAGTGTAAGGCCTAAGCTACTTTTATCCCGGAAAAAAGTATAGTTCCCGTGGGATAATTGAGGTAGCGGGAAAACCGTAATCTATGCGAGTGAAACCGCAGGGCGCTACTAGTATAACAATAAAAAAACAGTACAACAATTTTCCAACTTTGGCCAGCGATTGTCAAGTTTAAAACTTCATTACATTTAAATCACCAAACACTTGGTGTGCTCAGCCTGTTCAGCGCCTGTCGACATGAGTGCTAGTCTATATTCTAGGTTTAGTGTGACATAAATTCACTGACCATAAAGTAAGACAGCTGTCAAACCCTTATATAAGAAACTTGACTCACTTGTATGTCCATTGTAAATTTCGAAGTTCATCAATTTCTGACCAGCTCTGTTCTTTGCTTTCCTCAAGGCTGCTGGTGCCTCCTTCGCCTTACCGAGACCGAAACCAGCTAGACCCTGTCCATTCCCAGTAACTACCTAAAAATAAATAACAATCAAAAATTATTTTGATAGACTAGTACTTGGACAACCTAGACCCAATATAAATTTGCTACAAAAAGTGGTATTTTTTTATTATAAGAATAAAGGAACATTGATTAAAGAAAATCGTCATCATCTCAGCCATAGGGCGTCCACAGCTGGACATATGCCGCCACCAGAAAATAAATTTAAAAAAAATATATTATTAAGGTTGTTATTAAAACTGACGTGGTTTTGACACATTCTGAATGTATAAGACACGGGAGTTACTCACGTAATAAGTCAGAGGGTTCCGACTATAGTTTCTACCACATTCGGTGGTCTTTTTCAAGGAGAATACGGGGCGCTCGCGGACGCGGTCGCGGCTCGCCTAGTACTCCCTCTGACTTATTACGTGAGTAATTACCGTGTTTTATACATTTATAATTACTAAGGTCGTTTACTTGACTTGACTATGACTGATCCTTCCTCAATCTGACTTTGCCGAGGCCATCTTCTTATAACACTACCATTCACATGCACATTGAACCCCCCAACACAAATTGAAAAGGTGTTATAACTAACTAGCTATAATTCTGACCAGCCCTTAGCATCTCAACTGATAGTCTGTCATAACCCGGAGCCCCCTTACCTGATTTTATACTTTAATACGCTTTCAGAATCTCATCCGTGCATATTTCATTCATATCATCAGTTTCTGGGTTTTTTTTTATCACACTCAGACTCCCGCACTAGGATCCCCTGTGTCGCGAGAGGCATGGACACACAATCATAGCACACAAACACCTACACTCCTCGCACAAAGGTTTATGTAGGATGGCCTGAATCTGGTCAAATGTCTCCTCTTTTTCAAACAAACTTTTAAAGGTAGGTAAGGGTTGGACAAGAGTATTCTAAACCAACACTTATGTATGAAACCTTTGATGAATGTGGATGAGGCAAATCAGTCGGAATCATACCAATTGAAAAGCTGTGTTCTCTGCTTACCCCTACGGGAAAGAGGTGTGATCATATGTATGTATGTTGTACCAATAATGTATTGTTTGATTAGATAGATAGATAGATACACTTTATTGAACACATTTTAAAATAATACAATGAAACAGATTACATTAAATAGCGATGTGTAACAACAGACGGTCTTATCGCTATTAGCGATCTCTTCCAGACAACCTTTGGATGGAGAGGAAAACGCAATAGGACGGCGATGTTTATAAATGTTAAAAATTATAATTAAAATAATAATAATATATATACAAATTGAATCTTCATAACTGTGTGTAACATATATTAGAGTGACTGTCTTAACTATGGATCAAAAACCTGGCCATCAGATGATAGTATACAGATAGAGGAGAGTATAGACAGGTAATAATGATCATGTGGGGTGTTTTTCTTCGTCCTGACCAAACAGTAGTACAATAGACAGATTCTCACCATAGCCTGGTAATTTCTGGTACGTCCAAGACTACCTTTCATGATGAGCAATGATCTGAGCTGCAGGACTTTTGTGTCAAAGCCATTGAATTCATCTGTAAACACATGTGATCAATTTGACATTAACAAAGGCAAAAACAAAACAGAAACAATATAAGTTTTTTTTAAATATAAATGTGCTTCCATTTTTAATTGTCACATTAACATTACAATCTAGTCTTCAGGCCAATAACTAATTCGATTTTAACTTTAACTGCTAATTAGACTACAAGAAACTTCGATCAAGAATACATTCACACGTTGTATTCTTGATCGAAGACAAGAAAGAATAAAGAAGAAACAATGTATGTAATAATATATATTTAACCGACTTTTAAAAAAAGGAGGAGGTACGACTGATATTTTTTTCATTTTCAAAAACATCTCAAGTACAAATTTAATCAACTTTGAAAGTATGTATCTACTTGCCAAGTTGTCTAACATAGTAAATAATAGTAATATTACGACTACTATGTATAACACTAATGATACTTTATTTGCTTATGTATACTGTATATAATACTATAATAGATGTTAATATATTTCAATTCAAATATTTGAAGGAAAAAATTCGGCTGCTAGTGGGACTTGAACCCACGACTACAGAATACCGTCCTGTAGCTTTGTCCAACTAAGCTATAGCAGCCCATACCACTAGGGGCGAATTACTTCCTTCCTTATTAACATCTTGCGGGGATGTTATTACATCAGGTTATATATTACAGGACGGTATTCTGTAGTCGTGGGTTCAAGTCCCACTAGCAGCCGAATTTTTTCCTGAGACTATACAATAAAAAAAATACCAAAAAAAGGAACCAATTTCAACACCCAAATGTATGAAATAACTTGTTGAAGTTGGTTCCATTAATTTGGTAAAAAATTTTTTCACCTTTTTCAGTGATCTTTGCTACTCGCAAGATCAATAGTCATTGTGTATATTGACCGATTTCTGCACCCGCACTATAATACCATCGACGTATGCATAGCACTTTTCGTTTATTGGAATGTAACTCAAAAAACATCTGACTGATTTTAATGAAATTTAGATGGAACTACACGGGAAGCACTATCTTTCAAATAAAAAAAGAACGATCGAAATTTGTTCACCCAATCGAAGGTTATGCAGTATAAACATTAAAAAAAAACATACGGGTTGAATTGAGAAACGCCTCCTTTTTTTATTCTCGGTTAAAAAACGTATTATATTATTATTATATTAAATATATAATTATATATACTTACACTTATTTTATTTTTTTTAATCTATAGAAACATGATTCACTTGGGCTTGTGGGTACTAGATAGTAAGATACTACTAAATGGTTCTCAAGGAAGCCACCATAACATATATGAACTGTGATATTGATTATGTGTAAGTGTGAATTTTGTTTTCTTAATGAGAATTACTTAACAGTACCTTCGCCAATTGCATCAGGTGGCCCAATACTGCGTCCTGGCATTCGAGATCCGGACCAACCTCTCTCAATAGGACTCAGCTTCAATCGGCGGAACTTCGTCATTGAGTCTCGGATTTTAATCAATTTCTCCATTCTATAAAGACATCCAAAAGAAATTAATACATATATTGCTATATTTGTTTACTATTAAAGTTGCGATTTCTGTAGTTATATTTTTACATTGAAAGTCCAGAGTTGTCATATGTATAATTTAGATTCCATAGAACAATTGTTTTAAATGTTGTATGTATTGCTTCCGGGCTGGTTGGCCGTGGTCTAAGTGAAACTTGTGTTCCGCGGGGTCTTCTCTGTTACTGAGTAACGTCTAGCCTCAGTAACAGAGAAGACGCCGCGAAGGAGAGTTCTACGCTCTTGTCGCCGCCCGGACCTGAACCACTGAAGATGTCGACCGCAGTGATCGACGAAACGTCTGGAACACAAGTTTCACTTAGACCACAGCCCGGAAGCAATACATACAACATGCAACGCCGGCCGTGAAAGCCGTAAAGTTTACAATTGTTTTAAACGTTATAATACTTAAAACGAAAGTACTAATATATAATATATAACATACTTAAAAAATATTATTTATTTGTTATTGACTGTATTTGATATTAACATGTTTAACAAGTAACATTATGGACTAATACTACAAGAAATATATAATAATAATAATAATATAGGACAACATTCACAAGGTCTTCAGGTCCCAAACTAGGCAGAGCCTGTACTATGGTAACCTGATGACTGATATATACTTATATACATACATATATATATACTTATATACACACCCAGAAACAGGTCAAACAGAGATGTTCATACACACAAATGTTTGACCTGTCCGGGAATCGAACCCGGGACCAGCGGCTCAGAAGGCAGAGTGCTACCAACTGCGCCAACCGGCCAGTCAGTATATGAAATAAAAAAATTACATTAATATTTTTTCTTACATATTATAAACTTTATACATCTAGCATTTGACCACTATCTCATTTGATAGTCAGTGATGATGTGGTCGAAGATGTAATCACGTTAGGCCTAAAATGTTTACAGGCTCATGTTAATGGAGATCAAACCAGCATCTGTCAGTAGGACAGCCGATGCTCCCAATGCTGAGCTATCATCGCATTATTAGGTATTATAGATATGTATATGTCAGAGGGTGTAAAATATTGGAATAGGATAGATGGCGCTGTCGAAGCATTTTAGAAGTTTTAAGTAGATGGCGCTAAATCTAGATTTAGCTAGTATTTGATTGGTTAACTAAGTGGATTTAGGAAACACGTGATATTCTATTTGGCCAATAAGAGATTAGTTTGTGAATAGAGTTGAGAAAGTAAGAACCAGAAGTAGTCATTGGTCACTAATAAATCATGAGCTGTGTTTCAGATCACGGTTCGAGCGTATAAGATGGATCTTTGAGTTGGTTCACAGATCAGCTCATTTGTATTTTTCTGTACTGAGTTGGTTGTGACTCTCTGAGTCTTTACGAATCACTCTTTTTGTATTACATATTATTTGATTAAATATTTATAATATTGGATTTGAAGTAAATCTATCCCTTTATGAAAAACATTTATTTATCATGATGAGATTAACGCTGAAGATTAGAATTTTATTTAGATGTTGTATATAAGTTGAAAATTAATACATAAGAAATATAAGTATAGTCCGTTCATCCTTACCTGACAATAAATGTAAACAAACACAACAGTAGACAAGATTTAGGGATGGGGTACCTTCGAATTAACAACAAGTGTAGATAAAGCGAATGAACATGTGAATACATTAATTTCAAAAGTGTTGGTTCTCCTTTTTCTTTTTCTCTTATATAGGTATATTATGTACATGGCACCACAAATCTGTGTATTTAGCTAGTGCCAAGTTTCAAATATTTTCGAGTTGATAGTAAATAAATAAAGAATGTCGTGGTCAAGTCATACAACGGCTGTGAATTTAGTGATTTTATTCAGGCATTTTTTTAATAGTAATAGGTAGCAAATAAGCAAACAGGCCGCCTGATGGTAAGCCACCGTCGCCTATGGATATCTGTTATACTGGGTGGCTTATGACACGTTGCCAACAGTCTTAAGACTCTGTTAACTCTCCTCCTTTGAATAAGCCTATATTGTAGCTCCTCGGAAACACCGAGATAGGAGGCTTGTTACACATTGTGCAGGTGTGTTGTAGAAACAATCTATGGGATCGCATAGTATGTGACTCCCATGACTCAATAATATGTGGATCAGGTGCCAGCTAGTGCAGTGATAAAACCGTGATGCCGGAATAAGATTGAAGAGCTCTTCAGAACACTTCCCGTTGTATATATGGTAGAAAATACATAGAGGCCGAATATCTCTACTAATACTGAGGGGGACTTCAGTGAGTTTGGGGGCATTGAAAATTCTGATAGAGCTATCAATCAAGCTGCAATGCATTCAGGTCGTAAGCTGATACTTGGGTGCACCATTCCAAACGCAGTACTCCATGTGAGGCTGCACTTGCGCTTTGTGAAGCAAAAGCCATTGCGTTGAAGTAAAGTACTGCTTTGCTTTGTTCAGTACTCCAAGTTTTTTGGATGCCAGCTTGGCCTTGCATGCTATTTGCTCTTGGAACTGAGGCCTTACTATCAGCTTTGTAAAATCCATTCAAGTTCCGAGCAGTTCTAAAACATGGCTTAAGGTAAGGCCCCTGGACATTTGCAGAAATGTCAACACCCACTTAAGCTCTCCGAGACCTTGAAGGGGGTGTTCTGGAAATGAAGAGCTGCAACAAATGGTTTTTATTGCACAAACCTGTCTCTTGGAAAGGTCAAACTGAACCAAGTTAAGTTTCCCACAATATCTGCAATAATTTGAAGCCAGCAAAAGCCGGCCAAATAATTTGAATACATGTACATGAAATATTTGGCCTTGCATTATTGGCTGTGTTTTATTTATGGTCACTCATTATTGTCTTCCAAAAAATTAACAAGAAAGGAGAGATATGAAATTGTGCACCGGGCAAATCTTTTTTAAAGTTGCGAAAAAATAAAAATATTTTCTAATTAATGTTTTTGTTTAAGATGTATCTGTTCATTACAATTTTTGCTTCTTACTAAAAAATCTTGAATTTTTTTATCTTTCCTACTAAGTTAATAAACCATATCAATGAACACATTCATTCCCAAAGCTTACATAATCCGTTCATTCTTGAATTACCATTCCCATCACTAAATTCGATAGAATATGGAAAAGACTAAATCAAAATAATGGGGTGACATTCTTTGCAGTTTTCCTATTTAAATTAAAATAAGTGTTATCAGGATGAATTTTGATGAAATCCATGCATAAATAGAAGCGTTTATGTTTCTACTATATCCAGGGACTATCGAGTTTGTCTAAATTGTGATTTTCAACAGAGATTCGTCATTTTTGTGGATGACAGTGGTTTGTTTACATTTTTTGTCAAGTACGAATGAATAGACTTTACCTAGGTATCTAAAATTATCAATACTATATTATTTTCATAGTGTACCAAAAGATTATATAAGAAATTTCATTTAAAGAACTTATCTTAAGTTCAATGTGACACAAGTGCAAATCATCCAAATAATAGATTACCGCCTGTGGCTGGTATATGAATCAGCTTATCGATAGATTCAACAAAAACTGATTATAGCTCCGCAACATAACAGATCACATGAATCATGTGTGATCTATTATTCATGAAGTTTGCAAATGAGTCATGGATTATAAGCTCAATTCCATGTGATTCGGATCTTTGAACAGACTCTGAGCTGAGTTACAGATCTCTACAATTGAGTCTTGCAAAACTCGATATTAATTAGTTACCATCAGATTGCTTTTTTGTGTCAATTAAAATTAAATGTTACAGAAGCATTGGCTAGTAGTTTGCACTTTCTAAAAAAGTTCAACTAATTAGCAGTAGCATAATCTAATAGACATAATTTATTTAGTTATATTTTACCTCTCAGGATCATCAGGCAAACGTTGTTGTTTTAGTAATTCTCGTCCTCTAATGACTGGTGCAGACAGTCCTGGCCAGAGCATATTCACTCGCCCCACACCAATCATTTGTCCTCTATTTAAGTCTCGAATTCGGATCCGCCCGGCACCTTTACCGCGACCCTTTTTAGCGCCAGCATTACTAACAGACGTCACAGATTTCCATAATTTTTCTGCAGGTACTGAAAAAGTAATTGGTATAAATTTCACTAACCCAAAAAAATATGAAGATTTATAATTTCATATCAGAAATCATCAGCTAATACTTACATTTGCTAAAGAAATTTACACAAACCGCAGAAGAAGTGCTTATGTTATTGTTAAGGTTAGAAACAACATTGTAGCTTGATGCTAAATTCAAAGGTTTATGTATAAATTTGCTCAGTAACAATAATCTAGAAGTCATATTTCTATGCTCTCAAATAAGATTGGTATTTGAAAAAATACTTAAAAATTATGTGTAAATACGACTTTTTTGATTTATTTTATGTTTAACTAGTCAATAGATCAGATAGAATACTATCTGATCCATAGATCAGATAGAATACTACACTAGTAAACTAGTCTTGCTTGTGTAGTTCGCGAACGAACGTGGAGTGAAACGAACTAGTGCTGTGGTATAAAATCCAAATTATGCACTATTGCTGTTGTTTAAAATTCAGATTAATCACTTTATTTGCATTATTCACGCTACAAGTCGGTTCAAAATGTGACAATGTCCGTACATGTTTGGGGTGTGACGTTTTTTTTTTTTTTTTTTCTTTTTTTTTTTTTTTTCTAACGGACTAATGCTGTTTGCCTCTACCGGCATTTACAGCTTCACCGGAGGGGACGGGGGGGAGTGACGTCATTTGTAGCATTTTTATAGCGTGAATACGGTGTTCAAGAAAACGAGGTGGTGCAGCGTGTGTGCTAACGTCAAATTCAATTGACCAATCACGGTAGTATTCCATTCTCTAGGTTGAGCAATTCACATTCGCCATTTGAAAGTGGTGTATCAAAACAACATTTTCAACATTTATTGTTCAGGGAATAGATCGTTACGCAGTGTTATGCTAAGTTGCAGTTAGCGATTTAACCATAAATCACGATTTCAGACTTCATGAAAATACTTATACTTAGCAAAAATTTACAATCAGCCGATTTCTCTGACATTAGCACACAAATCCTTAGCAGCCTTGCATTAGCAGACAAAGCGTACAATTTGCGGTTTATTTTTGGTAGCGTGTATGTAACGTTATATCGGTGAATACAATTTTAAACCGGGCGTATTCACTGTGAGCACTGTGTTCAAATACTCCGAAAAATAAACCACACTATAGGTCGCAAGAGCAATTCCACTGCCCACAGTTGAACTACGCGAACTAGTTTTGTCATTCCTTCCCCGCTCCATAGTTCGGTTCGGTTGTTCGTTACCAAATGACCAAGGGTGGAGTCGTCGTCGCGTCATGGATAAAATGTCTCTATCTCTAACAATAATTATATAATTTTTAACAACATTCATTCAGCGGTAGCTGTTTATTGCGTATAGTGTACAAAATATATTTTTTTTAATGGAACTGCCTTTACCACTCAAAAGTATACAATAATTTGTTGAAATCGGTACCATTTGTGCTCTTATAATAGGCTACAGACTTCCACAAGTTATTCCACAATATTGAGTGTTGAAGTGGGTTTCATTTAATAGCAATTTTTTTTTACACTTTTCAGTGACTTGCCTTGGGATCATTTGTTATTATATGTTCACCGATTTCTTCACCCGCAATTAGAAAGTCGTCCCTATAAACGTAACACTTTTCAGTTGTTGGAGTGTAACTCAAAAACCGCTGGTTCGATTTCTATGAAATTTAATTGGGACAACCTCGAAGGTACATTCTATCTAACACAAAAATAATTTTAAAGAATCGGTCCAAAAATGGGAAAGGAATCGGTGAACATCCAATAAATAAGACTTCCTCCTTTTTTTAAATTTAGTTAAAAAGCACAGCAATGTATCCAGCAACTTTTCGCGTGCCAGTACAGGAGCAGTATCAAAACGAGCGAACGATCTGCCTTTCCTCTGATTCGAGCTGGAAGCTGACGAAGTAGAGGAGCGAACAAGTGCGTTTATTCCTATGCGACGACCTAAACTGAGCGATCTCTGTCGCGAACTAGTCCTGTGTCAATCACGATCGATCGAATCAAAATGATCGGGTCGCGACCCGTACATGAGTGATTCGATCATCGATCTCTAAAAGGTTCAATCATTTCGTGACCCGCCGATCGTTGAGTCTGGCGGTGCGATAGTCCGCTGTTTGCATCGTGATCGTACGCTGTCTGATCGATACAAAAGAACGAGAAGGGTAGATAAGGTGCCCGCGCGCGGCCTCTGTTGTTGGGAAGCTTTCTTGAATGTGTGACTGTTCGCATAATTATACCTACAAGTCTTGACTTAGTACATTTTAAATTGATAACAAACACTGTGACACGACTTTTTAATATCTTAGCTAAACTTGTATGTTGCGAATTATAATAATAAATAATTATACCTGGTATATGCCAATCTGGGCTCCTACTGAAAATCAGCGCAAAAGTTATTCATCGTTAGGTTAACCTTACTATCTTTGTTAACCTGCTACATTTATAGAATTAATTGTCTAATCATCACTGATGTAATCGCTATCTACTAGGTACTCTTTCTCTATACTAAAATTAAAGATCTAAGATCGATAAAACGACTAAATACCAACCCGTGAGCCAATAATCATCACCCAAGTAAGTAGGTCATACAATCAATCCGGGTATCGTGAAATGATCGATCCATTGATACAGCATATCGATTGACCAGCTACTGAACTGATTTGTAATGAAGACTCGCGACCCGCCATACGATCGAGTCTTTTGATTCGATCACTTTGTTGATCGAATCGACCCGGTTCGCGAAGAATGATCGACCGACTATCGCGAACTACTATCCGCAAGGGTATTTGAATGTACCTACTAGCCTAATAGCTACTTTTACGACTAACCATAGATTAGATCACATCCTACATAGTTTGTAGATTAGATTATATTACGCTAGACTGGGCTATACCGTACCTGCTGTATTGTATTCTATACTTTAAACTATTTTTAGGCCGGTGCCGTGGTGGTACCGGCCTAGAATCGATCTTCTCTATCTATTCCTGTGGGTGCCGTAAGAGTCGGCTAAGGGATCACATACCAGAAGGTGGGCAGCAGCGCTTTCTAAGGATAAGAAATCATACTGCGTTCGCCAACCCGCCTGCCAAGCGTGGCGAGTATTGGCAAATCCCTCCTATATGGGGAGGTATCTGTCCAGCTGTGGACGTCTTATGGCTGCGATGAATGAATTAAATACTAGATTGCGGTTTAACCCACCCAGAGAGCATTGCTTTCTCTGTCTAGGGGTTTAACCCACGCGGTGATGTTGGATGATAAGTAGCCCATATGTTATTCCGGGACATTCCGCGGGGCATTCATCTAAATCCGATTTACCCACGTGGTGATGAAATACGATGATAATGAAAATAAGCCTATGTCTGTATCCGGGGTGTAAACTATCTGTGCATCTAAATCCGTTCGATAGTCTTTTCATCAATCATTTTCCTCACGTTAAAAAAACAAAAAAAAGTTGCAGGAGCCAAGATATGATCGCGGAGTTTGTATTTGGTTTTTTATTTTTTTTTATTTTTATTGGGAATAGGCAGGCGTTTGACCACTATCTCACCTGATGTTAAGTGATGATGCGGTCTACGATGGAGCACGCCTGCCTAGAAGATACCTATTCACTCGTGACTTGAAGATACCCAGGTCGTATTTTTTCGGAAATACAGAGTTAGGCAATGAGTTCCATTCGTTAGCTGTACGCACTAAGAATGTGGAAGCAAAACGCTTCGTGCGACAAGTTGGAACGTCCACCATGTATGGATGTCGCATTGCCGTCCGTCTGGTCGTCCTAAGATGGAATGGGGATGGCGGAATCAAATTATGCAACTCCAGAGCGCACTCCCCGAAATGTATCCGATAAAAAACCAATAAACTAGCGACATTACGTCGATGCTGCAGGCTTTGGAGTCTCCTCTTGAACAGAGAGTCATTGTTGATGAGCCTTTTAGCTCGTCTCTCTATTGACTCAAGAGCCTCAAGTTGGTACTTAGCCGAACCATCCCACAAATGAGAACAGTACTCCATACACGATCGAACCTGTGCTTGATACAAGTTGAGCAGCTGTTCCGGTGTAAAGTACTGTTTCACCTTTGCAAGGACTCCCAGTTTTTTGGCTGCCAACTGAGCTTTAGACTCAATGTATGACCCAAAATTGAGCGTCGAGCTCAAGGAGACACCAAGTATGTCTAGATGGTCAGTTATCGCCACGGACACATCACGGAAAGTAGGTTAGAAATAATATAAACCACAGCAGCAAACTGATTTTGTTATCAAATTTGCATGTGTGTTTATCGACACACTTAGATTGACTACGTATTGAGAAACTACACATATCACCATAACTAGAAATGAAAAAAAGATACGTACAGTGTTGTTCTTCATGAAGCAAAAATGCTTAAATAGAAAAAACACACACACATTACACTTGATATTCGCTAAGGCTTACTCAATAATTAAGATTAATTTCTTTTCGCAATCCCCGTGTTGACTTCCAGTAAGCACCTAAAAATGTATTGCCCTTAATGTGTCTACCTCAATGATATTATATATTTATATCACTTATATGAGGTAGATGTCGCACAAGCGCGCGGAAACTGAGGCGGCAAAATTAAGTCAATTGTAGTAATTTTTATTACGACGCGTATTTCAAGCGCAAGTCTAAACATATACCCTTAAGTTGACGTTGCTGTATAATCGTAATGTTATTATGAATGATAGCTATCCTTTTCTATATTATTTGTACCGTATTACTTGTCGCAATAAGCATGTTTATGTCGTAAAGGAACAAAATCTGAGCACCGCGCAGTATGAATATACGTCATCTTTTATAAAATATCATTGGTCTACTTGCTGTAAAGCATCGTACAGTATATAGTTACTTATCTATGGCATCGTATATTAGTTTGTGTGCTGTACTGAATCTTAGGGGAAACAATTGAAGAACTTTCGGCCTAATCATTTTCCTATAGACTGGCTATATACAAAAGAAATGTGGAGCCAAAGCAAAACAATGAAAAACTTTATCAAAAGACAGCTGCCACGATTTGGCAGCTACTTTTAGTGTTGCCAATTCACTGGAATGATTTAAGTATCCTGCAGAACAGAGGTCAATTTTAAGATATAATAATATATATTAGCAACAAATTTTGATATCGTTCTACAGATTACAATAATCTGTTTTTTCTCATACTTTTCATTCAGTGCAGGGCAGTGATATTGTGGTTCTTAGCCGCTAAAAGTAAAATTTCATTGCTAGTAGTGGTATCCAAACTAACAATATTTAATATCATATATGTGTTTACCTCTTTATTTATCAATTGACTGAGTTTCCTTAATATTTAAAACTTATTTAATTAATCCAAAAATGTATTGTTGTATGAGAACTCATATAAAAAAATAACAATTATACATCCATAATAGCATACGCTTGTGTGTATGTGTGTTTTTAAAACAGATATAGTGTCGTGGCCTTACTCTTCTGTTGGTATTTATGTTATAAACTGAAAAAGAAATATAGCAGCAATTTGGTGTTATTCTTAAAGTTTTTGTGCTGTGCTCGTGGTATAGGGCATAGGGAACTAAAAGTTGGCAACACAGTACTTTACGTGGCCGTGCCTAAAAAATATTGCTGTGTGTGTAGTGTTTGTTGGTATTACATTTTTCATTTACTTTCCATTTTCCCAATAACTCTGTATTAAATGTATCCTAATTTCCATGATTTGTTAGCGTATACTTAAATCTTTGATAGCGTATCAAAAACTCTAACTATGGGTCTCTGCAAATGTCCGAAGCGGCGAGTTACAAATCAGTTTTGTTTCGAGCACAGAGTCAATGTGTGTGAATATTGTATGGTGATGAACCACCCAAAGGTATACAGTGCTATGTATATTAGCCCTTTTATGCTTTATAGTTTTTAATTTTAATTATCACGGAATTTTAATAATATTTTACGAGAAACTTATTTTAAACACCAAAAATATCTGATTTATTTAACTTTCAGTGCATCATACAATCATATCTTCAATGGTTACAAGATAGTGACTACAACCCTATTTGTGAGATTTGTACCAAAAGTTTGAGTGAAGGTGAATGCATTCGGCTTACATGTTATCGTAAGTTCTAAGTATTATTACTGATACAAATTTATTTATATATAACATATACATCATACGCACCAGCAACTGTATAATAATTTGATAAATATGATAAAGGTAAAATTTATCTTATTAGAAAGTATATATTGGTGAATGTTTTACTGGGACTGGATTCTATATATATTTTTTTATTATATCAATTGTTACTTTACATTATGTGTGCTCTAGCTCTACCAAATTGTAACAATATTATAATACTTTAGATGTCTTCCATTGGCACTGTGCTGAGTCAAAATATCGAGCTCTTCCTCGCACTACAGCACCTGCGGGCTACCAATGTCCATCATGTGCAACACCAGTATTTCCACCACCAAATCTGGTTTCACCTGTGGCTGATGAACTGAGAGAAAAACTGGCTGGAGTCAACTGGGCCAGAGCTGGTTTGGGTCTACCACTGGTATGTAATTTAAACAACAGTGGTATATAATTTCAACAATAATGTTGTATTCACTAAAACTATAATAGTGATTTATTCCTATAATATGTCATGACATTAATAATAATAAAAAGGTTCTAAATATATTTTGTCATAGAATTCTTTGTAAAAGTGTAGTTGCTTAATCTTGACCAAATACCAACAATTACAGTCTCCCAGTAAGTGATTAAAATAAAACCCAAATAATGATAAGTGATTGTAACTTTCCAGCTTTCAGAAGATCAAGACATGAAGGCTGCAGCTGGTAGGCGCAGCCAATCTCCCTTGGATCATTCCCAATACTTCACCACAGTAGATAGTCAAAGAGGAACGCCTGTGGGTGCCAGTGACGATGAATCAACAACCCGGTCAGCTAACAATACTCCACATTCCATAGTTCAAATTGGAGATGATACAGTCAATATGTATGATAGTACATCTGTTAAACGCAGTGATAGTTTGCAAGGTATATTTATACAACTTATTTGTATCACACTAATGTTGTAAAGGTAAAAGTTTGTCTGTAATTTGTATGGTTATTACTCCACACTGAAAGGATTTGCATGAAATTTGGAATGAAAATAGCTTACCCTGGAACAACACATGGGTTACTTTTTATCCATAAAATATTGACTGCTCCTGTGGGATGATGATAAGACATACAATACCACCTAATATTCCACCAAGGGTATCACCGCAGGGTGCAGCTCCTTGCTATATGTGTGACCCGCTCTTCATGTGTATCTAACACATCATCCAGCGTTTCCAAAATAGTATTCTCAAAACAATATCCAATGTGCCCAGGTTCATTTGAAATAACAAACTTTATGACACTCAAAATTAACACTGTACCACAGGAGATTGAGAAAAGCTCAGTGTAAAGGCAAACTAGAGATGCACCCAAACTCCCTGGCAACACAACTGCTGACTGCAAGCTACAGGCCAAGGCCTAAAAGAAAACATGTCATGCTTTCCCTTGAAGGTGAAGCTCAAAATGAGAAGACATTCTCAGTGGATCCCTCAACACCTGAATATCCTAAAATCTGCTTAGTGTTTCCACTGATTGTAGATAACCAATATAAAAAAAATTGTTACAATGAGTCTCTAAAGTGGTCATAAACATAGATTTAGCTTACAATCTGGCAGTACACATTGAAGTTTCTTTTGCTGTGCTGAGTACTTACAGAGATTATTTACAATAGGATTGTGATATTTCCTTCAAACTCTCAATTTGTCTGTCTGCAAAATCTATTTAGCTTAGTGGTCACAAATATCCTGAAAAATGATATCTCTGTTTTTTAGCTTCTTGATAAAAAGAAATTATGACTGGGTATTTATAAGTATTAAGGTTGCAATGTATCAATACATATCAGGGGTCTGTTTACACTCCACTTCCAGGCTTCAACAGATCAATGAGGGTTCCACATCTACAGCAGTGGACGTCATAATAAAAAATATAATCAATATCGTTCCACTTTACAAAATTATTTCCGTGTTATGAGCTTTTGACACCCCAATGTCATCACTTTTCCACCTACCAATGTAGATCACAATACAAACTTCAATGATGTATTGTAATGAATCATTCAAAAGTCATCAATGACCAACTTCCAATTCAACAACTTACCAGTGGTCATCGTTATGCTTAGTTAAAAATGAAAGTTTTTCTCAAAATCATACCTTAAATGTACTAAAGACACTGGTATCTATTGATGATTTGATATCTTCTACCAGGCGGGCAGGCACCTAGAAAGAGTTTAAAAGCTGTGGAAAACTCACATGTTGCTACTGTGTTTGATCATGATGAGAATAAATACAAACAGAAATCTACATTTGCATGGATCAGCAGATGGTGGAAGTAAGTAACTGTCCTTTACCCCCAAACATCTCAAAATATACATCCTGAAGAACAGTTAAGCCTTTAAACCTCGGATAATCAATTTAACCATTAATCAAACAGTTAAACTGTTTGATTAATGGTTAAATTGATAATTGTATGTTTTAAATTTTAGTGAACTCCACCCTTAGACAACTACAAATATAACCATTTGTTGAAATATTATCTATGATGATACATTTATCTACACTGATACAATTATTTAGATAATTGATATAAGAATAAGAATTATCTAAATAAATGTATCAGCATGCTGAATGTGTGAGTATAATGGAATATTATTTCTACAGTTTAATTGATTATAATTTAGGCTACCAGTAAAGACACTACTCAACTGCCCAGGGAGAGGACCAATGAGTTAACATTTTACTCGGAAAGCCTGTAAACATATTCTAAATAAACAATTTTATATAATATATGTAATCTAGAAAAAATATGTAATTTGTTAAAAATCTGGAATATTTTCTTTTTACATTAAGCAGGGCATACAGAAAGCCTTATACCTAGGCATACTATTATTACTTCTTGGCTGCAGAGTGTGATTTATTTTAAAATATTGAGTGTTGAAGTCAGTTTCATTTTTTTACCCTTTGCTACTCAGGGGATCAAATAGTTAAGAATGTCCTCTTCTTTTTTAAGTCCAAAAGGATTAAGTATCTAAATGGTACCATGGGCACAATTACAAGTTGTAGGATTAAGATTTATGTAGGTATCATAGTGAGATTGTGTTGGGAATATAGATTCCTATGTGATGAATATTAGTAATAGCATTGAGTAACTAACAATACCTTAACAACCTAATATGTATTTTGATGAATTCTCATATAAACATTTGGATTGTTAAAATATTTTTTAATTGTAATTAACAGTAGGTACGACCATTAATCTTTCTCTTTCTAATATAATGTCCTAATAATTCTTCATAACATGACAGTACAGTGAATTTTGTATTTGCAGGAACTCTCTCCCCACTTCTCGAGTAAGAAGAGCTGGAGGCATTTACAGGCGGTACTGGATCATGCTGTTTATTGTCCTGGCAGTTTTGGTAGTACTTCTGTTCTTAAGCCACAGAGAAGTGGACAATGAAAGTCCCTTTGGGCTAGTACAAGATGACGACAGTAGAATACTACAGAAAAACTGATTGGCAATGTTATTTATATATTTATTAAGAAATCATGCAATCTTCAGAGTGATGTGTAATATATACTTAGGCTTATTATTGTAACATACTATTCCTTTATATTCTAATGTCCAGAAAATAAATATAAATAAAAAACATCATAATTTGTGACTATTCAATACTGAATATTAGGTAACATTCTATGGCAGTGAAAGCTAGCACCATGTGAAAAATAAGCTATTTCTATAATTCCAAGCATTAGCACTGGTTACAATAACTTAGTGGAAATACTTTGAATGTCATAACCATACATTCATCATCTCAGCCATAGGACGTCCGCTGGACATAGCCTCCCCCATTGATTTCCACAAGGACCTGTTGGAAGCGGCCCACATCCAGCCCTTGCCTGCGATCTTAGTAGCCATAACCGTGCATCAAAGCTCTTTAATTTTTAATTTTAGTACATGTTTCAACATTTTTGTCTAAAAACATAACAGAGAAAATGTCATTGTAAAATTCTGGATAATATTCACAGGCACGACGACAATCTGGCATCCAGTTTATCTCTAAGAGCATTGGCTGGATAGCAATTCCATCAGATTCTTTGCGCCAAGATAACATTATGTCAGCAGCATAAAGAGCTCTTGACTGTGGACTCTTTGCAAGACTACAAGGAGGTTCCGTCAATGTTGCTGCAGTAAACATCTCAGCTAACATTTTGTAAATAGACTTCTCAACATCATCCCAGCCAAAATTAGATTGTTGCCTATCCCATTCCTTCTTGAAATCTTCACAAAGTAATCTATAGAGTGGAGCACCCTCAGTGTAGTTCATGACAGTGAAATGTTTCTCATAATCTTCAAGATTATCTAATGTAAATTTCTTATTTGCAAATCGTAAAAAGAAGTTTTTGTAAACATAAACCTCTGTTGGGTTTACAGATTTTAACACAATTACATAACGAATATCAAATTTAACTTGTCCTATGTCTGGTCTTTCAAAGAGCACAGGATTGTCAATATACTTCTGTGCTATCTTGGGACCACTCATAGGTAGCCGGCATAGAAAATCTAAGTTATCAGTGATGTATGTGTCCAGGCCTCTAGCAAGATTGTAAGGCTTGCAGATCCAATGGTTGTCCAAACCTTGCTTCTTCCTTTGCATGTAATATGCAACTAGCTTACATAGCTCAGTCTTCATGTTAAATGTAGTTGGTAACCAAAGAGGGGATGTTTCAAGGAGATCTTTTGAAGTTTCTGCTTCTACACACCTTCTGGCTATAATAGCCAAAATATCCTTGATTGTTATAACATACTCAAATGGGAACTGATTAACAAACTTGTGTGGTGTATTGACACTTAATTCTTCAAAATTCTTAAAGTGACTTGTGTACCACAATATATCAGCATCATTTTCATTATGGACAATTTGAAATTCAGGTGCAGTCAGATGTTCATTGATAAATCTGTACTCAGAGTACACTTTCAACTTGCCACTAGTTTTACTTTGATAAGCTGACAATGCTTGTAAATCTGGCAAAGTCTCAACTATGTGTCCTTCTAAGAAGTAATTGACAGGAGGTTCTTCTTGCATATAATCTTCATCAAAATGTTCATAATATCTCCAAGGTATAAGCAATGCTTCTCTCTGCAAATTATCAGAAAAGTCTCCTTCAACAAAGTTTCTAGTGATTATATCACCTTCTTCAACATTTTCGATGGGGAACAGTAATGTGTATGTCATTTGGTCAGGCACATGAATAAAAGGCACAGCTCTGAAGTTAGGATTGTCCGAGTGAGTAATACCTGCACCCAGCTCATCAAGGACATACCAAACTGGTACTCGTTCTTCAACAGAAAAACCACTTCCTCCAATGGCATAAGTGTGAGCATACTTCCACACAGTTTGTGCAACCTTATCTATTTGGCCTTCCAAGGTTTCAGCGGTCACCTGCATAAGATTGCACATTCTCTCTAAGAGGCCTGGTACATTTCTTAGGCTTCTTTTAATGCTGTTCGCTTTAAAAGTCCAAGCATGGTCTATCAAAAAAACGTTGCTAGAATCCGCCCGATCGATGTCACAGATAGCGATTACACTCCATACGGGATCATATGGTTCCACCTCTGCATCTTCATAATCTATTTTTACGAGCTGAAAAGTTGTTCCTGAATCGAATATTTGGTCTCGTATTTTTTTACATAAAGCCGGCCAGAAATGTGCGGGGACTCCAGATAAAACCAGCTGGGGCTTATGAAGTGCAACAAAATTATTGTAGCTACATATCCCGTCCATACTTAGAGCCAAAGAGTGTGTATAATTGCCGGCCAGGGAATTGGCGCCCTGATAACTACCGACCCAATAAATACCACCCAGATAATTCATGACCATGTACGTGGGTTATCAGGTCGGTATTTCACTGGCTGCGCAGTACTTGGCTGCGTATTCCAGCCCGGTAGCGATTTTGTTCGGCACGTATTTCCCGACCAAATAATGCGCGGCCGATAAAAGCCACCCAGATAATTCGCGACCACCTTCTATTGGCTGAAATCCGTTACGCTTATTGGTCTAAAATGATTCTTAAATCGATTCTATTGGTGGAATTATTTATTAAATTGTAAGGCTTTGCTCATCATGCGATAGTCAAAATCCTAGTTTAGCTCAATGCTGACAATCTGGAAAAAAAAACTAAACATGGCGAATGTGTTTGTTTTTGTTTACTTCATTGTGAAATTTCATTGCGTTTATGATTAGTCCATATCTGAAATCTGAATGCTCGTGCAAGAGCGGCACGAACGGCAAGTGGAAATCAATCGGTCTTTTCAAATGTCGCCAGCTTTCCGGATGGATTGTTTTTATATCTACAACTAGAGGAAGGATGATAGAACCAGACCGAACAAATTACGTAGATTTTAAATGATTGTGTCTATTGTTCATGAGATATAAAAGGATAAAAGTTATTTTCTTCGTGGCCTGTGGCTGGCTGGTATCTATAACAAATAAACAACGTGGGGAAAAAGTGACGCTGTCACTGTTGAATCAGAATGTTACGTGAGAAGAGATGGAGTATTGATTGTATCTGTACGAACACCTACGCTTGAGTTACCAAGTTTCGAGCTGGAAGTCTCACCCTCCCATGTTCAGAAGCAACCGTCTATTGAACATTGACAAACCTCTGAAAAAATGAAGGCTGTACTATTTGAATAGTTATTTTATAGATACCTTATAATGGTAGAAAAAAATAAATGCTTGTTATGTGTTTACTGCTGCGCATAGATTAGTAAGTGTGAGTAAATATGTATGGAAAGAACAAAGTAACCATACACATGCCCTCTAAGTCGTCTACTGTTTTACTAGAGGTAAAATGATACCAAACAATTCTGTTACTGATCATTTTTTTTTTATTTTATGACATCCATGCCACCTGTCTTTGGTGAAATTGTCTCAGCCCCATAGAAGCCACCATAATAAAATGTTGAAATTACCAGCTTACATACTCTCACAATAAACACTTAAACAGAGGAACTTTCTGGACTGTATGTATAGTATCGGCATGTCTTCAACACCAAGGATTGCATAACTATTAGGTATCACATCAAATTTTGAATCCATTGTTCAAGTGATTTCCTTGTTGTTGCAAACATGCCACTGCATTGTCATATTCATCTTGTCATATTAAAACTGTAATTATAAACTAACCAACTTTTTTAATTTAATGTAACCATGGACTAGGGCTTTATTCCTGAGCAACCACATCATCTCATCAGCACTAAAAGTACATTTAACTAACTTAATTAATAATTAATTTCTAACAAAAATGTTTTGCTTTGACCATATAGCATAGTCAGACAGAGGTGCAACCAATATAGTGATGTATAATCTAACATTGTATATTAGTGAGAGACTGAACACAACTCTTCTAATGTCAATATTCATGTTGTACATCCTCTATTCACCCTTATACTTAACTAATTGGCTAATGCCGATGACACTTTTCCTAATGAAAACTGCTTGGATGGTAACGGGCTTCCATATAGGTTTATTTATTAAACGATGTGAAGGGGGGTCTTTATTCAACAAACATGTTTTATTAAAAATGTAAATACTATGGTAATTACTCATGTGACTACGTGAGTAATTCTCATCTTTAATACATTCATAATGTGTCAAAACCACTTCAGTTTTACCAACAAAACATCTTTTATTAAAGTTCATCCTTTTGGCTCTATCATTATAATATCTATCTAACATAAATGTCATATATAGACATGAAACTAGGTTATATAGAAAAACTCTAGTGTCGACAAACAACAACAAACTGGCCAAGGGCGAATCAGTCCCGTGTTAAAAACTCTTAAATGTTTTTTCTTTGTATTGAGCCTTTGGTACGTGATCCCGATTCACACTTAGCAGGTTATAGTTAATTAGCACAAGCACCAGTGCTCCAGGGGCTAAAATTTAATAAAAAGGGCTGTTGTAAACTGTTAAAGCACCAGTTGTTTAAACAACAACTGTTTAAAATGATATATGTATCACTAGTGGTCATATAGGTACCAAAAATTACCATGTAAGCCGCTAGTACTTTAATTAGTTACAGGAATTTGTCCCATAGTGCTTAATGTTGTGTTCCAATGTCATAGTTCCAGACTGGCGCAACCTGCGGTAGCGGTCAGTTACTGAATTTCTCGTCTTTAACTGACCGCCACCGCAGGCCGCGCCAGTCTGGGACACTAGTACGTCTTGACCGACAAAAGTAGCAGAGTTAGTCGGTCTAGACATACAACGGGAGTACCTAAGTTAGCCGGTACAAGGGGCAGTAGGTACGTTTATAATCTTATAAGGAGTAACATAACCTACAAATTATGTAGTTGATGAAGCGAAGGCTGTTTATCATAGAACACTTAATACAATATCTGTTTATTATTGTAAGTGAGCCTAGCCAAGTGATAAATCATTATATACATCGCTGTTCGCAAAAAACCTTCAGATGTAATAAGCTAAATTTTGGAGTATTGCCAGGGTTGCCAACTCAGATCTTAAAAAAGTCGTAGGCCAGGTTTAAAAAATTCGTAGAACTGTACTATTTGCATGTGAAAAGTACGCAGATCTACGTTTTTTTTTTCATGAATTGAAAAATAATGAAATTTTTATCACTTTCACACAAAGGGAATTAATTAAATATAAAAGATTCTTACACGCCCCTAGTGGTAGTAGTGGGGCGAGCGGCAGACTATCTATATAAGCCAGACAGAACCGAAGCGCGCACACTTTTACTCGGGCGCTCGCCGGCATCGGACGTCTACGCAATGACGTAGCAAGTGGAAGGGGCGACCGATGTTACGTCATCGGCGCGAGTGGCTTGGACGAGTCATTCTACTTCGGGACATCGTACTGAGCGGACGTGCCTTATTTAGTCCACTGTTGGACACTTCTACCTGGGTACTCGGAGACATCAGACGTGGCTTAGGAGTCTACGTGAATTATTGTCGTGTTTGGTGATATCTCGTTTTGTTATTTAATTTCAATGAAAAATGTTGATAGTTCGCTTTGTATTTTCCGTTTAAAAATTGAATACACTTCTGATCGTCAAGAAGATAATATTACGAAATATCATCTTTCTGAAACAAATTTCTAGGTATAAAATGAAACGTTTATTTATATATAAAAAAGATTTTTTTCCTTAAATACAGGATATGCATTATTACAACTAAAACCAAAGCGATGTTGCCTACATAAATTACTTATATAATAAATAATATTTACTATTTAACTATAGTATTTTCACTTAATCTATGTGCCACTTCTGTAAATTCTGCCAGGCTACATAGAAAAATATCTACTTGTTTGGAAATTCGATTCAGTATTATTATCGCTCGTGACATGGGAGCATACTTAAGGAGATTCGTCTTTAGCGTTGGTACGCCGTACTCTTAAACATAAAAAGCGCAAAAACTGTTTTTGCAATTTCTCCACCATTTCGCTGTATTTACGCTCATAGGGATAAGAATTTTGGGTAATTATAGTTGTGCTAAGATGTTATGGTTTAGTAGGAATCCATGAAAATTTTGCCTTAGCAGGCATATAAATTCTTAATACAATTAAAAAATATGATAATTATTAATTACACTTTTCTATTTATATGGCTAAGATAATATTATTATGCCAAAGTTCCAGTGGGTTAAGTTAAATAAATCAATTCGCTCATCATAATTTATGTCAAGTTAATAATTATCATAGGTACAGTAATGGAACCACTTTTTGTTAAGGTAATTATTTACAGAATAATAACATTTATACAAAAAGAAGTCAAATATTCTTATTTTAAGTTGATTATAATGATCTCTTTAAACCTATCAGGTAATTTGTTATATATTCTTATTGCCATGCAGTTTGCGTTTTGATTACTAAGTTGAAGTCTGTAGGGGAACATTTTACATATTTGTTAAGATTCCTACAGCTTCTATGAATTGCATCTTTGTATTTTTTAAATATATGTATAAGAATCTTTATAGGTAAAACACACTAAGACACAAATATAACTATTTACTACTTTCCTCTTTTACCTGATTTTGGTACCAACTGACGATTCTAATTATTACTGATAGGTAATGTTCTTCAACTTGGTTACATGACTTAAAAAATAATAGCATTGAAGTCATCTAATTTGAGCAGTTAGCTCAAAACTATAATGACTAATTTAACTATGAAACTTAAAAATCGCCACTCATTTAGTCGAAATATGTTCCATATATAATTGGATACTTTTTGTTTATTAATTGTTTTAGCTCAACATTTTGAGTTATTTCTCCTACAAATATAGTTGGACCAAGTTGCCATTGTTATTTAGTAAAATTTGATGAAAAATACGTAGATTCTGGGACTGAAGTCCGTAGATTCGCAGGAACGGGCTAAAATACATAGATCTACATAAAAAGACGTAGAGTTGGCAACGCTGAGTGTTGCCATAAGCAGTGCTGCCAACTGCCTAACCAACAAATCTGGATTTCAAGGTCTAACAAATCTGTAAACATACATTTGGAATATATCGAGGAATATATGAAACAATAATTAGGGTACGTACTATAACGAAAAAATGAATCATTAAGAGAAAATAATAGATAATATATGTTTTTTTATATAATTATGGATTTTTTACATAATTATATATTCATTTTACTAAAATTAGTTCCATTCTTACAGTACATTAAAGCATGTTACATTGTTTAGCAATTGTTTCGTAAGTAGCAGTTCCTCTGTTGTCCGCGATCTTTTAATAAAGAAAATATACTTTCTACTGCAGCGCTGGAATGGGGAGGCAAAATAAAGCGGTAACAAGAGATCGTTATATTTGACCAATTTTAACGAATATAGCTATAACTTTCGCATAATTTGTCTATGGTATCGTGTAATGAAGTGAAAACTTCAATACCGGCGTTGTACACTTTTGGGAAAAAATATTAAACTCGCGTCTGGACACCTGGCGTCAGACGCGTGACGTCATATGGAAATTTAAACTTAAATGCATTACGAATAAGGAACATTTTTGTTTGTTGGTAGGTATAAAAGCAGAGACAGACCGGGCCCGTATGCGGCACGGCCGTGCAGATATAACATTTCAAGCGTTTAACATGTTGATTTTGATTTCATATCCCACAACGTTAATGTTCAAAATTTCATTTTTGCTGGCACTCCCGGAGTGCAACCCGTTTTTTTTTGTGAGTTAGACGAATCGAAATCACGACATTGAAAACAAGTTTTATCAAATTAAGCTATTATACAACTGTGTAGAAAAGCAGTTAGTAGCAATATGAACTGAATGGGATTAACTGCTATTAAATTGAGTTACTGTGTTCTTGTGAGTTTAACTATAAATTAAAAATTAATCTACGATATCCACAAACGTAATCTATCTTTTTAGCTGATATAGGTATTAAGTATATGATTTTGTATGGTGCTCCAGCATAAAAGTTTTTTTGTTTTTATGCAATTGCAATAACGCTCGTGGTACATTGTAGACAAAGGGTTACTGAAAATGCAACTTTGAAGTAGAGAATTTAATTCTTATTTTATTTCTGCCACTCCATTGCAGGACACAAGAAATTGCGTGGAAAATAATAATGTAACACGTATCACGGCAGCGAAAAACTTAGAGTGAGGAGCACCATCCAACGTTAGCGTTATAGTACCCGTCAAATCAATAGTTAGGCAAAAATTCAGTTGCACCATCAAAAAGTTAAAATGACGTCACGATTTTACCATAACCATAAACACTCACTTTTGGCTGGTTGTTGTTAATATTAGTGTCATGAAATTGTGTTCACACAATGGCGATCAGCAAATGTATTCTGGGTACAGAGTACCCGCCTACCTACTTCTGTCTCTATTTCTGTCTCTGTTTTCTCGGTCACTTACTCAGCTCAAGCTCAAAAGCTCAGTACATGTACAGTACATACCATAAAAGTGAAGTTGTGGGTTGATTTTTATTTGCAAACAATCTTACATTGAAATCCAAACAAATTAGGTGACATATTTCGTAAACCTATACAATAATGTCACTATTTACAAGATATCTTGTGGGAAAGTAGTAGTTCATTTGAGGACTCTGTAAAAACGAAAACTATAAAACTCTGTTTGTGGATAATACTGGTCGCAGAAAAATGAAATTATAATCATCAAGAAAAGATCGGTTGGATTAAAGTTAATCCCACAAAATACCACGCACAAAAATTACAAAATTAAACATCAAAACTTCTCGCCTCCGTCCGAGATCACAATAAGTGACGAGTTACTTGCCGACCAGATAACGCCCGGCCTGTGAATTACCGGCCAGATAATTGGCGACCAGATATTTCAAAGCCATGTACATGAGCTATCAGGCCGCGCATTATCAGGGTGGTAATTCCTAGGGTGGTACAAATTCTACCGGGCGATAATGCGCAGCCAGTGATTTACCGACCCGAGCTTTACCGACCCTATATTTACCGGCCTGATAATTGAAAGCCACTTTTTATAAAGTCTAGTCCACAATGAATTCCCTAGATGTTCACATCATACCAACATTAGGACATGAATTTCTGGATGCGTTCAAAATATTTTAAATAACATAGACTCAGTCAATTGTTTGGTGAATTGAAATAAAGTGACCCCTTAGTTATATCAACTGAAATTAATCTATAAGTGGTTTGTTGTGAAGGTAAGACAAATATTAGTCAAACCCTTAAAGTTTCTTTCGTCGTGTGCCTTCCACATTCAGTGCGAAAATCATATCGTGGCGGTGGTGATTTCAGGAACAGGAACTAAAAATCAAGAAATTCTGATAAGAGGGTGGCTGGTATTTATGAAACCTGCGATTGAGACGGTTTCGATGTGATGACCCGCGAAAAGAGTTTATAAGCATGACTCAGAAGGATGATGGGTCTGCAGTTCTTGGGCAAAATGTTTAATCTTTTTTGAAGAACAGCGCTATTATGCCTTTGTTCCATTTTTCTGGCGTTATACCTCCAATAAGAGCGAAATTGAAACACTTCTGGAGGACTTTGAGCACCGGTGCTCTATCTGCTTTTAGAAACTCAGATGTTATTCCGTCGTCACCAGGTGACTTGTTGTCTTTCAGCTGTATCATAGCCATTGTAATGTGCGGGATATCTTCTATGTAGTGTGTCTATTTAATATAAAATATATACACAAAAAAAAATAGGGGCCACTAGCTTATTTATATTAAAATGCTTTAAGTTACATAGTTTAATTTGTAATTTTTATTCTCCAATTAAAATAAATTCAATCATGTATTGATTTCTTTTTTACACTTTTGCTGTGACCTTTGTAATTCATGTATCTCCTAAATCAATAAATATGCAATATATACTGCTAATTAAACATTATAGTAGAAGATCTCAAGTAAGAACGACCGAAACACAGACTCGGGCAACGAGTTCCATTCCTTGGCAGTACGCATTAAGAAAGTGGAAGCGTAACGCTTATAGTTTATTCGAAATTAAATGTTAATTCGCTACAAACTGCCTCTATGCATACAGTTGATTGTCTTTAGACATTACTTTAAAATTGTGGTTACGTTAAAATGTGGTTGATTGGTAGCTTACCTTTTTCTTTTCTCTATGGTAGCCGCGTACAAACAGGGCTGCGTTCAGGAGCTTTGTCAGCCAAATTTTGATCAACCAATATTGGATCGATGTATCACGAACGGCTACTCCATAACATGTTACAGAAGAAGAAGAAGAAGAAGTCACTTACAATGCTATTGAATCACGTGATATGTTACTACTGCATAAGTCAATTTTGACAGCCGACCAAGATTTGGCTCTAATTGAGTTCGTGAACGCCGCACATCCACTGTCAGAGCAAGATATGGCTTGGCTTATGGAGCTGCCGAACGCACGCCAGGTGCTAATAATGAATCTATGATTGCACTCATCTGCTTACCAAGATAAATATAATACTTATCTCGAAACAAAAACGGGCCACTAGATTATATAACAATATGAATATGAATATAATTTTGTACAGTACATACATACATAGTAAAGTACTGAGCCATCATTTTAACAAAACGTTCTCGTTGTTCATGTGTATCACTTTAAAGTGTCTTTGACATTTTTTATGTTTTCTCTCAGTGTCAAGCGTTATCCGTGTGTTAACGCTTGTAGAATAGTACTTTACTAGTCATATTAATTTACTATGTATTTTTTTCTTCTTTGTCTCTAAATCATAAAAACATAGCCTGTAGTGAAATTCAGATCGCAATATTTTGTCTACCGGATGCGCTCGACAGAGATGTCCACGATTCATTTTTTTCGCTTATTAGGAGTTTTGGCTACGCACGCCCTACGTCAAGCAAATTTTGGCTTTTTAGTAATGTTATTTGGTCTCGTGATTTTCAAAACTATAACAAATTTTATTAATTCAAACGATTAAGTGTGAGTTACACCAAAACTCTAGTTTACGTCATGGTCAAAGATAACTTTATTACTAGCGAACGTTGATTTCAGTTACATTAACGCACGGGAGTTGCACTATCAAAAAATTTGCTACAGTTAAAGATATTAGTACTGCCAGTCAAATGAGGTTTTGTCCCTAAAGTTATTCAGGGAAAATATATTTTGAGTTGGAACACTTTCTATTTGTTGTCTCCAAATGTCACTTTCACTTTCGTCAATTATTGTGATCTCGGACGGAGGCGAGAAGTTTTGATGTTTAATTTTGTAATTTTTGTGCGTGGTATTTTGTGGGATTAACTTTAATCCAACGGATCTTTTCTTGATGATTATAATTTCTTTTTTCTGCGACCAGTATTATCCTTAAACAGGGTTTTATAGTTTTCGTTTTTACAGAGCCCTCAAATGAACTACTACTTTCCCACAAGATATCTTGTAAATAGTGACATTATTGTATAGGTTTACGAAATATGTCACCTAATTTGTTTGGATTTCAATGTAAAATTGTTTGCAAATAAAAATCAACCCACAACTTCACTTTTATGGTATGTGCATGTCCTGAGCTTTTGAGCTTGAGCTGAGTAAGTGACCGAGAAAACAGAGACAGAAATAGAGACAGAAGTAGGTGGGCGGGTACTCTGTACCCAGAATACATTTGCTGATCGCCATTGTGTGAACACAATTTCATGACACTAATATTAACAACAACCAGCAAAAAAGTGAGTGTTTATGGTTATGGTAAAATCGTGACGTCATTTTAACTTTTTGATGGTGCAACTGAATTTTTGCCTAACTATTGTTTTGACGGGTACTATAACGCTAACGTTGGATGGTGCTCCTCACTCTAAATTTTTCGCTGCCGTGATACGTGTTACATTATTATTTTCCACGCAATTTCTTGTGTCTTGCAATGGAGTGGCAGAAATAAAATAAGAATTAAATTCTCTACTTCAAAGTTGCATTCTCAGAAACCCTTTGTCTTGTCAATGTACCACGAGCGTTATTGCAATTGCATAAAAACAAAAAAACTTTTATGCTGGAGCACCATACAAAATCATATACTTAATACCCATGTCAGCTAAAAAGATAGATTACGTTTGTGGATATCGTAGACTAATTTTTAATTTATAGTTAAACTCACAAGAACACAGTAACTCAATTTAATAGCAGTTAATCCCATTCAGTTCATATTGCTACTAACTGCTTTTCTACACAGTTGTATAATAGCTTAATTTGATTAAACTTGTTTTCAATGGCGTGAAATCGATTCGTCTCACAAAAAAAAACGGGTTGCACTCCGGGAGTGCCGGCAAAAGTGAAATTTTGAACATTAACGTTGTGGATATGAAGTTAAAATCAACATGTTAAACGCTTGAAATGTTATCTCTGCACGGCCGTGCCGCTTACGGGCCCGGTCTGTCTCTGCTTTTATACCTACCAACAAACAAAAATGTTCCTTATTCGTAATACATTTAAGTTTAAATTTCCATATGACGTCACGCGTCTGACGCCAGGTGTCCAGACGCGAGTTTAATATATTTTCCCAAAAGTGCACAACGCCGCTATTGAAGTTTTTACTTCATTACACGATACCATAGACAAATTATGCGAGAGTTATAGTTATATTCGTTAAAATTGGTCAAATATAACGATCTCTTGTTACCGCGTTATTTTGCCTCCCCATTACAGCGCTGCAGTAGAAAGTATATTTTCTTTATTAAAAGATCGCGGACAACAGAGGAACTGCTACTTACGAAACAATTGCTAAACAATGTACCATGCTTTAATGTACTGTAAGAATGGAACTAATTTTAGTAAAATGAATATATAATTATGTAAAAAATCCATAATTATATAAAAAAAACATATATTATCTATTATTTTCTCTTTATAGTTCATTTTTTCATTACAGTACGTACCCTAATTATTTTTTTATATATTCCTTGATATATTCCAAATGTATGTTTACAGATTTGTTAGACCTTGAAATCCAGATTTGTTGGTTAGGCAGTTGGCAGCACTGCTTATGGCAACACTCAGCGTTGCCAACTCTACGTCTTTTTATGTAGATCTATGTATTTTAGCCCGTTCCTGCGAATCTACGGACTTCAGTCCCAGAATCTACGTATTTTTCATCAAATTTTACTAAATAACAATGGCCACTTGGTCCAACTATATTTGTAGGAGAAATAACTCAAAATGTTGAGCTAAAACAATTAATAAACGAAAAGTATCCAATTATATATGGAACATATTTCGACCAAATGAGTGGCGATTTTTAAGTTTCATAGTTAAATTAGTCATTATAGTTTTGAGCTAACTGCTCAAATTAGATGACTTCAATGCTATTATTCTTTAAGTCATGTAACCAAGTTGAAGAACATTATCAGTAATAATTAGAATCGTCAGTTGGTACCAAAATCAGGTAAAAGAGGAAAGTAGTAAATAGTTATATTTGTGTCTTAGTGTGTTTTACCTATAAAATTCTTATACTTATATTTAAAAAATACAAAGATGCAATTCATAGAAGCTGTAGGAATCTTAACAAATATGTAAAATGTTCCCCTACAGACTTCAACTTAGTAATCAAAACGCAAACTGCATGGCAATAAGAATATATAACAAATTACCTGATAGGTTTAAAGAGATCATTATAATCAACTTAAAATAAGAATATTTGACTTCTTTTTGGATAAATGTTATTATATGTGAATAATGTAAGTAATTACCTTAACAAAAAGTGGTTCCATTACTGTACCTATGATAATTATTAACTTAACATAAATTATGATGAGCGAATTGATTTATTTAACTTAACCCACTGGAACTTTGGCATAATAATATTATCTTAGCCATATAAATAGAAAATTGTAATTAATAATTATAGTATTTTTTAATTATATTAAGAATTTATATGCCTGATAAGGCAAATTTTCATGGATTTCTACTAAACCATAACATCTTAGCACAACTATAATTACCCAAAATTCTTATCCCTATGAGCGTAAATACAGCGAAATGGTGGAGAAATTGCAAAAACAGTTTTTGCGCTTTTTATGTTTAAGAGTACGGCGTACCAACGCTAAAGACGAATCTCCTTAAGTATGCTCCTATGTCACGCGCGATAGTAATACTGAATCGAATTTCCAAACAAGTAGATATTTTTCTATGTAGCCTGGCAGAATTCACAGAAGTGGCACATAGATTATGTGAAAATACTATAGTTAAATAGTAAATATTATTTATTATATAAGTAATTTATGTAGGCAACATCGCTTTGGTTTTAGTTGTAATAATGTATATCCTGTATTTAAGGAAAAAAATATTTTTATATATAAATAAACGTTTCATTTTATACCTAGAAATTTGTTTCAGAAAGCTGATATTTCGTAATATTATCTTTTATATTTAATTAATTCCCTTTGTGTGAAAGTGATAAAAATTTCATTATTTTTCAATTCAAGAAAAAAATTACGTAAATCTACGTACTTTTCACATGCAAATAGTACAATTCTACGAATTTTTTAAACCTGGCCTACGACTTTTTTAAGATCTGAGTTGGCAACCCTGGCAATACTCCAAAATAGGGATGGGCAAATGGAACAAATATATCGATATTTCTTGGGTGCTATCACCCAAGAAATATCGATATTTCGATATTTTTTTCCCAATTTGCAATTATTTATAAAAATTGCCTAAATTATCGAAATTTAAAGCAAATACACATCTGGCTGTTTCAACATAAGTTTTATTATTTAAAATAAAAATTTCGGATTGCTTGACATATAAAAAAGAAACAAAAAAAAAAACATTCATACCAGTATTTGTAACAACCAAAGAAACTAAACCCATACAGCCTACTGCATATTTTCTAAATTTAAGAAATCGGATTGGTCAAAATCATGATGTGACGCATGAGCAGACAGCAGAGCTTTAAAAATATATCGATTTTGATATCTGAAAATAAATATCGAAAATTGATGTATCGCGGGAAAAAAATATCGCTAATTACTATCGATATTTTGTACCCATCCCTACTCCATAATTTAGCTTATTAAATCTGAAGGTTTTTTGCGAACAGCGATGTATATAATGAGTTATCACTTGGCTAGGCTCACTTACAATAATAAACGGATATTGTATTAAGTGTTCTATGATAAACAGCCTTCGCTTCATCAACTACATAATTTGTAGGTTATGTTACTACTTATAAGATTATAAACGTACTGTTATACCCCAGCCTTGTTACCCTTAATGCTGACCTGGCATCCCTGACTGATCTACTCAGCAGTCTTGGGTACTAGCCGTAGTTAGTAGGAGCCATAAACCGGCAGTCTGTTTCCATCCTCTGACCTGAGCGGTTGCCTAAAGATATTCATCTCGCGTGTACCTACTATATCCGACCAATAAAATAAGTCGCGAGTTAATATAGTTTTTTTTTAAAAACCTAAATTCGAATATCCGCGTAACATTTTGGTGGCAGCGGTGGGATCGAAAATCCCCAGTGCCTAGGCGCCGCGTACAGACTCGCCCTGCATCCATTTCCTTAAATCAAATGAAAATAAACTTACCTTGTGCCAGTGAGTGAAATACAAGTGCATAACATACTCACCGAAATATCCTCGAGCATAGCCACGAAATCCTTAAAATCCTGGAAAGGATCTATACTCCTCCTGTGAAGAAAATAAGTGCTCCGAGCCCCGTACCTGCAAGTAAAGAAAATACCTAACGTGCTTCTTAACAATCGCCTATTGCGACATCCAGTACTCGAAATCGAATCAAGCATCGGAAGAAAACATTTCCTGGAATTCGTCGACTACTCAACTAGAGACCCGCAAGCTGCAACGTGACTTATTTCGCCGTAATGTTCCCGGCCGCCGTCGTGCTCTTATCGGTCGCCCACGCACAGCTGCTCATACTGTAAGTCTTTGGTCATTGTTATGATTAAGCCGAGAGATTATTAGGGTTCCGCTAATATTTTTCATCGTGTTTTAATTTTATATTTTATGTGAACTACCATTTCATTTTAATTCACTATATTTATTTGATGAGATCGTTATCGTATTATTTCTTTGTATTCATCGCTCGTGACCTGTTCTATTAATTTTGTTCTGTAAGTTTAATTATGCCAAAGGTGCCAAAGTCCGAAGAAGGTAGTGCATTAACAATTGGTTTACAAGGAAACGAACAGGCTACAAGTGATACACTAGCGAAGTCACCTCTTAGTTCTCCTCGCATCACTAGGAAAACCGCCGCAGCTCTCGCCATGGCCGAATTAGACCTAAATATCTTGTTCAAATTCATCAAGTCCTATGATGGCAGTAGGGAAACTCTTAATTCATTTCTTGTGAATTGCGACAATGCTTTTGAACTTGCTTCGGAAATTCAAAAACCTATCTTATTTAAATTCATACTTAGCCAATTAAATGGAAAGGCGGAAATCGCCTGCTCCATAAAGGAATTTGCGTCTTGGGATCAACTAAAAGAGTTTTTGAAGACCCAATTTAGTGAGCGAAAACACTATTCGCACCTCCTCGCTGACTTACAGGAAACAAAACAAGGTCCGCAAGACAATGTAAGCCAGTACGCCCTCCGTATGGAGACTTATCTTTCACAATTATTAACCGAAATTTCCCTATCCGGAACCAAAGCAAAGGAAATGCCAGGCCGCACCGCGGCCATGGAGGATCTTGCCCTCCATCATTTTGTTATGGGACTTCATCCTCGCATTTCAAACATTGTGAGATGTAAGTCCCCCAAAACTATGAATGAGGCTATCAATTTTGCCGTCTCTGAAGAACGCATACAACAGACCCTGTATAGACGTCCACAGCTGGACCAAAAAACCAGCTCTAGTAATAATAACAGATTCAAAGCCGGCCCTTCTAAACCATTTTTCAACACAACTTCATCTTCGCCAAGACCCAATAATCTAGCACCTCAAGGGTCATCCAACCCAAATCCGTTCTGTCGTTACTGCAAGACGCCCGGACACGACATCACCGCTTGCAGAAAACGAGAATATAATAATAATCGGTTCAGGAACCAACAAACCCAAAATTATTATAGGCCGTCCCCTCGCGTTAATTTTATCTCGGATCAATTTAATGAATGTGTTGGCCAGGACGAAACTGACGACACTCATCCCGATGTGAATCTTACCCATTGCGAGCAACAGCAACCTTTAAACTAAAGCCTGGTCCGTGTGTGTGCCGTCCGGGCCAAGAGAAAAAAAAAACCGACACATCGCTAGAAGACAACTTCACTTCTAATTATATTCTAAACATTAACCAGCATCAAACAAACGGTGCTATTAAAATTTCATCAGGCACTAACCGACAGGGTATCCAGCCCCAAAAGCATAGTGCTATCAAATTTCTATCAGGCACCAACCGACAGGGTAACCAGCCCCAAACAGACGGTGCTATTAAAATTTCATCAGGCACTAACCAACAGGGTATCCAGCCCCAAAAGCATAGTGCTATCAAATTTCTATCAGGCACCAACCGACAGGGTAACCAGCCCCAAACAGACGGTGCTATTAAAATTTCATCAGGCACTAACCAACAGGGTATCCAGCCCCAAAAGCATAGTGCTATCAAATTTCCATCAGGCACCAACCGACAGGGTAGCCAGCCCCAAACAGACGGTGCTATTAAAATTCCATCAAGAACTTGCCAACAGGGCAACCAGTCCCAAGCAAACGTTGATGAAAACTTATCGGGCTTTAACCTCGTTCCCAGTCAGGAGATTTTTGAAATAAACATCGACACAACCAAACGGCTATTGCCGCACGTCCTTCTCTATACCCATATTTCTGACATTCCTCTAGCACTATTGGTAGATTCAGGTTCAGCCATATGTCTGATCAAAGAATCCTGTATGCAACAAAATTTAAGGGTGATTAAAGAACCAATTAATATTAAAGGCATTGACCCCGGCGATCAACCAACGCCTACAATCGGTCATTTCAAGTTAAAACTACAGATCGATAAGACAAAAACAATATATCACAAATTTCATGTTATAAAGGACATTAACTTACCTTATGATGGCATCATCGGTTCTGACATGCTTAATGCCCATCATTGTAATATAAATTACAGTGAAAATTTACTTCACATAGGAAAAACGCCCCTAAAGCTCCACTTTTGTGAGCCCGCGTATATAATCCCTCCAAGATCTGAAACAATAATCGAATGTTCTGTACAAAATCCGGAATTGAAGGAAGGTCTTGTACTAGACCAGAATCAACCTGATGGATTACTAATAGCGAATTGCATAGTTCGTGTAAAGGAAAATCAAAGGATAAATATTTCTGTCGTAAACACATCTGAAAATTCTCTCAATGTCAAATCAGGCTTAAATCTAAGACTTACCCCCATACCTGCTCACTCATTTGAAAAATCTCCACCGTATCCTGTGCTCAACATTAATTCGACGAACTCAGTTGACACCGTAAGACGAACGGAAGAAGTACTAAAGCAATTACGCGTTTCCCATCTTAATCAAGAAGAAGCCGATGCTCTCTTCCAACTATGTTCAGACTATTCTGACATTTTTTATCTCCCAGGAGAAAAACTAACATTTACTGAGGCTGTCAAACACGACATAAAAACTACTACGGATATCCCTATCCACACTAAATCTTACCGTTTCCCCGAAGTCCACAAATTCGAGGTAAACAAACAAATGAGTGAGATGCTCAACCAAGGTATTATTGAACCTTCTGCTTCACCTTGGTCCTCGCCAATATGGGTGGTACCCAAAAAGGTGGATGCATCCGGCCTACAAAAATGGCGTGTCGTCATTGACTATAGGAAGTTAAACGACGTCACAATCGGTGATACATATCCCATTCCTCAAATTACTGAGATATTAGACCAACTTGGAAATAGTAAGTATTTCTCGACCCTTGATCTCGCATCCGGATTCCATCAGATTCGGATAAACGAAGCCGACGCAGCCAAAACTGCATTCAATGTCCCTCAAGGTCATTTTCAATTTACCCGTATGCCTTTTGGGCTTAAAAATGCCCCGTCCACATTCCAAAGGCTCATGAATACAGCCTTATCCGGTTTACAAGGCACCCGGTGCTTCGTCTACCTAGATGACGTCGTAATCTACTCGCATGACCTACCCAGTCAGATCCTTAACCTAGCTAACGTATTCGAAAGACTCCGAGAATTCAATTTAAAACTACAGCCCGACAAGTGTGAATTTCTCAGGCGTGAAGTCGCCTATCTGGGTCACGTCATCAGTGAAAATGGCGTTAAACCAAATCATGATAAAACTAGAGCCGTCACTGATTTCCGTACTCCCCAATCCCCAAAAGACATAAAATCTTTCCTAGGACTGGTCTCATACTATAGAAGGTTCATCCCAGACTTCGCTAAATTGGCAAAACCTTTAACATCTCTTTTGAAAAAGGATATACCTTTTAAATGGCAAAATGAACAACAGCTCGCTTTTGAGACTTTAAAGAACAAACTAACCTCCGCTCCAATCCTTGCATACCCCGACTTCACGCAACCCTTTCTATTAACATGCGATGCTTCTAACTACGCGATATCAGCAATCCTATCTCAAGGCCCCATTGGACAAGATCGTCCTGTTGCCTACGCGTCTCGCACGCTTAATAAAGCCGAATGTAATTATAGCGTCACTGAAAAGGAGTGTCTCGCCGTAATATTCGGCACCAAAGTCTTTAGACCCTATTTATACGGTCACCGTTTTACAGTCCTGACGGACCATAAGCCATTAGAATGGTTGTTTAAATGTAAAGACCCTGGGTCACGACTTATCCGCTGGCGATTAAAGCTGGAAGAGTTCGAATATGACATTAAATATAAAAAAGGAAAAATCAACACCAATGCTGATGCATTATCCCGATTTCCCGTTAATCCAATACAACCTGAAAACATTCCAGAAATTTCTAATGAAGAGGGAGAATCCAGACAGCGACTCGATCAGGACCTCATGGATTTATTGATATCTCCACCGTCGTTCAACCCTGAGGAACTAACATCACAATCCCCGCTTACACTCAATCCTAATGAAGACATCTTGCCGTTACCTGAAATTAACTCACCTTCTCAAAATCCTCTCGATCTAAACGAAGACATTTTACCACCACCTGAAACAAACTTACCTTCTAACATCCCTGACATCCTAAGAGGAGAAATTGAATATGAAATTACTACCTCACCTTCACATATTCCCGAGAACTTACCATCTCCCGACATTCCTGCTGCTTTGGCTTCACCGCCATCTACGAGCACCTTTCCAGACTTAACTGACGATGATTATTCCACCTTCCTGAAAGAGATTGCATCTAAAGACAAGTCTTTCACTACAAACATTCAGGAACATAATGAAGATATAACCAAATCCAAATGCAAAATCGTCATCGTACCCACTTCAATCGATCTCGATGAATCTAACCCTTTTGTACAAAGTATACTAGATAGTATACCTGACAACGACAACATTATGGAAAAAGAAAGAATTCTTAACTCCTTCGTATCATTTACGCATGAAGGCAAAACATATTATTTGCTCTTCTTCAAGGTACACCATTTTGACAAATCTGACTATGTAGACATCTATAAGAGTCTTAAATCGCTTAGAAATGAACTAGTTATTAACTTCGATCCTAATGTCACCTCGGACGTTGCAATAACAGAATTCAAGAACCCGTTTGATAATCATCAATTTGTGAAAATTTATAATATACTTCTCTATCTGTTTAATAACACTGGCCTTAACATTCATATATACAAAGGTAAAATTATTTATCCATCTCTTTCCGAAATTCCTAAAATACTCAAGGAAAACCATGATATCCCAATTGCCGGACATCTCGGCAGTAGCCGGATGCTTAAACGTATCCAAGAAATATTCTACTGGAAGAATATGCGCAGTGACATTGAAGCCTTCGTAAAGAAATGTTCACAATGCCAAACTAATAAGGCTCTCAGGCAAATCAATCGCGCACCAATGCAAATTACAAGCACTTCATCTGAACCCTTACAAAGGATATCCCTTGACATTGTTGGGCCATTGCCTGAAGCGGGTCCCGCAAAACTTAAATACATATTGACCATCCAAGACGATCTCACCAAATTCTCTTCTGCATACCCGATCCGTAGTATTACAGCGGAGGAAACAAGTGAATGCCTACTTCACTATATTTCCACTTTCGGCATACCAAAGGCGATCCTCACGGATCAAGGGACCAACTTTACATCAGAACTCTTCAAGAAAACCTGCGAGTTCTTAAAAATAAAGAATCTCTGGGCTTCACCTTACCACCCACAAACGCAAGGTGCCCTTGAACGTAGTCACTCTACCCTCAAGGAATACCTCAGATCATTTACCGACGAAAACCAAACAAACTGGCCGCGCTATATCTACACGGCCATGCTAACTTACAATACATCAGTTCATTCCACAACTCACTTTACTCCATACGAACTAATGTTTGGAACTAAACCAACAATCCCGAATTCGATCTACGACGCATCCCCTGGAGCAACATATCCCGATTATGTCCGCATGCTCCAGAATCGTTTAAAATATTCACGCGAAAAAGCTTTGGAGCTCATAAGAAGATCCAAGGAATCATCGAAGTCCTACTATGACACCCGCACTCGCACAGTTAGATACAAATCTGGCGATTATGTATACATTAAAAATCATCTAAGAATGCGCAAAGCACTCTCACCTCTTTGGAAAGGACCCTACAAAATAATTAAAGTAAATAATAATAATACACTTACCTTATTAATTAACCGACGTCACGTCACGCACCACGTCGATCAGGTGAAACCTGCTGAAACATCGGAACCGAACCTGTAAATAAAATATAACCTCAAATAACGTAATTGGTATCATAATACCTACTTACCTTATCCTGCGATGCCGTACTAGGACGCACCTGTAAAATAAAATACAAAATAGTAATAATACATTAAGTTAGTGTTAGAGTATAATAGGATAAATAGGTTTACTTACCGTGGCTGACGGTTAATGGTAATTATTATTTTTAGTTCAGTCGGTGGGCAATCTCATCAAGATTTCATCCAGCCAATCACTTCAAGTCCAGGTCTCTATTACGATTACTTAGGGAATCTTAAAATTAATAATGCTCAATTAAAAATTGTGATACCGGTAGATATCTCACATTTTGGACCTCACGTACAAAACATTGAAGCCGCTCTGAAAATCACAAGACGCTTGTGTAACGAAACCCACATTATAGAAATAGATACTGAATGCCATAACATGTTACAACCACTAATAGCGCAATTCCAAGATATGAGTAAAGAATTTTCGTCTATCTCGCATCTAATAGACAATAGAATCAAACGTAGTGCTTGGATAGGAGGCATAGGAACAATCCTTAAGCAAATTTTTGGAACCTTGGACGAGAACGATGGGTTAAAATATAATGAAGCAATAGAATCCCTACAAAATGACAAAAAAGAGTTGGCTTCACTAATGAAGGAAAATATTTTAGTAACTACCTCAATATTGTCTGTCTACAATAGTACTTTACGTAAAATCAGAGAAAACGAAGCCAGTCTGAATGAAGCTATCGACAAGCTCTCAATAAGTGTTCAAAACATTACGAAGATCACTAACGGTTTGCAACTACTTGTCAACATTAACGAAATATTAGATTTCTTAGAAACGTCCATACTCACATTGTCATTCCAGTTGGAAGACATAACAAACGCCATATTATTCAGTAGCCAAAACATCTTACATCCTGCAATAATAACTCCAAGTCAGTTACACAAAGAGCTTGCCGATAACTACATACATTTACAAAGTGATCTTGAATTGCCTGTAGTTTTAGATATTAATTCTGTACATTTAATTTTAAGTATCTCTAAGTTAGCATGTTATTATGTTAGTAATAAGATCATATTTGTTCTCCAAGTGCCACTGGTCAACACTAGAGAATACGTATTGTTCCATAGTGTTGCTCTCCCTACTCCTCACAAACCTAAGGAACCAAACTCATTCGGCCTAATCATACCTAATAGCAAATATATAGCAATGACCAAGGATAAAGCCTTTTATTGTAGTTTCGACACCCTGGAAGTCTGCAAATCTGTGAGTCCGGGAAACTTTATTTGTGACATCGAAAACGTATACTCTACTGACGCGAAACCTACCTGTGAAAGTGAACTCCTCGCAAAAGTGATTAGTGAAAAACCATTACAGTGCGAATCAAAAATCATATACGGAAAATTGGACATTTGGAAACCATTAACAGAAAATAGATGGATTTACATACAATCGGAACCGACTAAAATCTCCATAGACTGTCTCCATTCACAACTATACGAAACAATTATATTAGGAACAGGTATACTACATATTCCCAAGGAATGTATTGCTTACTGCAAGAGCACTACACTTATACCAAAGTATAGCGCTCTCAACATAACCTCACCCATCAACCATATTCCAGACTTTAGTTTAATTAATGATACTTGTTGTAATTTAGCTAAGTTAAATAAGGTAATGAGTGATGTGTCTCCTGTTCGTTTACATAACATAGATTTAGATGATATTAACTCCGAAGATAGGATGAAATTAAAATCTCTTTTGAATAACTTGGAAAACATTAAACGTTCTCCAATTCCTCATATAGTACAATATGGGACACATTACTCCACTCTCATATATGTAATTTTAATTTTTATACTTGTATTCTTAAGTTACTTAATTTTTAGGAAAATGTGTAAATCTGGCGGCAACCGACCTTTTCAATTTAAATTTAATGTGACCAAATCTTCACCTCAACCCGTTACCAAAACTGTAAATGCAATAGACGAACAAGATCCTGAAATAGAAATGACATCCCCCATCGCTCCACTTAGAACTAGAGTCTAACAGAGACTTTGAAGTGACCCCAAAGTCTCCTCTTAAAGGGGGAGGTGTTATACCCCAGCCTTGTTACCCTTAATGCTGACCTGGCATCCCTGACTGATCTACTCAGCAGTCTTGGGTACTAGCCGTAGTTAGTAGGAGCCATAAACCGGCAGTCTGTTTCCATCCTCTGACCTGAGCGGTTGCCTAAAGATATTCATCTCGCGTGTACCTACTATATCCGACCAATAAAATAAGTCGCGAGTTAATATAGTTTTTTTTTAAAAACCTAAATTCGAATATCCGCGTAACAGTACCTACTGCCCCTTGTACCGGCTAACTTAGGTACTCCTGTTGTATGTCTAGACCGACTAACTCTGCTACTTTTGTCGGTCAAGACGTATTAGTGTCCCAGACTGGCGCGGCCTGCGGTGGCGGTCAGTTAAAGACGAGAAATTCAATAACTGACCGCTACCGCAGGCTGCGCCAGTCTGGAACTATGACATTGGAACACAACATTAAGCATTATGGGACAAATTCCTGTAACTAATTAAAGTACTAGCGGCTTACATGGTAATTTTTGGTACCTATATGACCACTAGTGATACATATATCATTTTAAACAGTTGTTTAAACAACTGGTGCTTTAACAGTTTACAACAGCCCTTTTTATTAAATTTTAGCCCCTGGAGCACTGGTGCTTGTGCTAATTAACTATAACCTGCTAAGTACGAATCGGGATCACATACCAAAGGCTCAATACAAAGAAAAAACATTTCAGAGTTTTTAACACGGGACTGATTCGCCTTTGGCCAGTTTGTTGTTGCTTGTCGACACTAGAGTTTTTCTATATAACGTAGTTTCATGTCTATATATGACATTTATGTTAGATAGATATTATAATGATAGAGCCAAAAGTATGAACTTTAATAAAAGATGTTTTGTTGGTAAAACTGAAGTGGTTTTGACACATGAATGTATTAAAGATGAAAATTACTTACGTAGTCACATGAGTAATTACCATAGTATTTACATTTTAAATAAAACATGTTTGTTGAATAAAGACCCCCCTTCACATCGTTTAATAAATAAACCTATATGGAAGCCCGTTACCATCCAAGCAGTTTTCATTAGGAAAAGTGTCATCGGCATTAGCCAATTAGTTAAGTATAAGGGTGAATAGAGGATGTACAACATGAATATTGACATTAGAAGAGTTGTGTTCAGTCTCTCACTAATATACAATGTTAGATTATACATCACTATATTGGTTGCACCTCTGTCTGACTATGCTATATGGTCAAAGCAAAACATTTTTGTTAGAAATTAATTATTAATTAAATTAGTTAAATGTACTTTTAGTGCTGATGAGATGATGTGGTTGCTCAGGAATAAAGCCCTAGTCCATGGTTACATTAAATTAAAAAAGTTGGTTAGTTTATAATTACAGTTTTAATATGACAACATGAATATAACAATGCAGTGGCATGTTTGCAAAAACAAGAAAATCACTTGAACAATGGATTAAAAATTTGATGTTATACCTAATAGTTATGCAATCCTTGGTGTTGAAGACATGCTGATACTACACATACAGTCCATAAAGTTCCTCTGTTTAAGTGTTTATTGTGAGAGTATGTAAGATGGTAATTTCAGCATTTTATTATGGTGGCTTCTATGGGGCTGAGACAATTTCACCAAAGACAGGTGGCATGGATGTCATAAAAACAAAAAAAATGCTCAGTAGGTAACAGAATTATTTGGTATCATTTTACATCTAGTAAAGCAGTAGACGACTTAGAGGGCATGTGTATGGTTACTTTGTTCTTTCCATACATATTTACTCACACTTACTAATCTATGCGCAGCAGTAAACACATAACAAGCATTTATTTTTTTCTACCATTATAAGGTATCTATAAAATAACTATTCAAATAGTACAGCCGTCATTTTTTCAGAGGTTTGTCAATGTTCAATAGACGGTTGCTTCTGAACATGGGAGGGTGAGACTTCCAGCTCGAAACTTGGTAACTCAAGCGTAGGTGTTCGTACAGATACAATCAATACTCCATCTCTTCTCACGTAACATTCTGATTCAACAGTGACAGCTAACGCGTCACTTTTTCCCACGTTGTTTATTTGTTATAGATACCAGCCAGCCACAGGCCACGAAGAAAATAACTTTTATCCTTTTATATCTCATGAACAATAGACACAATCATTTAAAATCTACGTAATTTGTTCGGTCTGGTTCTATCATCCTTCCTCTAGTTGTAGATATAAGAACAATCCATCCGGAAAGCTGGCGACATTTGAAAAGACCGATTGATTTCCACTTGCCGTTCGTGCCGTGACGTGCCGCTCTTGCACGAGCATTCAGATTTGGACTAATCATAAACGCAATGAAATTTCACAATGAAGTAAACAAAAACAAACACATTCGCCATGTTTAGTTTTTTTTTCCAGATTGTCAGCATTGAGCAAAACTAGGATTTTGACTATCGCATGATGAGCAAAGCCTTACAATTTAATAAATAATTCCACCAATAGAATCGATTTAAGAATCATTTTAGACCAATAAGCGTAACGGATTTCAGCCAATAGAAGGTGGTCGCGAATTATCTGGGTGGCTTTTATCGGCCGCGCATTATTTGGTCGGGAAATACGTGCCGAACAAAATCGCTACCGGGGTGGAATACGCAGCCAAGTACTGCGCAGCCAGTGAAATACCGACCTGATAACCGACGTACATGGTCATGAATTATCTGGGTGGTATTTATTGGGTCGGTAGTTATCAGGGCGCCAATTCCCTGGCCGGCAATTATACACACTCAGTAATACTACCATCTGGCGGACTGGCGAAACGAAAGTATAAAAGTAACATTAATACAGTACTTCTCTACGGTAACAGTAGACCCACCATAGAAATAATATGTACTACGTACAACTGGAACGCGCATTGAGCTGAAAAAACGAGCCGATAGAGGTAGTTACCAGGGAGTCAGTTTGTCCCACTCTATTAGATGTTCACAGTATGACCATAATTTGAGCAACTAATGAGACATCTGTGGAGTCATTAACCATATGACGTACATAATATCATAACCACGTATTTTTATTTACTTTTATATAATGAGATAGGGTTTAAGTGGACGAAACTAAAATTTAAATGTAAATTAAATAAAACATTTCCATATAAATGTTGCATTTTTTTTATCACAAATGAGTAAATAAAATAGTTTTAAGTAATTTTTGGCGCTGGCCAATTCTGTTGACTAATAAAGCCATGGATTTCATTCAAATATTCGTAAATCCATACATGAAGTTAACGGATAAAAAAGTTTAATAAGATATCTAACTTACAAGAATGCAGTAAGGAAACAACAAGAAAAATTTAAAAATTTTCGCGAACATGATACTATTGCATCATTTTGTTGTTGAAATATTGTTGATGAAAATTTTCAATTTTTCCTGATCATCTGGCTTTCAATGATGGCTGCTCACCACTGTATGACTACTAACGTTTATTGGAATTTGTTTAGCCACCTTTGATTTATTTCATAATTTCTCTGAAAGTGGAAAAGGAAAAAAAGTCAGCTTGTCGTTAAAACTAATAGTAGTAACAGGGGACTATGTACTCGTGGGTAGAATATATTTTTTTTGTGAATGATAAAGTTGAAACACGAATCGAACTAAATCTCGACAAAAATATTGTCACCCTAATCACGCCACTTTTTATGTTGTCATAGTAATAAATAAAACCTACCAAATAAGTTTACTGGTACTAGTAATAACCAATTTAAAATAACTTTTTTAAATTTCGGTTTAAAGAACTTTATGCTGTTAAGAAATTACAAAATTTCACTTACAAGACAATTGTGCTTATGGTTCTTTATTTTTTACATAGTTGTCTTAAGGAGATAATTATCAAATTCAAAAGTATGTAAATCCGTACACTCTTTGTTATTCAATTCTAAAACTTAAAACATATATTTTTGAAATTAATTCCTTTAAATACAAGTTTTATAACATCGTTAGATCTGTTTTTGTTTGCAGTAATTTGGTACGTGCTCATTCTAGTTGTACATAGTACATGTTACTTCTATGCCGCCATGTTCAGGGCTATAGTTTTATACTCTGTGGTGTATTGATTTGTGTCGGAATTAGAGGTGTCCACTTTGAAAAAACCGATGTGTTTTTTGATTCGATAAATCAGAACTGTACATCGATGTCTTTCGATCTATCTGGTGAAAACACTGATGTTTTGTACGCATCGAGTACTTTTTTAGGATGTTGTATCCAAAGGATAAAAACAGAACTTTTCTTTTTTAAATAAACAAATAGAAAAAAAAATATAAAATTCTAGTGGTCAAACTTGAGTTTTTTTGTAATTTGAATTACTCTGTGTACAAAAAGTATCTAAGATTTTGGAACAATGCATAATGTAACGTGTCTTGTCCAGAAGAAGCAAGTATCCAATGATGTTTTACTAAAGATGACGTATATTCATACTGCGCGGTGCTCAGATTTTGTTCCTTTACGACATAAACATACTTACTGCGACAGATAATACGGTACAAATAATATAGAAAAGGATAGCTATATGTTTAGACTTGCCCTTGAAATACGGCGTCGTAATAAAAATTACTACAATTGATTTAATTTTGCCGCCTCAGTTTCCGCGCGCTTGTGCGACATCTACCTCATATAAACATATAATATCATTGCAAGTATCGATATCGATACAGGATGTGAGAGACTTTCCAAAAAGGAGTAAAAGAAAAATAGCTTATAATGATGTAATATCCATAAACCCATGTTTTCCGCAAGAAAGAGCTGTGTACCTAAGTGGTTTCAATATGGATTTTGGATCTGCCCTCTGATTCAGACTGTTCGAATAACTAATCAATTCGATTCTATATTGTTCACTAGTAGCGCGGTTTCACCCGCGTCGATTACGGTTTTCTATATTATCCCACGGGAACTATATAGTTTTTATAAGATAAAAGTAGCATATGTGTTAAGCCAGGGCTTAAACTATCTCCATACCAAATTTAATCTAAATCGGTGTAGCCGTTTGAGCGTGAAGAAGTAACAAACATACGACACATACACACAGCCTTTTGCATTTATAATATTAGTAGGATACATTTTAAATTCCGAATGTCTTAAAACGCGCAAATTTCGTAAATGTAACTGAATATTCTTACCTCTACTTCTATTAGTAACAAAATTGTGTAAAGAATGTTTTGTATGGTTCGATAGAAAGTTTTCACGTATTTTAAACATTACCAAATCGCTTGGATTAGCTATTGAAGAATCCTTATCGAAGGGCAGGATGGACAAAATATCATACACCCTAAGAAGCGTACTCGGCACACAAACTTGTTTTCTGTCCCGTTAAGTAGCACTTCTATTGTAAGTAGATTACAGAGGACCTACAACAACAAATTTTATAAGATGGTTCTCATTTTGCAATAATGAATACAAATTTTAAGAGCGAAATAATTGAGATTCTAATTCTAATTTTCTTTGCTTTGGGATGCACCTAAAACTTACTACTATGACAGTCTAATAAATATGTACAGTACATGTTATATCAGTAAAATGTAAATCCGTTATTGGCCTTAGGTGTAAGCTACTTGTACAATAATTTGTTTATGAAGGGCTGTGTATTTTGTTAATAAATAAAATAATCGAAATTTGCTCAATAGTTTTCCTTGAAATGGCAATATAGAAGTCACTCAATTGGATCCTAAAGCACAATATTTTGGTAGAATTGATTGTAGCCGCAAACTAAACCGATAGTTTTCCTTGAAATGGCAATATAGAAGTCACTCAATTGGATCCTAAAGCACAATATTTTGGTAGAATTGATTGTAGCCGCAAACTAAACCGTGAACACCGACAAAGCAATTCAATATCTTATTCTTGCTCTCAGGAAATATCTTGTACAAATACTTTTGGCTATTCTTAATAAAACACATACTGCAAAACAAAAAGATCGCCTTTATCCACGCTTCATACACACTTTATATACGCATGCCATGCAAATCTAATCAGAAATGCATTTGGGTGTTGCAAATATTTTATAAGACTGCTTCGGTGATTTTAACTAGGTACCTATTTAGATATAATGACATTCAGGTCAGGTCCAGAAATCAATCTTGGATTACTGCATACCGATGATACAGAGGGTTCGATCTTCAATTTAAGTGCCAATAAATGATCTCGACAGTCAAGATATTTCGACAGCAGATTGCCGGCGATCTTTTCCCTCGTGACCCTCGTTCCGTTTTATGTAAAATGTTTGATTGTACAATAGATTCACTTTGTGTGTTTCGACGCCGCGCCCCAGGCCGTTTGTTCTGTTACAATAAGTGACGATCTTTAGACGAACATACGTCCCAGGATAAGGGTAGTGTAATAAAATGACAAATATTTTAAAATTCCTGTTGTTTATTCATATTTTCTTGCGACCTAGCATTTTAGGGAACGTTGGTGTCCTTAAATAATAAAATCAATCCAAATTTAATAAATCACATACATTTATCATACAATTAAATATTCAAATAGAATTTGTAAAGTAACCCTCAAAGGTCATTTTCGTGTAATATAGTAAGTTAAATATTCTAAATATATGTATGTAATTACGATTATAATTGGTTAAACAATATACTTAATTAATGAGATGACATGCTTCAGAAATCCACTACATTCTGTTGGGAAACGAGAAACATTTAGTCCAAAATCGTCTTCCAGACTATTCTTCATTCCGAGTTCGCATAGACTTGTCATGTGTTCTTGAATGATGGCAGCTCTTTGACACATGCGAGATTTCACAGAAGTCTCGGTTGGACAGGCGGTAACACCCTGATTACAGAGGAGGGGTCTGGTAAATCAGACTGGGGAAGAAGCGGAAACACACCCGTAGCCTTTGGTCGATCCAACGTCTTTCGGTGTGGTCTAACGATTAAACCCACATTCAAAAGTATTAAAAAATAAAGATCGTTGCGGAGATTTTGACAGCAGCTATTTTGATACTTATATACAACTGAAACACAATAAATAATCCAACACAATTAATTAAAAATATAGTTATTACATCTGAGTAAAAGTGTGTTACCCCATAGACCTGTGTTGGCTTACGTGATCAGAGCTGCTTCAGAGAACATCTTTTATTTTGTAATTAGGTGTTCGAGAAACCCTTCAAAATATTTTTTCGACAATAAACTAAATAATCCAGAATGCAGTCACAACGCACATAACTAACATGAATCTAAATATAGTTTAATATAGTATTATTTGACAATTTTATCATATTTTTTAAAACATTAATGTACATTGATTTTTTGTAAGGCCGTGGATTTGTGAAGCATTGACTATATCAACGAGAGATCTGATGACGACACGGTCCACGTGGACGCACCGAAAGTTTAAAAAAATGGGACGTATCCGAGAATTTGCGACGCGAATTCTCCACAAATTCTGATCGTAGACAGACTTAATGCATTTTTGTGCGTGTATCGCTCCCAATAATAAGCCCATTCAAACGTTTCACATCATAAACATGAATAACCTTATACAGTCTAGTTGGTTTTTTTTTACAATAAGACAAATACAAATCCTCTACCAAGCCCGAGAGAGCCCCCTAAGATTGTGCGTTACATACAATATAGCCTCCATTCTCTAGATACGTCCACTATATGGCTAGGTAGCGTTGCCGTCATCTTAGTTTAACATTTTAAAGTGTATAAACACTCATTAACAATAGTAATAGACGCAGTCATTGATCCATAGAAATATATTAAAAAGTATCAGTTCAGTTGGAATCTGAGTCCATGTGATTTCGATAGTTGCGTCGTGCTTTTTTCACGCGTTGCCTGAATTTGATCGCTTGGTATTCGGGATCGTCCGACACATCGTCGGCTAGTTGGTTGTTTCGCGTACTACTGCCCACTACAGTGCCCACTCCACTGTCGGGGGTCCCCATAGTTTCGGGGGCTGGCCAGGTAGACCCCTCAGTGCTGCAACTGCTTTCGAGTTCACTCTCATTTGTTTCATTCATTAACCGTGCCACGGTCCTGTTGTAGCCTGTCGGCACGCGATCAGTGGACGTGCTAGCGCGTTCAGTTTGCTCCTTGGGCGGTGGAGATTCGCTCGAGTCTGATCGATGAAAACTCAACCTTCCGTTTCTTCTGACTCGTCGTAGTTGGCGACGATTTTCGGGTGGAGGCGGTGAGGAGTTGTTGCTTTCCGATTCTGGAGGTTCGACTGTGAGCGAGTCACCGAGCGAGTCCCGGGACCCGTTGATCGGTGTTGGGATGATGCTGACGAGGTTATTAGGAATGTTGTTGCCGTTGTGGCGCGGCGAGATCGGTCGACTGGTCACGGACTGGTCGTCATCGGAATCTACCTCTTGTATCCGAAATAAAGCAGATGGATTTTGGCCTCGGTAACCTGATGACAAACGACATTATACTTAGATGTGCAAAACATGTACTCTCTTTCAGATCGTATGTTTTTTCTTTGTAATTTACAAACAAGTGCCTCTTTTATACTATAGTTAAAAAGATAATCATTAAATGGATACAACATATGATAATTAAAATGTTTGAATATTTACTAAGGTTTATTTTCCGAGACTGACACGAATCCGCGGCGAATTGTTCGAATCTTTATCACATAAACAATCGAACATCTTATCTATTTTATTTTTGTCGTATCTAAGCTTCCGCATTGTATGTATGTATGTATATGTAGCAAAATAAACGTGTATGATACCTGTGCTGGTACTAGGTTGAGCTAGCGTCAGTGAATCTTCTTGTCTTTCTTGAAAGTCGTATAACGCCCCGTCGCAATACTCCTCTGTCGTTGAATTACCTGCTAACAATCGTAATGTTCATTCATAATGCGCTCCGCGGTATTACCCGCGGCGAAATGGTACGCTGTAGTGGCGATTTTTGTGTCTTCCCATCATTCCAGGCTCCACGGGTTGCCGTGGGTCAATAAATTCGGGATAAAAAATCATCTCTCTCATCATCATCATCACAAAAGCATCTCTGGCAACATCAACTACCACGGGAGGGCGTAGCCTATTCGTCATTAAAGGGTATAAGCTATCTTCATTGCAAATTTCACGCATATCAGTTCTGCCGTTTTAGCATGAAAGAATAACAAACAACATACAAATTTTCGTCTTAATTTCGAAATTAATGTGTTAGACCTATTATTTGATGTCATCTTAAAGCGGCTTCCCACGATCCGCGAAATCGCGGCCGCCGCGGACCAGTAGCCGTAGAATGTTCGTTCTCGTTGCGAAGCGAACGATTAAATAGGGTGAAGAAACGAGATAGTGATATAAAACTACGCATACTAGAACAAGATGGGACGAAAGACGTCAACGCGCTCAATTTGCGCAAATCATTTTCGCCGTAGGGGAAGGTGTACGATTAGTCAACAGGTTTCATAGTCATTGGATATATCGCATGAACAACGAGAACGAACGTTCAATTCGCGTCCGTCGCGGATCATGGGAAGCCGCTTTGAAAGTGACATGCGTGCGACTGTTAATGAGGCATACCTGTGTGTCTATGAATTGTTTTTCTATAACTGCTGGGGACTTTGCTTTTCCTCTTGTTGACGGTCCGAGTCGGATTCATGCGCCTGCGCAGATGTCTGATCATCTGCAAAAACAATTACAATACATGACACATATTGATGGCTTTTAAAATAGTCATAATAACTTTGCAAAGAACTCATATGGGAACACATAGAGCATACCAGGAAGATTAAAATTGGCAAATATGGTTTATTAACATAGCGCTTAGTCCTCAGCACGTAAATTGAACCAAAATGGAGGAAAAGTGTTAGACGAATAGGTACTCTGCGGTACGATACCCTAAATCCAGTCCACCGTCGATGCTCGCCCAACTCCCATCGCCTCGTGGGGTAAAGTTCCTGCTGTGGCCGCACAGCTTCAAACGTGACCATCCCGTGGACCACCGAGTGGATTCAAATGCCGTGGGTTTCCCGAACCCTGATTAGGACCGACCGCGTTCAGACGAAATGTGGCAACTTCCAATATTTCTAGTCGCAGCGCGCGCGTCGTGCGCCCCAAACATGCTTCTACACTGCTCGGATTCCACTCCGAGTGGAAGACAAAAGTAAACCCCACTGTGCCCCATTTCTAATAGAATTACTTCGGTTTCCAAAACCGGATTTTACTCAAACAATGGCACCACATTTCGGCACGGGCGAATTCGATCCACTGCCAACTGCCAGCCCGCTCGGGATACGAGACTAGTGACGCCTGTACCGAACGAAGGGGGTGGTGGGACGATCACCCACGTATGCGGCGACAGCGAGCTGTCAATTTCGCGCGCACCAAAAGTTTTGCCTATTAATGATTTATCCTAAATAACGACATGTCGCCTGCTGCTGCCGCCAAGGTTTCAGAATCATGGAATCCCCTGTTACGAATATGAATCGATGATAGCCTAAGGGTGCGTGATTGACAATCTGAAAGGAACTGGTTGCATCCCCGCCCACGGCTTTAGCTTCCAAAGTAAGAGACATCGTTATCAAAACCAAAGGTTGGTGGTGCGGTACTTTTCAGAACGTGCATGGTTGGCTACCACGCTAATTTTACGCCAGTAAACATTCTAGGTCTCGCGTGATTACACCTTAAGAAAGATCTAAAGTCGTGCCGGACGAGAGCCTCCACAACCAGTTTTTTTTTTATTCTTATAAAATTAAAAGGAATTTTGTCACATAGTGATCATGTCACTCCCGTACATACACATTACAAATTGATCATCAATAAACCCCTAATAATTCTTAAATAAAGTTTGATCAGTATCTTCGCTTCCTCGGAAAGCTGGGAAGCCAAGATACTGTTGCAAACGCCCAGGTTATAACAATTAATTGATTTATGCCGTTGAGCTTCGTTCCGAACACACTCCATCAACATGTGATGTACATCTTCTATCACATCCTCCACAACCAGTTAGCGTTAAGCGTATACAGTTCAAGTACATAGGCACTGACCCGTGCAGAGTTGCGGATCCAATGCGGAGAGTCGTCGGAGTCGCGGTCGGTGCGCTCGCTGGACGGCGCCGACAGCGCGGCGCGGTCGCGGGCGTGCGCGTGCGCTAGCGGGTGCGGGGTGGGGCGGGAGGTGCGCGGCCGCCGCGGGTGGGCGCCGCGCGCCCGCCGCGTCGCCGCCCCGGACCGCTTGCCCTTGCCACTGGTGCCGCTCACGCATTTGCCGCTCGACGACTTGTTCACAGCTGTGCGGGACTGTTTGTTACGTCTGCGATACACGTAAATAGTAATCGCAAACTATCTATTTATTTCATGTATTAGAAATGTATTGTGTGAATGTTGTCAAAATAATAATAATAATTTAGAATGATGATGTATTGCTAGTTGACATAACAAGGTACCTAATAACTGCATCATTTATGAAACAACTAGCTGTGTGACTCTGTATTAGAAAAAAAGTGAAGGATTCCTCGATAAGTGCGAGCAAACTGGGCCATTGTGGCGCACTTAATAACAGTGACGTAATGACGTTTCAGTTTGGAACAAACTTAAACTCCTAAACGGCTACAGCACACGAAATTTTGTAAAAGCATTTGACTGTGATGACCACCCTTAACATCATGACACGCTTGCTATACCCAGGATTGACTCCCGGCGAAGGAATTGGTTCAACGGTGACCGGCATAGAAACGGAAATCCGTATGTGCATTTATATGTGAAAATAATGCATCCTAATTTTCTTTTTAGTTTTAGTTTTATTTTTACAACAGTGTGTTTTTTTCGTAATGAATTCTCTTTAGTGATGTGATACTAGCTAGTATGTTAGATTGAGGTAGCTACCTCAATGACCCTCGTTTCTGTGAGCGTATATGTTTCGTGTGCCGCGAGGCCACCAACCGCGCCAATCTGTTCGGGCACCTCTGGCTGCGAGCAATGTTCGGCGTGGCTGTAAGGAAGGTATGAATCATTATAACCATTATAAGTATAAATATAGACTGCAATGCGAATTATACACGAAGATTTTTTATACAAAAATATTTTCAACTATCTGCTACATGTGTTATATACTACAGTGTAACCACAGAGTAGCCAAGTAATATTTATTTTCTCTCCAGAGTGGCTAAGTAATATTTATTTTCTCTCCCGAGTGGCCAAGTAAAATTTATTTTCTCTCCTGAGTGGCCAAGTAAATTTTCTTTCTTCTCCAAGTAAGTGCACTACTTTCAGAATAAAAGCGGAAACAGAGAAACTTACCAGCTAAGCTTTTAGCTTATGCTCATAACTTATGCATACCAAATTTTAAGATTACACGCACATGAAATGCAGAGCCAAAAAGAATTATAAAAAGCAGAATTGTAATTGGTCATCGTATATATGCCAAGCATGGCAGTAGCCACAATACGATTTATGAATAATATTTATGAATACATACTTACACAAAGAAATATGTACCTAAATAAGTGATGCAGACATGTATTAATTTTTATAAAATAACCGATGATATTGCGTACGATGTATCACGCAAGACTATATTGAAGGTACTACCTACCTACTCACTTAGGACCACTCTTAAGCACTGCACATTATGAATATTTATCTACTAATATCAACCTCCACCATTGCATATTCCCTAATCGGCAATTCACACATGTTTTTGTAGATACGATTCGTTCCAGGAGTTTTAATTTGACTTTTTTTAAGTTTGTAGTGTTTTAAATGTGAGACAAGAAAAAGGTTTTATGGACCTAAAAAAAATGTACTAAAAATGGAGATTGCATTTGGACTATCAAATACGTAATTTTCATTACATATTCATTCTTAATTTAATTATTCCAAAACCTATTTCAGGCATAGGCATTTTGGTCCTTAACATATCTTCTTCTTCTCCTCACCAATTAGACATCCACTGCTGGACATATGCCTCTCCCCATATAGGGGGATATATCCAGCATGTCCATCCATATGCATATGTCCAGCAGTGGATGTGTATATTTTTGTATACCTTAACATATAGGTATACATAAAAACTGTACATTTACTTGTGACTTATATGAGGTTAAAAGCGATCGACATAATATGAGCGCTACTTACGTCGTTTGGGCGGCAACGACCACCTGACATTCTGGTCCACTACAAGCTGATTATTGTCCGAAGAATCTGATTCCGAATGGTTGTTCTGCGTGGTTGCACCAGAACTCGATCCGTCGAGAGAATCTGTTTCCTCGGCGAAACATTCCAATTCTCGTTGCACTAGGGAGTCGAAGAACGCCATCATTCGAGGGTCTTCCCTCGTCGACTGTTCTGCGTAGTAGTGTGTTATGAACTGTAACAAAGAGATAATTTATGGTTTCATAATGTTAACATACTCACACACCCCTGCACTAGGATTCCTTGTGGCGGCATGGACATAATTATACAGTAGCATACCACAAACATCCAAGACCGGAGAACAAACATTATGTTCATCATAAAAAGTTTGCCCCGGCCAGAAATAGAGCCCAGGACGAGCGGCTTTGCAGGCAGGGTCACTACCAACTAATCCACGGAGCAGTCTATTTAGTGGGGTTCGGATGTAGTTTAAACCTCTCACAGTAATAAACAAACATTGCTTCTGTGCATGCACACACAGTGGTCGTAATTGTGTCATTCACTCAGCACACACACACACTAAGATTTATTAAAATCTCAAAGCTTTTATTCTGTTAATGCTTAAATCCAAATTTTTATAGCTCGTAAGTTCCTTATATTACAACACTTTTATTCGTTTGTGGGTTTTAAACCTTACCTAATTAAATGAGGAGTTATATTAGGTAAAAACAGCCACAATTTAAAAAAATATTTTTAATGCTTATGTTAATGTTATGTTGTCATAACTGTATATTAGAACTTTCTTATTTAATACAATTTAGTGAGTTTGATTGAATAACAGAATTACTATACAATTTTGTAGAACTGACGGAATGGTGTCCGAGGTGTTATCGATTCTCAACGTTTATAAAATCATGTTATACAGTTCTGATGAAATAAATAAATATTTAATGTATTAGCATTGATAATTGCATGTAAAGCATCCTGTCCTGTATCCTAACACTAGGGGAAAATATAAGTCTCGTCCTTAGTAGGTAAAATTGGTATAAGAAAAAAAATATTCACGGTACAATATGACTAGTTGGTTTAGTCCTGTAAAGAAAATGAACAGAAGCAGGTTTACATGGGTGGAGGTAATGTTAGTGTTGGAACTGGAACTTCCGAAATCAAATTGAGATACTAAGCATTTAAATTGTTTTTGACGTGATAACGTTTTATAAATTGATGAATGCCAAAATGAAAAATAGTAACGTTCCGCGTAACGTTCCACCTGAGTTTTATCTAGATCTAGATAATATAACCAAAGTCAAAGTCAAGGTGAAAGTCAAGGTCAAAGTCAAAGTCATGGTCAATGGTCAATGTCAATGGTCAATTGTCAATTGTCAATGTCAAAGTCAAAGTCATACATGATTATGTCGTTATCACGTAAATCTATCGTCCGTAAACCGACTTTACAGACAACCAATTTTTTTTTATACTGTATAGATCTAGCGTTTGACCACTATCTCACTTGATGGTCAGTGACGATATGGTCGAAGATGTTATCACCCTAGACTTAGAATGCTCACTGGCTCTCAAGGACTGCTGCCTATGTGTTTGTAGACAGTTTTTCAAACTTGACGGTGGTAGCTAGCCAGGCGGGTATTCGAAAGTACCCTACCACCATGCTGGGAATTTAACCAGTGTCCGTCAGTTTGACTGGCGACGCTCCCTACGCTGAGCTATCATCGCTTCAAATAAATTGTTATAAAGCAACTCACCTGCCCGCTATGGTGCACAAGAGAGACATAATCTTCATGCGTGAATATTTCCCGAGGGTTTTCGGAGCCCTGCGCCCCCTCTAACAAGTTCCCGCGCATTTGGGGGTACTCCACTCCAGACCACACCTAAAAACACATCAACAGTTTTATACTGACACATAATTCAATGGCACGTTTTTTTAAAATACTCATACTTAGACCCCCGCACTAGGATTCCCTGTGTCGCGGGAGGTATGGGCACACACAAACACCCAAGACACAGGACAAACATCTACACTTATCACACAAATGTTTGCCCCTGCCGGGATTCGAACCCAGGATCTCTGAGACACAAGTTATATCACTGACACTAACCACATCATCATATAATATATCATAGTATCATTGAATGCGAAGCTTTATGGCCTTTCTTTCAGGGAAGAGTAGGGACCATAATACACGATGATGACCAATGTGGGTAGGAACAATATCGGTATACGAAAATTGACAGGTAGGTTTAATATTATTATTGACGGTCGCCGTGGAGCAGTGGCTTGTATAATTGACACGACTTCTGTCTACGGGACCCTGGGTTCGAATCCCGGCAGGGGCAAACATTTCTGAGGTGTTTGTCCCGGGTCTTGGATTTTTGTGTGCTGTGATTGTGTTAGTCCATGACTCCCCCGATACAGGGAATCCTAGAGCGGGGGTCTAAGCGTGATAAAAAAAAAAAACATATAATATGATGTAGACGCCATGATTTCGTCTAGTTAGTATACTAATATATCCAGACCAAGCCTCAGGAGAGCATGGGCTGTTCCAGCTAGCTACGAGTATGCACACAAAAAGTACCTTGATTATCTTTTCAACGCCGGAAGAAGCTATCAGGCAGTAGTGCGGGTTGTAGCGCACTTGGTTCACGATGGACCTGTGGCCGTACAGAACGATATGCGGAGATTCCACAACCATATATTGGTGCTCTGAAAATGCAATCAAATACCTGACATATATGTGATGCGAATGGAATGGCACACCTTAATATTTTATTTCATATTCATTGGAAAACTCACAGCCTAATAATTAAATCTTTTTTTTTTTTTAGGTATAATTCCTTATCTAAAATCAGTCACTGACTTTCAGCAGATTGGTTGAGAGGTCTATGTCATGTAAAGTGTGCCCTCCACTGAGGGCATCTCCTTGTATTATGTCTCTATCCGTTTTAGAGTCCTGATTCAGTCAGTAGTGAAGACTCTCTTTCTCTTGAGCCTGGGCTCATATGTGTTGGTTGTTAGCTGATTAGCCAGGTTGTTGGGATGTTTAAGTAGGTGATGCCGGTAGCTTTTACAGACTTTAGTGATTTCTTCGTTGACTGTGCTCATCTCCAAATTGTTGTGGATTTCTCTGTTAGTGGTGTACCATGAGACTCCGCTTATGGTTCTCAGTATAGTGTTTTGCATTCTTTGTAGAATAGAGATGTTAGATTTAAAAGCGGTTCCCCACAGTTGTATTCCATACAACCATAAAAATAATTAAATCTAACTTTGGGTTTGACCGGACCAACTGCTGCAGTTTTAACCTCTAAAATTGGAATAGGAAAACATAAGCTTATCAAACTATTATAAAGAGGCTATTATTTTAAGACGCGAGTGTCCCCGTGCACAAATACACAATACACATCCACTATAGCATAACGTTCTTTTTACGTGACAACTATACCAGGATCGCAGCGAGCGAGACAAAGAGCGAGAACTATGCTTCATTTCGAAACCATCTCAGCATCTCTGTCTCTAATCACACGACATCTTCACTCAGCAGTCCACATAGTTCCCTTATCGCTACCGTAAAATCTACCTTATGACTACCGATATCTAACAAATAGAAGATAACTCACTGATCTTTCCAGTATCAGGCAAGGGGGGTATTTTCCACATGTACAAATTGAAATCATCCGAGCCGCTCAACACATACTGATCGTCGTCACCGGCAAACGAGCAGCTCTTCATCGTACACGAGTTGTAGTAATCCTGGTGATAGAACTCTGCCACTGGTTCCGGCGAGTGTACCGCGTACAGAATTGGCGACTGACGACGCCTTAACGCGAGTATGTGGCGACCAGATGAGTTGAAACGGACGCTCATGCTGTTCTGGGCAGAGCCATTGTGCCCCGAGTAGCGGATCAGAGGACTGTGAACATACATATTACAAATAAACAAGTTGCACAGCTTTAATATTCAACAATTTTGATTGAATAATTTACAAACTTCTGTACGTAATACCTACGTCACTATTCATTCATTAAGCGTAATACAAGCAAAATTGGATTAAATTGTCGTGCGCTACAGTTGATATTACTATATACCGATTGTAGTCCATAACATATCTATCGCCGATTGCTTTAGTATTAGGGTTGTCAACCTTGGAGTAATCTTATGAAGACATCGCTCCACACATCAATTTTATTATTATTATTAAATTAAATCATTGCTAATTAGAAGTTTGAATTACAATGAATTGAAGTGCGTGTCTATATCGAGCGATGGTACAAGCGTGGGAATCAAAGCGAGCAGGCCGCGGCGTCTCAACAAAGCTGAACTCCGGGTTGCGCGGTACGTAAACTCGCGTAATTACGTGCAGTGATCGATTCTTTGCGTTGTGTTGTAGATATTAAATAAAATGGAACTCACCGTGTTAGATTATAGTTCTCACTGTTTTACCACAACCATTGAGCACACACGCGGGCAACAAACTTTGTAAATAAAAATTTGATAACATCTTCGACCACATCTTCACTGACCATCAAGTGACATAGTGGTCAAACGCTGGATCTATACAATATACATAAAAAATAATAATTAGATACAGTTCATTTGGAGACCCTGTCTCTGTGCTAGTTTTGTTGGGGAAAAGCAGAAACCACTAGAACCCGAAATTGACTTAGCCCAAATTAATATAATCAGCTGGTCGACATCAAATAATTTACAAATTAATCTTGACAAGACAAATATTATAACATTTAATAAATATCGAAAATTGACATTTATAATTACTCATTGTGGTATTGACATTAAAGATACGTCTGAAACAAGGTTTTTGGGTCTACATCTAGACTAAATTGGAAGGTTCATGCTGAATTTGTGCGCTCAAAACTTATCAGCTTTTCCTACGCCCTTTATGAAATATCAAAAGTAGTAAGTATATCGGCTGTGCTTACAGCCTACTGAGCTTATGTAAGACCCACCCTGCGATATGGAGTTGTATTTTGGGGGAACTGCTCAGAACGCGAAGCAATATTCAAGGCTCAAAAAAAATGCTTAAGATCTGTATATCACCTAAATTCGACAGATTCCTGCAAGCCATACTGCCCCAAATTTAAAATATTGACCTTTCCATGCTTATACATTTATGATATGAAATTTCATTATTTGTCAGAAAAAATCTGCATCTGTATGAGTTTGGGAAGGGTACAAAAAGTAAAAATAAATTGAGAATGCCAAGTCACAGAGCCGCATTTTTCAGAAAAGGTGTGTGTGGGTTCTGAGATATACAATCACTTACCTGAAACAATATTAAGGTCGGAGAGTGTTGAAACTTCTAAGATTAAACTGTTTAAGTTCCTTTCTGAAAAACTGTATTACAAAGTAACTGACTTATAGACAAATTTTAATATATGAAGTTATTATGTCTTTAAGTTTTAGGAAAGAGGACATAAAATTTAATAGAAATTATGAAATTAAAAATGTTAAAATTAACATATAAATAGCAAGTAAAGAACAACATGTTCCTTGATCAAAACCCGTATTTTCTGTTTTTAATAAATATTATCTTATTGCGTCAACATGTTACAGTCATAAAGGCTAAAGTTAGTGAAATAAATCATGTAATCTTACTAGATTACATGATTTATTCAACTGAATAATGAATAACTTTAGTTTGTGTAACTATAACTTACGTTTTCGAAGATCGTAGGTCCACAAGAGCGATTCCATCTTTTGCATTCGCCGACACCAGCACTCCGCACTGTTGCGGATGGAACATCACACCGTGAAACGCTTTGCGGCTACGCGAAATCATCATAGTTTCTGCAAATGCGAGATATTTAATTTCAGTGTGAGAAAAAGAAACTTATTCCTCTCTAAACTATTGAACACTATTGTAAGCATTAGAAAGACTAAGCCACACAAACAGAATAAATTAAGTTTATATTAACCTTTGGAAATTATCATTTAAACTTACCATGCACAGATTGCCTTGTATCAAAGAGCAGTAATCGTCCATCATTGCCAGCGGTAGCAACCACTTGATCATTGAACGGATCCACACTGAGACTGCATACAGCTCTCTGATGCTGCAGAATTTCTAGAGCACTTCCACTCTCTGTGTCGTGGACTATGACCTGTGAAAAGCAATATGAAGAAAACATGATTTCTATGTTCAATGGCAATTTTTTGAATGTGACAGCAGCTAGCTTGCACAAGTGCAACTTTTAGATAACTTATCTCTCATTAAGGAAATGTGTAATTGTGCAAGAATCACAAACTTTTTAAAAGTGTCTACTTTTTAGATTCATGGACGAAATGCAAAATAATGTTAAGCTTTATTTAACTAATTTACTTTATAATTACAGTGTTTTTTTTTATAATTATTAATAGTTCTAATGTATGACTATTCAGACGAAGTGGTTGAAGGTGGAATCACAATATGACAATGTTAAGAGGACATCAATTTTTAGACTACAAAACAAATTATTATGTATAAAACACAGGAATTACTCACGCAATAAGCCAGACTATTCCGACTATAGTTTCAACCACATTCATTCACTCTTAGGAAGTCTGTATCTGTGTTTCTGACAGTATTTTATTTCAATAAAGGCATTCACCTCATTTGGAGAAGATATTGAATATCTACATTGACTATGATGAAAAATTATATCTTAGTTGCATATGGAAGGATCACCACGGAAGTATACTCTATTAAGCAAAAAAATAATCATCACAATTGGTTCATAAATGACGAAGCTATCGTTTTTAATATATAAGAAAAAATAAAAATATAGTCGAATTCAGTAACCTCCTTTTTTAATTTGGTTAAAAATCAATGAACTTAAATATGTTATTACCGTGTCATGTTAGTATTATTTAAATGAAAAAAATATATGAAAAATTTACAAAATTTCATGCAGTTGTTTTTTCTTTGCTCAATAACATAATACTTGTTCAAAATTTACTGAAAGTAACACATTACTTTACTCATTCTTACTACCATTCAAGAGGAATTGAAGACCTTGATGAGGAACAGAAATAGAGAAAAGTAATAATAAACATGTGTGTATGTAAAGAAAAACCAAAAGAAAAGCCAGTGTTAACAAATATTTGTTGATAATTTCATGAGATACTTTTAGTGAGAGTGCATGTTTGCTCTTTTAATACTGTCGCAGCAAACATGCATGTTATAAAAATCTGATTTATTGATTAATGTAAACTTTGAAATAAAAGTGAATGTAGGTTACCAAAAATAATGATGGTACGCTTTATTTTGTTTGTTATTTTAAGGATAGACTTACTATATCATCATTGCCACCCGAATAAATCTTTTTGTTGTCACTGGTCATACCAAGGCAAAATATGTTAGACTGATGAGTAGACTTCATGGGCACAGGCCTGCCAAAGTCTGTGATGGCTTGCCCAAATTTCCATAGCATCACCCTCCTGTCATCTCCACCTGTAAATTGTAGATATGAACTAGATAACAAGCAAGTGAAAGTGTTCTGCATCTTCCCTTTCACAAGGGGGATCTAACCCTCCCGCAACCCAATGTCCCCTCTTAGTATTATCATTTATTTACTAATTCCAGCAAATAACAAAATATATAAAGTGAATTTTTTACACATTGTCACGCGCATTTGACCTGATTACTATGAGATTCAAGATCAGACAGAAAAGTGAGAGGTATCAGAAAATATCGTTATCTCTTAACAGCAATAATAAAATTGCTTATTGTACCTGATATTAGTAATTCGCCATTCTTGGAAAATTCGATTGCATTTACACATCCAAAATGGCAAACCAAATCCTTCCGATATAGGTTTTTAGCAGCATTCAAGCGATTTGTAAAAAATCGTGATTTGATTTCGGGCAATAAGCCATATTCTCTTTTATTGAGGTAAGATAAAGGGCAGGAATTATTCGCCATATTTAGAATTAAACCACCATTTTACAGCAACAAAACTTTCGATCGTAGGTCGACAATTTGATCAGCTGTATTTTATTTTTAAAAACAAAATAGCGTTTCAGTGTACGCAAAACAAAGATTAAATTGCAAAGAAAATTGTGAGGATACATTCCAATTAGCCCATAGCCACAGGACAGTGAAGCATAAAATTAAAGAAAAACTTAATTTAAGGTACTGGGAAAATAAATATATATTAAAAAGTTGGCTGAATAATATATGTACATCTTTTATATTATATTTTTGATAGCATTTTGCCTAAGCTAGATACGAAATGGTACAAGGTTTTAAAAATAGTTTCCAGCATTAAAACCAGCGATGACTAGATGATGTTTCCTAACGTAGTGTTCTCTAGTTCATCTATCATCATCATCTCAGCCATAGGACGTCCACTGCTGGACAAAGGCCTCCCCCATTGATTTCCACAAGGACCGGTTGGAAGCGGCCCGCATCCAGCCCTTGCCTGTTTGTTCTAATTAGTTCATCTATGTTCTTAACTAATCACAAACCTTTACCTAATCTGATTTTATTTTCTAGCCCCAGCCCAGCTACAAATTTGAACAGGTTTAGCTAAAAAAAAAAAAAAAAAAATTAACTAACATTCCCCTTAAAGTGCTACCCATAGATAAGTAACTATATACTGGTGCTACCAGCACCTTTTCACGATTAGTGTGGTTTATTTTTCGGAGTATTTGAATACAGTGCTCACAGTGAATACACCCGGTTTAAAATTGTATTCACCGATACAACGTTTTAAATTATACACGCTACCAAAAATAAACTGCAAATTGTACGCTTTTGTGTGCTAATGTCAGAGAAATCAGCTGATTGTAATTTTTTGCTAAGTTTAAGTATTTTGATGAAGTTTAAAATCGTGATTTATGTTTAAGTCGCTAAGTGCAACTTAGCGAAACACTGCGTGACTATCTATTCCCTGAACAATAAAGGTTAAAAAATTTGTTATGATACACCACCATCAAATGGCGAATGTTAATTGGTCAACTTAGAGAATGGAATACTAGCGTGATTGGTCAATTGAATTTGACATTAGCACACACGCTGCACTACCTCGTTTTCATGTACCTATATCGTATTCATGCTACAAATGACGTCACACCACAAACATGTACGGAGATTGTCGTATTTTGAACCGACATGTAGCGTGAATAATTTGAATAAAGTGAATAATCTGAATTTTAAACCACAGCAGATATCGTTCTTGAGCATGGTATCTTTTATATATGACCTGTGGCACACCAGTTTGACAGCCTGTCAAGCGTTGGACAGCTCCAGCGGCCAAGCCATATCTTGCTCTGACAGAGGATGTGCGGCGTTCACGAGCTCCACTCGATATTTATTTGCTCCACCCAATATTTGATTATGATCGTTCACGTAAATCTGTCAAAACAAGTATGCTTGATGAGACCATAATCTTTCTACCTCTAGACTCGAATAAATCTTGGTCGGCTGTCAAAAGTGACATTTGTATTAATAACAGATATATCACGTGATCCACATGTAAGTAACTTCTTCTTCTATAGCATAATATGGAGTAGCCGTTCATGAGACATCGATAAATATTTGGCCGGAGCCGCTGCCAAATGCAGACATGTATAACGGTGTGGCGTGATCGTAGAATGAAGAACACAAAAGGATTTTCTAGACGTTGCTCACGTTCGTACGGATGTTTGTCATTCTCCCTAAAAATATTTAGTTTTCTCTCTTTTCAATTTCATATTTTCTTATATACTTTTTCTTGTGATATTAAGCAATAAATTAATCTCTATTTACCCGAGCAGTGATTAAAAACGCTGATATGTAGCCTATGTCCATGTTCAGAACCATCGTCATGCTAAATTTCATGCGGATCGGCTTTGTCGGACGTGAGAGACAACAAATAATCATACTGACTTCACAGTAACCAGGATAACCAGGAGTTTACATAATACTTGCTGTAAAAACGAATTATTTGAACATTTTGTGATTTTTACCTATGAAAGTAAATCTAGCAACTTTCCGGGACTGGCTATAAATGTGTTGGTTCATACTCTAATACGCAGTACTCTAAATAGTCTGTGATACTGTATTCATTTAGTTCGTGGCAAAAACTAAATAGACGTTTGTGGTATAGTTCACTGATTAGAAAGAGAGTATAGTTTGCTTTGCTTGCTTGCAACACTGCTTGACCTAACCTTATGTTGGGGCGATGAAACTTTAAATTATTTTAGAACCTTTATATTAATGCGTTTATGATGGTGATATCTGAAGATATTAACAAACCAACTTTGAAAATATCAAGCAAGTATCTTACTGCACAATTATGCCATGCTTATACTCTCAAATAGCTAACCCCTTTCTAGGTTGTCCATGCCTTTGTATTTATATATTGAATGTTTATATTTACCTGTCGAAAACTTCACGTTTTAATGAAAATTTCAGTGTCTAGCACTGATTCTTCAAGTGAAGAAGAGTCAGATATATCAGATAATCATGCTGCTTCTAGTGAAGATGATAAGGAGGATGCAGAAAGCAATACATCAGAAATAAGTGCTGATTCTAAGGGCGAAGATGCTCCAGACGATGAAAGGTACGCATCAGATCACTCCAGCTCTGAAGAGGAAAAAGACAACAGAGAAAGTGATATATCAGAAAATGAAGTTGATTCTAAACTGAGTGGTGAAGACGATGAGGCAGATATGGAAAGTGTTTCATCAAATAATGAAAATACAGATGCACTTGCAACTAACGAAGGTTGGGCAGATTCTGTAGCTAAAATTCTTGGTTCCAACAAACCTAAAAACAAAAAAACTTTAGTACTATCAAGGGCTAAGAAACATTCAGATATTGTCAAAATTAAAGTAGAAGAAAAACCATCATTTGAAGTTATTGGAGAGAGCAAGGAAAAGAAACCAGTGGTTACAAAAGAAGTTCCATCCACTGAAGGATCATCTGAACCTCCAGTCAAAAAAGTGGTAATTAATTTTCTTGTAGTGCTGAAATTGTTGATACCAATTGAATTTACAACACAGCTATGTTTGTAAAACTATTGAATTGACAGCTGTCATATTGTGCATCTACCCTCAACAACCCTTCTATACAATGATATTATTGAAATAGGAAGTTTTGGTAACTTTAAGATCCTTTGTCTCTAATAAGCCTCCTTCTTTCACAGTCATGTAAAAACTGCTAGACACCACTATCAGCAAATGCCACAAAGTTGTTAATTTTACGTACTATTTGTGGATTTTATGAAAGCACAGGAAGGCTGTTCTCTATTCTGAACTATGATAGCTCTTCTATTCTAATTGAGACTAAAGTAAATTAGGTGCACAAATTAATTTATGCAGTCCACACTTGAAAAGGGAATGCCCCAATCTACCTCTTTTTAAATAATATTGGTTGTATATAATCATCCTATACAACCAATATTATTAAAAAAACCAAATTACATTCTATTGGAATGTAATTTGGTAAGGGTAGGGCATCACAAAATTACCCTCACACTTGCTTTTGGTGCTAAATGCAATGAATATACCTCACTGCAGTACCAGTGCTGCCGACAGTAAAGATATTATTTTTATTATCTGTTCTGTATTTATATTGTTAACTGATAAACAAAATGTTCTGAACATTGATTCAATTAACTGATTTTGAGATACAAACATAAATAAGGCCAACACCTTTATCTAAGAACTTGTTATTTTTATTTTTTTCTATTATCAAAAACACTGGGCTTAAAATAAAACAATGCTCATCTATTTGATATCACCTTTCCAATAAATCCAAATTGATAACTTTCATGAAAAAAATGTATTATTTTATTGTTACATTGAATCATTATTATGTTAAAATGTGTTTTCAACCAGCTAATATTTAAAAATAAACTCAAGTTTATTTTTTACAGAAACTTGAAAAGCCCTCAATACGACAAAAACCAAATGTACTAGAAAAAGACAGAGAAAGGCTATTATCAAAAATAGCAACTAAAGGTGTAGTACAACTATTTAATGCTGTCAGAAATCAACAGAAAACCTTAGAAAAAGACTTGGACAGAACAGATCTAACAGAAGGAAAAAAGCAGAAGATTTTAAAGAAGTTTGATAAGAGAACATTTTTAGATACACTAATGGGAAAAACTAAATCAGTAGTTGTTGATGAGGAAGCAAATTTATTTAAGAATGAGGTAAAACCTGAGGATGATAAGCCGAAGTGGGGTGCCTTGAGGTAAATATCATCTAATTTGGTATATCTTGTGAATTATTGTGAGTAATTTAGTTTACGTGGTTGTATTCACACACCATCTGCAAAGCTGGGACACAGTGGTGTGATCTTGGAATTAACCAAGCATGGAAACAAATTTAACATATTTATTTTAATCTGAATGCACATGTGGACCTGGCGGGAATTCATCAATACATTCCAAAAACCTTATAGGTAAACATTACACCAAAATTAGGTGTCCTAATAGCCATAGGTACAGTCAATATAGGAAATGGTTTAAAGTTTCTATACAATTACAATAAAGATAAGGTCGAACCTGTCTGTGAGAATAAAAAAAACAGAGAATATCACAAAATTGAACGTGTTTGTTCATGATGTCAAAAAAATCTTCAAGTGTAGGATGATAGAAAATGATGTATTTCTGTTGTCGCTATGACAATTAATAGAATAAATTAAATATTTAAGGGAGCTCTCATACAATAATCATGTTTTAGCTTGATATTGATAACGGCAACAGATGACGCTCGAAATATTCACAGAATATCCTAGTAATATTATAAATGCGAAAGTATATGTGTATGTTTGTTACTTCCTCACGCTCAAACTGCTACACCGATTTCGATGAAATTAGGTATGGAGATAGCTTATACCCTGGATTAACACAGGCTTGTTTTAATCATCACCATCATTAACGTTTTTCATCACCACGCGGGTAAAACCGCGGGGCGCCAGTTTATTTTAATGTGAATATATATTCACATTAAAATAATATATATATAGTTATTATTTATATATTATTTATTATTATTAGTTATTATAATATATATAATAAAGAAATAAATTAAAATTAAAACAAATATTTAAGGGGGGCTCCCATAAAACAAACATGATTTTTTTGCTGTTGTTATAGATGTACTATGGAACCCTTCGTGCGCGAGTCCAACTCGCACTTGGCCGGTATTATTTTTAACTGAAAGCCAAACGATACTATGTAACAGAGATTTATGTTTTCTTTCAGGGATGACTTTATGATGGGTGCTAAAATGAAAGATTGGGACAAGGAGTCTGTTGAAGAATGACACAAAATATTATTGATAAGTACATACTGTTTTAATAAAATCTTGTATATATTATATTTTATGTATTTAGTCTTATTTAAAATTATCCCTATTTATACTATACAATATTTTTATATAATGATTTATGGCCTATGTACGTCACATTATGTACATTGACTTCATAATAACGTGACTATACTCGTCTCTAGGGGCGCGTTTTAGTCACGCCAATACTGCCGAGAAGTTTCAGAATGATAGAACGGAAACTGAATATTCTACAAAATTAACTAAAGATTTGGAACTTGGCCTAAGAAGAAAGATTGTATTACAAAAGTAAAAATAGTCAGGAGCTAGTAATGCTACTACCGTGAGGGCTATCAAGCTCATTAATGACATAATCACTCAATATCCAGATCTTTATATATTCCATGACAATGTAAACAATTTTACATTAAAAATCTAAGCTCATTTTAATTTTACCATGTATTGTTTTGGCTTTGTAAGTGTTATGTGTTCATTTAAATAAATAGGACTTAGAACTCACACGATAATTATTTATTGGAAAATTACTCTCCCACCAGTTTCTAACTGATTTGAAGTTCTCCATCTGGGAGTTATGTTACATGGCTACCACTTCAGTAATCATTGAGCTAAGGTATTGAAATTCAAAGCATTATCTACACAATTTAAAAACACTGAAATAAGGCAATAATTCTCAATACATAATTGGACATAGGTTCTTATTAAACAATGAATGGGTGAAACTAACAATATTAACAGTTCCATATCATTATCGGACTTAAGAAATCCACGATAGAGTTGTGGTCTACTGCAATATAACATGCTGTGCAAGTTAAGTGCCGAGGTTGTTCGTCGACTAGCATGATCATAACTCACAGATGATAATAATCAGATAATCATTTATTCATAACAGGTGTACATATCCAAAATGTAATTAGGTAGAGCAAGTACCTGCAAAATCAAATAGAAAGTATGTAAATGATGAAGTGGGATGAGTGGAGAAAACTGATCAGAGCAAAAAAAAAAACACCAAATATCATGTGTCCTATCGTGTTATTAGATAACAACGTTGTGCAATAATCCCCAGAAATTCGTAACAAAATTTAGTGTAAAAGCCATCCATTATTAGTTTTGTATCCAAAGTATATACATATAGACAAAGTCTATTTCGGGAAGGGGATTATATCAATATTTACAATTCTTAAATGTCTAATGGTGTATGTAAAAAAATAGATATTTGATAATTCATTTAATGTACATGGTATAAGCATCATTGCCTATGGAATGTTGAGTGATTTGTTTTGGTAATGTGGAATAAATTTTTACAGGCAGGTTCCAAACCATCGTTTCTATAGGTACATTAAGTGGAGCATTCCATTCTTTCTCTTCATTGGATGGATTTATCTTCTCATTTGTTGTAACAAACTCAAAGTGTAGACGCCATTTGAGTGAAACTGTAAAAAACAAACTAAAATGAAATACATATGAACAATTTCGGTTTGCAATTCTGAAGCTGGACAAGTAGTTTCAATTAAAAAACTGTTGAAGAATGGCATAGTACAAACATATTTTCAATAACTTTAACTTTTATAGACGTATTTTGCTTACGACCTCTGTAGATACAATACTTAGATAGAGCCATAGTACTTTATTTTGAATACTAGCTTACCAGGCAAAAGTACATTATTTCTAGGAAACATTTTTTCTTCTTCAATAAAACATAGCTAATACTTTAAGTGTGTGGGGGTTTAATTATGATTGCAAGAGGAATGAAGAGTTGCAGACAATTAAAGTCTAAGAGAAAAGAAATAGATGTTGGCCGATTCTCAGATATACCTGATTGGCACACAAAATTTCATACAAATCGGCCCAGCCGTCTCGGAGGAGTTTGGTAACAAACACCGCGAAACCAGAATTTTAAATATAGAGATTGAACACACTATGACATAATTACCAACACATACCAAATTTGCTCATTGGGAATAAACTAAGTTGTATTGTGTGTTGTGTTGTGAGAGAAAAATTTTAAAAATTACATTAAAAAGTCTAAAAACAACACTTTTCTTTATTCCCATACAAAAGATTTGTGATAATACATAAAAGTCAATTTGAACTTTAATACCATACCATAAAGTTTAAGTGTGAGAGTGTGTAAGAGTGTCAGTGGAGGGGTTCCGGGAAGGCAAATCAATTAACTTAGTGACGTTTTATTTTGTAACTGTTATGTCTTCAATAAAACACGAAATATGTTTAATCAATGTATTAGGCTAGGTAGCCGCGAATGAATGAACAGCTCATATTAGGTGGGTAGGAGACACAGTAAGTAAGTGATCACATATTATAAGAAGTGAGGGTAGATCTAAAATATATTACACCCAATAATAATCAATACTATCATATATATATATACTACTATAAATAATATATACATACTACTATAAATAATATATACAATCACATACATAACAGTAACATAATGTAATTGTTGACTTATCAACTTTCTTTTTTCTTATATTATCTTACTAGCTGACCCCTTGTCCCCAATAGCAAAATAAGTATTAAAAAAAATACAAAATTAAAGAATCGACTTCGGCGGTACGAAGTTCGCCGGGTCAGCTAGTTTTAAAATAATTAAAAAATATTGACCGTGACTATTATAAAGTATCAGTCATAATTCTTTAGTATCTTATAGTTGTCTAAAATATAACGGGTTTAATGAACCTGAATCTTACCCTCATCAATATCAAAAGCTGGTGTGATATGCAGTGGTATAGGTAATATAAGCTGGGAATGTGTGAGTCCCAGTGTGACCTCATGGTACCGGGCCACTGTCATAGATCTGCTGCTGGTGTCCTTATTTACATTCTTTGATGGGGACTTTGACTTCACTATTTCTTCTGGTTGTAATGACACAGAGACCTGAAAAATAAATGTAGAAGCAAGATATTTTCAACTACTAGTAGCACCCCGCGGTTTTCCCCGCGTGGTGATGATTGATGATGATGATGAAAAGTAGCCTATGTGTTAATCCAGGGTCTATACTATCTCCATGCCAAACTTCATCGAAATTGGTGTAGCCGTTTGAGCGTGAAGAGATAACAAACATACACACATTTTTTTTCATTTAAAATAGTAGGATATGCGATGGCATTTTGTGCACATGATGGCTTATATTATTCATTATGAAAATTAAATAGAAGCAGCTCAAGCCATGATTTTTTTTCTCTGAGGTCTTGAAATGTACAGCAATCGGTTGTTAACATAAAATGTATGAATGTGCACATATTTGAATGAATTGGAATTGTTAGCTCCCACTAGAATTATATGATCAGGCGGTTTTGTGCCAACTGTTTATGATAAGGCGCAGTCGGAAGTTGTGTAAGTCATAAATCTCTATAACTTAAAAAAGAAGTTTGTAAGTAGACTATCAATAAGCAGCCAGATCACCGTCCCTTTTCGAAGAAGAGAGACAAGTATTGGTTATAGTCTCCCAACCAATGGCAGAGTTTTATGCCCCCCAAGAACTTTTAATATCTAATGAACATGCCCACAAAGAGAAGATTTGCCAGAACAAATAATTTTAAGATAAACAGATTATACAGGCTTATTTATCAGTCTTAGCGTCGCCTGCGTGCAATGCAGCATAGGCTTTATTTAAGAAGTAGTTAAGTTTTTGTTTATGTATAATTTTAGGGTATGATGGGGCTGGCATACCATGTTGGAAAAGGAACCTAAAAAAATTAGATTTAAAAAAAAAAATGGCATTAATGACTGCTGGGTTAAAATGCACTCTGAAGCATGGAAGCAGTCAGCAGAAAATGGCACATGCAGTCACTCATCAAAAATATAACCAGAAGAGATGAAGTGACGATGGTAAGCCTGCTGGTTTGAGACCCTACTGAGGATGGGGATTAGGGGAGAGTAAAGCGGTATACTTCTTTTTTTTTACCTGCATACATGTAACAGTTCCAACAGAAAAGTCAAAAGTGCCAACAATATCTTCTCCTAGTTTATAGGCTGATTTGAATAGACAGAATCTTCCAACTTTTCCTCGAGTGTTCGTTATCATGTATGAATTTGGACTTCTTCTTGCAGTGAGATTCTGTAACACATTATTGGTCATTTTCCAGTTTAAACCTTTTATACCTATTGTATTTATGCTTACCAGGTAGACATAACAATGTTAAGTAGTAGTCACAAAAGTGATTTTTGTAGTGCGCTGGAAAATATTTACCACTTTTAAACAAGTGTTCAGAAAGCATATTTAAGAGGGAACTTATGTATATAAATTTACACTTCTTTCCTGTAGGAGTAGAAAGAGACCACAACCTTCAAATTGCTACAATCTCGACACACTTCCTTCGCTTTATCTGCACTCACGAGATCATTCATACAAAAGTGTTGGTTACAGTACTTTTGACCTGGCCATTTCTTTAAACTTCCTCAATCTGTGTATACCTCACCCTACTGTAAACCAACCTGATGTGGGTCTGTTCTAGGGGAACCTGGTAAAGTTCTGCCACAGCTATGCTATGATGTGCTATGGAAATGTATAATAACATTTGTTTCTCTTCTATTTCTATCCGTGTGATCTGACATTGTGGCACCCACAACCCAACACAAATAATGAATTGACATTGTGGTTATACAACCAAAAGTACCTAAATCTAATACAAGGTGTTATAAAATAACAAAAATAATCTGCTGGCTAGTGCACAAATTTAAAATAAGTTCTACCTGTAAAACTTGTAATGCCATCGTCAATGGAGTTTCTACTTTTCTTTCCTCAGAAAATGGATTAGTAGGCTGGAGCTCATCTGTAGTCTCATTCCCACATAACGCTGCTAGATCTTGGAGGTTCATTATTGGACTGATGGGTAGGACCCGAAATGGTATTCTAACCATTTTTATGTGGGAACCAACTTTCTGTGTAGCTATTGTGATCTTATAAGAATATTTAACAGATGTTCCTCTGTAGGATGGTGGGGCTTCTATGGGTAATGATTCTCTGTACCAAACTAAAAAATAAATATACATAACATTAGTCAAACATTTCCTTATAATGGTTTTATTAGAGAAATAAAGTTACAAAGTTACAGTAATATTATTAAAACTAATGCTCATTATAACTTTATATGTTTCAATTAATGTGATACTTGTGCATAGTAAATATCATGATCAACAGTTGTTTCAGCTTCTTCCGAAAGCCCTCATCAGGATCTTAATTGTGGTGTATTTGTCGTAGCATCCTGTCTCCCATAATTGTTGATGGAGATATCAACCATGTATAGGTGTCATGTTATAACCAGTGTACATATTAAGCTATATTAAGTCACAAGTGAATAGGTACATTTATGCCATGTCTTGGACCATTAGATCTTAGAAACAATGTTAAAGCTTCTAATATTTAAAAACAAAATACCCATACAAACATTATAAAACATGGTAGCCATAGGCACATAAGCACTACTGTAAAAATAATACAGCACTACTTACAAGTTTTTGTTTCTCCAAGTGGTATACTCAAGTCACAGAATAATATTTTAGGTTTTGTTTGAAACACAACATCTCCAATATCACATGAGGTAACTTCTAGAGAAGTGGTTTTTCCAATTGTTGGGGTTTTATCACCAGAATTGCCAGCAGTGGAGTAGAAGCAGTGGATTTGAGCTGAAGCCCATGCTAAATTTTCTAATGTGTCACTGTAATAGTAAAGTGCTTTTAAATAATTGAGAAGCTCAGGGCAGGAAATGCATAAGGTACACTGATAGCTCTTAAACATTATCCTAAAAAGAATATAACTTTTTGTAATACGTAGAGATAGTTGAATTTAGTACCTATGACTTTGGGAGTTTCTGTGCTCAGGCTGAGTCGTGTAGCAGAACGAAATGCAGCATTCTAAAGCTTCTCCAGCTAAATAAACAGTGCCAGTTGTAAGTTTAGCAGAGAGTTCTATCATCGTGGTTTACTGATTTTCTCGTCTTTTTTATGACTGGTGGTTTTGCGGTATTATTTTAGCAAAACTTATACTAAAATCTTTGTTTTGGTTTCGTCCCTCGCATAGTAACAAACCTAGAGAATGTAATACTTGGTAACAAAGAATGTACTATTACCGTGACATAGTAACTATATGGTATAATATATGGTTATAATTATAATATATAGTAACTATATGGTTATACTGAAAGTCCCTCGCATAGATCAGATCATATATATGTAACTATATACGATCAGATAGTACTGGGCTGCGTTCAGGAGCTTCGTCGGCCATATATTGTTCGACCAATATTTGATCGCTGTCTCACGAACGGCTACTCCGTAGCATGTCACAGAAGAAGAAGAAGACGAAGTCACTTACCATAATCATAGATCACGTGAGAGTTACTACTGCATATGTCACTTTTGACAGCCGACCAAGATTCGATCGATTGGAAAGACATAATTAAACATAATTTGGTCTGGCAGGTTGACGTGAACGGTCATGATCAAATATTGGGTGGAGCAAATAATGCTATAATTGAGTTCGTGAACGCTGCTCATACTAGTGCACATACTTAATATTTACTAGTTTGACAGCTCTCGTGGACATGACGTGTGTGTCCATAGATGCGCACATTGGGGTGCGTTTCGTTTTGCGCTTTGAGCACAGATAGCGTGCTTATAGTCATTCCGAAATGCACTGACAGGTGCACACAAAATTTGTAAGACGTCATTTATCCCGTGCTTAGAACAGTCATGAGGACGACGTAGAGCAGTGTGAATGCTGTCAAACATCTGATTGGCATTTAGAGAATCTGCCGAAATATTGGTAATCCCTCCATAAGAATTTAAAATCGCAATTTAAACTTTCAGAAATAATGACCCATACAGTGCCCGTGGAGTACAGGAAGTGAATTATATGAATTGAATGGGAACTGACTTTTATAGCATTCACGCGCTTTCACACACACAGTCTATTCCGATTTGCTTACGGGCGTCAGCACTGTCAGTACTAAATTCGCCTCGGAACAGCTAAATTCTTACGTACGAACGTATGCACTGTGAGCGCAAAATGAAACGCACCCAATGTAGAAAAAATTGGTTTCTGATTCATTTAGATTCAGCCCATACATCTTACATCTTGGATTTTTTGTCTGGCAGCACTAGTAACGTTCACGTTACGTTCCAATTCCGTGGAATATGCCCTGTTTAGAATAATAATATACTCTTGTTCCTGTAAAATGGAACGCTGTCTTTAATCTCTAACGAATGTTAGATTTAAAATCAGATTTTCACTATTTATTTTGCCTAGGGGATACTAGACAAAATGCTTTTATCTGATGGAATTAATCACAATAAACTACAAACTATTATAGTTGGTGAATTGAAAAAAGCTGGGCTCAAACATCGTTTGAAAAAAATAATATTAAAAACTGTAAAAGTGAGTAAAAGAGTTAAAGTTTTGCATTTCCTGTTACAGCAATTTTCAATGAATAAAATGTAAGAAGTGTTTTCTCTCTATAGGATCAGAAGACAGTGTTTGGTGCGCCTCTGATGAAAGTTCCATCGATCAGTGTGATATGTTGCGGTAGTACGCTATGTGTTCCTATGGTGGTGACTGAGATGTCCTCGGTTCTTCGCGCCAATGCTCATACTGAGGGGTTGTTCCGCAAAGCTGGCTCACAAAACCGACAAAAAGATATTAAGGTTTGTCCAGACACTTGCACTGTTTATATTGTTTGTAATATAATATAACAACTTGAGTGTAAACACATATAGAACTTGGCTCAACTTTTGCTTACAAAACATCAACTTTAGGGGGGTAGACCCACCTCTGTGAAGGGGAAGTTGCAGAAAGGGGGGGGGGGGGAGAGGTCTGCAACTTCCTCTCCTGGGGGTGGGAAAAGGGTGGAGGCTTGGCTGAACTTTTGTTGAGCTTTTGGGGGGAGCGACAGGGTAGGATGGTGGGAAGCTGGCTGTTAAACAACTGAGACTTGTCAATTGCTAGTTCTATATTAAAAAAATTATCTAAAAGCTATCTTACAATTATTATTCTGCCATATAATTTCAGAGGCTTCTTGATGCAGGAGGTTGCGTATCAGAAGGCCACCACCCTATTGATGTAGCAAGTGTGCTCAAACTTTACCTTCGATGTTTACCAGAACCATTAATCAGTACTGAAGTACAAGACTTACTACTTCGATGTAGGGTCACAGCTGGAGATGATGCTCTGAAACCTATTCTGCACACATTGCTACTTTTGCCAGTCCTACATGTTCACTTACTGCACTATATCATGGAGGTAAGACATATCTATGTACAATAATTAGGTGCAACCTATTTTTATGGGTTGAAGTAAAGCTCTATGAATATGTAAATCATATTTGTAGATGTAAAGAGTTATGCAATAATAAATGCGAGCCCTTATTGACCCTGTAGGCATCTTTAGGTACAAACTTACATTGTACTTAACTGCTTACAATTAATTAATTATTAATTCTTATTCAGTTAGGTACTGTAGAAACTCGATTCTTCGACTGCTATGAGAATGTACATTACATTTTGATTGTGTTTACTTAGACATTTAATATTTTCGTATTAGGTAACTGTATACCTAGTAAGTATATATAAAAAAAGTTCTGTTGATTCAGTACATTCATAATTAAGTATTTAAAAATATACTTAATCATGAATGTACTGAATCAACAGAACTTTTTTTACGAAATGACTCAGGCACATATTATAAAATGTGACTATACTTGGTGGGGCTAATGCATGTTAATTAAATCAACTTGGAGAAAAACACATCTGCTGGCATTTCTGATACTGCTTGACTTATAAGAATGGAATGAATGAGCAATATACTATTCTAATTTTTTGAATAGTGTTGTGGTTTTATAGCCACATTAGTGTGAGACATCACCCTGCTCGGGAATGGTGTAATTTGGTAAATACCAAAACTACTGTAGACTTTGTCTTATAAAGAATTTAAGTATCACCTATGTCTATGTTGTTGTGACGATAGAGTGACATGGTAATTGTTCAGTGCATATATATATATATATATATATATATGCACCCAGTCACATTTTACGACACTCCAATATGTGTAATTAACATATCTTGTGTGTCATAGATTTAGATATTACAGTTTCATGAAGAAGAACAAGACTGTCGAACACGCGCCGTGTTATGTGTGAAGCCACGGAAAATATAAAAATTTCCCCTGGATACTTTATATTTGTCCTGTGTTTTATGTGTAGGTACATGTAATTGAACTGATTTGGGACTTCTTCATTATTGTCTCAGAAACCAACTCAAGAGCTGCTGGCATAATTGTGGTAACAACCCATAACCACTCTCTGTTACATACGGAATCAGGCTGGGGGCATATACAAAACACTCCAAACAAAATGTCAGTGTGCAACTTGTCATCTGTAGCTCAAATAAGTATAATAATCAAATAATCAAAATCATTTTAATATCAGACAAATAAGGTCCAGGGGTTAGTTACTCAAATGTAAATAAAGGTGTTAGTAATTATAAGAACAAAAGAAAAAAAGAAAAATAGATGTTATAATAAATATACAATAATTATGACGTCATATATCTGGGCGGAATTTCAAGCGGATGACTACCAGAAGGGTGAGAATGTACCAATTCGGTCATCATTTGCATGAAATGCCTTTGCATGAGGAGCCTGCAGATCCTCTGCTACAGTTTTCAGGGTGCTGTTGTTACTTCCCCGCAGCCTTCTTATCAGTGATGCGCACTTTTTGCGCATGACGGCATGAAAAACTTCATTTCAAAGGCACTGCAGTCCAACATCAACCTGAACACATTATTATATTGAACGCTTAAGGAATTCAGCAAATTTTTGGCAAATCTGGTCCATAGACCTCCTGCGTAATGACCCTGACAGTACACTTTGAATAGCATAATTTTGACCTGGTCAGTACAGCGGGCCAATTTACGGGCTAGCATATTACCGCGCAACGCTAATGCCCTACGCCTCCTCTCTATAATAATACATAGTTTTAAAAAAAAGACTAAAAATACATGCTTAAAAAATAGTTAATGCTGGAGATCTTGGTCGGATAATAATAAATCATTTATTGCCACAATAAAAGAAATATTTATACAGGACATGTTTCATTAATTCAATATTTATGGCAAAAGGGATAGGCTCAGCATGTGTCATGTTCCCACAATGTAGAGACCATAACGCTGTTTTTCAGCCTACCCCTAAGCTCGGACTTTGGTCTTGGCCGAGATATAAAAAAAGAAAGGAAAAAAAAATTAGGAATAACTATTTATATTATTGCATTGTCTTCGGCCCTTGATGAGCATCCAAAGTTTCTAATTAATCCATAGTTTTGAATGGGGCGAAAATCGCGTTCAAAGATTCCGTGTATAGATACGGGTGAAGCGAATAAAAGTTTATTATAATAATGATGCTATTCTCTAGGCGATATTCCAAAAGGTAGTTATTTAAGTGAGTTCACTTGGCTTACAAATGGAGGGTTAGATCGCACTCATGTCGACGTGAGAGATAAACATAAAAAACAATAGACATCATCATCATCATCATCATTATCTCAGCCATAGGACGTCCACTGCTGGACATAGGCCTCCCCCATTGATTTCCACAAGGACCTGTTGGAAGCGGACACTAGACAGTGTAGTGATAAATAATGAAAATTACTTAATGCTTCACATTGCAGTTGCTGAATTTCATAGCATCACGCCACAAAGAGAACCTGATGGACTCAATGAACTTGGCCATTGTGCTGACACCCAGCATCATGCCCCTGCCCGCCGCCGCCTCCGCACAAAGGCTAGACCATCATGTTGCACTTGTCAAGGTACTTACTATTTACGTGTTCTGTCATGGGCTGTAGTCTGTATTATTCAAAATCTCACTAATATTATAAATGTGAAAGTTTGGATGGATGGGTGTTTGTTACTCTTTCATGCAAAAACTACTGAACGGTTTTGGATGAAATTTGGTATGGAGATAGCTTAGACCCTGGAATAACACGTAGGCTACTTTTATCCCGGAAACAGTATGGAGTTCCCGTGGGATAATTGAGGTAGCAGGAAAACCGTTATCCCCGCGGGTGAAGCTACTAGTATTTAATCAAATCAAGTATTGCTTAACACTATAACTAGGATGCTTTTCATGAGATTTATACTGCAATCTGCTTCAATGTTCCATAGTTAACTGGTACCTATAATATTTGGCAAAAATCATTTGTGTAATTAATGTATGTTGTGATTGTATTTTCGTAGAAATTATCCTGCATTGTTATTTTAGTGCCCATGTCAATTTGAAACTCATACAATTTGAGCATAAATGGCTGATTTTGTGCGTAATAGGTAAATAAGTCAGTCAATCATGTTATGCTTATAGTTAGTTGACATGTAGGTCACATACGTAAATTTAAATTGCTTCGATTGCATATATTATTATATGCATTATGTACTTTTATTTGTCTGCAGCCATTGTCCAGCCACCGGAGCCATCAAAATACGTTCCAATTTCCGAATTAAGTTAATAACTTGTATCACAGAAACCTCCCCAGATAGATAGCTGCTAGAAATAGTGCAGGTAGTACGGTGGTAATTCTGCGCAGTAGGTACTTATAAATAACGGTCCCGTGGCGCAGTGGTTTGTGTCATCGACATGACTTCTGTGTCACCGCGACCCTGGGTTCGAATCCCGGCAGGGGCAAACATTTGTGCGATGAGTGTAGATGTTTGTCCCGGGTCTTGGATGTTTGTGTGCTGTTATTGTGTGTGTCCATGCCTCCCGCGATACAGGGAATCCTAGTGCAGGGGTCTGAGTGTGATTAAAAAAAAAAAAAAAAAAAAAAAAAAGATACAATTAGTCACCTTATGTCTGGATTCTATCAGGAAGGCCATACTCAAAATTGTCATGTTCTCAGAACTACACAAGAATAGGGAACGAATGTGTGTATAACTTCGTTTGTTTCGGTAGACATTCATCGAAAATTCGAAACACATCGGTCTGCTAACGGAGGACCTCATGAGCCAGCTCGAGGAGGACTCTGATGTGTGTCGCGCGAGGCGGAAGAAACGACGCAGTGGATCACTTAATCGTAAGTTACCAACACAACGGTTCCCTTCCGAGACTTTCCTATCGCCAATTCCCCATACAAACATAGTGCAAAGATAATTTGCAGTTGGGGCATATTTTGAAACCCCATCATAAGCCATTGTATCAAAGTTATGATTGACCACAACTTTGGTTGACTTTTTAACCGACTTCAAAAAGGAGGTTACTCAATTCGATCGTATATATGTTTTTTTTTTATGTGTGTTCGCGGATAACTTCGTTGTTTATGGACCGATTTTGATAATTCTAATTTTTGTTAGATAGAGTATACTTCCGTGGTGGTCCCATTTAAATTTCATCAATATAGGACAAGTGGGTTTTGTTAAAAAAAAAATGTTCATATTTATACATGTTATATTTGGTTTCCAGGCATGCTCAAAGGCCTTCGCAACATGGTGTCTGGTAGCGTCCACACGCCGGCAACTGTACGGGAAACCGCGAAGACTCCGGTTCTGAGCAAATCGGCTGCCAAACGGAAGATCGACTCTTACGAGGGACTTTCTGCTAAAACTAAGTAAGCACTGAGCTGGCGTGGGTTGATTTTTTTATACTGTAGATCTAGCGATACTAATTCACTTGATGGTCGGTGACGATGTGGTCGAAGATGTCATCTCGCTAGACCTAGAATGCTTACTGGCTCTCAAGGACTGCTGCCTGATAACACTATGTGTTTGGTGACAGTTTTTCAGGAAGGGTACTAGAAAAATGCAATTGTCAAGATTATATTAAATACCCCTATTGTGAGGGGACCAGTTAATAGTTTGCCAGGCTATTATTATGTACTGAGGATTTATTAGTGAAGAATATGTTTATAGGCTACTAAAAAGAAGAGATTCCCCCTGGGCACTCTGGACGCGTGTCCAGAGCCCCGTGATCGATAGGGCCCCCATCACATAACGTCATCACTTAACAACAGGTGAGACAGTTGTCAAACGCAAACTTATAAAAAGTAAAAAAAGTTTCGGCCAGATCATAATGATAGCCATATTTACCGAGAAACATATTTATTTGTATAAAATTGAACTACAATTTAATGTAAACTCTAAGGCTTTCACGGCCGGCGTTGCATGTTGTATGTATGAAGACGCCGCGAAGGAGAGTTCTACGCTCTTGTCGCCGTTCGGACCTGAACCACTGATCATATCGACCGCAGTGATCGACGAAACGTCTGGAACACAAGTTTCACATAGACCACGGCCAAACAGCCCGGAAGCAATACATACAACATAAACTATAATTATTGACTACAAGATGGTTACGTATTAGCTTTGGAATGATGTCCAGGAATATATCCAATATTAGACGGCGCTGCCTACAAATACAATGGACTATGTATCCGCTTAATCAGTCCCATTTTGTGTTCCTCAGGAAAGAAATCTCAAAGAATCTGGCGCAGAAGGAACTAAACTTCACTCCTATGAAGATGTAAGTACAGTATTTGTAACTGTCTGCAACAATATAACAATCATACAAGGTATAAATAATATATTAGATTATGATGGAGTTGAAAAACTCTTACAAATGGTCAGTTAACCATTCATTCCCTAAAAACTCAAGTTAGTCACACACGTTTATACGAAGACACACTCCCTCAGACACGCTGTTACAGCACACACACATCACACACACACCTCATAGAATTAGTAATTTTAATATATTATTAATATATAATAAGTAATACTAATAGCCTAGTGCAAACTATTATTGTTTTTAAATTTCCTTAACTAAAGTAGCCTCACACATCATCATCTTCACATATTGTAAAACTGTGCGCATCAAGGAAGAGACTGCCTTTTGTACCACAGTTTTTAACTAACACAAAAGGCTGTGTACGTTAGATAAGTGGACATATTTACTGTTTTCAATAAAGATATTTGTATTTGTAAATAACATCATTTAAATTAGTGTCCTGATAAAGTACTTCATAATGTCTCCTACATAAATTCTGCCCATTAATTTTGATTATAAAAATAAAATAAAAAATAAAATATTCATTTATTGCCTCAAAGTGACAGATTTCAAACAATCCATAAGGCTTTACATTAAAAATAATCTTACATCTACACCTACCTAGGTACTTATGTATATTTATTATATATTTATTGTCCCATGTTAGATGAACTTTGGGCAATTGGAATATGCTCTGCATAATGCAGTGTTCACGGTGTGATTTGTGAACACTGCGCTGGTTTTCAGTATATCCCTACTCGCATAGATTTTCAGCGAGAGTTTCAGAGATTATCTCTTTTTATACTGTGTAGATCTAGAGTTTGACCACTATCTTACTTGATGGTCAGTGACGATGTGGTGGAAGATGTTATCACGCTAAACCTAGAATGCTTACCGGATGTCAAGTACTGATGCTTGAACACAATATGTGCTTTTAGTGACAGTTTTTCAAACTTGAGGGTGGTCGCTAGCCAGGCGGGTACACGACAGTACCCTACCACAATGCGAAGTCAGTTTCTAAGCACGTTGTTTGCACTGAGATTCCACTTACGTATATAACATTCAAAACGAACAGCTCTTATCACAGAATAGAGAAAAAATCATTTACTACTAAACCTAGTTAACCGCTACACCTAAAACCTAGTTACCAAGTTACCCGTGCATCACCCGCGTAGGTAACACTAAAGTTTGTATGTTTGTACTCATCTCAGCCATAGGAAATCCACTGCTGGATATATGCCTCCCCCATATATTGGGGATTTGCCAATACTCGCCACGCTTGGCAGGCGGGTTGTCGAGCGCAGTATGTTTTCCGATCCTCCTGATTTCCTGGCCGTGGTGGTACCGGCCTAGAATAGTACTCCCCCATCTCTTCCCGTGGGTGCCGTAAGAGTCGGCTAAGGGATCACGTACCAGAAGGTGGGCAGCAGCGCCTTCTGAGGATGTTTGTACAGATTGTCGTAAAAGTTTTACTGAAAATCTTTTCTATTTACAGGGGTATTGAAAGAAAACGTTTACGCCTCAGCTTGATGGACGCGCGGAGCACGCCCATAATAAACTCTGACTTCAGAAAGAACTCCGAAACCAGTATTAGTAGCGAAGACTTGATCACGTCTTCTGAAAATTTGTTCAACGCTCACGACACGATAGATCTATCTCCTGACATGAAACAGAACAGCAAAGACTACGTGAGGATCTCGAAGCAAGAATACGAAGAAATCAAAAGTAGAGTGTCAGCGATTGAGAACAGATTGTCGAGAGAGTTCACAGATGTCATACCAAAAATGCAACCGTTGCTACGAGTCCAGAATGTCTACGAACAAACGTTAGAAGATGTCGCTTCACTGAACTGCCCTACTTCGGATCATTTAGCTCGAAGACTAAGCAAAGAGTTGAAAATAAGACCGAATGAAGAAGCGAAGATTATAAGGTCACCAAGCGCTAGGAAAATTGGCTCCATCCGGAGGCGATCCAAAGAGAATCTCACGAAAATCGTCAGACATAAGTCATGGAATGTACCGTCACAATCACAAACTAGTCATATCGCGGATAGATTCTATCCGTACATTGGTTTAAGCCGTCGACAAAGAACGAGCACGGCCAAGCCCGATCTAGCACCACCAAAGATACAGAATAACGAATGGGATGTCTCCATGTCGGATTCCATGAATAATTCCAATACGAGTCTTAAGTATCATCTTCGCAAACGCATCAGTCTATCTGATTACAACCCGGACAAAACCATCAGCAGAATACCGGCGCGTAGATCTTTAAATATCACAGTCAATAACAGCTGGGATAACACAGTATCAGAAAGTTCTTTGAACAACACTCTCGATTCGACGGGGAAGTCGAACGGAGCAGATCAAATGAGGCGCTGCCAAAATATGCTCAATAAGACGAGTAAACTTCCTAAACCCAGTCCCACACAATCACATCACAAATGGCGCAGCGCTGCAGCTTTTTTTATGGACAAAACCGGCGAGGTGGATAAATCTGGTGAGACGGGCAGACCTTCCGTGAACAAATTACGGAGGAACGCCGGCGCTGTTCTCGCCAAAGCGAAACTATTCGAATCTAGCTCTGATAAGTCGTCGGAGAGAGAGAAAACTGCTTGTACAGGATTCGCCAGAAAGCCTAGAGTTAGCGGCCAGTATCAGAGCAAACCACAGAAAGTGGTAGCCACCATTAAACCTAGAGAACAAATTAATACGGTCGAAAATGCAACACGCAGTGTTCCAGTTAGGACGTCCAGGAACGAATATGAGAACGCTCAAAGTGCTCAAACATCTTGTAAAACTTGTCGAGTAAATAGCCATCAAGGCAGAGATGATCGGCGAACTGATAGGAAAGCCACGCCGCCCGTCAAGAAAATTGTTTCTCCCCAAACGAATAATGTAACAGTCAGGACACCTCAAATACCTTCACTTAAAAAGCCGTTAGTTACACCTAAAAGCAATCGACTGGCGCCTCCGCTCAACGACGTCAGGAAAACCAACACTCCAATGAAAGCAGTTCACATTTCTCCAAGGCGACGATCGCCACGTCAGAAGCTTCAGCGGCCTCATAATTAGTGTCATTTTATATACAACTATTTATTTTGATCATACAGATTACGGACGTATTATAGGTTATTTGAAATGAATAAAGTGGCCATGTGTATATAGTGAATATTATCAGAACTGATGGTATTTCTTTTTGATTAAAATAATGGAAGCCTATATTGTTTATTTTCTGTCAGATCTTGACTTGACCTCTAAGATTCTCTGTTTTCTAGTTCACACAAAGTGGCATTCCCGTTATCAACAAGTTGAGATCTAACCCGATGCCTAACTGTTAAAACTGTTTCAAATGTATTTGGGTAACTTCAAGCGAAATAAAAAAAAATTAAGCCACCAGCAGCAATTACATTACGCAGGCTCGCGGCAGTTTACAAGCAGAGGACGGGGCAAATCCTGATGCGTGTTGATCTCAAATATATACTTTCCAGATTACCTACAGACAAAAAACAAATTATTGATCACATTTTTAGACTAACTTCTATCTTCTGGTGTAAGACAATTCAATTGCGGGAATTTATATAAAGGAAAAAAAAAAAAATTATACCCATTTGCTACTCATGGGATCAACCTTCAACTTCTTCAACCGCAACTATAATATCGTCGAAGTATGCATAGCAGTTCTTCATTTATTGGAGTGTAACTCAAAAACTGCTTATGAATGATTAATAAAATTGATAAATTAAATGCTACCACCACGGAAGTATACTCTATTAAACAAAAAAAAAATCATCGAAATCGGTTCGTAAACGACGAAGTTATCCGCGAATACACATAAAAAAATTATTTAGGGTCTAATTGAGGATCCTCCTTTTTTGAAGTCCGTTAAAAATGAAACTCGAAAATAGTTTTTACTACTTAATAAATTATAATGCAAAATGAGCAGAAATTACTTAAAAACCTTGTGTGAATGTTAATAATAAATCAAGGCAACTACAGCTACCCGAGATAAGACACTATTTATTAGTTAATAAATAGTGTCTTATCTCGGGTAGCTGGAACTTTACTATTACTTGTGTAGTGGTCATCGAAGTGTCTTAACTAGTTAGTTAAGACACTTCGATGACCACTACACAAGTAATAGTAAAGTCCCAAAATGAGTTTTCAAGATAAATAAATCACAAAAAAAGATTTGGAGAAAATTATCTTAGCTTGTTTGGGGTACAATTCATTAAATTGGATATCTCGAAAGTTTGTAGTCACCAAATAAATATTTTGTTCAGGCAGTTGCCCTTGATGAGAGCCAGTGAGCATTCTAGGTATAGCCTAATAACATCTTGGAAAAAAGTCGTGTCACCACGGAATTTCTTGTTCTTGTAGATGTGTCAGTGGAATTCCCGCCAGGTCGGCACTATATCGAACAGCGCCAATGTTGCATCCATTCTACAGCCTAACAGTATGACACTTACTCAATGGAAGTTAGAGCGGCCTTTAGAGGCTATGTACGGGTGTCCAGTAGCGCTGTTAGCGAGAACGTCGAAAATGTTGCTGCTGTGGGAACCGGAAGCTTATCAGATTTTTCAAGCCGCATCTGAGTGCGGCGAGCCAAGTGAGTACCGCACAGTACCCTATCACCATTGAAGCAATCTTTTTGTGTCCATAAACAATTATTATTTCATCCAATGGTTTACACACACTATGGATACAAAAATCATACACCTTGAGAGCAATACCGCAGTGTTGTAATGTCAATTATAATTATATTTAACTGGCTGCGCCCTGCGGTATGTGCTGAAGTATCTACATATAATAGGTACCTTCTAGGTTTGCGTGCTAAATCCTAGACAACGTCATCACTTAACATCAGGTGAGACAGTTGTCAAACGCAAACTTATAATATGTAAAATAAAAAAACATACCAATTTTCACCCGAATCCGTTCAGCATTCTAACGTGATTGAGTAACAAACATCCATCCATCCATCGAAGCTTTCACATTTATAATATTAATGGGATAATAATTATACGGTTTGAAACACTGTTAAAGGGTTCGATTCCCGGACAGGTCAAACATTTGTGTGTATGAACATGTCTGTTTGACCTGTGTCTGGGTGTGTATATGTATTTAAAAAAAAGTATATATATAAGTATGTATTTAAGTATATATATCAGTCATCAGGTTACCATAGTACAGGCTCTGCCTAGTTTGGGACCTGAAGACCTTGTGTGAATGTTGTCCTATATTATTATTATTATTTATTACTGTCTATAGAGGTAGAGGTGTGAAATAAAATTCTAATATATAATATTATATGATGTATATCACGGCTTTTACAGTGGTATTTTCATGTATAAACAAAATATTATCCAGATTTAAGTTCAATAAATTAAGAACATATTATACTGACAATTCAATAAATAACAATTTCCACATTCAATTTCAATTCGAATATATAAGCATCGGCGCCACATTAGTAATTTTGATGATACATTACAATGAATACATTTCACAAAAAAAACATCTGAACATGGGCATTCAACTAAAATATTCACTTACACATTTAGCGATGATCACAGATTTGAGGATTATAAAAAAGCAGATTCAGAACATACCGTGCTATGGAGAGACGATTTAACAATTCGAAACTTGCTATAGTGATTACTGAGTAATTTAGATTTCATATAGCTTAATGGCTAACTTATCACTATCAGCACTCTGGCCGCTCGAGCGCGGCTCATCCTTTCCTAACATTGCTTCTCGATCGATATCAATACCAAATTTAAATTAACAATATAATAAAATATCAATTGTACCTAAGATCTGTTCCAAGTATAATACGCACATTCCATGTCAATCAATACAATATACAGTCGCTGTGCGGCTCGATATCGGCGGACATCGTTACCTACGGGCGATAGTGGCGCCGCGGGTCGGCCCGACGGGCGAAACTACTCCGTACACAGACAATACATGTTGCAATCAATCATAAAAATATAATGATACAAATACGTTAATTACTAATTATCGATTACGTTTCTTGCCAATCTTACTCCCTACCAATAGTGATAATTATGGATATTTCCATTAGCTTTTATAATTGTAGTAAATTATGATGTAACCTCCTTTTTTAGTTTATTGGCGATTGGAAGATATTACACGACCCTATTTTACAAATATTTTCTACACAAAAACAGTCATCAAATTAACGCAGGTGTCGACAGTAACATGAGCAGGAAACGTTCGATATTTGTTGACATAGATATTTACAAAGCGCATTAGGAGCGCCAAAATAATTAGGCGAGGCAGGCTCCTTGTGGCGTTCGCTGCGCTCGGCTGCCGACTGTAGACCTCCATCCGACCTTCCCTTGTACAAATATCTTTATTAACTAAAACGTTTCGACGATATACCCTATTGTCGGGAGAGCTCGGGAATAAATAATCCAGTTGTGTCGTCAAACATTATAAATAATTGCATGTACATTGTTATATGTTAACTGCTATCCTGACCGTCACCGTCGCCGGTTCGAGCGCTACAACTTAACATAATGATGATTATATCGAATTTGTTTTTTGACAAACGAAAATACAACTTGTCCATGATTATTTATGAATCTATATAATATTATACGCTCCTACGAGTACGTCTTACAAAACGAGTAGCATTATTCTAAATATCAATGTGATCTCGATATAAACCGTATGATTACAATTTTGGGAATGCATGATACTACTCGACGAAATACAATAATTATTAAGTACCGACGATTAAAACAATTCCCTACATATACATATAGCGTAGCGGGTGCCGATACGCATTCTCCTCCGTCGACCGTAAAGTACAAACATGAAAAATACATAATTTTATAAAACGTTCGTTAGAGCGCGAGACGCGGCCGGGACTGCGGCGTCCGCGTCGCCCGCCGGCTGCCGAATACAATACGAAGTTTTAGATAATAAAAATAATCGAACTAGATATGAGGAACAAAACTGCCAAGTGCTAAACATAGATGTAGCTGTTATCACTTAACCCAAAAAATAAATGGTTTTGTTTAGTTTCAGTTCAGTTTCAGTCAGTAAAAGGATGATTCCAATTATTACTTAATCAGGAGATTAAGTAATAAATGGAATCATCTTTATATCATTAGCGAATGAGAAAACGTTTAAGAAACATCGAAGCGTCAAACACAAATCAATAGTATGTTCTTGACCCATCAATAATCAGACTAATAAAATAATATTAGGTACTAGCTATAATATTTGAATACTCTGTAAACGGAGAAAATTAATTATTTGCTATACTGGCTCCTGAAACACAGAAACTCTTATTCGAGAGTGTATTGGTTTATCGATAAAGTTGTAAATTTATTACATGTCCATATAAAGAATTGTTTTTGTTGAGTTAAGCGAATAGAGCGCCATCTGCAGAGCTTTGAGATTTGTTCTTCATTGGCGAGAGCCGAGTGAGAGCTCGCAATGGGAGCGACGCAACGTGGGTCGCTAGCCTCGCCGACTCACCCGCCTGCGGGCACTAAGTACTGAGAGTACCGATACCGCGCGGCACGTAATATATGGCAAAGTATTGCACGGTCCGTCGTCGCGCGCCGCCCTGCCGCCGAACATTTACCTATATAACAACGCATCAACAACCATTGCGGCGCGGCGAGCGCGCGACGACACCTACATATTCACAACGAGCGTTATTACACACGACCGTCCGCAACCGTCGACAGGCGGATGATTTCACAACTCTCTGCCGCCGCAGTTATGACAGTGATACACATGCTTGCAGTTACATACTACAATTGGCATGCTACTATAGCAGTTGCAGCCTGTTTATTTCACCATATAGACATGGACACCGACATTGTGATATGAATTTAAGATTCTCTTTAAGCCTGTTCTGGAGAAATGTTATTTAAGAACAACTTATTTTCAACATATAATGCTTTTATAAACTTGTATACATGTGATAGTAATTGACCGTTGTCTCACTCGATGGTCAGTGTCCAAACAGGAATCACGCTAGACATATAATAATATTAAGTGCCTCACAAATTGCAAACTTGATGGTATGTAGCTACCAGTTGGCACAAGAGTGACAGGTATGTGGGACATTTGTCATTATGTAAGCTACAGGTATATGTATCACGGGCTTAATATATTAAGCGAGGACGCTATTTTCGGAGCAATACTGATAATGGGTGGGGGCGGCGGCGGTGGCACGGTGGGTAGTGTGGGCGGCGCGCTGGCTTCAGTTGACCATGAGCGTGTGGGACTCCATGGGAGCGGCCGAGTCGTACAGCGTGTCCGTATCCTGTGTGGGCTCACCCTGCAACTGGCACTGGTTGGACAACGTTCCCGCGCCACAGTCGCAGAAAAATCTATAAACAATACATAGTATCAGTCAGTGGGCGTAATTATTTTCATTTTACTGCATTCTGCACCAAGTTCTGGCAACAAAATAAAACAGTATAATCATTATATTCAATTACTCATAAATTGTATCAATATTCAAACTACGAAAGAGGTAATAATTTTTTAAATAAAACATGACAGATTTGTCTGGTCCACTATTTTGCCATATGGAGACAGGAGTCAGAGTATACGATTTGTATTCAAATTATATTTAACTGTCATGCTGTGATGGAGCATATAACTATCGACACACATAACGATGTGCAGAGCAAACTGTCATAAAGTTTTTTGAAAACCAACTAGTTCATCTAAAACATATTACGTTGGTTTAATTAATACATTGCTCTAAGCCCACCACTTGTGGGAGGTCGAGGATGCCAGAGTATATGCTAATAACATAATTCAAACTTATTCTCCCTTATGATAGATATAGCATCAAAATTATTTTTGATACTTTGTCCACTGCAAAATTATCTATATAGACATTAACCAATATCCATACACTACTATGTTGTACAACATCACATATGACGGTGCTCCAGCTAGAACCTAAGAATATAAGAATAAGTATAGTAAAGATTATGACTGCTGTACCTGTCATGGCGAATGAATTCTACGTCGTGACCAGAATGGCATGTCTTTATACAGTTGACGCAAATGGCATTGCGGTCTGTCGTGTTGCAAGTCTGGCACCTGAAATGAGCAGAGACCAAATTATAAAACTAAAGAGGAAACTTAGATGCCCAAAAAGCGATGCTGCTCAGTTGCATATCACCAACCAGGCTGGAGGGAAACCTGTTCAAGGCTTGAATCATTTTTCAGTGCCCGCGTGGCTTGCAGCTACTCTCTCTATTTAAAATCTCATAACAAAGCATCAAAAGACTTTCATTAGAGGCAGTTTCGTTCTATCACTAGAGTGCCGGCAACCATGCTGTCACTGGATATCAAGTGTTGACCACTTGACTTCGACAGTGACACCGATGACTAATGTGTCAGTTAATAAAGGAGAGACAACCGATATAAACTACACCTGCAATAATCGTGGTAGTTAAATAAGTGACAGTGGTAGTGATTCGCTTATTCAACTGAACTAAACTAAAATTTTGGAAAACTAAATCAGTTCTTATACGGTTACGATAAAGTCTAAATTAATATGAGACTTATCAATAACATCACTAAAATTTGAATATATTTATTAAATTTGCGGGTAGTTTTAGCGAAATTAAGTTGCCAAATATTTGGTGCCTACTAAAACTACCCGCAATTGACCAGCAATGGAATAAAACTCGTCTATTATTAGTGAGAGCGTTGTATGGAGTTATGCTAATTTGAATTTTAGCGTAAATAGACTACGAGCTATTTCAATTTGAAGAATTTTAGTGAATTTTAGCTAGTTCGTGTGATTAACAGAATTAGGGCCAATATGAGACTGCCTCATTCTGTCAGTAGCTGTTGCAAATGTTCTTCTGGCTCGGACTTATTTGAACAGGCATAACTAGACTCCATTCCGTGCTACATTTAGCTATGTACTCCTGGGTTTATTGTATTGTATGTGGAGATATTGTATACCCGGTGTATACAATAATAATACATACAATTTTACATACTATGGTATGGTTTCAGGTTAACTCCATGTTGTCAAGAGATGCATAAACTTAAATCATGGAAACAAATTGCAAGTATATTTACAGTAATAATATACAATAATAGTATCTGAACAAGTTCAAGAATGATTCTTGTTCAATCAAAACTAAGATAAAGGTGTTAATTAAAATAGTTTATTATTATGATAGAAGTCCAAATTAATTATGGATAACAACACTAAAATTAGACCTTTTTATCAAAATGCGCGGAGTTTTACGTACAATATACATAAGTAGTCACGTATAAGTAAAAAAAAAAAAATTTTGGTGGCGACTAAAAATACTTGCAGCTACTAATGTTATAATAGTTTATTATAATATGTTCGGATCAAGATTTTTTTCGTTTTAAAGAATTTTAGAGTTAATTGCTATCTTTCTTCAACATGTCTGAAATATGAAATCAATGGCGGTTCGAAGTTCGTCGGGTCAGCTAGTTGATAATAAATTCTGTTTGACCTGTGTCTGGGTGTGTATATGTACATAAGTATATATATCACTCATCAGGTTACCATAGTACAGGCTCTGCCTATTTTGGGACCTGAAGACCTTGTGTGAAAGTTGATAAATAATTAAAAACATAATTAGAAATAAAGATTTCGATATAAAAAAAAAAAGTTTTTTTTTACCCTTACCTATAGAAATCGTGCATCGGAAAAGAAGTATAGGAGGATATTTTGTATAAGCACTGGCCGCCGCCAACCGCCTTCTCCACAGCATCTTGATTGCTGAAGATCTTGTTGCCTCGCACTAGCGGAGACACCCCTGATGCGAGGCATAGACCTGACGAAATAACACCAAAGTGAATCAACTAAACTGGATTAAGAGCAATAAGACAAATGATAATAGAGATGAACATCCAGTTAGATGACAGCACCAATGAGTATGGACACAAAGTGATATTTCGTAATAGGTAAAATTTCGTTGTAAGGATAATGGTTGAATTAAGGTTTGTTATATCTACTCTAAATCAACAGACTGGTGGTTTTCAAAATTATGATATTTCCTTGAGCCATATTTGCTAAAAATCTTTGATCTATGTTGATTGACAGCCGCGAGTCGCAGATATATATATATATATATCTATCTATAAATTATTATTATTATATATAATAAATTATAACACATTGATTTTAACAAGTAATTAGACTAATCGAGTAAATGAAACTAAATTGGTTCGATTAAGTCCTTTGAGATTATATACTAGCTAAGAGGTGTCTTTTAAATCTCACCAAAACAAGCTCCCAGCCAATACTAGGTGTATTGGTCAAAGCAGAATTTCCAAAATGACCATTAATTTGAAGCAATGATGGCTCAGCGGTGAGAGCGTCGACTATCAAACTGACGACAGAAGGAAGAACACCCTTACTTAATTCACAGCATGGTGGCAGGGTACCTACGAGTACCCGCCTGGCTAGCTACCACCCTCAAATTTGAAAAACTGTAACCAAACACATAGTGTGTTCAGGCAGCAGTCCTTGAGAGCCAGTGAGCATTCTAGCGTGATAACATATTCGACCACATCATCACTCCCCTTGAATTGATCTCACTTGAAGGTGAGTGGTCAAACGCTTAATCCATAAAGTATGAAAAAGACTTCACTTTACTCGACCAGTCACTTTCCTTTATTAGACCGTCCCGCCTGGTTATAAACTTACCTCCAAATCTATTGTTAAAAATCTGGTTGTGTTCTAAAGTGGCAGTGGCGTTATTGGTAATTTCTACTCCCGCCGCGAGACCATCGAAGATGCGATTGCGCCGCAGCACGGGATGGCTTTGTGTAGAGATCAGCACACCCGCTTGCGCGTTACGAAATATATCGTTCTCTTCTAATACTCCCTGTGTAAACATACAATTTCTGTTATTACATGCATGTTTAATACCTAGAACAAACTAATCACAAAAACTAAAAGCAATTCAAATACTCTGGAGTTTCCTTAATACTACGATTTGGTTAGAAGTTTCATAAGTTTTACACATAATTTATTTTAATGACGGTTTAATTTACGTATATTATCGCGACATTATCCAGTAGGTTCGGCCAATTTCATGACGCTCAGAGTCACTATATAACCGCCATAAAAAAGGAGAAGTTCTCAATTGTTTTTTCTTTCTTTTTATGTTTGTTACCTCCGAACTTTCGACTCGGTGAATAGATGACCCTTTTTTTATTTTAAAGGAAATTTAAATTTCTTCAAAATCGGACAAGCTGTTTTTGACTTACAATCCAATAACTCAAAAGTGCTACGTATACCTCAACAACATTATAATGGTGGGTGAAGATATCGGTGAACATACACAATGACAATTGACCTCGTGAGTGGTACCGACATCGACAAGTCATTTCACACTTTTGAGTGTTGAAGCCGGTTCCATTTATGATAACAATTTTAAGTTTAAAGTCGCACGTCCGTCAGAATACGGACGTGCGCGTTCTCAATGAAGAAGTGAGTAAGTGAGCAAATCTCGAAATTGGTTGAAATACTTATTAGAATAACATGCATATACAGGGTGTCCCAAAAGTCAACGTCCAACCGAAAACCCAAGCTAGGCCTAGTTGTGGGGGCTCTCAAAAAAAAAGAAAAAAAAATCTATCTCATGTAGTTTCGAAATGACAGCCATTTTTCTTAAATTGACACCCTGTGACGAGTTTACGACTACTGGGGCTACAAATGAGCTCTTTTATAATTTTATTTTTGTGTGGAGTAGTCTTAAGTGATGCTCCTACAAATTCCAATTCATCATTTGCACACAACTTCATTGGAATTTCAGAAAATATCCGTTTTATACCGAACCATGACGTGAAAATGACTACATCACTAAACTTTGACAGTCTGTACTGAAAAAAAAATCTACTATGCAATTTCGGCAAGTGCCCTTAAAAGTTGGCGCATTTAATGGGCTTTCCAAAATGGTATAATACTTACTAAATTATTTCTTAGACGACGAGAAAAAAACGTGGCCCCCCCGTTCCCCGGATTTAAATCCTATTGATTTTTTTTATTGGGGAACGGTCAAAGAAATTGTTTACCAAAAACCAATTGAAAATTTAGAGGAACTGCGTCAGAGAATTCAAGATGCCGCTGATCACATCAATTCCAGACGTTTCGCCCGCCAGATTACACGATCGTTTTTAAGAAGGTGTAGGGCGTGCATACGCGCTGATGGCAAGCAATTTGAACATTTGATATGATTTAAATAAACATTCGATTTTTAATAATTGACTTTTATTTAAACAATCCCAATAATTCACTGACACCAAGTAGCGTCACTCTCCGTCCCGCTCTAACATTTCTTCGTCTCTTTCTTTTAGTAGCGTCACTATCCCGCTCTAACTTTTCTTCGTCTCTTTCTTTAATTACACCTTACAGAACGCCTAGATGATATTAGAATAATTTTGAGAAAGTTTTATGACTAACTAATAATAAGCTAAATATCGACTTTCTTAATTTTTTTTTTCTCGTCGTCTAAGAAATAATTTAGTAAGTATTATACCATTTTGGAAAGCCCATTAAATGCGCCAACTTTTAAGGGCACTTGCCGAAATTGCATAGTAGATTTTTTTTTCAGTACAGACTGTCAAAGTTTAGTGATGTAGTCATTTTCACGTCATGGTTCGGTATAAAACGGATATTTTCTGAAATTCCAATGAAGTTGTGTGCAAATGATGAATTGGAATTTGTAGGAGCATCACTTAAGACTACTCCACACAAAAATAAAATTATAAAAGAGCTCATTTGTAGCCCCAGTAGTCGTAAACTCGTCACAGGGTGTCAATTTAAGAAAAATGGCTGTCATTTCGAATCTACATGAGATAGATTTTTTTTTCTTTTTTTTTGAGAGCCCCCACAACTAGGCCTAGCTTGGGTTTTCGGTTGGACGTTGACTTTTGGGACACCCTGTATGCATCAGGCATATGTTCATTAGAACCTATGGCCAAGATTATAATGAATATGCGTAATTTAAATAAATAATTCTATTCCTGATGGTAATTCTGACATCATATAAACATAACCCATTTTTTGTTTTACATTTGGCTTTGCCCGTGTAATCATTAAAACAATGCAGGCATAATAATGTCATATTAATATATTAGATTATACTACACTGTCAGTTTTACATTTTATTCATTTTTTCTTATTTTAGAATCAGACCCATGATTTTAAGTTATTACATGATCTCCAGCACCATGTATGTCCAGTAAGCATTAGGATTTCTCTAAACATATTTTGGAAACAAAATCAATAAATTTTGAAGTTGAAAGAGTTAAGATAAACTCACCTTCCCACCATTAAAAATACAAATACCCCCATCACGCCCATCAAATATCTTATTTCTTTTGAGCGTTGGGTTTGAGTCAGTCTTGATCCACACACCGGCCATGGCATTATCGAAAATCTCATTCTGTTCGAGAAGCCCGAGCCCTCCATTATAGACTAGAACACCTCCATTCTGCCCGCCCCAGATCTTGTTGCCTCTGATCACGGGGTTGCTACCCGTTCGAATCTGGACGCCAGAATATAGATGATTGAATATGTCGTTGTCTTCTAGTTTGCCATGGCCGTTATCGTAGAAATAAACGCCGACCTGTAATCAATTAATGTGTAAGAAAAAAAACCCTCAGACAATATTTTGACATTCAGAATAAAAAGGTACCCATAATTTAGTTGTTCATTTGACGGAAAATTATCGTATATCGTATCGTATCTTATAGTTATATTTGTACTGCGTAAGGCAGAACATGCTGGCAACTTTGTACATAGATATTATGAGACCAATAATAATGTACCCATGCTTCTGACAAATAAACTATCGTTCATTAATTGATTCAGTTTTATTACAGTTATTGATAAACTTGCATTGAAATGTTGAAGAACTAAGAAAGTGGATGTGTAAATGTGAATGCTGATGTGTCTGTTTGACTGGCCGGTTGGCGCAGTTGGTAACACTCTTTCTGAGCCGCTGGTCCCGGGTTCGATTCCCGGACAAGTCAAACATTTGTGTGTATGAACATGTCTGTTTGACTTGTGTCTGGGTGTGTTTATGTATATAAGTATATATATCAGTCAACAGGTTACCATAGTACAGGCTCTGCCTAGTTTAGGACATGAAGACCTTGTGTAAAAAAAAAAATCTTTGGAACATGTTGAAGTAGTAATATGTCATTTCCAAGCATTGGTATAGGCCGCGCCCGGCCATCTACCCACCTAACCCTCACTCTCCCAGTGCTAGTGTCGGCGAGAGCACGCTTATTGAGTCATTGTTTGTACTTTTGCGAAAGCAGGGATATTTGTACTATAAATAGTTCATAATTAAGTATTTTTTATGTGCAAATAGCTAAAAACATAACATTACTTCTGATTTTTCTTTTACGAGAATGAAGGAGAATACCGAAAATGCTGTCACGCAGTCACAATAGAAGATTATTGTGGACATGATAAACATGCCTTAGCATTAGAGTATTACTGGCAAAAAGATGGCTTAATGGTGTCGGCTCATTTATCATAGAAGTACTTGACACGTGTGACTATAGTTCATCAAGTTCTTCAAGTACTGAGTATTCTGATTTCCACAGTGATAGATTCGATTTGACGCTCATTTTGTTCATTATTTATGAGTTCATTGAATTAAATACATACCTGACATAATAGTTTTCTTATTACAAGACCCTTATAGTATTATTTCATAATTTACACTCGCGCACAGGCTTTGTCGCAGAGTGATAGATAGCGCAATATCGACTATCTCACAACTCTAGCTTGTTACATCAATATTCCTTATGATTATTCAGAGCTCGCACGCGGACTACAGTTTATTGCACAAAATTACAAATATCATTGCTCTTTGTTTTACACACATCAATAACACATAGGTATCAATGACATTTACACATTTTGTTCTAAAATATTAAGGGTTGTCCAGTTGATAACAGTAAGATATGGAGAAATATAGCCACATTGACTTACGACACCCATAATAGCAGAATAAGTAATAATATCACACATCAGAGGCTTCTTCAGTCACTTTTTATATATTTCAAGAATAGAACAAATTGAGTTCATGCGTCTGTGTGAAAGTCTAACACAAGTTCAACATCAGTTTTGAAGGGGAATTTCACTGCCAGATGGGCAATGAAATTCCTGTCAAGTACTGGTCAAGCCGTTTCAGCAAAACAGGGACCAAGTGAAAAAGGTGTTATTTCTATTTATCAATCAAACAAAAATGACCTTTAACTATTATGCATTTAGTTGAATATTGATTTTACCTGCTTTCCAGAATGTATGCGGTTCCGACGGAGTACAGGAGTTGATCCAGTTGTGATCCAAACGCCCGCCAAAGTATTAGCATACACTTCATTCTCTTCAATGAGTCCCTGGCCTTTCTCGTGTACGTAGATACCGCCGTGCTGACCGTGGTGGATCTTATTGTGCCTCACTATTGGATCACTGTTTGTGCGAATCTGGATTTGAGATAATTTACTTAATTATTAATATTATTATGTAAAATAGTCAGGTTAATAATCTGTATTAGTTTCGTTTTCGTCACTGAGCTGCGATAGTAGCCATTGACACTGCTAAATAATGAAATTCCAAGACCTGACAGACAAATTTAAAATTGTTGTAGTACGGGGCAAGACAATGCAGTCTTAATTAAACCTTATAACTATTCGAACTGCGAGAATGCTTGCTTTATTCAGCGACTAGCATTTTTAAGCGGTTGTCATAAAATCTGTTTCTGCCTGCAGCGGAGAGTTAAAGTTTTATGTAGACCATTTGATAAAAAAATATAACTAATTAATATTTCTTTGACGATGTTTAAACATCAACATACCATTTATTTCACTTTCCTTAAAATAATAATAATTCATATACATATTCAATGAAATGATTCACGTAAAACTTAAACTTTATTAACAATAATGTAAGCTTACTTCCTCACCTGAATACCAGCCAATGCATTTCCATAAATATTATTGTGTTCGATGAGTCCTCGGCCTTCTCCAAATATGTACACTCCCCCTTGATGGCCATTGTAGATCTCATTGCGACGAATTGTAGGATTGCTGTTAGACGTGATCCACACTCCGGCAAAGTTGTTAGAATGTATCTTGTTGTCTATAAACTGGCCGAGGCCAGACTCGTGGACATATATGCCTCCAGTCTGGCCGTGGTGGATCTCACAGTGGACTACGGTGGGGTTTGCTCCAGCTTTCACTTCGAAACCGGCGATTCTGTTGTTGTGGATGTCGTTGGCTTCGAAGTAACCCTATTCAAGAAATAGTAAAATAAATACAAGAACAAAATGTACTATTTTTCAGCTCTGCAATTGAGTCACAAATACTTGGCATACAAACTTCCAGAGTACTTGTACTAAATTATGGGTATCTTCAAGTCACGAGTGAATAGGTATCTTCTAGGCAGGCGTGCTCCATCGTAGACCGCATCATCACTTAACATCAGGTGAGATAGTGGTCAAACGCCTGCCTATTCCCAATCAAAAAAAAAAATTACGAAAAAAAATAATTTGCTAAACAATTTAGAACCGCTTTAATTGACACACTTACGTAACACGACTTCCTGCAAAGGTCTGCAGAAGCGAAATTTAGTTTTATTAACATAGAATCTCTTCCAAATCCGAAGTTAAATTTAATTCAGTCCCAAAATACTAGTAAGTAGACAATCTTTTGAAGATTTTCAGTTTTTATAGAAAGAAAAAATACAGACATTTTTATAGTATTGGTGTCAGTGTCACCCTGCAATTAAGGCAAATTTAACAAGTCCCAATCTTAGTTCCATCAAGCCATTTACAAAATTGACTATTGTTATTTAGAAAAAATGGGTGTGTCCATTAACATCTAATGTAATCGTCTCTATCACTAGACAATGACGATGTGAATCCATCACTCACCAATCCATTCTCAAAGGTGAATATTCCGACATCCCTGCCGTGATGTATATGGTTGCGGCGCATAATGGGATTGGCGAAGTTCTTGACCCAGATGCCGGCCAGGGCGTTGCGCGAGATCTCGTTGTCCTGATAGGCTCCCTGCGCGTAGTCCGTCACGTAGAGGCCGACGTTCTCGCAGTCGCTGATGTCGCAGTGCTTGATCACGGGGTTGGCGCCGGCGCCGATCACGCACACCGCCGCGCCCACTATCCAACAAATATTCCTTACAATCTCCACATTTCAATTATTTTGTAACAAATAATACAAGTCCTCTACTTGTATTTTTTTTTATATGTTATTAACTTATATGTTATTATTGGTGCCACAAGTCAGGAATGGATTTTGAATGATTCAGCATAGCGTAGTGTGTAAAGAAAGAGCTGTCATTGTCTATTGTGTGCAATACACTATTGGTCTAATGCAGCTGATCGAAAACAATTTTATTTATTCCTCCTCATATTCTATATTCGGGAGTTTGCTGGTGGTGCACACACCAACTTACTTAGTGAGCGCACTTGACTAACACTTCATCATGGAGCTAATACTGTTCACGGAGATAAACTAAAGGCCTCGCCTCAGGGAAGATTGCAGTACCAATAGTCCCTGTAGTGCAGTAGCACCAACACAGGTGCTGCATATGAACAATGGGGGGTGGGGCAGCTGGCGGTTGTACAATACCTTGAGGCTATGCTTGTTTCAAGGAGCTCCTTGCGTCCAGAGAGGGATTTCAGGTCTATATATCTCTGGGGTACTCACAGTTCTAGATCTAGTGACTGTCGGGTAAAGCAGTGGTGCACTCACCGACACTGGCGCTGCGTATGATGCAGTGATCGATGGTCGGTGAGCAGTTGTCGGACACCTCCAGGCAGTAATGCTTGTGATGTTGCATGGTGCTGGTGGCGTCCGGGGAAAACTTGAGCGTCATGTGACCGGCGTATGCGCGGTTAGCTCCTTCAGCGAATACCAGCGTGGACTCGGCCTCACGCTCCAATACTACTGACTCTGCTACGTTGCCAGGGGCACAACCTATGAGAGCATATAAGCAAAGACTCATTATCTTTGCTTTGAAAAATTGAAAGCTTAAAAAAATTACTAATAATCAGAGTTCTAACTCATTCACTGACGAAACTGTCTCGATGCGTCGTAATATCAAACTCTGATTTTATAGCTTAATAGCTATTGGAACCTGACACAGAATGTGTTAGGTTCCAAAAGCTATCATATGTCAAATGTAATCTGGGTTTTGTACAAAATTTACACACTACATTACAATGGTAAGTTTCTTTGGGCCACCATAGATATATACTACAACACTTATATTACAGTACAGTAACTTCGTCGCCTGAAAGGTTGAGCCTTTCATGTTGAAACATAGATTCGCATGAACATATATGGCATGAAGATGTAGTTACATGGGCTATTCATAATCACATAGCACAAATTTTAATATAGAAACAATATAGCTGAAACAATTGCCATATATAGTCTTAGAAACGGCTCGAGAAATATATACCCTTATCTGTTATTTAATGATGAGAAGGATTCAATGTTAGATATGTTTTCACAGGGTCTATTGGCTGTAGGTCTCGGCAGAATACCAGCGCTTAGCTACATTATTTTGATGTGGTTAGGCAATATGCTGAGCCGAGATCCTTTTTATTTCTGTGGCACACAAATATATACATACCATTTTTCATTCATATTATGTATATGTATACTTCACATCTTAGACTCTTCACATGATGAACTATATTATTTTTATTTTATTTCCCTTGTATGTTTTTCTTATTGTTAGTGTATTGTAATTGTATATGTGCCAATGCAAGAAATAAATGTGTGTCTATGTCTAGATAATATGTAGATGGATAAATTGCACATGAGTTGTCGAGTTAAGCCCCAGACCACCGGACACTGTTAAATAACCCAATAATTATAATAATCTCTCTACATCCTTGTCTCTTGCATGGAGTGACGCGCACAACACTTCTCTGTCACTCTCCCTACTCTGGCTTCAATTTGAACTTTTAAAATCTAAGCAACCATGAACAAGATACAGTGTGAAGTCGGCAACCTAATACTGTTGGATAAGGACTAAAATAAGCATTAAAAAAAAAAACAGTCAAATAGCACTCCTTAAAGTTAATGTTATTAAACAGTATAGTTCCGGGATTTCGCTAGGCAACCCATGTATCGATCTACCTATTATTAACATATAATTGGTGCTTTAAGTAAATAACAGATGACAGATATATTTCTTAAGCCATACATCGTACTAATAGCTGTATCTTAATATGATGTGCTATCCGAATAACCCCATAGAGTAATCTTAGTTCTGCTTGCATGTACAGCTCAGGTTGCCAGGAAGATATAGTTCACAAAGAAGCATATGTTAATACGAGTCTGTGATAAAGGCAGTGCGTCATGGTGCCACATACAGCTATGCCGAGAGTGCAGCAGGACTCACTAATGAGCTGAATACCCGAGTCAATAGCGAGACTCTTCCGATACAGGGTCTATATACACTATCGTATATGAATATATACGAATCTATTAATTGTACTAGGCAGATCTGTATGTGAAACTCAAGTTGGCATATGGTAGGGTGTGACAGTAATAACACATACAGTAATATGAAGCATGACTCACCAATGAGCTGAATGTCCGTGTCGATAGCGAGACACTCCTCCTGGTAGAGGCCTGCGTGCACGAACACGAGCGCGGGCTGGTGCGCGGAGGCGAGCCGGCGACACGTGCACGCGGCCGCTGCGGCGCCGCACGTGCACGCACCGAGCCCGGGGGTGGCCGCGCCGCTACCGCCGCCGCCGCCGCACCCGGTCGCAGCTGCAGCCGCCGCCGTCGCCACGGTCGTGGTCGCCGAAGCCGGAGATGAGGTGCCGCCGCGCTCTTCTACGTATTCGAAAGCCGCCTGTCGAGTCGACATAATGGGGGATTAACCGTTGTTAAGCACCCGATTATCATCCAGTTGAAATATATTTTAGCGAAACAGCCAGTGTCAACAGTGATTGTAAATTGAATAAGTCAGTACAAAATTCTGTACTTTTACACTGTATGTATACTTAATCAAATTTTGGTTTTAGTAGCTCTCCATATTTCCGCCATGATTTTTTATTTATTTTTTCAGTTGACAACGAGATGAACAATTTATAACTTTATCATTATCATAATAATAAAATGATTATATACTTTAATGAATTTACAATTCGACAACAATTTATGATTGCAAAAACACTTGAAAAGATAATTTTTATTTTTGCCTCTGCAAAATGATTCATCCATCATGAACGTCCGCACCAGAATTTTTTTTTTCTTATTCTAGGTTTGCGTTTGACAACTGTCTCACCTGAAGTCAAACACAATAATTTAATTGGATTATGGATGTTATGTCAGAATCACCTCATTGAGTCCACAATTTTTTTCTACAAAAGTACTTAAATTATTATTATTATTATTAGCACGGTTATAATACCAATTACACTAATACAAATTGTTATTTAAATTTAAAGCTATAAAACTATAACTATAAAATAAAATAATTAAAAACCGCAACAAAATCCGTTGCGTAGTTTTAAGATTTAAGCATACATAGGGATATAGGGACAGAGAAAGCGACTTTGTTTTATACTATGTAGTGATAACAATTATTAACATTTCCACAGTTCCACACAGCCTTTATAGAAGAAGATCTGGTAGTCTAACACAATTCTGCGAATCATAATAGCACCAATGCTCCTCCATCATCGATATGACATAAGAGAAAGGGTATATGCTCTATAGTTATTATATTATATTATGAAATAAAGGTACTCACCCTAATAGTGTTAAAGTGTTTGATACGAGAATCCTTCTTGGGGCGATAGTTAGGACGCACGTGTATACCATAGTAAAGCTGCCGGAAGCTCTCTTTCCAGGGGTTGTCTGCCTCGCACTCATCAGGCGCCACAAACTCGAACTGGCACGGTGCAGGATGCATCAGTGGAGTGTCGTATTCGAACACCGACTGGTACAGGCTTTTCCTGTTTTGGGGTTTATATGTTTAGTGTACTTTATGATAACTGTGAACATTACAGTAGCTAGATCTAAAATGCATCATAACACAAACTTGACATCATTATCATCGTTAATAAATCAAACGGGGCTTGATCGCGAGAAAAACATTTAGTAATTTATTTACCTCGACGTTTCGACCAATGCAACTTGGTCGAAACGTCGAGGTAAATAAATTACTAAATGTTTTTCTCGCGATCAAGCCCCGTTTGATTTATTAACAATGTGTTCGAATCGCGAAAGTCTAAAAATTAAAATCATTATCACCATCAGCTCAGCCATAGGACATAACTGCTGGACATATGCCTCCCCCGTTGATAACCACAAGCACCGGATGGAAGCGGCCGGCATCCAGCGCTTACCTGCGATCTTAATCAGGTCTGTCCACCTTGTCTGTGGCCCTCCTAAACTGCGCTTGCCAGTCCGTGGTCTCTATTCGCGAACCTTTCAAAATTGATATATTTTGACTAAATAATGCATAATCCGAAAATTCGGAGTGAGAGAATTTTCGCACACCGATAGGTTAAAATATGGAGCACAAATACATATTTTTGACATCTGTAATATTAGCCCATATTTTTCGATTTGAGATATAATGGAGTACTCAATGACATGCCTGAAATTAGATTCTCTACATAGTTAAACACAAGTGGCTTCCTGCCGTCTGTACGCATTGAAACTACGCAAAGGATTTTAATGCGGTTTTCATCAATCGACAGTGATTCAAGAGAAAGATTTATATGATATACTTATAATACATGCATATTATAGTACAGGAAATCCAAGAATTTCAAAGATGTGCATTTGATATAGTAAAAAACATTTTATTGTACTCATAAATTGCAAACGCTGGCGGCGGAGTGGCCGTCTCCCGGCCATACCTTCGTCCTGGGTATATTTTATCTACCAATAAATATATTGTATAATTTGCAGACACCACATTAGAAATAATGTGTTTCATGCATGCGAAGCCGGGGCAAGTCGCTAGTATATTATATACTGTGTCCATATGTCTATTTGTCACCAGACCACAAACATGCGTTTTGTCATGCTCAATGTGACCTAAATAATTATATTTTCCCTAAGCTTAGGTATATATTTCACAGAGTTTTTCTTTTAAATAATATCACAGAAGTAGAATATGTAGATTTCAAGTTTTATTATAATATTATTTTCATTTACTGATACATCGCAACTGAGTTAGCGAAATTTGCAATAACATTAAACTTTGGTACAAAATGTCTAAAAGAAAGGACATCAGTCGAAACGATATACGGCAGTAAAATAAAATCTAACACAACTAAACAAAACCATCAGATGTTATTTAATAACATGTTGATGATTTTGTTTAGTTATGTTAAATTTTATTTACTGCCAATCAATTTGAAGCTATTAAAAGCTCAGCATAACTCAAGCCAGAAAATCATTGTAAATTTATTCGACATATTATTCTTAAACTATTAGCAAATGTTCTCAGTCTAGCATGATACCATCTTCAACCAAATCCTCAACGACCATCAAGTGAGACGGTAGTCAAATGATACATCTATACAGTATTAAAAATTTAAAAAACTTTGTGGCATTTTTTTTATTTCACACACTTAGCACCGCCGCACTCACTGAGTGAGATGATGACATTAGGCAAGTAGCAAGAGTAACGTGGAATAGAGTGGCCCAAGATAGACAGGAATGGATAAGGTTGGAGGAGGCCTTTGCCGATTGGAAAACAGGGGCCGTACCATCAACTTTTACAAAACCATCATGTTTCAAGAACGTCATACTTCAAGCTTAAAGTAATAATGCTCAGATTCGTACCATGAACGTCTTAAAACATTATTGTTTTATTATCGCTCAGTGACGTGTAGAATGAACGAAGAAACATTCCTGCTGTAAGGGCAAGCGAGACAACATTATATTTTCATATAGCGTTGTCGCTTTCGTTGGCGCTGGCTCATGGTACGCTTTGAGTGAACGAAATAGAGGTTTACGTCACAAAACTGCTTAGTCTAAACAACATTAAAGTAACATTGCTTATGTGGCCTTGTGGTACGAAAATTCAAAGTAAGATTACAATAATACTGCTATAAGAGTTGGTGGTAGGCCCCCAGACCTACAAAAAATAAATATATATATACCCATAGTTTTTAGTTCCTAATACATTTAAATAGATTCTAAGTTGGTCTGAATAAAGGGCTTTATTATTATTATTATAGACCCCCGCACTAGGATTCCCTGTGTCGCGGGAGGCATGGACACACACACAATCACAGCACACAAACACCCAAGACCCGGGACAAACATCTACACTCATCGCACAAATGTTTGCCCCTGCCAGGATTCAAACCCAGGGCCCCAGAGACACAGTAGTCATGTCACTAACCACTGCGCCACGGCGACCGTCAATTGATATTGAAATTAAGTTTTGAAAACTACCTGTAAGGATCTAAGAAAAAAAAATAAAGAATCAATATACAAATTTACATTTACTAATATCCATACAACAAGACACCAAGACATTCAGGAGTATACTGATATTTAGGTGTATGTATATGTGTGACTCACCACAGCTCCGTGTCATTAGCAATAGTGTTGAACCTCTTGCAAACTTGTGCGACACGGCAGAGGTCACGTTCGGTGAGGTGAGACAGTATGCACAGCAGGACCTCGTCCGGCAGCTCATACTGCAGGTACTGTGACACGTTGCATACGTCCACGCCTTGTGACAGCGATCTGTATAAATAATAATACGTAAATCCTACTAATATTATAAATGCGAAAGGTTGTGTGTATGTTGTATGTTTGTTACCACTTCACGCTCAAACGGCTATACCGATTTGGATGAAATTTGGTATGGAGATAGCTTATACCCTGGATTAACACATAGGCTTATTTTCATCATCACCGTTTTTCATCACCACGCACACGGGTACAACCGCTTGGCGCAGCTAATATGACTATATAGTACTAATATTATAAACTTGAAAGTTTGTATTTATGGATGTTTGTTACTCAATACTACGTACCATTTCACCGCAGGTAACGCCGCGGGCGTAGCTAGTAATTGAATAAGTAAATGACATAGCCAGGCGTAGTATAAAATAATAAGTTTTTAGCTAAATAAAATGTATCATTCCAGTTGTGCTTTACAAGCCTACATTTTAAGGAAAAGGAATGCATAATATGCATGTCTGTCAAAAAAAGCTGGCACGCTGGACATATTTACAAGGTGTTTTTTTAAAACATTCCTAAATCCAGATTAGACCGACTAACACGCCCAAATATTTTTAAATGATTGCATTTTGAATGAAAATGAAAGCATTGCTAAAGGACACAAAGAAGTAAAAACTAAATATATAAAGATGGTCCAATACCTCATATGGAGACAAGCTTGTTTTTAGGTAAAGTGAAAGTTACATAGTTCTAACTTGCGTAAACCCGTGAAGAACCTACAACATGAGTATTGCCAGTACCAAAACAACTGGTCAAACAATTAAAAAAGTGTCACAAACCTAAGAACTATGCAATGACAAACAAATATGAATTGACCTACATGCAGTGCGTTAATGGGTTGTCGACATTTATTCTCACAATCCGCACACTTTATATGTAACAAATATTGAAAGTACATAGGTCACACTAAGTTTCCGGAACTGGCCTCTTACATAAACAATATTTAAAAAGTAATTACAACATTTGAAAATGGAACTCTGGCTGTAGAATGCAGTTTGTTTCATCTGACAGTCAATTGATTTCACATTGTGGCGCCATTTTAATAACTGCAAGTACATTAACATAAATTTAACTCGAAAATTTTCGTGGTATGATTTTCTACGGGTTTAAGTGTAATTTGACAGCACAACAGAGCATCGCTCTGCTTCAATCTGCTTTTGGCGATGAAGCACCATGCATTACGAATATTTATAGCTGGTTTACAGAATTCAAGCGCGGTCGTGTCAATCTCAGTGACGAATCTCGCGCTGTGAACAACAAAAACATCGATGCTGTGCGCCGTATGATGGAAACAGTCAGGCATGTGACCTACCATGATATTCGCGCATCCTTAGACATAGGCATAAGTCAAATACAATCATATATAATATATCATAATCAATATACAATCCTACACAAACATTTGGGTGTGAGAAAGCTGTTCTCGCGGTGGATCGCACACAATTTGACCAAGGCTCAAAAAACGGACCGCGTCACTTGGTGCAGCGCCATGCTTACCAGATTTAACGAAGGTGCGTCAAATTTGGTGTAGGACATAGTAACAGGTGACGAAACATGGATTTATTGCTACGATTCCAAAAGAAAGCAGCTATCGAGCGTATGGGTCTTTCAAGATGCGCCGAAACCAACCAAAGCAGCGCGCGTGAAAAGTGCACCTGAGCGGATGATTGCTTCGTACCGTGAATAGTGACTGGTACACGAACATTTGTTTGCCGAAATTTATTGACAAAATCCGTAAAAATAACCGTAAACGCCGTATCATCTTGCAATGCTAGTTCCCACAAGGGCAGACAGACAAATGATTTTTTGAAGATGAAAAACGTAGAACTTACGAGCCATCCTGCATACAGACCCGACCTGTCACCTTGTTACTTTTTTCTGCTCCCAATAATTAAAAAACCAATTACGCGGTCAACGGTTTTCATCACCAGAAGAGGCTGTCGAAGAGTATGAAAAACACGTTTCTGAGGTCACCACGGTGGTGTGGCACAAAAGTTTTCAAGATTGGTTTAATCAAATGAAAAAGTGAATTTACGCAAAGTGAGAATATTTTGAGAAACAATAAATTCATTTTTAACCTTTAATAGTATTTTTTTCATATTCATTTCGGAAATTTTTAGTACATCCCTTGTATAATTTTATTTTATTTAAAATTCAATGGTTTTTTTTCAATTAAGACTTCAAACAATCGAGGGTGGAACCATGGGGTACTGCTAGCATAATATATGAGCTGGTGCCTAAGACTTAGGCCACGTGAAAGTGAGGTGGAAATTTTTAAATATTATCAACTGTCATCTGATATTCAAGCTGTTGCTCCAATTTGAGTTTAATATACCTTTGAAAACTGCAAGAAAATTCATTATATTGAAGAAGTATGTACAAAAAGTTATACAAAAAGATTTTTGAAACTGTTTTATTGATAATTCTTAGTAAAAAAAAGGCGATCTAATGTAGGGAAGCAATTGACCACAACCACCCCTCTAGAAAACATTTCCACTTGTGATGAAGAATATTTTTAGTATTTTTTTCCGTCATTTTAGCCCCCATTTTTTTATCGTAATATTTAATAATATTTGTTCATACAAAAACAAATATTCTAATAAATGAACTGTTGGTTATAAATACTGTGAAACCATAATTTTATATATTAAATAGCTATAACATTTAGTTAAACACTAGTGAAAATTGCTTCAATAGTTTCTTTTAGCTAAGCCTGTATACTTCCGTTGGCGTGATTACTCGATCGTACTCAACATTTACAAAGTCGTAAATAATTACAATTGAACTTTCCATTTTTTGCCAACATTCCATTCCCTACGATACTCCATTCCGCGATTAAGCATCACACCTGCGCTGCTACGTCTCATATAAAATGTCGACCAAGACGCGTGCGGCGGCGTTTCGGATTTATAACATAATATTAAACAATTCATAGAATGTAATTGAATTCCCGAGTATCTATATATATGCTTTAGTGTGCGAATGGTTTTAGCAAATAAATTTAACTCACGTTCTAGGCCTCTTCCTAGCCGGTAGAGAGCAAGCGCCCGAAGGTCCGGGCTCATGGTAGGCCGGAGGTGACTTCCGCCTCAAGTCGTACGGGCTGTGGTGACCAGCAGTGGTCGCGGGCGCGGCTGCAGGCACTGGGGGAGAGCCGCCGCCACCACTGCCACTTGGCCCCGCACCGGCATATGCGGCCGTCGCGGCCATTGCACTCCCGGGCACGTTGTTCGGGCACGGGACTTCACATGGCTCACCTGGAAAATATGTCATTAAAAATGTTTTAATTTAAAGAGAACTATAAATATTTACAATTTTGCACGGTCAACATATGTGACCTTATTTTAATATGTATTTTGGGGTCTTCTTGATATTGATAACTAAAATAAAATAAGAATAAATATATATAAAATAATAATAATAAAATAATTTAAATTATTTAAGATGTACACAATAATTAAGATGTAACTTGACATGCCCAATGTAACGTTCCCAGTTATAAGGCCAATCAGTGATTTTACTAAACTTAGGACAAGGAAGTAAGGAGAATGTTATTGCGATATATAAAGCACCCTTAATTCTGCACTGGGTCATAAGCCCCAGGGTTTCTGAGTTTGCTCTAGGAGGGTTGGATCTAAGATCGATTAGCACGAGTTTGATATTAAATGTTGCGTGGATGGGTAGAGGTTTTAACCCTGATTGTAACAATACCATTCTTATTACTATGCATATTTATATTTTACAAAAAGATGATAATAAAGAAATCTAAACCAAAAATATATTAAGCCATAAAAACAAACCAAAAGGTCAACCACACAGACCCAGACAATTGATTTGAGGCTGCTGATGGCACGCACTCTCAAATAATTGAGTCACAGTGAGAGTAGTGAAAAACTAGGCCAGCTTGAAACTATGACAACACCGTGCACGAGCCGAGCGAGCGAAGCAAGCGTAAAGCGGCATCGGCCGGTGAAGAGTAAAGAAGTCTGTTAAACATCCAACAGACCAAAATATAATAAAAAAATGTTCTACAATATTAAAGAACATATCAATATCTACAAAAAACTTCACCATACCATATTATGACCAACTATTGTAGTTACACTACTATAACAAATTTTTTACATTTTTAAAGTTAATAGAAATGCAGACCAAAATCAAAACATATTATTCATAGCGTAGTATTAATCCTTATCCGAAGAAATCATTACGTATTTAAAACTATCTTAATACTTGTAGGTTACTTTTTAACTGACTTCAAACTCATGAATCACAGGTTATTCAATGATAGTGAGAAAGCAGAGATAAAATATTGAGCTGTTTTTTTTATTTTTATTAAAGGTAAGAAGATGCATGTGTTTTTCTTAGTAGATTATGGTAAGTATTTTTGATTTGCTGCCAAAATTACTATCCTGTTTGGGAAACAAATCAAGTGTAGTATTTTGTAAAATAACTGGCAGAAATATTTGTAAGTAATTGGGGACATCCATTGGGTTCTAAGTATTGTTTACATACATTTAATCAGGATTGCACATGACTATTCTAAGTAGGTCTAAACTGAGACATTATTTAATCACCTGTTATATTCTTATCAAAGTATCTATAAAAATCATTATAGTATTTATGTTTAAGTTTCTTTAAATTTTATAATAATAATAACAATAACATCTTAAGAGGCTCTCGCTAGATGGTTGGATCAAGGGTCAGATGCAAAAGGCGGTACTCCTTGAAATGGCGCATATTGTCCGGAGGTTCCTCACTCTGCGGCCCTAACCACCGGTAGCTTGGGCCCTGCCCCGCTGCTGGCGGAACTCTAGGTTTAGGTTTTTTATAATATCTTTATTAATTTTTGTTTTTGATATTTATACTGTAAAAAAACTAAACCTAAGAAAGAAAGAAAATAAAGAGATAATAATAATATGGGACAACATTCACACAAGATCTTCAGGTCCCGAACTAGGCAGAGCCTGTACTATGGTAACCTGATGACTGATATATACTTATATACATATACACTGTAACCACCCAGACACAGGTCAAACTGACATGTTCATATACACAAACGTTTGACTTGTCTGGGAATTGATCCCGGAACCAGCGGCTCAGAAGGCAGAGTGCTACCAACTGCACCAACCGGCCAGTCAAATGAAAATGATAAAGTATTTCTTCTCCTTTTTAAATTATGGCTGCTGTACCTTGGTCACATTTCTGACAATGTCCGTTCATGCTAGTATATTATTATAGCATAATCTGAGAGTTGAAAGTACTTTGATAATTTTATTAATAAACCATTTGATAATTGTACACAATAACTCATTCTTAATATGTTTATATAAATCAAATAGTAATATTTAAGTTGATCATGATCAGATATAATATTGGAAGTGCAGTATAACTGGTCAATTATTAAAACTATTCACCACTTAAGTAACCAATATTATGTACTGTCATCTAAAGAAAAATAACTCATCCACCTATCACACAGTTTAAATCTAATTAATTTGAGAGGGTAATCTTAATTGAGGTAACTGAAATTCTCTTTCTAAGAATACTTCTGATTATCAGTAAAACATATTTCCTGTATTGAATAAACATGACTAACTGAGATTAAAGCAAGACTGTTAAGCTGCATTCGGAAACTGGTAATATCAATGCTGATAATCTGCAGAGGTGTGAGATTTTTGAACAGTGTGCAATTATACCTATCAGTTAAAAACTATGACCCTAAAAATCTCTGCTAGAAATTGAGACGTAGCCATTCCAAAACTCAAATTTACTCACATAAATCTATAGTGTTTTGGTATGCAATTTAATTTTTTTTATTATTATGTTCACAATCTATGCTTTAAAAAAATAATTGAGATTTTAAAATCTGAATATTTCTCTTTCTTGAACATCCACTAATACACAGATATCTCATATCATTAAGGTATAAGAATTGTTTATAGGTATATTGTGCAATAGTGTAATGTCTATCAGGGCAGAACAAATCCTGATGAGTGATGATTTAAAATATTGCAAAAATGTACTCAAAAGAAGACCTACTAAGGGTCAAAAAAATGTACTTCTCATATTTAGACATTTTAATTTCCTTTCTTCTGGTGTATGACACAGTTCAAGAGCATTTGTTGTTAGTGCAAGATTATTCGATAAAGGAAACACACAAGCGCTAGAATACATTTATTCACTAATAAATTAGCAAATGAAATCAGGTTTGTTCAACCAGAATCAATCTACATGAATAGTTCTCATAAATGGATTTTTTCAAAGTATACAGACATGTAGGCATTTTAATAAGCTGAAAGTCTATTATTAGCAAAGCCTATAAACTTTTGTAATGTGCATGTGATATTAATCTAAACGTTATACAACTTGCCAATTTTGATGTTTTCTTAGTTTTATAGGATTTTATTCATTTTTATTATGCATATAAAGAATATTCTAGTCTATACTATAAATGGATGACAAAATGATAATGAAGATGATACATCTAAAATTGCAATAGTAGACTTAGCTTCAGAGTATTCAAGTGTGAAGTGAATCAAGAGCCGTAACTGCTCAGTCCACTCAAATACATCGCGGACATGCATGAGAACAGCTGTTTCATCACTTCACTTTAGAAAATAAGTGTTCATCTTGCAAATCAATACTGGTTAATGCGCAAAATGTCAATGAATTGCGCTACTCGAAACTACATTGAGACGTGGAATGTACGGAACAAGAATTCGCATGCCAATCAACTCACGAGGAACAATGATCAACGTATCGAAAATCCTATCGTTGACTTCCAACATTTTTACACAAATTTGTTGATGTATTCGCCACCGAAATAGCACAAGTATCCATTAAACACTCAAACAATTATATCATTACCGCAAATAAAAGATACTCAAGCCCAAACGGTCATGGGAACCGACCTATAAAGGCATTTGAATAGTTTGGGCGATATAAGCCGACCCGGATTACTTACTTGATTGTGTCCTAGAAGGAAGAGGTATTCTATGTCCGCCTTTTCTTCGCGATCTACGGACGTAAGAACGCGAAGAGGAAAACGAGGCACTAGGCATTATTTCTTACTTCACTTATTTTCACTAGAATTCAGCCCTAAACAAAGGATACACCCGCACCAACACCGTCGGCCATTTTCTGTTTAGATTAGGTTGGGGAGACGAAACGGGAAAAAGAGAATTCACAGCATCGGTGTTATAAATACAATAATAAAATAGTACACTAAATTAATCACTAATCACAAACACTATTTATAGATATATCAATTAGTAAAACTCATGATTTGAATATTTTTGATGAAAATTTACACAACCCCCGACCAAAACGAGACTGCAAATATGGCGGATTTAAACATGGCGGCAGTGCTACCAGCAGACCTTTCAAGGCTGCCATAACTAAAAACGCATTAACATTTTATTTCTCATCGATTGTCTTCTTGTATTGAGTGTAGAAACTTTTTCCAAATTCCTGTGCAAAACTAAATTGGCAAAAACATCAGCCAAATAAATCGTGTACCATCCTTGAGGGAGGTTCACTAGCTAAAGTCGCTACTCCCTGATGGTAATAATTATGCCTGAATACATACATCGACTAGAAAAGTAAATGGACGGGCTCAGAACACAAATATCATCAAAAATAATAAATCAAACGTAGAACGTTACATTGTTCAAGGTCAGCAGCCGTCAGCATGTCGGTTGGCACTAGTCGCCACCTTAACGCACTATCCTTGTAGCATTATAGATGAAAATTATAGAATATGTATTTCTTTCTTTCCACTATCAATCCATACGTGCCAGTCCTATTGGTTGGAGGCTGCGAACTGTAGATAATTCTAGTGTCTGCAAATATGATACATCGCGCTGTCAAAGCGTCTTAGATGTTTTAAAGCAGATGGCGCTAAATCTAAAGATGTAGTAGTATTTGATTGGTTAACAAAAGTGAAGGTAGGGCTCACGTCATATTCTATTTGGCCAATATTAGGTTAGTGTTTGAATAGAGTTGAGTGAGTAAGAACCTCGGTTCCAGCGAACAGTCTACTTGTGAAAGCCTTACTGAACAGACACTGGATGACATATTTTCTCAATTTTTTGGTTCGGGTCTACACTACGACGTATGTATACCACTCTTCTCATGGAAAGTTCCTAACTACAAACTATATTAGAGATACCTACAGATCCTAACTAAGGTATATGTGCGCGAAGTGTGTCCTGCGACCACACTTTAGAGGTATTAACATATATTGGCTTGGGCCCGTTCCGTTTTGTGCTAATAAAGATTATTATTATTATAAATTGATGCTTCTACTCACTTATTCTTATAAATTTTGGCCTATGGCAACACTACAGCTAAATTTGAAAATTGACATTTATTATTTGTTGTCAGTGTCAGTTCGGTTACAAATTTGGTTTGGCATTTGGCGCACCGTAGGTACTGCTCATTTGGCGTTTTGCTTTTGGGCTTTTCTCAAAATATTACTACTTAGACCTTAAATACGTGATTACATAAAGTCAGTACTTCTCTGTGGGGCTTTGCTTTGGTGCTTTGGTTGGTTGGCGTAAGTGTTGTACTTCAGGCAAAATATTTAAACCATTATCTGGGCTACATTTTCGTTAGCCATGGGATTTATCACAGAATTACACCAGAATCATTGCAGTTTCTCTATACTAGCTTGCGTTTTCTTAACCATTGCGTACGTAGCTAGTTTATATGTCTGGAGGTCCACTTTAAGCAGGTAATTTGGCTGATTTGGTATTTACTAAAATTAGTTCTACGAACTTAAATTAAGATTCTTAAATTTAATTTCAGAGATCACCCATCCACAATAAAAAGAAGATTTTTTAGTGTGTTCTGTATGATGATACTCGCACCATTTTTTTGCTATTATTTTATGACTGAGGATTCACTTAAGAAGGGCGATATGTTCGAACAGCTGGGTCTACGATTTCCCGGGATTGTACAAGCCTGCATTGTTCCTCTGTTTTTGACTGCTGTTCTGTTCATGGGACCTTTGACAATGCAATTTCTCTCAGGAATATGGAAATTATATTCAGGTAATTATTGTATAATCACTAACTTTGTCATTACAAAAAGTAGTAGGGTCAGTAATTATTGTTCTTGGCCAAAATAATAATTATTTGTAAATGGTTACAGATATTGTGTTTGTATATGTTGACTTCATTAATACACCTCAAGCACAAACCAAATTACAAACTTTGGAACAAGATTTGTCTAGTGGTAATCATTTATTGAACATTTTTAGGATCTCCCATTCAGGCTTAGGGAATTAGATAACAGTTCTGAATTTCATTTACAGAACCAATGTACTGGTTTTCAAGCTGGCAAGACCTGGTATGGGTAAGGAACCATGTTATGGCACCCTTAAGTGAAGAATGGGTGTTCCGAGCATGTATGATACCACTACTGCTGCAGTGTCTCCAACCCATCGCAGCTGTTTTTGTGGGCCCTCTACTATTTGGAATTGGTAATTATAATACAATAGAAATGGAATAACACACACCTCATTTTCTAGTGGACTCAGTGCACATGGTACATTGTTTTCAAAACTACATAATTCACTTCACTTTAAATCCAAAATCATTATGATCTCACGTACCAAGTAATCAGTCGGAAATTATTTTTCTGTCTAACATGTCACAGTTAAATAAAAAGGAACTATTTTATCATTTCTAATATGTTTTTCTTATTTATTATAGTAGGTATTTAATTATCCCAATAAGTTTGGCTGTAATAACAACAATCTCTTCTGAGTTATTTTGATCAAAAGATTTAAGGTAAATCAGTAGGGGTCAAGCTATTATAGTGAAAGTTTTATGAAGATTTTACCTTACACCTGCAAAAAAAAATAACAATAGCTTTTTCTGTCTGTATTCCGAAGTAGAAAAGTATAAGAGGAGCCAACAAAGTCAGAAAAAGATTGGAAACATATACCAATGGCTCCAGTGGTACAGATATCCATAAGCAAATCATGATCACACATCATTAACCTGCTTGTTAAAGTTACTATTTAATAAAAAAAAGTTAGGTACATACTGTTATGTAGATTTTGACGATAATGAGTTTTATTTTTTTAATACATAATTTTGTCCTTTTTGCAGCTCATTTTCATCACATGTTTGAACAGATGAAATCAGGTTACGAATTCAAGACAGCTTTAATGATATCATGTAAGTGTTCACTTTTTCATGTTTCTATGATTACCTATTAAAAGTTAGAGTAAAGAAAACATCAACAAATAGTCTAGTCAAGCTAAGGGTGCAGTTGATCCATACAATAATAAGAGTTTATGAAACTGTTTCATAATAAGGGTTCTTCAAACACGAGTGTAAGTTAAAAAAACAGGCAGTAGGCGAGTTTTTTTATGGCATTACAGAGGTGTTTTAAGACCAAATCATGTGCCGTTTCATAAACTATTTTATCTAATCAGATAAAATAGATAAAAATCTATGACAACAAATTTGTAAGGCTCCCGGTCCCCAAGGCTCTAGAGTCTCCACCCCAAACGGTAAAAACATGTAACACCTGTCAAGGTTAGAATATTTGCGCCCTTTAAGGTGTTCCGCCGTAGTAGCTGCGCCACTCGCTCTTTGTGATGTCTCTGAAAAATGGGACGGCGCCAATATGTCTACACAAGTAACATCCCAAACTAAAGGCCGTCCCAACTGCCAAGGTACGAGTCATACTGTCGGGTCTTTTGCCATCATCGCGCATTAAACCGTTGGGTTCTAATACTATATTAAATAGATATGTAATGAAATCAACCTAACTTAACAGCATAATATGTTTGCATTTATTTGTAAACGTTTAGCGCCAAAATACATTTGCTGATCCCGCATGCGTATTACGCCGCGTCCACAGATTATGTAGAAAAACTGTACAGCCACCTCCTTGGTCCAGCTGAAGTTGTATCTTAATGGTAAAACAGTTATATTATGAGACAGTTGTCCATAGAAGAGCTGTATCGTATTGTCATTTTATTAATTTATTTCGACATATTGTCTATAAAGACTCATATCAAGACTCAACTTCTGTTTTTTTTCATTTAAAATTCCAAAAGCACTCACTCAGGCGATTAAAATTTGAAGCATTAAATGCTTCATAAATCGACAAGACTTTTTCAATGACACATTTTAATGACATGATTTTTGTATTATATAATTACTAGTAGCGCCCTTTGCTTTCCCCCCGTGGATTACGATTTTCCAACTACCTCAATTATCCCATGGGTATTATACTTTTTCCCGGATAAAAGTAGCCTATGTGTTAATCAAGGGCTTTAACTATCTCCATACCAAATTTCATCGAAATCAGTGTAGCAGTTTAAGCGTGAAAAAGTAACAATGATACACACATACACACAAACTTTCGCATATATAATACATATTAGTAGGATTAATGGTTGCTCCAGCTCAATAATAGTTGTACACTAGAAAAGGCAAAACATGGTTGTACTGAAGCAAAACTTTACCCCTTTGTGCATAATGAATTAATTATTATGTATAATTTACCTGTGTTTCGTGCAATAATTCGTGTAATCTTTATCTTATTTTTATCGCTGGACATAGACCTTCCCCATTGATCTCCACAATGACCGGTTCGGGAGGCCTGCACCTAGTTTATTTTTTAAAACCAATATTAATCAGATTTGTCCACCTTGTCAGTGGACATCTTACGCTGCTCCTAAAATCCACTATGAGTACTCGAAGTACTCATAGTGGGGTTTGCCCATGTCCACCAACCAGCACTGACCAGGGCGGTGTATTTTGGCCAACACTCCTCGCTGAGAGGAAGGCTCGTATTCCACAAGTAGATTGCACTCATATGCGATACTGATGATATATACTAGTGATGTTCCGGACATCCATATCCGTAAGGGTATCCGCCGATATTTGAGTTTGAAGAAAGATCCGTATCCATATCCGTAGCCGTTACTTTTCTCGCGGATCTTTTACCTTAATAATTTTCAATCGATAGGATGAAATGCTATATATATGTGGTCAGGTAGAATAAAAAAAAACAATTAAAATCTGTTTATTTTTATTTCTTAATATCAATAATTAGGTACCTTTACACTGCAAACATTTATCATACTCGGTCGTTGCGGTGCGGGCGGGCTTGACGTCAACTATCGTAGCAAGGTCTCGCGAGCCGACACCGACGATCGTATCCGCCGATCTTGATACCAAATATCCGTATCCGCGGATACATATTTGTAACGCTTCGGCACATCACTAATATATACCTATTTAAAAAATGTTATGATAATTTCATTATATTAATTACAATATTTTTTCTTCTGTTATATTTTAAATCTGGTATTAAACATAAATATGCTTTATGAACTAAAGAAGATACCATTAAATTACACAAAGACCTAAGTTTCCGTACCTTAGCTCCTTGAGACAGTACTGTAGCTGAACCAGCTTAAACTCAATGTTTTCTTGTATAATTTTCTACGAGTGATGTGTAGTAAGTAACTATTTTTTTTTTTCAGCTTTCCAATTCACATATACTAGCCTCTTTGGTGCTTATTCAGCGTTCATATTTGTTAGAACAGGTGAGTATTTACTAATTAATTTTAATTCGTTTCTTTATATTACGACCTCTAACTGCATTTTAACATAGATATTTTCACTTGACACCAATGTGGGTGCCAATTCTGTTATTTTTAAGACAAGCAATTCATTAACAATGCAATAGTAATTCAAATGTAGTCCTAAATAAACTTGGTGATCCACTAAAATAAGTATTGCATCTTGATGAATTGTAGTTAATTGCATTTCGTTAGAAATCAGATCTGTATAGTCATTACAATTATACTCCCAAGTAGAAGAGCAAAACTAGTAAAATTGGCAATTCGTTAACAATCTATGAGAAATGTATTTAGTGGTGTTTACACCCTGGTAATTCTATTGTACCACCAAATGTCAAAGTATTTAAAAATTATGTAATGTTGGATGCCAATTAAGGCAACTGTATACTTTCTCTAATTGTATGTATACCATGATCTTCCAAATAAATAATTCTTTTCTATTCCAAGCTAGTCTGCTATTCTACCAGCAGCAGTAATGATTGTATAGTCATCTGCTGGAGAAATCTACCTCCTAATGCTCCACCATATCCAGGAATAGTGAAGACGCTGTAGACTGTTGGCCTGGTTATATTTGGTATCATTATTTTGTGTTGCCAATTTCCGCATCTCTTGGCAGGCAGGTTGACTTACTACTTAGAAGTGTATATTTGTTTTTTTATGCTTTATAGATCTCTCTTCATAGCGTTGCAACTTTATCTCACTTGATGGTTATCAACAATGTGGTTATAGATGAAATCACATTGACAGGTGAAGCTCACACCATTTGTCTTCTTCTTCTTTATCCTGGCTTTAAATCCCATTTCATTTGGGGTCAGCTCTCCTAGTAATCTTGCGCCACACCAAATTTCATACTAGGAGATTGTTATGTTTGGATATGTGGTTGTCTATCATTGCATAATAAGAGTGTTATACAAATAAGGTGATGCCACTCACCTATTATTACTTAGCTGCTGTTTACGTTTTTTTCAGGTCACTTTGTCGCCCCTCTAGCCGCGCACATGTTCTGTAATCACATGGGCTTCCCCAACTTTGGTGAGATTTTTCAATACCCTACCTTGCAGAGGGTGGTGATCATCCTTAACTTCCTGCTGGGATTGGGTCTGTGGTGTCTCATGCTACTCCCGCTCACAGACCCTGGATTATACGAGAACAAACTTCACTGGGAAACTTGAAGTTGTTCCTTGATCTATGTACCGGTTTTATACTTTACCGCAAGAGAATATAGATTTGTTTACCTTGTCGCAGACTTATTTGAATTTGTTGATTATTGTGCCAGTTTTCTTAGTTACCTAGTTATACATTTTTGATTATTGATAAATCTTATTTATGAAGAGCCTAAAGCTTATTTGGTGTGAACATAATTTGACAGTACCTGATATATTTTACTCCAAAAAGTAGGAATTGTCTGCACGTATTTTAATCGATTTTTTCGTGAATTGTGGAACCATTTTATCAGATCTTACTTTGCTATTGTTATTTTAATCAATAAAATTAGCGCTGACATACTTAGCATGATCGTCTATGAATATTTAAAAAAAAAAAATCTTATTAATTATTCGTATTAGGTATTAATTTGTATACCTCAATTAATGTAAGTTACTTAACATACGTAATAGTACAATAGGATTATTGGATATTAATTAACATTAAAAAGTAAATTTTGAACACAATGGTATATAATGCATATTCTGACACAGTCAGACTAACTTGGTTAGTACTACACTCGGTGGTTTGCAGGGCAAGCCAAAGTCGAGGGCGTTCTAGAATGATGACTCTAGTGACAATTGCTCACGTGTTTCTTACCTTTTAAACATACTAGAGACGAAAATAAAGAGTAGAAAATTAATAAATTAATTATCATGGATACTTAAACTTAAATATCCTGTTAACTTCACAACACAAGGGTCTTAGAATTAGGACGGCTCTAAATCCCTTAATCACTCTGTATCTCCGTATAGGACTCCGCTAAAATCATAAATTAAAAACAACAATGCATTATGAACCCAAAAGTGAATGATCCAAATTGAAACGTTGCGAACGCTCTTGATTATAATGACGAGTGTGTTGAAAATGTAATAATCACCACAGATGTTACATCCATAAACTGTACACAAAATTCGATTGGTATTAAATCGGGAATCTCTAGTTGAGACGCACAGTCTTTTGACCAATCATCTGGGGCCTTTCTATCAGCGTTGTAAAAACCATTCATGTTTTGAACAGTTCGAAAACCTGGCTTAAACCGCTTAGTGTGAAATCATACCATCACCACGGCATCACGCTCCTTTAGGTGAACGGTTTGAACATTGATATCCTCAAAGGTGAACGGTTATTGTTGTCTCTGGCATGTTTAAGCCAGGTTTTACAACTGCTCGGAACTTGCATGGTTTTTACAAAGCTGATAGTAAAGCCCCTGATATCAATTGCTGTCAATGATAAATAAAATCTGTCTAAAAGACACATGCCTAATCATTGAATTCCATAAAGGGTTTTCCAAGTTTTATACCATTCGACATATTTCATTCATAGCTAGTTGCCAAGTTTGTAGTTATATAGTGTTTTTTATTATTTGTGCTGTTAATTTGTGTGCCATAAATTAAGCTTCCAATGAGTGTCATGTAGTGATTACTTTAAAATAAATGTGATCAATTGTTTAGCTCATATTTACATTCCTGTATCTGACTAAACAAAACCTGTTCCCTCTTCTGTGCAAGAATGTGAGAAAGATTACATAATCATTATGTAGATAGACCTCGATATGACGTGTTGTCTTAGGTCGTCGATAGGCGTGCGCTAATTCTATCATGTTAAGCGAAACCATTTCCAGGCGTCATATCCAAATTGTAACGTGCAATAAGATTCTCAAATGATGTTTATATGTACTTATATTCATTATTTTGACAACTTCCCTGGATCAAATTCTTATCGGTAACTCATTACTTGTAACTATATTGTTAAAAGCCACGTTCATAATAATATTTCAAAACTGGTTTAGAGCGAAATTTACGCGTAGTCGATATCACGATGGCAATCACAGATTACTTAGGGAGTGATGGCAATTGTTTCGGCTTCTTCCGGAAGCCTTCATCAGGATCCTGATTGCGGTGCGTTCGTCGTAACCTCCCGAGTCGTACACTCTACGATTGTGACTGTTTCTGTTCTGTTGATTGTGTATGTCATATCATAATCATCTTCAATATACTCTAGTATTGCTGTATTGAGCTTTTTTCATTGAATCATTTAAATGTTAGATCACGTTTAATTTATTTTCATAGTTGAACCGATTTAGATATTGTATTCCTGTATAGATGTATTCTAAATACTTATTAATTTTTATATAATAAGAATGACAGGGTTAACACACGTGTTACTAACTAGTCAATTTTTCTACAAGTATTTTTGTTTTGTATTTTCTAAGACTGTAAACATAAAAAATAAACGTAATGTTAAAATGAGTATGTATCTAAGAAAAGTGTAATTTTTGAACATGACTAAATAAGTAGTACTAACATTTCTTTGCAGTTTAACTCTAAGTCTCAGTCTAACTAAGTTGCGTGCTGCCTAATTTGATTTAAGATCGTTAAATCGTTAATTTCCAGCGCATAAAAAACGTCAAGCTTTTTATCATAATACTGTTTAAGAAATTATTCTTGTATATTTAGATCATGTTTTTAAAAAAAAAAATTGTATGCAAACCGATTAAGTTGCATACGATTCGATAAGTAACTACATATATGCAAACTTTGCACTTTTGGTACGAAATGTGTAAGAATAGTTATATAAAATTATTTGAGTTACTATAATAGTGCCATCGCAGTAGACGCCGAACGAAGCTGGACCGCCTGAGGTACTAAAAGCGAAAAGTAAAACTCGTATAAGTTTAGTCACTTTGATATTAGGTAATCGATATAATGTTAGTCATGTAGGTACCTATAGTAGGCACAGCGTGAGTCTATGAAGTTACCTACCTGCATTTAGCTCAGCAGCTATTTTTGAGTCATCAGGGAATTGCTATAGCTAATACTAAACAAGTGAGCGAGGCAATCAATAAAATCAAATCAAATAATTGTTTGTTTTCATCTCACAAAAGGTTATTATTATGATAACATTTCAGAGATACTTACAAATATAATAATCCCAGCTTTGTGAGGGACTGGTGCCTGGAATAGGTTATAAGAACCTATGATAGCTTACCAGACCACCTAATATCTACGCTATTTAATTGAAGTATTAATTAATAAATGCATAATCAACAGCAAAGTGTTACATATGCCTACAATGGTGGCGTTGAATTTATAATTTTATATAAGGCAGTTACATGTATACAACTGCCTCGCTCACTCTTACTTGCTCACGCTTACATTAATCGCATCTTGTCTCTCTTACTCTGCGCGATTTCAAACTGTTATACACATGCCGAAACGTTCGCAGAAACTTGATGCAGTCACAGAGGTCGGTTGCGCCTACTATAGTTCCTATCATATGTCATGGATCGCCAACCTGTGACATTAGAGGCAGTCACACGATGCGTTGCGGCAGGAGATCGATGTAAAGGTGCCATTGATCTAAACAGTTGCTGCACTTCTCACACGCCCGCATCTTACTCGCCTCGTTTATTGTAAATTTAGCGTTGGTATGTTGCGGCAGAAAACGTATCTTGTTCATCATCAAATCACCATCACCGGTGTGGAGAAACCTGCAGCGATAATGTTCGGGCTAGGTCTTAAAACGCACAAATGTCACCAAAGTTCTCGCTTACAATTTCGTGAGATTCCTTTGGTCTCGTAAAAAGTGGATTAAAGTGACTCACTTCAAATGTGACAAAAAAATATATCCCTGACAGTACGTTCTCACAACAATGTTTTTGGCTATTGTTTTATACCGTCGTAATAAATAAATTTTTTTTTATGTATTCTTGAGTTTACGTGTGAAATGAAATTGTATGATTTTATTAACACTTTTATGTAATATAACGCGGTATAAAAGTGTTAAATGAAATCATACAATTTTATTTAACACTTTTATACAACCGTTATATGCTATTTGAGTTGAGATACATGTATGTTACGTCACTTGCTCTAAATTTCAATAAATATGAATAAATTTAAATTCATAATTGAACTAAATGTCTTTTCATGTTTACAAAGTATTTAAAATAAAATCACTGTTATTTATTCAACTAAAAGTTTGGTATGTATACTATGAAACTACTTTATTACATTTCATTGTAATTATCATAAGATCTTTATACATATATTTCAAATAAAGATTTTTCTACTTTATATTGTTTTTTTATTTTTATATTTAGTAAAACACAATATTTTGTAAAAATAATTTATTACATCTTATATACAATATTTTGATTTGCAGCTTGTATAATCAAATTTTAATGAACAACAATACTAAATTCATATATCTAATTACATTTTTTGCTAAATATTTTGTTAACATCACTATAAGTTTAGAATTACATATAAATTCATTACAAACAAAAATATAATACACTGCTATACATAAATTCAAACATCGATATGGATTTCGTAATTTTATAATTAATTTTAAATACACAGGTCGTGTATTTTAAAATAATTGTGAATAAAAATATTGCAAATGAAATCTATTTATTTGGCAAAATGTACAGATATTTCGCATGTATATAACTCTCACGGAAAATCGCATTCATAAACCTTTTTAATATTATAATACAATCTTCATATGTACAGAAAAACTGTACTTAACATCCAATCAAATCTCCGTGGATTAACCGTACGGTGCCGCGATCATCGTCTTGGTGAATAGGTGTCAGATATCGATCTGACCCTAATAAATACCTTCACTGCCATAATTATTAATAACAAGGTCATCAAAATAATGTTGCCATCCTTCAATAATAGATACAACTATTCATAAATGCATTATAAACAATTTCAACAAAAACACTTGATCCTAGAGAAATTTACATATTGTTCATGTTTAAAGAGATTTTTAATTTCATAATATAGGTAAACTCATATATTCAAACAATCAAACAATTTTAACTCATTAATAAAATACAGTTTCAAAAACTTGAAATTTGAGTGTGATACGTTGTCTTAGAAGACAAATTATATGTGAACTGTAGGACCACTTGATGGATTCACTCAACAGAACGATTAGTGAAAGTGATTGCTTGAATCACAGCTACGAGTAACTTTTCCGACTATAGTATTTTCTTGCGATTACAGTCTATAGTGCTATATATATTGTAGTTTAAAAAAAGAGATCACATATATAGCGGACAAACTCGCCGCAAGGTCCGGCTCATGACTGCAACGGGCGGTTGGGTGAAGGCGGCGCGGGCGCAGCGTCCAGGTCGCACGCGGACAGTAGCCGCACCAACTCGTCCGGGCTTGGCCCGCCGTCTCCCGATGGCGATTCTTCCCCGTCTGCTGCAAAATTCATATATTTTTTTTATGTATTAAAAACAATATTCAATCAAAATTACATTATTAATTATAAATCCAGCTCTTCTCGACAGCACGGACATAGTGAGAAGGCTTAAAAGGAAAAAAAAACCTTTTGAGTTAGTGTAGTGAAGTGCCAGTGAATAGCTAAGTTAGTTCTATGTTAAAGAACACAAGAACAAGGCGTTAATAGAGACAATAAGATAGATGTTAATGGACACATTTTTAAAATTACTCGTTTTAGCAAATTAAGTCATAACTAAATTATTCATTAGTCTTTAAGGCTTGATCGAAATTAAATGATGTACATGTACATCATTTAAATAAAAAAAATGATTAAATATAAATAATCGAGTCAATTAACCCCGCCCCTTAAAATGTCTAGTGCAAAGGTAAAACCCAGCCATGACACTGGCACCATTACAGAGAGATATCATAATTCAAGATGAAAGTATGATCTTTTTTTTTTCATAGGGCAAATGCCTTTATTAAAATAAAACACTAATAACTAATTACAATACTGCAGCTACTACAATAACATTTGAGCAATCCACTAGCTATTGGTAGCCTATAGATAACTCAAATGTTCTAACCCGCTACCGGCCGGCAGCGTGCCCAGAGTGCTAGCAGCATTGCTACGCTGAATTGCAATGCTGATTCGTTGAGCCAAATGATGTATGGTATGATCTTGGTTGTGACTAGCCGTTACTCCGGTCAGGAGCTCTAGCTAGAATCGCGACGCGGTCCGAGTCACTTAATGTGTTTACTGTTTGTACCGTCAGCAAGTCAACTATACGTATAGAAAAGTCGTCCGCGTTGAGGTAACATTATACATATTTTTTGCACATTTACCTAATTGTGTTAAATTAGTTACAATTCACTAATTCCAAAAATTAACAAATAATATAAGATCGATAACTAATAGCATAGGTTATATATATAATATATACTGTATGGATCTAGCGTTTGACCACAATTACGCTTGATAGTCAGTGACGATGTGGTCGAAGATGTTATCACGCTAGATGTAGAATGCTTACTGGCTCTCAAGGACTGCTGCCTGAACACATTATGTGTGGTTTGGTGACAGTTTTTCAATCTTGACTACTTTGTACTACTGTACTTTCGAATACGCGCCTGGCTAGCTACCACCCGGTAGCTAGCCAGGCGCGTATTCCACCATACTGGGAATTTGATAACGGTGTTACCTTCACCGGAAGCTCAAGCTGTTGTTGGGGATCGAACAAGTGCCCGTCGGTTTGACAGGCGACGCTCCCCCCGCTGAGCTATCATCGCTTTAGATGCGATATGTATCATACGTCTCCCGCTTCATCATCCAGGATTAAATGCGATTGCAATTATTTGGGTCACTAATATAACAAACATATCGCTTCAAAGAATATCGAGCAAAATATGAGCTATACCGAAAAAGTTATCAATGAAAGCTTGAACAAAATCACCAGCGAAACTTGGCATAAAACTAAAGTGAAAAAACATGAAAAAGAATGGAATTGAAACAATAAAAATAGAGAGTACTAGTTGGAACATATGTGATACTAGTAGCGCCCTGCAGTTTCACTCACATAGATTACGGTTTTTCCGCTACATCAATTATCCCACGGGAACTATACTTTTTCCGAGATAAAGTAGCTTATGTGTTAATAATTTACACTATCTCCATATCAAGTTTCATGGAAATTGGTGTAGCCATTTGAGCGTGAAGAAGTAACAAACGCACACATATTCACACAAACTTTCGCATTTATAATATTAGTAGGATAGGATAGGAGACGTGTGTGACCTGCAGCGGGTGGAGGCTGCGGCGGCTTGGCGGCGCGGTCGATGGGCGCTGTGAGGTCCCACATCTGCGCGGCGCCCGAGCGGTGTCCGCACAGCAGCAGGCGACGCGGGCGCAGCGCGCCCTCGCACTCCGCCACCACGAAGCACGACACCGCGCTGCCGTCCACCGAGCTTATCGTGCACACCCTGCATCGACAACGGCACGCTAGAGCCTCATGCGATATAATAACGAGTCGGCCTCACACTGGACTCAATATGAACATGATATTAGTAGACTTGACACCCGGAAGTTCTGCATTATCTATATTTTAAATTTATTATGATTTCAAGACAACGTTAACTCGTGTATCATCTGTATTGTAAGCATACCTACTCGATATGATTAATTTATTCTTTTATAAGATGCACTGGCGGCACTAGTGGTAGTGGGCACTAGTGAACTGTGTAGGTAATCTATTTTGTAGACCTTAACTTAATAATCTGACATTCTTAATATCTAAATAAGTACTTATTTCTGTTCCTTAGGAAGAGACTAGACTCCCACGACACAGGGAATCCTAGTATGGGAGCTAGTGACTCCTATCCAAACTCTAATTATCTGAAGTAAGCTTATGTAATTATAAGTAGCACTGAATAGTTTATTTTAGTGTTAAGTTTAATCTTTTCAGTAAAATAAACTATTTCTATATGTGAACTAGCTGTATATTATATTGCATGTGTTGTATATATATATAGGACACTTTGGTATTAGTTTTAAGACCCTTGGTATAAAAATTTTATTTCATTTCATATTGTTTTGGTCATTCTATATGATGTATTGTGAGCAACGGAAGAGACTCAGTCCCACAACACGGGATTTATCCTATTGTGGAATTCAGGGCACATGGCAATGTGACTCGTATGTTAGTTATTAAGTAAGGAAAGAAATAAACTATTAAACAATTATCTGCGCGATTATTTATACAAAGACTAGGTTCATTCGCATGATATACGGAGTAAAAAACAAAATTAGTCATCGTTTAAATTACCACATGTATAACCACAGCGTCAAATTGAATGTAGTAATAGAAATATTCATTCCAAGAAAAAAAGTGTGGTTCGTGATGAAATAATAGGAAACGGTACTTGCCTTTTCCCGTTTGATGCCAGCCGTACGTACAACGTATCAGTGTCAGGAACTACTTTCTGTATGAATATCTGTTCTTCATCCTGCTCGCCGTATGGACCTGAAACACAATAGAAATAGTTTTTTATCAAATCAAATCAGTTTATTCAGATAAGTGCACATTCAAACATATTTTTATATTATATGGCTAGAGGTTTACACAAAAAATTATGGGTTATCTGTCGCTGAAATAGGCTCAATCGCCTGTGTTTCTGCTTACAGCGCCCTCCTCCTAGATTTATAAAAAAATAATCTAGCCTTATGCTATTGACAACTGTGGATACATTAAACAACTATTATAATAAGTTTAAAGTTAAGTGTAAAAGTTCCTCTCGGTGTGTGAAGTGTAAGTGCATGTGTGAGTGTGAGAGGGTGTCGGCTTAGATATATGTTTTTTTTGCATCAAAAAAGTTTAGACAGCGTAACTGTGGTTGATATTAGAAAATCGTACATAAATTATTATTATGTTACGTTAAAACCTTCAAGAGTTTTTCAGTTTTTTATGGTTCATTTTTTTTTTATTTTTACATATAAGTATGCGTTTGACAACTGCCTCACCTGATGTTAAGTGATGACGTTGTCTAGGATTTAGCACGCAAACCTAGAAGGTACCTATTCACTCGCGACTTGAAGACTCCAGGATTGTACATATCGGGAAACACAGACTCGGGCAACGGTTCATTGCATTAACGTCATGCTATCCGGAACTTAATTTCCAATTTTTGTCCAATTTTGGTAAAAATCGTCTATTTGTGGGATTTGAACCCACGACTACAGAATACCGCCTTTTTCCTTTGCCAACAAAGCAACACTGTACTATCAGTCCGAATTTATTCCTTTGTTGCAGATACATAATAAGCCTCAGGCTATTTTGATGGGCTCTGTGTATCTATAGAAGTAGCGATGCACTTTTATTTATGTTGTTTTAGTTACTATTTATTTGAATCACCTACATAATGTACATAATATATAACATTACCTAAAATACAATGAAATTACAAAAATTCAATGCCATTATAATTAGAGGTGACGAATACATGCAGATGTACGAATTATATAACTGTAATAATTACTTTCGATAACATCCAAATCATTCATTCAGAAATGCTGTTAAACCCTGTTATCATCCTGTTGATGGGTGCATGTTTTCCAAGATTGGATTTGCATTTACTACCTACAAGCATGTTGTATGTATTGCTTCCAGGCTGTTTGGGCCGTGGTCTAAGTGAAACTTTTGTTCCAGACGATCACTGCGGTCGACATCTTCAGTGGTTCAGCTCCGAGCGGCGACAAGAGCGGCGAACTCTCCTTCGCGGTGTCTTCTCTGATACTGAGAAAGAAAGTTTCACATAGACCACGGCCAAACAGCCCGGAAGCAATACATACAACATGCAACGCCGGCCGTGAAAGCCTTAGAGTTTACATACCTACAAGCAGTTTACTTTTCGGTCGTCCTGGCGAATCCAAGAAAAGGAAGAAATCCCAATTAGTCCTAGCTAAAATACAGTCAAGAAGCACACACAATTTCGAACAATAACCTGTTAATCCCTGTCTCTGTCGCTCGGTCCTGCACCAATATATTACGTCACGACGCACAGGGTCACGCTGGCGTGCAAATGACTGGCCGGTTGGCGCAGTTGGTAGCACTCTGCCTTCTGAGCCACTGGTCCCGGGTTCGATTCCCGGACAGGTCAAACATTTGTGTGCATGAACATGTCTGTTTGACTTGTGTCTGGGTGTGTATATGTATATAAGTATATATATTAGTCATCAGTCGCTTTCTCTGTCCCTATATCCCTATGTATGCTTAAATCTTTAAAACTACGCAACGGATTTTGATGCGTTTTTTTTTAATAGATAGAGTGATTGAAGAGGAAGGTTTATATGTATAACAACATCCATTAATGACATAGGCTATATATTTTATACCCGTGCGAAGCCGGAGCGGGCCGCTAGTTATTTCAATAAATAATAAGGGGACGAATAAAAAGGTGTGCTTTCTTACCGCAGTCATTGTGCGCTTGAGCCGTGGGCGCCTCTAAAGCAAGTACGTTGAAAGCTGCGTTTGGAGTGGTACCGGGCTGAGTTGATATCATTCCTCTAAATCTCGTCACCCGCCAGGATCGGACGTGGTTGTACTCACTACATACTGATACTAAATAGTTTTCCGACAGGGATACCTGCACAAAAATAGATAAATGAAATATAATATCAAGTAACACGTTTTTTTTTTTGTATAAGTTTGCATTTGACAACTGTCTCACCTGATGTTAAGTGATGACGTTGTCTAGGATTTAGCACGCAAACCTAGAAGGTTCTATATAGGAAGGACCTATTCACTCGCGACTTGAAGACTCCAGCATTGTACATATCGGGAAACACAGACTCGGGCAACGAGTTTCATTCCTTGGCAGTACGCATTAAGAAAGTGGAAGCTAAAAGCTTCGTACGTATAGGTGGTATATCTACCATATAGCGATGGCGAATTGCCGTACGTCGTGTCGACCGATGATAGAAAGGGGATGGTGAAATCAGATTGTGTAATTCCAGTGCACATTCCCGAAATGCACCCGATAGAAAACCGATAGGCTTGCTACTCTACGCCGGTGTTCAAGCCTGAAGCCTACGTTCCACCAAAGAGTTACAGCCGATGATTCTTTTGGCTCGCCTCTCGATGACAGTAAAACTACAAAAATAGTCAACTATTTAAAATGGCATCACAATGTCTTCAAAAAGTCCAGTCAACATACTGTTCTCCGGGTATAACGTGGCACTTAATTAGTGCCACGTTATACCCGGAGAAACAATGTCAAGTCAATTTATCAAATCTCGATGACAGCGTTCCCACAAGGCCATATTTGTATATATTTAGGCCCACTTGCACGTTCCCGAGTTAGCCTAAATAACTCGGAGTTAACAGCTAACACAGGGATAAATAAATAACTTGTCTTGTGCCATCAAGAATTAGGAGTTAGCCTAGGGTTAATTTTCTAAATATTTAACCCATCAATGTGGGAGAGTTAAGTCGCTAACTCTAGGTTAGTGAATGTCAAAACAAATTGACGTTATGCACTGAGGTACTATTACTACGTATAGAGATGACAAATGACTTTACTTCAAACTCTTGCAAAATGAAGCATGACATTAGCTTTTGATAGCTCCTCTATACGCAGTAATAGAACCTCAGTGGCTAAAAAAAAGAAATGTCGGGTTAGCTATCCTGATGTTATTTTATAGATGTGCAAGGGACAATGAAAGTTAAAATTTTAATGATCTAACCCTGAGTTTACAAACTCTACATTTATTTATTTAACCTGACTATGCGTGCAAGTGGGCCTTAGGAACTTTTACGCATTTCTTCCAAGATTTAAATACAATTAAAATTAAAATCCGATGTATGATCATCCCTTACAAGCTTAAAAATGTATCATTCACACCCAGTGTATCAAGTCATGAAACACGGTTTATTAGTTAAAATTGAACGTATACATTATTTGTTCGGAGACCATAACATTTGTTCATCTTTCGGCGATGGAAGCTTACCTTAGTGATAGGACTCTGGTGAACAGTAAACGTCTGGAACAACTGAGGCCCGTGCCCCACAGTCTCGGGATGCTGGACGATGACGCGCACCGCGCCGCTTCTTGTACCGTATGCTATTTCGATCCAGTTGCCACACAGATCTGTCAATGTGCAATTTCTATTATTATGTGTAAAATTATCATTTGAAAACGTTTATAGATACGGGCGTTACTTTGCGGAAATCCATACTATAATTATATTAATGAAACACCAAATATCGTTGATTAATATATTTCTAGCATTTGCCCGGCCACTTGATAGTAAATGATGATGCAGACGCAAAACACCTTGATTTAAAAACGGGAATTTATATTTTTAGACCGCCATGAACACCAGTAAATTAAACAATATATTGAGAGCTAAAAATATTAAAAATCACACAAAATAAAGGCGAAGGTTCGTTTGTACGTTTGTTACGCTGTAACGGCTGAACGGATTTGCATGAAATTTGGATTGAAGATAGCTTAGGGAGCGTTCAAGTATTACGTAACAAATTTGAGGGGAAGGGGATGAATTCTTCTGTAGCCTTACGATGCGTTACAGGGGCGGGACGGGGTGTTTGAACTACGCGTTACGTAAAATTGTTTTAACCCTTCAGAATGGTCGCGTCGATTTTGTTTCTTAAGCAACTTTTCAATCATTTTTTTTCTTAAAATTTCTAAATGAAAGACCGTTTGTATCCAATACAGAATAATAGAAAAATCTCCAAAAATTACGTTACGTAATACTTGAATGCTCCCATTATACGATATTTGCATACGCGTCATGACTGTTGAAGCAAAACGCCTCTTGCGACAAGGATGGGTATCACATTGGCGCCCGTCCGGTACTTACTACCTTGATGGAATGGAGAAGCAGGAAATAAATAATCTTATATTATTATATATATATATATATATATATATAGTTATAAGGAACTATAACACTTACTTGTTTTCGGTGTGAGATATACTGATATGGCTGTGATAGGTTCTTGTGTGGGGTCCTTATATAGCTGCGTGACTAGGAGGTCGTTGTCTTTCATTCTAAGGGGGAACTTCTGCATGTCTAAAACAATTTTAACTTGATCAATACCAATGTAATCAATCAAGGAACTTCTGCATGTCTAAAACAATTTTAACTTTTTTTTCGTTTTACAACTGTCTCACCTGATGTTAAGTGATGACGTTGTCTAGGATTTAGCACTCAAACCTAGAAGGTACCTATTCACTTGCGACTTGAAGACTCCAGGATTGTACTTATCGGGAAACACAGACTCGGGCAACGAGTTCCATTCCTTGGCAGTACGCATTAAGAAAGTGGAAGCATAGAACTACAGAACTTGATCAATACCAATGTGATCAATCAATCAAGAACACATGATATTTCTATGGTCTTCAATTAATAAATTATAAGATAGTAAATGTATCCAGACGTGCAAATATTAGCCTATATACAATTATAGATATGTATATCAAAATGGGTAAGATGGGTACTTACCGATATAATTGATAGCCCCCGTGGCCGTCCCGAGCAGAAGGAAACTGCCAGCGGTATCGTATGTGGTTAAATGTGCGACATCTTGTGTCTGCCAGTGTTGCGTGCTCGTGTGCCACACACCGGCTTTGCTTCGACTACCAGCACCGCTCAGGGCGACTAATTGTGGGCCGACGAATAGTAAGTGCTCTACACGTACGCCTAGATTGAATGTGCCTGAAAGTTCGCAATTCGGATAAAAACCATTAGTATGCCTAACAGTGAATGGATAAAGGTCCATTCACTGTTTTAGGCAGCTAGCTGTTTTAACAGCTTTGTTAGTTATCTGTTCTTCTGAATGTAGTCAACCCTCTCCAATATAAAATAGTCTACCTTCCTAAGAGATGTGTACAATGGTGATATACTGAAGAGATTACTTGTAAACACGATGACATTAGTTTAGTCAGGAATCTGTTCTTGTATATGTGAAAAAAGCTCTCAGATTTTATTAATTCGACCATTCTAAGACATGCGCAGAATGATGATATACTAGAGAAATTACTTGTAAGCACATTGGGATTAGTATTGTTAGGAATCTTTTGTTCTATAATATATGTGATCTAAAGTTTTCAAATTTAATAATTCGACAGTTCTATGCGATCTTTAAGCATAAGCACAAGGTAAAAGGTTAAGTACAAAAATTTAATAAAATGGTAAAAAATTAAATGGGGCCAACCGTAATGCCTTGTGGCATATATTTTGGATAAGCGATTTGCCAGGTACACCACAGACTGTCTATTTGCTAAACTTTAGCTCTAGTACTGTGAACTCACCAACTAATGTCCTCCTCACAGGTTCACTATGTGTTGAAAACGCCCACAATCTGACTAGCGGCCCGCTCGCTATCCCTAGCATGACATCTGTGCCAGTAGAACTGTTACCACTAGAGCTGCCGCCACCAGTCTTTGCATTCAATGCTATCCTCTCTATGACTGAATCTTGCACAGGAGATTGGAATACGACGTACCAACCGCACGAATCTGTTAATCTGTAATTACATATGTATTTTTTTTAACAATCCCATTACTTATTTTAGTAAGCCTCAATACAGAGAATCTAGTAAAAGCTCATTTAGGTTTCAAACAGATATTCCAACTAGATTAATCTTTAAATAAATCAAATAACGCCGTTTACAGATCGAGCGTATTTCCATTGAGCCATTCGCCCACTTTGTAACAATGTAAAATAATGAGATGACATTCATTATGTGAAGCTGCCACATAATTTTCTTGATCAAACGCGCATATTGAATTTATAGTCTGACTCTTTTTTAGCTTTTGAGTAAACACAATAGGCGGAAGCAAACCTACAAAGCTTGTACTATAAAGAAGTATTACAGTGTTAATAATTTTAAAACGTTATCAAATACGGTCTTTAAACTGGGTAAGCCGTGAGCTGCATTGAATACGGCCGGCATGCCTGATATGCCCGCATGATAGCTACTAGTAATATGCTAAATTTGGCAAAAATACCACCAAAAAATAAAAATTGAGTCTTGAGAATTTTACACATTATGAAATGTCACTTCGCCTCCACTCTCATTGGTGCTTTCATCCAACTATGTTTGCCATCAATCCGGGTTTCCCCGGATTTGTCTTAGGTTATAGAGCGTCCGGGCGGGGTTTTATTTGAGTTTTAGTTGTCCGGTAACTTAAAAAAATCTGTGTTGAATTGTCGGGGTTTTAAGCTCCATAATCCGGGGTCTTCACTTATCTTGTCCTGGGAGGCAGATTTTAGAGATGGCAACTCTACATCTAATGGATCTCGTTGAATGAAGTTCATCTCTACTCTCATTGGTGGTTCGTGTTTCAACCACCAATGGGGGCCGACATGAAGTGACATTCCATAACGGGTAAAGATAGCAGATACGGCTGCTAGTGGGCCACTGCCAACCACGTTGAGCCAGAATAAATGGCCTGCAAGACTCTTTCAACAAAGCGCACAATTTTATTAGTATTAAATTAGTAATAAAATATTAGTAACAGTCTGATTGTCACGTAAGTAAGCTCACTTTGGTATTTCTGTGTTGTTGTAGACAGTGCAAGACCTTTTGACAAAATTCCAATTTTTTCACTCAGTTGATTATTTCCAATATTGTGGATAGATTTGGGTGTGATTCAAATACATTAGAACTATACATTCTTATTCGGATTTCATCGCGTATACTGAATATCCATCCGCGGCTTCACCTTCATCATCCAATAAGTACAAGTTTTTTTTAAAATCTATACATACAGTTTTTCTTGTCACTAAATTGACATCACACGGTAAGTCTAGCTGCGCCCCGCGGTTTCACACGCATAGACCACGGTTTTTCCCGTGCCTGATATTTTGTAGCGTGATGTTATATAACCTTAAGCATTCCTCGATAAATGTAGTAACCAACGCAAAAATATTTTTTCCAATTTCAAGCAGTAGTTCCTGAGATTAGCGCGTTCAACCAAACAAACAAACTTTTCAGCTTTATAATATTAGTTCAGATAGATCTTATATGTCTTGTCATTTCAGACTTGCCCTTATTATCATAAATGGCCCACGCATGCGTATATGCATTCCTTCAATCATAAAAATATTATTGATAAACTATTTTGATATTTGTTCATAATAAGATCGCAATATATATATTAGATTAAGGGACATATTATATTCACGCCTGACCTTTCTCCCATTTTGACACACAATTATCTTTGTATTATGTTGTCCCATATTATTATTATTAATTTGAGTCGAAAGCTATTACGATTTTCGTCCATAATTGTAATATAAGCGTAATGACTCATGTAATATATGCATACTGGAAAGTTACTCTCCGACTGGTTAGCGACTCTAGCGTTTGTCCACTATCTAACTGATAGTCAGTGACGATGTGGTCGAAGATGTTACCCCGCTAGACCTATAATGCTGGCTCTCAAAGACAGTTGCCTTTACACTTAACATGTTTGGTGACAATTTTTCAAACTTGAGGGTGGTAGTTAGTCACGTGGGTAGTCGAAAGTACCCTACCACCATGCTGGGAATTTGATAACGGTTTTGCCGTCACTGGAAGCTCAAGATGCTGGTTGACAGCCGACGCTCCCACCGCTGAGCTATCATCACTTCTAGGTTTGCGTGCTAAATCCTAGACAACGTCATCACTTAACATCAGGTGAGACAGTTGTCAAACGCAAACTTATAATAGTAAAAAAAAAAAAAAAAACTTTAAAAAATAATTAACTAATTTGCAGTTCTTCAGCAAGTAGACAGGAGAGTAATTTTCCTATATCAACAATAATGTTAATTAATGTAACATTAATGTGTTACTAATTATTAATGTAACAGTTATTTAATGTTTAATTACAGCAACAATAATGTGTATTACCTGTATCCAGTCACAAAATGTGTGTACGCTACAGCTATCCAGTTGTGATGCGCCTTTATTATTTGTACTTTTGATGCACCGGCTGTAACATTGAGGCACTTCAACAAACTTATTGATTAAGTTGGCTGCATTTTCACCTTACTTGTACGTTAAATAAATGGTTTAATATCAATACTTGAAGTTTTATGAACTACATTCCCTTACATGATGGTAAGCTACTAGTTTATGGTCTGACTACTGCAAGTCATTGACGTCATTGTACTGCAACATTTGTTTTTAATTATTAAGAAGTGTCATACTAATTTGAACTTTATTATAACCATATAAGAGCTTACCTTTTTTCCAGATTTTTAGTTCAGTTTAGTTGAAGTAGAGAATCTCTATAACTATATTCAACATAAATGATACAGATTTTGGTGAAAATGCAGCCTTTATTATAAAATTCAATATTGGAAAATAATACCAACTTTCTGGTGGTCTGTGCCCTTTGTGGCAATCTGCATTGCCAAGTGAAGCTGCCCTCGAATGTCCTCTACCACAACGGCTGAAAAGATAATAACAAATAATGAGTTGCGGAAATGTTTTGTTGATAGAAGGATCTGTAGACTGAAGTGGAAATTTTATTCGTTTTTATGGTTCTTTGCATTAATATCATGCTAGGCGGAACTTACATTCGAATTTGTTAAGGACAAAAATTGTAAAAATACTAGAATTAGAACTTAAATCATCCAATGGTCATGTTGGCTGCTCTGCACTGCCATATTTACGGACAACAAATCTGGCGGACATGAAAATGACATTAACTATTCTATAATTTTGATGATTGACTGGCTGCACAATAATAATCTTAATATAAATCTAGACAAAACTCATATTATGACTTTTAAGAGTACAATTTCTAATTATGACAAGCATATAAATATACAATGGTAAGCATATAGGCGAAAAACAAACAGGTAAGTTGTTAGGACTATACATAGACTAATTTATCATGGAAATCGCATGTTGAGCACAAAACTCAATCAATTCTCATATGCACTCTATATGTTAGGCAAAGTAGCCAATTATAAAACTGTTCTCAGTGCATACCACGCCTTTGTTGGTTCTACACTTAAATATGGAGTACTAGCATGGAGAAATACCACAGAAAAAAACCCATCTTTACTGCTAAAAAAAATTGTATCAGAGCAATATGCAGGTTAAAACGAAGTAATTCTTACAAGCCTTCGTTCAAAAAAATGGAACTGTTGACCCTCCCATCGATATATATCTACAATTCTGCTATGTATGTAATAAATATTATTCAAAACGTTAATAGGTTGCGGAGTAAGAGACATCTAACAAATTGCAAGTCATGCTCCACAGAACTGCGCTGAACAGTAATAGCACATTCATAATGAGAGTCTTAATTTATAATAAATTACCACAGTGTCTAAGAGATGTACAAAATACTGACATATTTAAATTTAGGCTTAAGAAGTTTTTAGTAGACAAGACATTATAGTATTAACAAATTTTTAAACGATAAGGACAATATAATTTAATTTCCGTGATTTTGATATTTGCTAACTACATTTTGCATGCCCAACCGGCTAAAGCATGGCGAGCTGAAATTATTAAATACTGTTAACATATTATATTCTACCCATGTTTTGCAAAATAAATAATTTGACTGTTGTGTTAATTGTGAATAGTTGAGTTCTAGTTTTAGTTAGAATCCATGACTACAGAGTACCATCAGTAATATATTTTATTATTTTGCCTAAAGTTCAGTGGATTGCTACCTTATTTGATCTTGTGATGGTATCCTTGCAATAGTGCGTAAGTCAAGTGATGAGTTTCTAGAGTGTGTCCTGTTAGTTGGTGCATCTGTACTTGATGCTGTTGAGTTCTTTCGAGAACAACTGTTGCCATTTCTTCCATTATTACCATTTGGCACATTCACTGAAAGATATAATAGGAGTTATTGTGGCATTACTTCCATTTGGATTATACTTTAAATTTATAGGCAAACATATTTTTTATATACATTCTAATCATAATTTAAAGACAACAAATTAAATGGACAGTAAAACTGAGAATAGCTACTAATCTATCTAAGATTTTTATGTTTAGGTATGTTACCTGAACACATCATATTTCAATAGGTTTGTTCTACATAAAATTGATATGGCATACAATATCTGAATTCCCTTCTTACCATATAACTCATAATCATTGATAAGGTAACACAGGTCGTTTCGCGTGTAACCTAGTGGAAGAACAATTAAATGAGTAGATAATAGACAAACTATAATAACAGATCAACAAACCCTTTTTTGCCTGTTTTAATAGTTAGAGATGTATGCTGTAATAAATATAAAATAAGAAAATGAGGTACTTTTTCCACCAATTTATTTAATATTACTATCTATTTAATATGTCTATTCTTAACAGGCAATTCTTTCTACTGAGATGTTATTTCAAAAGTTTTGGGGCTATGTAATTATTTTTCAATAGGTCTCCCTTTTACCATAAACTACATGTTTCTAGATTCACAAAGATTACGGGGTCACCTAGATTTTCTTCATGCTTAAATCATATCTCTATCTGATTTATACATTTTAAGAGGTTTATCAATGTGCAGGACCTCTTCCAGAGCCACTGGTGGTGGTGGTGGAAGTAATACTTTCATAGATACCATACCTACCATATACCATTTGGATGAGTTTTTTGTCTCTATATTAGGTAACAGTCAACTCAGAGTCCAATTTCTTTGTCACTTAATTACTACTAACTTACTTACATTTCTGCTTCAATATTATTAATTAAAACTGAAATACTATTCTTTCGAATAAAGATAATGACTTACAAGGAGGAGGCAGGTATCCATAGAACAGCACATCTCCACATGATGAGTGATTCATTTCATCACACAGAGCCAATCTCCGACTCAGTGGAGTAATACCAAAGTAATCACACTCATGCTTTAATGCTCTTATGTTGATATTATTCAGGTCTATGTCCCGAGTTCGTAAGTAGTTTAGAATAAGTCCAAATAATTGTGGATCCCTGTCAATAAATATTGCACCTGTCTCATCTCTAACAGTGGGTATTCTGCCGCTTAATAATGCAGTGAAGAATGTATCTGGCACCCAAGTTAGAGTATGCCATGATGTTGCAAATCTGAAATTAAGGAAATCTGTAAGTGTTGCATATATGTAACACAGGAACATGGCACTCGGTGAGTAAAAGTATTGGTTAGAATATGAGATAGCACTATCCCTACCTACCTACGACCTATTTCTGCAAAGCTTCATGTAGGTATGAAACTAGCTAATAGAATACGGTATGAAGGTACTCTCTCTCAAAATTACTTTCACTGCAATAGGTAGGTATGTATATATGCAGAAGTCGTGTTGTTTAAAAATTGATCTACGTAGCAGACATGGTAATAAATATATTAGCAAATCAATTCCAGAAATTAAATTGTAAATCGAATATATAGACGTAAAAATAACGTAATATTATTTTATTACCAGCTGAGACAGTCACACAATTATCAATTTCTTACACTTTCCATTATTAACTTATACGTTACCTTGTACCCCCAATGTTTAAGTTTACAATTTCTTGGTAGTTTGCCATTTGTTTAGAAAATATTACCTAAAACCTAACCGGAAAATAAATATTTTCGGAAAAACTTTAACAAAAAACAGAAGATGTCAACATGTCAATATTGTTAATCATAAATCAGAGAGAATATATTGTGATGTCAATTCTGGATGGATGTCAAGTCAAATTCTGAACAGTGGCCAACCATAGATATATGACACTATTTATGTAAAACCGTGGCTGCGTTCAGGAACTTCGTCGGCCAAATATTGATCGGCCAATATTTTATCGATGTCTCACGAATGGCTACTTCATAGCATGTTACAGAAGAAGAAGAATCCAGACCTATATTTTATGGGATATTTGATTATATATACTTTCCAGTGCGAGACTGGCTATTAAGCAGCCAACCAATCCAATGTCTTCAGGCGTTTTTGATAGTTGGAATTTTAAATTTTAGACAGGCTTTAGATAACATCCCCAACGCCACTGACCAGATTAGACGTAGTGGTCAAAAACTATGAATACTAAACTTATTAGATTATGTTGGTTTCAAAAGTGAGCTTGGAGTATTTGTAAGGCGTATCATTTTTCGGATGTTCAATAAAAATCGGTAATTCGGGCAAAAATATGTTATAGCTTTAAATTTCTTTAGCAGGGCAATATTTTTTAAAGAGAGACGTGTCCGTCGGCTGCCTATCAGTCAGTGTCTCAAAAAGTCAATTTATCGAGTTGGATTGTTGGGGCTGATGTATGAAAATAAGATTACTGAGAATAATTAGAGTAATAAAAAGTAATATCCAGCGTTGACATGCCGGCCACCGCCGCCCCCAGCTCGGGCAGCAGCCCTAAACGAGGATTGTTCCATAACACGGCCGGCTTCAGCACCCTCATCACTGCAACCGTGTTGACGCTGGCTTGGCTGGCCGGTTTCGCTTCCCGGCTCTTCGCTGTTATTCGTTTTGAAAGTATAATTCATGAGTTTGACCCATGGTAAGATTAGCAAAATATATACTGTTTCTAACCTGCTTTGCCTATGCATCTCCATAATCATTCGTGTCTGTTTTAGGTTCAACTATCGGTCCACGGCCTACATGGTCCAGCATGGGTTTTATAATTTCTTAAATTGGTTTGACGAGCGAGCATGGTACCCCCTGGGCCGAATTGTTGGTGGTACAGTGTATCCTGGCCTCATGATTACGTCAGGGACTATACATTGGATACTACATGCTCTAAATATTCCTATACACATTAGAGACGTTTGTGTTTTTCTTGCACCTGTGTTCAGGTAAGATCACTTAAATGCATAAATTATTTTATAATATGAAAGAAATAGTAGTATAGTCTAGCCGCAGTATGAAACTGCCTGGCTGAGGGCAATACATTGTTGTGCCTTGCCAACAATATACATCATCACAACATCTCAAGTGTGATGTGTTTTCTATATCTGCAATTATTGTTAATATATCAAATGGGACTTTATCACATGAAAAACATTTATTTACCTTGATGTTTTAACCAAGTTGCATTGGTTGTGGTCACAAGAAGTCTTCTTGTCCTCCACCTATGCAACTTGGTTACTGAAAACAATGTGTTCAGGACTAATGCAACTTGATATATTAAAAATGTGTATGAATTGCTTAAGTCTAAAAATTACAATTTGCAGTAATTGTTTAGATCTGATGTTTTATTACTTTTGTTTGTGTAAATAAATATTGCATGTATTGATACGTTTTAATACAATTTCAGTGGTCTGACAGCCATTGCTACATACCTTTTAACTTCAGAGCTATGGTCACGTGGTGCTGGATTATTTGCTGCATGTTTTATTGCCATGGTGCCAGGCTACAGCAGTCGCTCCGTTGCTGGGAGTTATGACAATGAGGGAATTGCAATTTTTGCACTGCAATTCACTTATTACTTATGGTTGAAGAGTGTCAAGACGGGATCCGTGTTCTGGTCTATTTGTACAGCACTGTCATACTTTTACATGGTGAGATTTTTGTCTAATCACATTCAAACAATGAATTTATACTATCACACACTCCATACTTGGCTACATTTCAAAATATGTTTTCAAAACTGGAAACCATTCCACATGTTAATTGAAAATTACTAATGTACATAATTGGACATGGGACAATGGACACTGGGACAATCATAACTCCCAGACGAAGAACTGTAAATCAGTTTGAAACTGGTTGGAGAGTAATTTTCCCGCAAATATCATGTCAATTCTAGCTGGTTCTTAGATAATAATATTAAATAAGCGTTTTGTGAACTTTGCAGTTCCACTATCAGTAAAAAGTTATGGAATAATATTTTGAATTATGTTTTTGCTTTAATTTGTCACACTTAAATGTAATTTTTATAAATGATTTGGTTGGGACATACTCTACAGGATGCTGATTCGTGTGAATTAACTTCTGTCAATATAAATTGGTTCATCTAAATTAACAGTGTCAATACCAAATATTGAAATGTGAGAGATTGTTGACAAAATTTTTTTCATAGAATAAAATTTTTATAACATTCATGTTTAACCAGTACCTTGATTGAGTTTCGCTTGTCTTTTTACAATTAGTGCACCAATATAGATATATACTTGTTTAGCATAACATAATTAGACAAACTTTGGTCCAATTATTTGGAGCCATTTACAAACTCTTGACCGTAAGAGTTGCTTGTTTACTAGGACTATGTAGCCAGAACTAGCAGTTAGTAGAACTGTAGCAAACCAAACCTCACCTACACCTCACAAATGCATTTAATTACTCGCATGTTTCTGACATCATACTGATATCAGTTTTTTTTTCGCCTTTATAATACTAGTGTGATTTGAACAGGCAAGCATTCAAATATATTCTTTGCCTCGACAAGCATGATTAAGAAAACACAGTTTAGCACAGTGTTATACGACTATCCCATGGCGTTGTTTTGCACGACAAAGTAATAATGATAAAGGCAAGTTAAATTACTGTTTTGTGATTAAAATTTTATGTCTACTACTAATAGTTTTGCACTCAACCTAAATTCTTTCCTAGATATCTTTGGTTTGTGTTCGTTAACTAGCAGCATCCTGCAGCTTCACTCGCGACTGCTATGTTTTTATTTATTTATTTACATTCACACAAGGTCTTCAAGTCCCAAACTAGGCAGAGCCTGTGCTATGGTAACCTGATGACTGATATATATATTTATATACATAACACACCCATGCGATTACACCTTTTCAGGGTTGAATTTACAAGAATCTCTTTTAGTGGTTGTCATAATAACTATCAATGTGCCAAATCAAACTGTGCGCTGTGTGCGCTGGTAGATCAGTCCAGTAGTGGATCCAGAATTCTTCTTTAGGTGAGAGATTTGATTCAGCTGAAGGTAGGATTCTTGTTGTTACTTTTGAGAACTTACGTGTATACTGTACTTTATTTTTTAAGGCTGTCCCTTATTTTTCCTTTGATTGTTGTTGAGATGTTTGCTTCCAGAAGTGGAATGGTTGAATTACAGTAGAGGTAGGTAGTTTGTACTTGAAGTAGGTACTGAGCTTTTTGTACAATTGCGAATGATGTATGGTCGAATTACAATCTTTATCTTTGTTATCAATGGCCAAATATGTGTGACACATTTTCGTCTTGTAATCGTTTGTTTGAAAGATTACATGTAACTGAATGCAACTCTATTTTTTGCTCCATGTTCTTGTACTAAAATAGACTTGATTCAGCCAGTTTCCTTTCTGCAACAGAAAATACTATTCTATTGTGCCAGTCTCTTGCTCTTATAAGTTTACTATTGGCGGTTTTATCACTTACCTTAGTTCATACCCCCACAATGTATAGCGGTAACCATTGTGGTTGCCGTTGTACCCAATAATTGGTTTGTCAAGTTCTTAAATTAGTAAACAAAATTTACATAATTTATGAACTTGACAAACCAATGTAAGGTATGATCTATGGTACGTGATACTTATGTGTTACTTCATAACTCCGTCATTTAAAAACTGATAAGCCAAATTCTTTTTTATTCTAAAGGATTCTGAATGCTTACATATTTTTTAAAATTAATATGTGTTTTATTATTTTAAAAAAAGTTCCAAGCACATTTAGGTCGGCAGTCACATGTTTCAGTGACTGCCGACTAGGTCACCCGAGGTGAAATTACGTGGTTTTGACAATTTTTATGTCTCCCGCCATCCCAAGGGAACAATCATATTTTCGCAATTAAAGTACCCTTTGTGTTATTCCAAGGTACAAGCTTCAAATTTCATCCAAATCTGTTCATCTGTTTCAGCGTGAAGGGGTACCAAAATACAGACAAACGACAAACATTCGCCTGTGTTATATTAGTGTGATTAATTCGTGTGGTGGTTCCATTACGGTATAATGATGAAAGTTAATGATGTGTATCGGTATGTCATATTATTTTGTATTCGATGTCTCGACATGACCTTGTGGAATTCATTCTATATGTTGTTCAAGGTCAACAGCGTTAAACCATCTCACCTTATATAACAGCTCACTATTTACTCTGTTCACTCAAATATTGGAGAGGCATTGTGTAGCGAAATGAACAGTTGCCGATAGAAATATCGGACAATGTGTTGACATAACGTTCACACTTGTAACATAATATGTGCGTACATTGTAACAAAGACTCGTAGATATTCGATTTATCTGATTAAGTGCGGACGTGTACCGAATTGACGCTAGTCTACTATTAAGGTACACACGGAAAATTCGTAGAAAAGGAGGTATTTCTGAGTTAAATTTCGAAGTCATCGTAAAAGTTTGCACTTTGCGTGCCATTGGGCAACGTGGGCGTTGAGACGTTGTTGCTGTTCAAACGGGTGAAAACGATAAATGCAGGACCTTTTTCCTTTTTTTTTTTTCAAATTGAACTCATTCTACTACAAAGGACCCGAAGGTACCCTAACCAAGAAATTTGAATCTTTAAAGTGAAGACCGACATTTTGGTATGAAAGAAAAACGAGCACGGCATATTGGTTAATATCTTAGGGGCATAGCGGCAACGAACTACAAAGCCACATTATGAGAAGTGGCTAAGAAGGAATGATTCGTGGCTAAAATAACTAACGAAAAATCTGATACTAAGGGTGTAGTTCACCAAAATGTAAACGTCCGATTTTCAACTTAACCGACGTTCAAACCGTTTTTACCATACCGTTAACGACGGTTAATTGATAATCCGACGTTTTAAATTTTGATGAACTCCCGCCTAATGGAGTTCACAAAAAATTAAAACGTCTGATTATCAATTTAACTCTCGGATAAACAGTTTTTACCATACAGTTAAAATGTTTGACCGATGGTTAAATTGATAATCGGACTTTTAAATTTTGGTGAACTCCACCCTTAGCATCTAACACTGTGTTCCGACAGCTCTCTTCAACCTCTCCGCTGGTGTGAAGAATTAATTTCGTGGGAATAATTTATCTAAATACCTATAGGGTACTGTTGGAAGTCGTCAAATGTAATGGCCATTATAAGTCTCGTGTACCTTCAACTACACCTACTTAAATACACCTAAAATAATATCCCTGACACAAGGTTTAGTAGATTGATTCCATACAACATAAAAAAATTAATACAAAAATTGTCTTAACGTGCGTGGTACATAACGTCACACAGCTACTTGCTCAATTTGTTACAAAAATAGTTTTCCACATTAATACATTAATTTAAAAAGAATTAACATTAATATTAATTAGTTGTTGTATGCGCTATAAATACGGGTAGTAGTTAAGTATATAAGACTACATTCGATATTACCATGTTAGGTCGAATTATTCATGTCATTATCATTTCTATGAAATTATTTTCAAAACGCAATAGTTTCTATCTTCTTTTTTCAACCTTACAAAGATACCCCTTTCTTCTGCTTTCAAACTACATTCGATATTACCATTGTAATCGATTTGTAACAGTTAACTGCATTGTGTAGGTACATGTTAGGTCGAATTATTCATGTCATTATCATTTCTATGAAATGATTTTCAGAACGCAATAGTTTCTAATTATCTTCTTTGTTCAACCTTACAAAGATACCCCTTTCTTCTGCTTTCAAATTAGTGTTGATAAGTTTTGATAACCTACATACTTACGTACATTCATATATTCACGTCTCTCCCGTAGGGGTAGGCAGAAACCACAGCCGTCCAATTGATATGATCCCGACACACATCTTTCGCTTCATACACGCTCATCAGACCTTTCATACATAAGCGTCAGTTTGGAGTACTCTTGACCTGGACCTTTCTTAGAACTTCCTCAATCTGATTTCGGAACGGTCGTCTAGGCCTTCCTCTCTATTCACTCCACCCATGTATACCTGCTTAGTCAATCTCCTTTCGTTCATTCTCTCTACATGACCAAACCACCTTAACATACTTTTCTCAATCTTAGTCACCACATCTTCGTTTACACCACATCATTATCTCTTTACAACTGAATTTATTCTGCTTTTATGCATTATGATAGTTCCGACAATCTTATTGACAGTTATTTTTGTTCTAGGTGTCAGCATGGGGTGGCTATGTGTTTATCATAAACCTGATACCTCTGCATGTGTTCGCACTGCTCGTCATGGGACGTTTCTCTCAGCGCCTCTTCGTCAGCTACAGCGTGTTCTACATCGTCGGTCTGCTTATGTCTATGCAGATACCGTTTGTCGGATTCCAGCCGATTCGGACTAGTGAACATATGGCTGCTTCTGGTAAGTACATGTTTTCTATTCTGTGTATCTATTAAAAGTTCGTTCGAGATGGGCTAAAATGGATTTAAAAAAAAGTTTAATATTCCAAATACTACCACAATTTTTTTAGTAACAATTTTCGTAAATCTATGTTTGTACTTATATGGGAGAGTTCCAGCTTTATTGCGTCATATCGGTGACAATGGCTATCCAGTAATATGGGATAGGACAATCAAAGCATGATCCGATTACTATAATGCTGTATACATGTAGTACAGATACCGCATCTATACAAATTACAAAGTAGGTGCGATAATTGAATAACGCCTTGAATACAATATAAGAGCTATTCAATTGTTTACTATAAATAATTGAATAACGGTAAGTTCTAACTGATTAGTTATCTGTGTACATTTGTATTGTTTAAAAGGAGTTAAAGCTTATGTTTCTTTATGTTTTATGTATGTATATAATAGAGATACTTTTTCTATGGTATATAATGATTAGTGTACTTTCTCGATAAATATTTGGACCAATAATGGACCACCATTATTCCTCTACTGGTCTAAGATCCTGCTTAAGAAATATATCCCGTCACATGTTATTTAATTATGAAAATGCTTAAATGTCAGATAATATGTGGAGGGATAAAGTGCACATGGATTGCCGAGCTAAGTCCGGGCCTATACTGTCAAATAACCCAATAATTATAAAATGTCTCTCTGCTTCCTTGTCTCTCACATGGAGTAGCGCGCGCAATGCTTCTCTGTCACTCTCCGTACTCGCTCTTCAATCTGAACTTTAATAAACTCTAAGCATATATGAATATGACACAGTTTTAAATAGCCAACCTCATACTGTTGGATAGGCAATAAAGTAAGCTTTGATTTCAAAATAATTACAGTCAAATAACACTGTTTAATATTAAAGTTAATAGTATTAAACAGTGAAGGCACGGGATTTCGCTAGACAACCCATGTGCAATGTATCAATCTACTTATTAATTAACATATAATCAAAGTCACAAGTGAATAACAGATGAGGGGATATATTTCATATATCTATTTTTGCCGTATCTCGTACTATACATATATACTCCGATTGGTGTAACTAGAAAATGAGATCGGGAAATATTCGCCAATAAGGCTTTAGAATAGCTTTCTATTTTTGTTTATATTTTATTTTCATACAAGCAGCCATCTGGGCAATCATCGAACATAAAAGAATATCGTTCGAATTATTTGAAAGATATATAAGATGGTACAGTGTGCCTACTGGGTAAAACAAGAAAATATTCTCAACTAGTAACGCCCCGTGGTTTCACCCGCGTGGGTTACGGTTTTTCCACTACCTCAATTATCCCACGGGAACTATACATTTTTCGAGATTAGAGTAGCCTGTTCCAGGGTTTAAACTATCTCCATACCAAATTTCATCTAAATCGGTGTAGTGTAGGGCGTGAAGAAGTAACAAACATACACACATACGCACACACTTTCGCATTTATAATATTAGTAGGATAACGGTATGTTTCGAGATGATCTTCACCTGTCATACTTTTTCACTTTCACTGGAAAGTGTGGACGTGAAGTATATAATTTCTGAGTGATATAATTTCCAAAGTCCGATCTGTGATTTCTGATTACCGCCTTTATTCAAAGTTCTATTTATTAACTTTGAATAAAGGGGTAATCAGAAATTAGTAAACAATGATTACCTCGTTATTATTTCAAATGAGTGTTGATAAGTTTAGATAAAAACGTAAAATAAAGTACAATTATTTCCCGTTTCGGGCTATAAAGTAAACATATTTACAATATTCAACCAATGTATTTTCAAATATTTTTACATTTCAACATAATGTTTCTCAATGTTCCATTACTGATAACCGATAAGCCCCTTGTTATATCCACTTTAACTATACTGTACAACTACAGTGTAATTTTCTCCATAATTGTTTTCTTAACGCGCCATAAAAACATGATACGCATGCTAGTAACAATTATTTATGAATATTATATGGTTTGAAATCAATAAATTGATAACGTTTAAGGGCTTAACAAGTTCTGATGACATTACAGAGGCTCGCGGGTGTTTACAGGCAGAGACCGCGGGACAAATCCGGATGCGTATTCATCCTAATATTACAAATGCGAAAGTTTGTGAATATGTTTGTTACCCTTTCACGCTCAAACGGATAAACCAATTTCGATGAAATTTGGTATGGAGATAGTTTAGACCCTGGATTAATACTTAGGCTACTGTTCATCATCATCCATCATCACCACGCGGGTAAAACCGCGGGACGCTACTAGTTTAAAATATGTACTATAGGGATGACCTACGGACTCAACAAAAAAATCTATTCATATTCTGGTGTAAGACATAGTATAAACGCATTTGTCGCCATCGCGATAATCAAACTAATATTATAAAGGCGAAAGTTTGTGTATGTGTGTAAGTGTTTGTTACTACTTTACGCTCAAACGGGTGCACTGATTTCCATTAAATTGGATATGGAGATAGTTTAGACCCTAGATTAACACACAGGCTACTTTTCATCCAGAAAACAATTGCTGTTCCCGTGGGATAAGCAAATAATTAGAAAACTTCTGTTACTCCGTCACGCTCGAGCAGCTGTACCGATTTCGATGAAATTTTATATGGAGATCGGTTAGACCTTGGAATAACAGATAAACTACTTTTATTCCGGAAACGTTTAGTTCCCGTCTCGGGAAATCTGTAATCCACGCGGGTGAAACCGCCAGGCGCTACTAGTTTTTGATAAAGGAAAAATAATTCTAGGCCTCATCAAAATTTACTAAATAAAATAATTCAAATGTATGTGTGATTAGTTAAAGAATTTCTTCTTGTGCTATCAGTGTGACCTTCTGACATTATTAGAGATAGATATGCCATATTCATATTCGTCAAAAACTAAGAAAAAGAAATTGTATATGTTATGGTGTTGTACGTAAATTCATAAAACACAAATACAGCGGGTATTTGTGTTTTATGAATTCTCGAAGGAAAACAAATTCTCTTCGATACGTAATGAAATATTGAAAGAAAAACTAGGTTAAGAGTTCAATACACGAAATAGCACGCGCCATAAGTACACGACTTTTGTATTAACTGTTGTGATCCGGTTTTTTCCTGCCATGATATCTACAACCAGGAAAATACGCTACAACTCTCTAGTGGCCGGGACAACAGATGAACAAAAGAAAAAGGGAACATTGGCACGATTACGATTTGCATAAACAAATATGGATTACACAGTATCGTTAGTGAGCATGTATTTTGCTATTATTTAACTTCAAAAGTACGCCCATTATACACAATATATATATATTTTCCTAATTTAGATTAAGTTGTAAGACCAATAACAGAATAGGATTGCTGTTAATTACGGCCGCCCTTATACATACTATGTACCTTACATATATACTATATACCAATACTATATATCCTTATACATATAGGAGACATTACACAACAATAATAGTCAATAAATCTTTATCGATAAGAACATTAAATATTAGAATAAGACTGATTTCGCCTTACGAAATAAATTCAAATCGAAAAATATGTGATGGTTGAAAGTTATCACATCACTTCAGGTGCTCGCCTGAATTCTATTAAATATTCATAGATATTGATTCGAATGATGCTCATTCGACATTAATAGACCTACGTACAAGCCGGTGGACTAATTTTTTAATAGCCTTTAAAATGACAATTGATTGCGAGTGAGTTGTGAACGAAGATCAATTTGTCGAAACGAACGAACGGTGGTGGTTTGTCTCTATACAAGAGGTCGGACAGAGGTCACTCATAAATTGAAGAATGTAATGCAAAACTAATTACACTATTGGATTCCTACTTATATCAAATAGCAACAAATATGTATAGATTATAAATGTATAAAACACGGGAGTTACTCACGTAATAAGTCAGAGGGTTCCGACTATAGTTTCAACCACATTCGGTGGTCGTTTTCAAGGAGAATACGGGGCGCTCGCGGACGCGGTCGCGATTCGCCTAGTACTCGGCGAAGACTTATTACGTGAGTAACTCCCGTGTTTTATACATTTATAATGTGTCAAAACCACGTCAGTTTTAATAACAAAATATGTATAGAATGACTTTTAACACTGGACTTATAGTTTCGAAGATAATACAAGAACATTATATGTTTATATTTATTTATAACGACTAATATTTCTTTAAAGTGTAAAAACAAATGGTGTGCGTTTATTTAAGTAAAGCGCTAATTTATTTTCGTTACAGTATACCGAAAACCTTTCAAAGTCTATGGGCAGAAATTAAAATATTTTGCAAAATCATTGTGTGAAAAGCATCGGTCCTATTATAGATCTCTGGGCACATCGGAACTAATTGGAACTTGGAACCATATTCATATAACTTCAACGCAACCTTCTGACACTATTATATTATAATCTCAATAACGTAGCGCCAGTCATTCATTATATTATTCTGCACTAGCAATTAATCATATAGGCTGCCAAGAGTGCCAAGCCTAAGAAAACTTATCTACTCTAAATGTCTAGTAAAAAACACCTTTGACACTGACATTAATAATATTCTTTCTTCTCCTTCTCCGTGGTTCCGTGATTGCTTGCGAATTTGACTGATGAAGTCTCTTCTGAAATTTGTCAAGTCTACCATCGAATAGAAGTGTTCGTTTTAATGTATGTATTACATATACATATATTAAAACGAATACTTCTCTTCGATGGTATAAGGGTGTGCTGAAAGGTGCTAAAGGTGTTGGAATCGGGCCGCACGAATTTGGTTTCGTGCATATTATAATTTTGCATAATACATGCGCGCGTATACATATATTAAAGTAAACACAGTTATACATCACTAAAGAATACGGAGTTCCTTTAGATTTCTTAAGACAGTAAAAGATTTCTAAGAAAACATATCACCATAACCACTTAAGTATACGAAATGTTTTAGTAATTAGCAGCGTTCTAGGATAACCTTGTGTTACACTGCTAGGCCACTTCCTAAGCAAATGTGAACATCATGTTCATCAGAAGGCCTGTAGCAATCGAATGTAATAGCAAAATATTCGATACAAATACATTTAACACAAATTGATAATGTAGACGATTTAGGTGAACCTAAATCGCAGCGCCGTCGTAAAAATGGTTTTATCTCTCACTGCACGTCGTGCGTTTGCAGTACCTATCTAAGAATAATCACGGTTGCTAGGCCCGCAATAAACGCCGCCATTAACCTATTGACAACTCCTCAGTATATGCACATTACACAATGTACATATATGCTTATATACATACTTGGTATGGGGGTCATTTTTGTTAATTCTTCGTAAAAACGTTAAATATGTGAGTAAAATAAAATAAGCCTTTATTGCTGTACTTTAAACATAGTGTAGTTGTAAATTAGTACTAGCTAAAATGTACTTCTTTGCTACTTAAATTACTAAAACTACATAACTTAAACTACAAAAATACATAAATTATGTATTTGTATCGGCAACCGGTTTTTCTTTTACAGCTTGTCCTTCGACAAAGGCATCCTCTAAAGCTTTCCATTTAATTCTTTCCTTTGCAATGCGTGTCCATTCTGGCCCAACAGTCAGTTTTATGTCGTCTTCCCAACGTTTAGTTTGCCTACCTTTGTTCCTTTTGCTATCACGTGGGTACCATTCTGTTACTAGTCTTGTCCATTTCTCTATTGGTTCCCTTAGCATGTCTCCTGTCCCTCCTAAATATGTGAGTATCTAAATATAAATAGAAACTACTCGAATATAGAATATCCTTGTAGGTAGTTATTTAAAAAGTGCTTTGGAGGTGGAAAGGAAAAAAAAATGACTGGCAATAAAATTTCAATTGTGAGTGGGCATACCCGAGTCTGTTGCTGTTTACTTGTTTGAGCGCGTTAGTGATGCACCTATGTAGTAGTGATGCACACGGGCTCACAACCAATATCGAGCTCGTAAAGAAAAAGGACACCTGAAATGTGTACCAAAAATTTGTCTAGCTAGACATAGGACACATCCAGTCCTTGTGGAAATCAATGGAGGAGGCTCTATTGATTTCCAAAAGAACGGATGGAAGCGGCTAGCACCCAGCCATTGCCTGCGATCTTATTCAGGTCATCTCTCCACCTGGTCGGTGGCCATCCTATACTGCACTTGCCAGTCCGTGGTCACCGTTCGAAAACCTTTCGACCCCAGCGGCCATCGTTTCTTCAAGATATCTGCCCTGCCCACTGCTACTCCAATTTGCCAATCCGCTTGGATATACTACTATTTTAATATATGTACATATAATATTATCAGTTTGTAGTATACTTGTTCGATTAATTAAAACAATGTTTAGGTTCATTACAGAGTAATCATATAAACTGGTAGCTGTTTAGATTAGCTCGATAATAAATCAGTTATGAATTATAATACTTACAGACCAATATTGAATGCTGTTGCTGTTAAACTGGGCAGGCTTTTGAAACCATTTTAAATTATAACATCTATATTATATTATCGCACAGTTGTTCAATATATATTTCTGATTGCAGCCCAACCAAAATAATTTATATTTGATTACATTTCATCAGGCGCTCGAAAATGGTCTACCAGTTTTGAGAAACGTTTGTGTGTAATCACAATTGCGATAAGGTTCAACCTATCTAACAATGATATAGATGCACGGGAAAGTCAGCTTTGTTGTCTTATGTGGTGATAGAAGTTATATAATAAGCCGACTGTACAAGTACTTTCTTGTACTCAGTAATTACTCGTATATAATAACTGAAATAGATAGCTAGTTAATAAGACGTTCTATTTTAAAGATTAACTAAAACATTGGTCTATGTTATGTAAAAACTGCACGTGTGAAACAAAAAGCAAATTGAACATATCAATATCTACAAAAAACTTCGCGATACCATATGTCTACTCTTATATCTATGTCTACTATTATCGTTGTCACAATTAACACTTTTTACATTTTAAAATTAAATAGAAATACATATATAAAAGATCTTCTGTCCACCCGAGCGAAGCCGGAACGGGCCGCTAGTTAACTAATAAAGAATTGTTGTATGTATTGCTTCCGGGCTGTTTGGCCGTGATCTAGATGAAACTTGTGTTCCAGTCGTTTCGTCGATCACTGCGGTCGACATCTTCAGCGGTTCAGGTCCGAGCGGCGACAAGAGCGTAGAACTCTCCTTCGCGGCGTCTTCTCTGTTACCCGCAGTGATCGACGAAACGTCTGGAACACAAGTTTCACTTAGACCACGGCCAAACAGCCCGGAAGCAATACATACAACATGCAACGCCGGCCGTGAAAGCCTTAGAGTTTACATAATAAAGGACTGAATGTTAATGAATTGAAAATAAATCATCTTCTATAGCCTTATAAATCCAATTTCATTTGGAGTCGGCTCTTAATTACTGAATTGATAGAAACAAACAATTATAATAATTTGTTTAGGTTTGTCAGCCGTGGTAGGAAACTGCATGATATATGCTAACTGTGAAATTCTAACAATGGACGGTAGCGAATTTAAAACGATTCATAAACATCTGTCTATGCATTAAGAATGTCTCGACGGATAACTTACGGATGTTGTCGTTGTAACGTGTGATCATTGGAATTGCACAATAATCCTACTAATATTATAAATACAATAGTTTGTGTGTATGTGTGTTACTTCTTCACGCTCAAACGGCTACACCGATTTTGATGATATTTGGTATGGAGATATTTTAAGCTATGGATTAACACATAGGCTACATTTATCCATATAAAGTATAGTTCCCGTAGGATAGTTAAGGTAGCGGGAAAACCGTAATCCACGCGGGTGAAACCGCGGGGCGCTACTAGTATCTGCTAATGATCATATTCATTGTTAATTACATAGATTATATGTCACTCCGTACTCACTAAAAATAAAATAAAAAGAGAATAGTAATAAAAATGACATTTACAAAGATTGTAAATCACCCAAACAGTATAATAATAGAATGTTTATAGTGAGATTACAAATAAAAAAGAATAAATAATATTACCTCAGTTTTATTTCATTTAATCTGTGAAACTAGTTCCGCAATACTGTAGGGAGCCATATCCAGAAGTATAGTATTTTCAGTTTATTTTTAAATAACTTCAATGGTTTTTTTTTATTGTGAATAGGCGAGCGTTTGACCACTATCTCACCTGATGTTAAGTGGTGATGCGGTCTACGGTGGAGCACGCCTGCCTAGAAGATACCTATTCACTCGTGACTTGAAGATACCCAGGTTGTATGATTGCGGAAACACAGATTTAGGCAATAAATTCCATTCGTTAGCTGTACGCACTATGAATGTGGAAGCAAAACGGTTTGTTGCGGTTCATTCGTTTCGACATTGGCAATCTAAGCTCGGAAAGCGCACTGAACGCTTTCACGCCAAATACCCGCTCGCCTCTACCTGTGTTAGGTAGAAGATGTGTGTGAGGCGGATTCTGAGCCTGTTCCGTGTACTTATGTATGGACTGAAAGTGACGATGCATTTGTACACATACATAATTGAAACTCTGCTGCGTGAAATTCAGACAACGCTGGTCACAATCCATTCCTTCTCACTATGAGTTTGAAAAGATCGTCATATGCATTTCCTAAACTTGACGCAACACTTTTTGACTTTTCGCCTATATCTCATATTAACAAATATACGTATAAAATATTACGATACATCGTAAGCAAATGACCCGAGCTGTGCACTCATGCCATTGTTTCTTATCTGTCTTTTTCATAACCGTTTATATTAAATTGTTTTTTTTGACGTGATAACGTTTTATAAATTGATGAATACCAGCAACACTCATGAAAAATAGTAACGTTCCGCGTAACGTTCCACCTGAGTTTTGTATTACATAAAATAATCAAAGTCAAAGTCAATGTCAAAGTCAGTCAAAGTCAAAGGAAAAATGATTATGACGTTATCACGTAAATCTATCGTCCGTAAACCGACTTTACAGACAACCAATTTTTTGTTTACATATTATAAGTTTGCGTTTGACAACTGTCTCACCTGATGTTAAGTGATGACGTTGTATAGGATTTTTTAAAATTTATTTATTTAGCACGCAAACCTAGAAGGTACCTATTCACTCGCGACTTGAAGACTCCGGGATTGTACATATCGGGAAACACAGACTCGCGCAACGAGTTCCATTCCTTGGCAGTACGCATTAAGAAAGTGGAAGCAAAACGCTTCGTACGTATAGGTGGTATATCTACCATATAGCGATGGCGAATTGCCTTACGTCGAGTCGACCGGTGATAGAAAGGGGATTGTGGAATCAGATTGTGTAATTCCAGTGCACATTCTCCGAAATGCACCCGATAGAAAACCGATAGGCTTACTACTCTACGCCGGTGTTCAAGGCTCTGAAGCCTACGTTCCACCAAAGAGTTACAGCCGATGATTCTTTTGGCTCGCCTCTCGATTGACTCCAGAGCTTCTAGTTGGTATTTGGCTGACCCATCTCAAAGGTGGGAACAGTACTCCATGCACGACCGGACTTGTGCTTGATACAGATTAAGCAACTGCCCCGGCGTGTTTTGAAGCTGTTCTTTAGTGCCGTTAACTAGAGATATACGTACATAAATATGTACATATACGTAAAAATTATCAAGGTTATCAGTAGTTCTTAAAAGTAATAATGGCATAGTTATTGAGAACACGATTAGCTAACATTCAATCAGTGAACGGAGCTACCGATTTTTCCGATCATTTTTGCCATATACCCGTTGAGGGTTTTTTTTTTATATCAATGCAATGCAAAAATTATATCAATAAAATTGAAGAATGAGCTCGGTCCCTCAGTATTCCCAAGTAGCTACAATATGGAATTCTTCAAAATGAGAGTTCACAGCGTCGTAAAACGGATTGCTACGTATCGTAATGCCCTTAGAGTTACAGATACTAATAAGCGACGGTGATCGCTTACTATCAGGCGGCCACTCTGCTAGTTTGCCATCTAATATGTATATAAAAAAATTGCCTAGCATGTATAAAGCTATCCCAAAAGGCGAGCTAGCTGATTCTTTTAGAATACATTTGTGTATGATTGAAAGATAACTTGCGATCATCTAGGCAATAATGTTGAGTGTATTCTACTAGTATGATGATACTCCTTCAATCATCGGTAGTATAATATGAATACTGCAAAAATTATTCATGTTAGTAAATGTTTAGCAACCAATAACAAAGTCTCATTTATTGCAGGCGTATTCGCGCTAATTATGGCAGTTGGAGCTCTGAAGTACCTACACAGCTTGAATCCTAAGGGGCAGTGGAAACAACTCCTCATACTGTGCGGTATTCTAGCTGCAGGATTGGTGTTCTTGGCCGTCGTGTTGCTAACTTATGTGGGAGTCATAGCGCCTTGGAGTGGACGGTCAGTATTCATCATCATTCATCTTTATAATCATGTTTTAATATGTAGAAAGTACACTGCTAGATTTAGGCCCCTCCTAGGATTTGTAACAAATCTATGGTTAGAAGAGGCTTACCTCTAGGCTCCTCTTTCGACTTTAATCGGGTCGTCGTCGTCCAGTTTGTTGATCGACTTCCTAATCACTGGTTCTATTTATTGATAAAATCTGTGTATAGCCCCTCCACAGCTTTTTGTGCGATATAATCGACCGGAATTTCAAATATTGGTCGCACAAAGATAATGAATAGATATCGCAAATAATTAACATAATATTATGTTAATTATTAGCTTGTGAACTATAAATTTTTTACATTTCAGGTTATTTTAATTCTATTTTTAATACGACACATATCATGTGTCGTTTTAAAAATAGAATAAAATAGGCATATTATATTCTAGATGCACTAGTAGACCACCGATCTCTGTAGTAAAAACTTTGTGGGGGAAATCCTACTGAAATTTCAACCCACAGTTTCCGTGCTTGGAACGGTTATTACTGGCGACGGTCTTAGGTATTAAGTGTCTGAAAACAAGTCACAATAACATAAAATTATGTATCACATAAAGCGAATGGCCTGGAAACTAAATGCCAATTAAGAAAATTTCACTAGTTTGACACCTCAAAACCTTATCCCATTATAAGTATTTGTGTTAATTTGCGCAATGACTTTTCACACATTTATTTACAACAATCAAGTTTACTCTCCTTTTAATATCGGAAATATAGTTTATATTCATTTAGACTCATCTCGTGTGATCAAAGGCGGAGAAGGAATAACACACAAATGACTACAACGAATGAGCTAACCTATTTACAATTTGATGGGTTCGACGACCAACCTTGATATACCTTGAATAATTCATTTGGTTACATCACGTTAGCGCGTGAAGTGAAACGTGTTATTATCGTGACGCGTCTATGGTGTACAAAGTTGAAGTAAACACTACAAGATTCATTTTTGAAGGATGAAATACGCTTCTACGGTTATAACGTGGCACTTACGCGTAGTCGATATCACGATCAACAATTGTTTCGGCTTCTTCCGGAATGAAATACGCATATAAGGGAGTTATAATCCCATGCGGGTCCGGAAAACCGTCCTGTCATTTTGCAAAGCGCAACACGACACGAAATCTGGTGAGGACCCTCGACTGGACATAGCACTCCTCATGGGCGTCTTTACAAATCATTCAAATTTGGTTTAAATTAAAAATGTCATGTCTTAATTTGGACGCACCGAATTTTATGGAGCACCATATAGGCCGCGCGCCCGCGCCCTTAGACTTTATGGTAGTTCGTTTAGTATGACATTTGAATGTACATATGAGACTCAAAATACAAAGAAATAAGTAGTATTCTCTATTTTCTAATCGAAATCTAACAAATGGAGGAGCTACTCACGTCTTTGTAGTTGACATTTGAAAGTTGGATTTTAATTTTTTTAATATTTTGTTTTATTAATATTCACACAAGGTCTTCAGGTCCCAAACTAGGCAGAGCCTGTACTAAGGTAACCTGTTAATGACTTAAGAATAACTCAAATGTATATTTGAGTTATTCTTTATCTTCCTGATTTATCATATAAAGCTTCTAGATGTTATTTAAGTGCGACATAAATGCGATCAACATAGTTGGGAAAAATGCTAATCGACTTTTGTTACCAACAGTTTATAGATAGTTCTCAAGTCGCGTATTTTTCAACGAACGGTGAAAATAGTACTAAACTATTAATTAAATTCAGGGTTATAAACGTTCGATCCGAATTATTTGGATAAAATATTTCTACCTATAATTGTTTTGTTGACCTGAGTATCCTGAACTCTGAAGGTTGATATGGAACTTGGTACTTGGCAGGTTCTACTCACTATGGGACACGGCGTACGCCAAGATCCACATTCCGATCATCGCGTCCGTGTCGGAGCACCAGCCGACCACGTGGTCTTCGTTCTTCTTCGATCTGCACGTGCTGGTGTGCACCTTCCCCGTGGGACTCTGGTACTGCATCAAGAACATCAACGATGAGCGGGTCTTCGGTGAGTTCACCACACCTTGTTACCTTGACCTTCACCTTGACCAGTAGGTTTCGGACGGCACACAAAAATATCGCATTGGTTTTACCGGAAACGATAGACTACTTTTTATTATATACATATTATAAAGCATGTGTGTATTTTTTATTGTTTTTAAACGACTTCCAAAAAAAATGATTTTATCAATTCGGATTTTAATATGTTTTTTAAACTAGTATTTATTATATATTAATTAGTTTCTATTCAATCAAGAATATTGTGTTAGTGTAAAGAGTTTTCACAAATCAATGTTGCGTATAAAAAACCCTGGACAGACTACCGGACTAATATTGCAGGTAAGGGCTGGTTCCGGGACGCTTCCATCCGGTCCTTATGAAACTATGGGGTTGAGGAGTCCTATGTCCAGCTGTGGACATCGTATGACTGAGGTGATGATGATGATGATTAAAAGAACAGCAAAGATCATTTAATAATACCAGCTTCTATAAACATAGTGGACAGAAGACCTAGTATAGATCGTGGGAGGAAAGTTAAGTGAAGTGATAATGAAGTCTCTAAAATCCTTAAAGTTTTGCCACGGGTCTCCTCCTTACAGCCATGAGAGAAGAATCTTTATAACTTCTGACAGTACATGTTACATTCCAGTGGCCTTGTACGCGCTGAGTGCGGTGTACTTCGCGGGAGTGATGGTCCGGCTGATGCTCACTCTGACGCCGGTCGTGTGCGTCCTCTCTGGCATCGCCTTCTCCATTCTATTGGAACTGGTGCTCAAGGAAGATGACCTGCCTATGGGAGAAGAAGACAAAAGTCTCTATGACAAGGTGAGGCTTGATTCACATGTGTACAGTGTAGATCCCATCTGTCTTTTTACACAAAAGCTTAAAAAAGGAGTTTTTAGGATATTATGTATGAGTATTTTTGAATTTTATTTAGCTATAAGTTTTGAATAGATTTCGATGTGTAGATAAAAATAAGTATTCCGCCCAAAAAAATGATTTAAATTTTTTTTATTTCTAGTCGGGTAAATTAAAGAAACGCCAGGTCACGGAATCGACAAGCTCAACCAACGGCGCACCCCCAGATAACGGATTGGGAATGAACGTGCGGTCTGGAACCCTGATCGCTTGTATGATACTGCTGATGCTGTTCTGCGTCCATTGTACCTGGGCTACATCTAACGCATACTCCAGCCCCAGCATCGTGCTAGCAAGCTACGGGAACGATGGGTAATAACAATATTAATACAAATATTATTATCTATACTGATTTTATAAAGAGGAAATATTTCATTGTTTGTTTGCATTGAAGGATACGATACTACGGAACCGGTAAAAAAAAATCTTTCACTTTTGAGAAGCTACATTATCCTTTCACCGATTTTCAATCGTGTCATCCATTTTAAACAACAAAGTTAAAGGACTCTAAGGTTAATCACAATAAAATTGTCAATCACCTTGTAATATCACCCCTGTATTGTCTATCACCGTGTAACATTATCATTCACCAGCATTCCACATCTTCATGAGCCCTCCCATTCCTCCCTCGGGAGCATGTACGATGCAAGCATCGCACATCGCGCGCGGTAAGCGATTTACGTCTTCATTCCATAATGCATAAATCGCGTCTTCAGTTCACGATCGGCAACCATATCATCCGCGTGTGCTCATCTACCATACCATTAACCATTATAGACTTAGTTTGACAATAAAAGAACATTTTACTTTCTAACTATCATCTATTATTTCTATATGTACGGACAGCATCGTACACCGGGTGACATAGTCTATTGTATTTTTTCTTAAAATAGGGATCCTTATAATCAATTATGAAATTTTTCACCCGTGTGAAGCCGGGGTGGACTGCTAGTTTATCATATAACTGATGTCGATGAGTATAAACATCAGTTACGAGATTCTTTTTCACATGATGGCATACGACTTGCGCGCATCCGCCTGACCCGTTACAGAATCATGGCAGCCCCAATAATAACCCAGATCCATTGTTGTATTTGATATTGTGAGCATTGAACGATTTTTGTGTTTATTTAGCTCACAGACACACACAGAGCTTGTGAATAAACTGCATACGGGCCGCTTCCTTGTGGAGGTATTTTTTTTGATCTAGCGCTTGGCCGCTCTCTCACTTGATGGTTAGTCGTTGCGAGCCAGCAAACAATCTAGGTCTAGCGTGACTACATCGTCGACTGAGAGTTTCACACTGTGTACATGAAAAGTGACAAGATTTTCAATAGCTAGCCTGGCTGGTACTGGTAAGCACCCGATCTATCACCATGCTGTAACCATATTTGATAATGGTCTTGTAACCCCTTTGTTGTTCACCGAGTTGTCACATTAAAGGTATTTTTTGTTACGTTATAGGTCTCGTAAAATTTTGGATGACTTCCGTGAAGCATATGGATGGCTATCTCAGAACACTGCTGATGACGCGAGAGTTATGTCATGGTGGGATTATGGTTATCAGGTAAGTCATTTTAAAAGCAGCTGAAATGTACTTTCATAAATGTATGAAGCGCTCGTAGTTCATGTCTCTGAAATTTTAACCGTTCAGGCGTTTCTGTCGTCACCTCTTGGTTGGGTAATAGCTAGTAAGATTTTCAAATAAAGCGCTTAGTTAGTAGTTGCGCTTCGAAGGAAACGTTAACGGTTAACGGTTAATCTGACGGTCGTGTTCTGGACAGGACAACGACAAAACGACACGAACAAATCCCTGTAGGTATACGTATCATTTAACGTACATTATGTCAGCCATAGGACGTCCACTGCTGGACATAGCCTCCTCCATTGGTTTCCATGAGGAGCGGTTGGAAGTGTACCGCATCCAGCTTTTGCCTGCGATCTTAGTCAGGTCGTCTGTCCACCTGGTCGGTGATCGTCCTATGCTGCGCTTGCCATTTTTTTTTTTAAATCATACTCATCCCCCGCACTAGGATTCCCTGTGTCGCGGGAGGCATGGACACACATAATCACAACACACAAACACCCAAGACCCGGGACAAACACCTATACTCATCGCACAAATGTTTGCCCCTGCCGGGATTCGAACCCAGGATCCCGGAGACACAGAAGTCAAGTCACTGACACTGACCACTGCGCCACGGCGACCGTCATTCCTTGGTTCGAGAACCTTTCGACCCCAACGGCCATCGGTTCTTTGAGCTATGTGGCCTGCCCACTGCCACTTTGACGTGCTAATCCGCTGGGCTATGTCGGTGACGTGTTATTCTTCGGATCTCCTCATTTGAAATGATTTAAATGATCAGTGATTATGACTGTTCCAGATAGCAGGCATGGGCAACCGAACAACCCTCGTGGACAACAACACGTGGAACAATTCGCACATAGCTCTCGTGGGGAAGGCTATGGCGAGCAACGAGAGCGCCGCCTACGAGATCATGACGATGCTCGACGTCGACTATGTCCTCGTTATATTCGGTGGGGCTATCGGCTACTCGGGGGACGATATCAACAAGTTCATATGGATGGTGCGCATCGCGGAGGGGGAACACCCCAAGGATATCCATGTGAGTGTTTGATATGTTACAAGCAAGGCAACTGACTGTAGCTAATGATAAAAAAAATGAGATTGCCGAATGGTTTCATGATTGATGACTAAGACAAATCTGGAAGAGATCGCTTTGAGAGACCACCGATTGTAATTTGGTTAGGTTGTTTTCTTATTATTCTGTGGCCGGTGTAAAATAAGGTGTTTTAGTTGTGTTGTAAGACCTTTCTTTTTCTGGATTTGAGAATAAGATGAATTGATACCTCAGGACTTCGTTATTTATAAACTGATTTAGAAAACATACTTTTTATTTCATAAAATTTACTTTTAAATTGCTCTCATAAAAATTTAATCATAATCGAATCAGCAATTACCTTCATTTTTAAGAAAATATCTGTTAACTCTTAAGTGAGTGCCTAATGGAAGAAAGCTTGTGTCCACCGACAGCACGATATACTTAATCGTGTCTATTTTAAGTACAATAGACACAATACACTACTCGCACCATACCATGTCAACATTGTATAGTGGTATGATGCCGTGGTGGTACCGGCCTAGAATAGTACTCTCCCATCTCTTCCCGTGGGTGCCGTAAGAGTCGGCTAAGGGATCATGTACCAGAAGGTGGGCAGCAGCGCCTTCTGAGGATAGGAAATCATACTGCGCTCGCCAATCCGCCTGCCAAGCGTGGCGAGTATTGGCAAATCCCCCTACATGGGGAGGCATATGTCCAGCAGTGGACGACTTATTGCTGCTATGACTGATTGATGGATTGATGATACCACGCGGGTAACATTCAATAACTTTTGGAAATAATATTAACATTTTTGCAGAAAGTATGTAAAGGCAAATTTTTTTTTTTTTTTTTTTAAGGTTATAAGCTTGCGTTTGACCACAGTCTCACCTGATGTTAAGCGACGACGCGGTCTAAGGTGGAGCACGCAAACTTAGAAGGAAAAATATTTGGGGGCCTAAGTCTATTATTAAATAACATGCAATAGACAACATGCTTGGCTTACAAAGGCCGATTTGACAGCTTTGGTAGTCGGTTATTTTGAGTTGGTTCTTATTGAACCAATCTTGATTCAACGCAGCCCGTCATTTTCCACAGTCTGTTTCGGCACAGACATAGATTCACACCGCTATGTACTTAGCAGACTACGAATGTTCAATGTTGTCTTATTGGCATCGGTTCAGCCTAAGTAGACTTGACACCCGGACTGATATAGCTTTATGATTCCTATGCCGCCGAATTTTGCTTATTCATGAACCCTACCATTAGACGAAAAGACATTACAATTGACTGTACTGACTGACAATTGAATGACTTGTCGGTTGGCGCAGTTGGTAGCACTCTGCCTTCTGAGCCGCTGGTCCCGGGTTCGATTCCCGGACAGGTCAAACATTTGTGTGTATGAACGTGTCTGTTTGACCTGTGTCTGGGTGTCTATATGTATATATATAAGTATGTATTTAAGTATATATATCAGTCATCAGGTTACCATAGTACAGGCTCTGCCTAGTTTGGGACCTGAAGACCTTGTGTGAATGTTGTCCCATATTATTATTAATTATATACGTTTTTATTAAAATGAAAGAAATGGTATGTAATAAAATATATGACTATTATAATGTATTTATGTTATTTGCAGGAAGCGGACTATTTCACGGAGCGCGGCGAGTACAGAGTCGACTCGGAAGCTTCCAAAACAATGTTGAACTGTTTAATGTATAAATTATCGTATTATAGGTAAGACAACATACTGGTGTTCTTCCAAATATCTTGGTTGATATGTATCGTACACATCTGTAGGCCAGTGTTATCGATCAATTGTTCAGGCTGTATCTAAATTATATAGTAAATAAATATAATTGTAGTCATCTTAAAACGATTATGAACGAAAATTGCTTGTGGTACGCCACCTGACACGATCTCAACTCCTAGACGAAGAACTGCAATTTTCAATTTCAATTTATTTCATTGTGAATAGAAACGATATAAATACAATCAATTACATCTATCACACACAAAATTAGCTTTAGATATTACATAAATTAGTTACAGTAAGCAAATCAAATTATTCTATGGAAATATCATAATTTAATTACGCATAATGTCAGTCTTAAAATTAAGTTGTATTAACATTCATGTCAAGAGAAAATAAAAAAAATAAAATAAAATAAAAGATAAATCAAGAACTGCAAATCAGTTCGAAAGTGGTCGAAGATAAATATTCAGGTATATATCAATTGGTGATAACACATTGTGGGTATAAATGAGTTAACTCATGTCCTGGAGTTGAGAAGCTCATATGATGATGTTCTAGTGTCTAATATATTGCCTAGTTTGTATGAGAAATAGATTGAACACATCCATAATATTCATTATCAACGGTTATGTGTACAGATATGACAGCGGTGGCAGCCCGCCGGGATACGATAGGACGCGCAGCGCTCTGCCCGGGAACAGAGGGTTCAAACTCACATACTTGGAGGAAGCGTATACCACCGAGCACTGGCTGGTTAGAATATACAGGTACTATACATAATAATGCCAACTCTTTCCCGTTTGGGTAGGAAGAAACTACATCTTTCCACTTGCTAATTGATCCCGAGATACTTCTATTGCTTGTTCTAATGCAGGTAGATGAGGGTAGATGCGGGTACTCTTGGCCTGGCCTTTCTCTAAAGCAGTATCGATCTGGTCATGATACATTCGGTTTGCCTCGGTCGATCCTTATGTACTAGCTCATTCAACCTCGCCTCATACATACCTGTAGTAGAAAGAGGTAATTATCTATATAAAAAGATTATTCAAAAGTTGATGATAAATAAAATTGCCAAGGGTATGTCAGAAAATCCTATAATGGGTTCCATAATATGGTCACTAATGTTTTAAATAAAGGTATGCCTTATGTATTTGATTGTCTGTTCTGTTCTGATCTGTTTTTCATACTCAAAAGGAAGAACATCAATTGCTTGAAATTATTTTCAAAAAGAGTTTTACTTATATTCTATCGAATTAGATCATAATCATGTTTCACCTCCACATAATTTAGAAATTCCAAAACAGATGGTTATTTGGATCACTTTTGGAGGTCATATTTCATAAAAAGTAACAAATGTATGAAAAACTCATTTTCTTCCCCCAATTCGTTAATCTACAAGAAATAATTAAGTACAGCAAAAAAACACAAAAGATCACTATCTCTTGTAAATCTCTCTCTAAAATCTGTAAAACCAATTTATTTCTTATATAAGATAAAAGAATAAAAATAATAGATGAAAACACAACAAAAACACGGTTTTGTTTTGGCCGTTCAAAAATAATTAATCGTGCAGATGCTTGTTATGGGACAAACTATGATTTCTTGCATTGTCATCGGTCCTTGATAAGTGTGCAAAGTTTCAAATTGATCCGACGTTACGAAGGGGGTGAAACTCGCTCACAAAGATTCTGTTACAAAGATACAATAAAGAATAAGTAATACAGCTAAAAACTATAAGTATCATTTCATCTGCAACATAACATTTGTTACTTGATTGCTTTTCTACTTTTTTGACCAAGTTTTTCTCCTTACTGATTTTCCTTACATGTGTGTGTGTGACGTGATTCCAAGTATTTTCCTAAAAGGCAGTCAATAATGACATTGTAAAATCTAACTCGTCAAATTGTTTTTTTTATTTCTCATTTCAAATACTCTTGTACGATATTGCTGTTTCAGGGTGAAGAAACCAGATGAGTTTAACCGTCCACGTCTGCCTTTAGCCAAGCGGACGGTGTCTACTAGTAATTCTCTTTCTAAAAAGGTATGAAAAATGACATAAATTTGAAAAACTGTGACCAAAACACACAGTGTGCTCATGTAGCTGTCCTTGTGAGTCGGTTATTATTCTAGGTCTAGCATGATTGCACCATCGACCACATCTCACTATCATGAACACTATAAAACATATACCCTATTTAAACAAATTTAAATCATTACTCTCCGCAGACTCCAGGTTCTGTGCTATTTTTTACATAAAACTTAATTGATAGATTTACAAATCCATAGGTAAAACAAAAGACATTATACGTAAAATGAGAAACATATACACATTTATATTAAATAATGACGTTTTAGCAATATAAACGGTATAAACTAAGCTAAAAGAATACAATATTAGTACATTATTTTTTATGTTAGTCTGATTTGCGTACCCTTACACAATGAATATTGCTGATCTAGGGATAAACCCCAATCAAACTCGCAAAGCGATTTCAGCAATATATTTTCGTATAAATACCGGTTCCCAAAAACCACTCGCTCTCTGTCTGGGATCATCACAGTGTTCTTTTGCTCTTAAAGCCGTCTTGCTGCCAGTCTAATTACAAGTACTAGTGAAGTGCAGGAATTCTTTTGTGTATTGTGTAATTTTAATATATAAAAAATAAATAAATGTGTGTGTGTGTGTGTGAAAAGTTGTTTTTTTTTAAACAACTCAAAAGGGCCACACAACAGTACGCATCCTATTTGACAGTTGTCAAACGCAAACTTATAATATGTAAAAAAAAATATAAAAAAAATCCTTAGATAATAATTTACAGTTCTTTCTAATTTAGGTTTTTGTAAACGCAAAATCAATAAGTTAATAGTTAGGTTACGGTGTGACGGTGAATGTCAACGCAACCCCACCTCTCCCCGACAGGCATCGGGCTGTTCACCGTGGTGGTTTAGTCGGAATTGGGACTGTGTAGTTGCATCCCAATAGGGGTTGCAGCAGCTCAGGGTTTTTCATGTCCATTAAACAGAGGCGACACATCCCGTCTGCCCTCTAGGGGTCAAAGGCGTAAATGCTTTCCACCACGTCACAAAAAAGGTTAGGTTACGTTACGGTAATACGGTTTTCTAGCTACATATTTTGGAAAATGACTAAGCAAATCAGTTGAAAAACGGCATTTTCTAACTATTCTTTTATTACATGTATACTGCAGGTAGGTCACTTAATAACGAAGTAGTTATTATAAATACTTTTACCGCAGTTTTAAGTGTCATTATGTGTCTAAAGTTTTATTTAATTCTATACTTGTGTACAACTATTCAGATCCATCTTATCCAAACACAACGTGAGCTCTTCGCACTGATTCGTTTAACAGGCCATGGAGCTTTCGCCTTGATCAATATGTCTTTTCCTTGATAGCCACAGGATCTGTACCCGTAACTTTTCAGTCATCAAACAACTGGCACCAATTGCGTAACATCAAAACAGCTGCTTGATACAGCCTAGTTTGGGACCTGAAGACCTTGTTTCAATGTTAAGAAATAAATAAAAATAATAATAAAATACAATTATTTTTACCAATGTTAAATAAATATCTCAAAGCATTTCCAGCATGCAATTTATAAGAAACTGAAAATCACACCCTTTTGACTGTCGCTAGGAAAATCTACTATTTTATTATTTTTAGATGAATAGCTTAATAGCGGCATAGAAAATTATGATGATACCCCATTTGTCAAACTAATAATAATTCTTCCGAATTTACAGCCGGCATTAGGACAGGCAGACACGGTATAGTAAATATATTTGGAATTAACTAAACATTGTTGTGTCGTTGGGTTCGTGTATGTGTTGTCATGTTGTTGCATGTTTTGTTTCATTGTTGTTGAAAGTACTGTGCTGGTTTTGTAAACAGTCTGTTTTAGTGCCATAGTTTAAGTATTCTTGATAATGTCGAGTTGTCACACCAGGTGGTATATTTCAGTTTATCTATTTGGTCTGCCATGGTCAGTGGCCAATAAAATATCTCCAAGTAAAATGGTACATTTTTACTCTGTTTTAGTCCGTATCTACCATCCTTTACTCGGTTTTAGTCAGTATCTACCACCCTACACTCTGTTTTAGTCAGTATCTACCACCCTTTACTCTGTTTTAGTCAGTATATACCACCCTTTACTCTGTTTTAGTCAGTATCTAGATTTACCAATTAGTTTGAGGTTGCCTAAAATCTTGGGTAGAATAATAGATTGTACCACAAGGGACTAATAATATACTATAATAATAGACTAATATTTTTACTATGAGAACGCTATTTTGAAACCATAGTGGAGCGAAGGAAATGGGCGGAAAAGTGTTTTTCCGTCCTTAGTTTTTAAACTAAGAGAAAAGACCTTCTTTTCTCGCACATATAGATGAACCAATCATTATTTTTCGATCGGCGTTGCCATAGCAACGCCTCCCAAAACAAGGCTTAGTTCTCTAAAGTTGTATACATGTACTCTTTAGTCGTCAGATTAAGTGACTAACTTATACATATTTCTTCATACACTCATATTTCTAAGTAGTAATTAGTTAATAATTTAGTTGTAGTTGTGTATACATACTGGTTAGCCGTGTATAGCTTCTATTCACATTTATTGCTTGCAATGTTGGGTCGTCAAATTATTATATTTATGTTGTTGCATTGTGTGACGTGTTCCTTAACCACTTACCTCAAGGTTCCCAACATTTATCCCCTAGCGATCTAACGACTATTACTTATTGCACCAAAACATTAGCACTGTAAAAAAATATAAGTACGCAATGTAAATTTTGGAGCAGGGTTCCGTAATGGATTTTCTTTGTATTCTCCCATTATTTAGAAAATATTTTTTCTAAATCTCCGCTTATAAAAGGTTATACGGCTTATGTAAGCTAATTATTGTAAAAAAAAACGGAGCACCTCTACAGTGCATTAACATTCTGAACTTTAAGTATAAGCTATAGCAGCTCATACCACAAGGGCCCAATTACTTCCTTCGTTGTAACATCTGAGGGGACGTGATTATAGCGCCATCTACCTTTAATTGTATGAACAGTTAATTAATAGGACTGATAGACCAACATTACAGTTGATATCGTATCAAAGGAAGGCACCTACCCTTCTCTTAAGAGATTTATGGTTTATTGCATTAACAACATGCTAGGACGATACAGGACTGTATTCTGTAGTCGTGGGTTCAAGTCCCACTAGCAGCCGAATTTTTTCCTTCAAATATTTGAACGTAAGTTCCGCCTAGCATGTTGTTAATGCAATAAACAATAAATCTCTTTTTAAGTATATTTCAACCTTTATGATCTATAGTTGCTCTTAAAAACCTAATCTATTCCATGACTTCGATAGTGTTGGGAACCATTTAAATATACATCCCTGTTTCAATCTTTTTATTTGTTTTACAGACATCCAGAAGAAGAAAAGGTCTCCTAAAGAACAAGCCCGCAGTTGTCAAAGGCAAGAAGGTGAGCCGATTGGAGTGACGCTTCTTCTTGCGTCTCCGTTTGCATCTCAAGTGGCTGATGCGTCACGCGTCTCGGATGAGACATATGCTCCGTAATGTATTATCACGTTGCGACGTACGACACTCTTCACTATTCTTTGTAAGTTTCAAGTGCTATCAACTATGATTGTGAACTTTATTCGTAGTCTCTTAGGGCTGTTTACACTTAAACTCAAAACTTTGCAAAACGTTAAGAACCCATATTGAAACTCTATTTCAGTCTATGTACGGAGTCTATAAAGATGTTCTAAATTTTATACACATTTAACAACTCTGCTGTCGTGGATAACCGATTTAGTATGACTTTATTTAAAGTTCACCTTGGACACTAGATAATATAAGCTACATTTACATCTTTATTTTATTACAGTTGAACATGTTGTAATGAATAAGAAATGTCAATTAACTTTATACTTACCGGAAATATATTTTTCGTTTAAGTAGTTATTTATTATATATATATATTGATTTTGTTAGCAGTAACTTCATCGCTAACAAAAAAATGTAGTAAAATCGTAGACCCTGAATGTCACAGTTTTAAGAACAACGCTTTCCATTTTTGGGTAGATTTGTGTGATCAAGCCTTAAGTGACTATAAAATATATAACTGTTGCCCAATTCCATCCTCTGGTCTAAAAACACTAATTTACATTCGAATTTCGAATGGGAAATTTGTTTCTAAATTTGTGAATTTCGAAAATTCGAATTCGTTGTATTCTTTTTTAAATCGAGTTTCTTCATTTTGTATTTCAATGAGAGGGGCGTACGCGCAATTGAATAATATTTTACAACTATAAATGAATGACTGACATCATTTCTGTATTAGTCCATTAGATAAATGATGTTTTATTTAAATCTATTCAATACAGTTTTTAGCACTGGGTGCATTGGTGTATGTGAGGGTTGTCTTTATTCCTAAAGTGAATTCAATTTTATTTATATGAATTGTAAAAATGTCATCGATTTCTTACTTAAATAAGGAAACGAATGAGTTTTGGCAGAACTGTTTAACAATGAAATTATTATCAATTGAATCGCAAATCGCAGAAAGGGCTTCTGAATCTTAACAGAATGACATTATTTTTCTAGATAACGTAATCAATTTTATTACGTCGTGAAACAATTTCAGTCTGTGACAAAGTTATTTGTTAAATTTACGAATCCAGTCACAAATTTATTGCAAAGGCTTTTATTTGCAGTACATGATATGCAATAAAATTAGTTGTACAAGTTTATGGTGTCTTGGCAGAAGTGGAGCATTTTTGTATTCATAATAACGCCGAAAAAGCATGATGCTTGTTAATTAACACGTTTTTAATAGCTGATTTATATCGTCCCTCTGTGAGATCTGTTCCTCTTGGGATTTTATTGAACAAGTGCAGAAATCACAGTACACGCTCTTTTATTAATTGTATTCGGTTTCGATGTTATAGTCAAAAGAAGATAATAAGTTTTCACATACTTTTCACACGAAGACTGGAATTCACCTCGGACTGCCTTTGCGACTTTCGATTCAATTATGGTCGAGCTTTTAAAACCAGTGATGTGTATATTGTATTAAAGCAATTGAGCTGCAAACTGAAGACGATAAATCCCGTAGATTACTTTACCTTCAGGGCCTATCAGACAAAGGAGAATATGCTATTTATTATCATCGCTATCTAAATAAGTTGTGATACACGCAATAATAAATCTAGCAATTGTGTTTAGAAATGCATGGGTTCTGCCAGTCTTAACTGTATTAATATATTATACAAACAGTATGGGCTATGTGTGTAATGTTGAAATAATGTGAGAAACATTCTCATTTATGAAAAACCGTCGGATCACTTCTTATCTCCAAGTAGTAACACAAACACGTAAACATGTTTGCATATTTACGTATTGTCTTTATTATTTGATTACTAAAATTTATTTATAATTTTAATAAACCTTATTCATATTTTCATGATAAGCAAGGTAAAACGACGTATCATTGCTTAGTTCTTGCTCGCATTATTCATTGGCGCCTCATCACATATCTATAGGCTCATAAAAACGTTGCCTTAATGCTGTTAAATTTCCCTCCTTAAAAGTTATTTTCCATTGCCCACATTGATTAATTATCATGTAAACGAATTTCAACCAATACCGTAAAGTGTTCCTAGGAGTTTATTCGCTCACCGATGGGCCAAGTCAAATGTTGCCCTTTCGAGCATAATTTGATGTGACCGTTGGTTTTAAACGGCCATGATAAAATCTTGGGCAGAGATAATAGAGTGCCCAAACGCCGCATATACACAGTTAAAGCAAATTGTTTGGTTCTCGGCACAGAATAATACTTTCTTGTACATTATGCTTAATGTTAAACAATGTTCTAATAAAATTAACATAAGTTACATTCACGCCTCTTTCCCGTAGGAGTACGAAGAGATCACATTTCCAAATGCTACGATTCCGACATACTTCTTTCGCTTCATCCACGCTCGTAAGACCTTTCATACTAGAGCGTCGGTTTAGAGTACTCTTGACCTGGCCCTTTCTCAGATATATAAATAACCCATACTGTTTGTATATTGTACTGATAGTACTAACGTAGCTCGTGTACCAATATTTTATGTAAATATCTTTGCGAGAAGTGTATCGATAAATTACGTCCATTTGTGTAAATGAATTTTCAAATTGTAATTGTAGCTTTTTCTGTATTCTATTTGATTAAACGTGTACATGAAAACCTCGCTTCACACTTCTGTACTTACTAGTATCACAAGTTCGTTTTTATAATGGTATGTGTAACTGTTTATTTTTTTTCATTTATTAAGAGATTACTATATGAAAGTGAGCATAAAGCGACTATGTACTTGTTATAGTGACTACCAAAGTTTTGATACGTTTGTAAGGTGAACACAGTAGTCGTACTAGTTGACAATTTTGAACTATGGTTTATATTAAAATTTTCAACTTTGGAACTTCAGTTTTACATTTTTTCAAAGAACTAAATATCCTTTATGTACATATCATAAATTATTGCCTTTGATTTTGTTATATTTGAATGGATGCACTGTTGTTCAAAGTTGTCGTATGATGAAGCCTGCCAGTTTCGTAGTCAAATATTATATACAAGCGCCTGTTTCCCGTAGCGGTGGAGAGAGACACAGCCTTCCAAATGCCACGATCCCGTTACACTTCTTTCTTCGAGTCTAAATACATTAGCATCTTCTATTCATGTTTCATCCCACTAATATTATAAATGTCAAAGTTTGGATGGATGGATGTTTGTTACTGAATCACGCCAGAACGGCTGAACGGATCTGCATGAAATTTGTCACAGAGATGGGTTATAGTCTGGAATAGCACGTAGGCTACTTTTACTTTTAACTTTTTACCTTTAACTTTTATCCTCGTAAAATCTATGATTCCCTTGGAATAATTTATGTAGCGGGAAATCAGTAATCCACGCGGGAGAAACCGCGGGGCCAGTTTATATGTTTGACTATGTTTTTGGCCGTCTTATGTTTTAGATACAAGTTGCGATTTCTGTTCAGCTGCCTGTTTTACTAATCTTTTTATCGTAAATTTGGTATGAGATGAATATTTTCGAGTAACTGCAAGTTCCTGCCTCCGTATTGACAATATATAATAGTATTTATCTATATACTATTAGGGTTGGGAATCAGGCAGCGGTCACCAACATTTCGAATATGCATAGTCCGTTGATTGAATGTGTTACGGTTTTTATTTAATTGTTGTCCAGCACTATTTTGTTTTCGTGTTTGTAACAGAGTTTTATCGATCTGTGAATAAGAACTGATTGTGTCGATGACGGTGTTCTTAATAAACGGATGGAGATGGCGTTTTGTTTCATTCAATTACAAAACTGACCAGTAATATCCTACAAGAGTCAACCCTAGAGAAAACTTAAAAATATTATGAGATTGACACTTCAAAGCGATATATCACGTGATCAACTAGAAAATGATGAACTAATATTCATCGTTAGCGGTTAAGGAAAGAGAAGCGATGCATCTTGTCTAGGCCCGCTGTACTATCGTTCCTATACCTATCGTTCCTATACCTATCGTCACTGACTATAGTCATAGTTGTTATTGGTATTCATCATCATCATTATCTCAAACATAGGACTTCCACTGGTGGACATAGGCCTCCCCCATTGATTTCCACAAGGACCTGTTGGAAGCGGCCCGCATCCAGCCCTTGCCTGCGATCTTAGTCAGGTCGTCTGTCCACCTGGTTTATTGGTATTAACAAGGTTTAAATTAACCTACAAGCATAAGTACAGGTAGCAGTATTAAAATAAATAATATGTGCAGGACAAAAGCCTTCTTGTAAGGTACATAATTAATTTGATATATTTGATTGCATACAATTCAATGCCAATACGTCATATTATATAAATATGACACAATGTAGATTTTTAATATTATCTACATTCAAGTGAGATAGTGGTCAAACGCTATATCTTTATAATAAAAAAATCATAAATGTATCATTTACATCATGATCTCCATTTTCTGAATTACGTGCAAGCTGTGACCGCAGCACGAATCACTACCGCAGTCGTAGCGCTGACGTATGAGTGAAACAAAGGAAGTTAATACTAACTTAAGAGTTTTTATTGTGTATCGCATTAACCATATGCTAGGTAGAACTTATGTTCAAATATTTGAAGGAAACATCCCCGCAGATGTTAATAAGGAAGGAAGTAATTCGGCCCTAGTGGTATGGGCTGCTATAGCTTAGTTGGACAAAGCGACAGGACGGTATTCTGTAGTCGTGGGTTCAAGTCCCACTAGCAGCCGAATTTTTTCCTTCAAATATTTGAACATTAGTACTAACTGTTATGTTACATAGTGCAACTGTGACGCAGACAAATGATAGTTTGTACGACGGTACGTGTGTTAATCCATTGTCCACCAAATCGGACAGGCGGTATTTGAGCTACACTCCAATAACTGAAAAGTGCTTCGTATACGTGGACGACATTATGATGTCCACGAATACGTATTTGCCCCTTCGGGTAAAAACCTCCTCCAAGGGGTGCCAGTATTCTCTATTGCTGGCTGCATTTAACCAGTTTCGGCCCGCCACCTCAACTATCTCGTCTACCCATCTAGCGTTAGGTCTGCCTCTGGTTCTAGTTCCTCGTGGTCCATTCCATTTGATGACTGGCCGGTTGGCGCAGTTGGTAGCACTCTGCCTTTTGAGCCGCTGGTCCCGGGTTCGATTCCCGGACAGGTCAAACATTTGTGTGTATGAACATGTCTGACTTGTGTCTGGGTGTGTATATATATAAGTATGTATATAAGTATATACATCAGTCATCAGGTTACCATAATACAGGCTCTGCCTAGTTTGGGACCTGAAGACCTTGTGTGAATGTTGTCCCATATTATTATTATTATTCTTCCTGTCCATCGGTCGTCTTTAAGCCTGGCCACATGACCTGCCCACTTCCACGTTTACCCGAAGGGGTCCGTTTAAATTGTACAGTTAAACTTTAGTTCTTTTTATTGTATTAAGCCACTACATTATAATTTACACGGAACTAAATAAAGCTTCATTATTATTATACGTATTTGCGGGTGAAGAACTTGTCGAAGTCGGTACCATGATCACAATATTTTGATAATAGTTACTTCTGAACTATCATGGTACCGACCTCCACAAGTTATTTAACACTTTTGAGTGAAGTCGGTTCCATTTAATGGTAATTTTTTTTTACCAAAAATTGAATAGCATGTGACCCAAATAAGGCCAATACCACTATAAGGCCTAAGTTTCAAATATCCCGCTTAGCTAATGCAAATTACCGCCAAAGTTTGCAGTGGTGTGAATTGCATTGGAATGAAATTGCAGTCGAGAAGAGTCGAGATGAGCAGTGGGCGCTTGTTTTATAAAATTTTTGCCGTTAACGATGTAAAGTATTTAAATATTTTCACACGCATGGCTTTTTGTTTATTATTTAGTTTACACATTTAGTAACCCCTGCGTAAGCATTTATACCTACGCCATATTTTCAACATATTTGCTGTCATAAACTGTTTTCTTACACATAAGATAGGTACGAATAAGGCCAATCAAAATAATATTTTACTTACACGTCGCAATAGGCCGCACTTTCATGTTCATCTAAAAATTATTGTCAAATCCTAAAATCATTGTTTATAGTCGCACACATCATGGAAAAAAAAACAGTGTGATTGGTGATGCTCAGCCTTCAACATCGCATACTACTGTGCCATCATCGGAATCGATCACTATTCCTGGCTTCAAAAAAAAACTAGTGTGGTAAAACAGGGAAAGCCTGATTCTGTATCTGAGCCAGTCGCAACATCTTTACAGCAATCCAAAACTTCACTATCTAATGCTGTAAGAAGAAAGCATAGTCTGAAGTCACCACTGAAGCCTAAAGCAAGGTCATGTGACCAAAGTCTCTCATGGTACTGTCCAGCGTGCAAAGAAGATCGAATGGATGATATGCGACAATGCCTTGCTTGTAAAGTGTGGTATCATAAGCTGTGTGTTGTCCATACCTCTGCTGATAAAGATTTTTACTAATATTAAAACTCACGTTCATAATTACTTTACACTGTTTTTTACGGGTATAGCGTGGTACTTACGCGTAGTCGATCACGATCGACAATCTTCCGGAAGAAGCCGAAACAATTGTCGATCGTCATCTACTACGCGTAAGTACCACGTTATACCCGTAAAAAACAGTGTAAAGATTTTTACTTTTGAAGGATTGCTTGAAGACAATAGTGATGAAAGGATTCAAAATAATGTAAATATGTCGAAAAGTTTAGTAATGCTTATCAACACTGATTATAGGGTACAAATATGATAATGATCTAGCTAAATTTAAGTTATAATAAGTTGATTTTTGTTATAAACAGGAGTTTGATTGTTTTTTCTTTCTTTTAGCTTTTAGTATATGTAAGGCCTTATTGCGGCGTGGGTTTCCCATTAAGGCCCTATGGATTTTTTTGACATTTTGATACATATAAGTGTATCCTTTGTTTTATTATCGTTTCAGTTACGTTTATTTTAAAGTTTAATAAATGAAGATTATAATTTCGAAAGTTGAGTGAATTTTTCTTAAAA